>KB672868.1:12041149-12131612 GCA_000349145.1 Anopheles dirus | reverse complement strand
TCTCTCTCTCTCTCTCTCTCTCTCTCTCTCTCTCTCTCTCTCTCTCTCTCTCTCTTTCTCTCTATTATATAGTATGTTTTCTGTTCCATTTCCCGCTCCCTTTCCATTCACGCATGCATTATTCGTTCTATCCTAACTCCTTCCACAGCTTCCCCTCATATCTCTGTTCTTTCCATTTTACATAATTTTACATGTGTGTTTTTTATCCTTACTTTTTGTTATTTATCTCTCTCTCTTTTTCTGTTGCTCACGACTGTTACTGCCGTACAAGGTAGTAAACGGTTCGCTTCTGTATCCTGCACACGGTTTTCTGTTACAAGCAATCGGATTTTGTTTTGCATCGCGCCACCAAACGCCATCCGTCGTCTTTCTCTGCACGCTTTCGCTAACCTGGCGACGTTTTTACGTGTTGCTTTGTGTTGCACGTAAGGGTATATGTTTACTCCACTACACAACTTGAGTTTTTCTGTCTGTGTGTGTTTGTGTGTAGTTGTGTATTAATTCACGAATGATTTATAGCTCTACGTTCCTTTTCTTGCCGCGCCGTGCCGCCTTTGTTTGCGATTCTGTTACTGCCGCTCTGTATACTAAACCTTAAATGAAAGGAGATAATTGTTTGTCATTTATTTATTACACATTTATATACTTCTTACGGTAGTTGCTTTGCATAGAGAAACGTGGCGAGTTATACACTTCTTTAATGAAAGTTTGGAGGATAAATAGTTCTTGATGCTAGATGTTCCGTGAGTTTTTGTTGTTGTTGCTGTAACTTGCTTCACGCTTCTGTTGTTTGTTCTGTTTTTGTGTGTGGAAAACGGTCGGAAAGCCAACAGGAAACACACGACCAGAGGACAAAGCAAAAACCGAGACACCGCCGCGATGCCGAATAGCTAAACTTTTCTTTGTTCCGAGTCATTTTACGTGAATTCTTACTTTCGCTAAATTCAAACAATTTATTATGAGTTCTGTGTCTGCTGCTTAGTATCATTCTGTCGTGAGAACACTTCCACTCCTGCTCTTACAGTCTTTCCCCGTTGTATACTCCATTAAATATAATGTATTGCAATGCATAACACCTTTTGCCTCATTCCGTTACCGTTCGTTCTTTGTTTTGCTTCTTAGTGTGCGCTAAATCAGTATGCAGAATGGCAGAAGCTAGAAGTCACGACACGATGGTGAAAGACGGCTACTAGATAAAACGTGTTTCTTTCTGCACTTTCTGCACACAAATCGTAACGATAACCTTTCCCTCCTTCCCCTTATTGTCGAGCGGTTGAGAAACTGAAGAGAAAGCAACAATCTCCTCTTGAAATTGAGTATATCGTGAGCTTTACTATTAGCTTCCTCTGCATAACTATAGCATATAACTTGCCGACCACATGCCGACCAGGTAGTTGAAACACACAAAAAAAAGTATAAAAACGCACGCATAACGCTCTAGAGATGACTGCTAGCCGTCGGGTAGGTTTATCGAGCCACATGATTGTTTAGTTAATCACGAACGTTCGCATGAGAAGCGGCCTGGCCAAACAAACGTAACCCTAGCCGATCGTACTCGTGTTGCCGCTTTAGAAACGTTTCCACTACAACATAGCTACCTACGGTCGGAGAAATGCAAATGATAGATGCGTTTGTCTTGTCGAATGATTCCAACCGCCTAAAATGTACATGTAGAGCGCATCGCCTTCCCCTTCTGCCTATAGTATCGGCGATCAGCATAATTGATATAAAGTGTCGATTCAAACGATCACAAAACGATTCGGCGAAAAATAGCAAACGAATGTATTACATAAGGTTATGATAAATGTCGCGTTCCTTCATCTTTCTTCGTCTGCTCCATTTCTTTACTATCTCTTCTCTTGATATACGTCTCTCATATGTGCAGTTTTCCATAGTTTTTTTTCATATAACTTAAGCTTCTTTTGTTTTTTTCTGTTTCTGTTGCCATTTTGTTGTTGTTTTACTAATTTGTAATACTTTTTTGTATCATTTGCTTGTTGTTTTCGGTTCTTTAAGTGCTTCAAACGGATGATAATTAATAACGTTCGTCGAGGGAGATAAACCATTCTTTTTTGTGTGTGTACGTGTGTGTAAAAAGTTAATTCATGAAGCGTATTTTTTATGCAGTGGAAGTAAGAAATCGACCCAAAACCAACGCACGCCGGGGGAAATATCATACTTTTCTTCTTCTCTTGTTCTCTCGATTGGTTGATTGATTGCTTTTATCAGAGCGTTTGTCTTGGGTGCATAGTTCATACCGTGCTGGTCTGGGGTTTGATGGTGTACGGCACGTGCGTGTGTCTAAGAGAGGTGAAATTTGCGATTATTAAGATAAGCACATTAGACAAAAGGAAAACTGAAATGCACAAACGCGCGCGCGCACACACACACACATGAATGTTCGGTAGACGCAAATCGCCACAAACACCCACGCTACCCCGGGGAGCTTGGTGTCCGGCGGCTTTACACAACGCCACCCTGTTACACGCTGTAGGCACTTTTCACTTTGTTTTTCATTTGCTTTCTCTGCTTCATTTTACTGCTGCATCAATCGAGTGAGTGTATGTGTGTTTGTTTTTCTATAGGTTTATTTTTCTTTCCTTTATTCGTTTCACTGTTTTTTACGCTCCCTTTCTTCGTGCTCTTATATTCGTCCTGTAATAATCGTTTATTTGTGTTTGTGTGAAAATAATGTTCAGCAAGTTGCTGCCTGCTTCATTTTAGCTTCTCAATTCTAAGTGTTTACGTTTGCATTGAAGTAACTTTGATGAATGCATGATTTATACGTTTGTTTGCTTGGTTTTCTAGTTGAACGAACGTCTGATTTGTGTTTTTTTTGTATCCATGGAAGAATTTATATATAGGATTTATTTTGTTTTGTTCTCGTGTTTTGCATTCTTCATTTTCAGTTCATTGCAGTTTTCGTATGTATTTAACTTATATGCTCTTCTTTTATTCTTGTTTTATGTTGCGTTTTTTATGTTTGTTTATTTCTTTTTTTCTTATTTCAATCCATTCCTCCAATCCGCTTCCTTTTGCCTTGTCTGGCCCTCCGCTTGCGTGGAGCATTTGTTTTCTTTTGCTTGCTTTGTACTATTTATATACACTATACAATGGTCTATTACTTCACTACAGACGCGCGAGTGCAGATCGCATCAGTACACTATTCGTTCTACGTTATGTCCACTATGCCTACGCTTAGCATGCAGTAGGAGAAGGGGATTGGGTGTTTTCTTATTAGGCTGGAACCATTTTTCGTCTGCCGAGTGATCGGATTGCTACCACGCACAACTGTATGCCACTGCTCGTCTCTACGCAGTGCGATTAATCATAGTTCTTCTTGCGTAGTCGGGATGTTATGCCTATTATTCACATTTACCATATGCATGCTTTATTGTTTTTATCCGACCGTTCCATCATCGCCGGTGTTACTGCCGTAGCATTTCTTCATCCACCCCTTCATTCATGCTATATTAAATATTAGTCTTCTGTTTTAGTCCTTCTTACTGAAAGCTACTAACTATTGGTTTTGACTACGCAGGCATACTTTGTTTACCTTTGCGTTTTCACGTTTGCCTTACAAAGTATTGTGTCGATTTGCATCCTCGCCTTGTCCTGACGGCGACGCTTGTCGCCTTTCCTTTGTGGCGCCATGTTCGCGCCCGCTACATCTGTCCCGAGTGTAATGCGTCCACACACAAGTGTTGTTTGATCATGATGCAAAAAGCGGTTGCTTTACACACTGCACGCGCAATGCCTTAACACGTACCCTTTTACTGCTGCGCCAACCTGGCTGTTCTCGATGGACGGCGATATAGTACGGTGGCCATACTGGGATTATCACGTTTTGTTGCTCTCGCTGTCGGAGGCGTTTGGAACGCTGCTACCGCTGCCGCTGTTGCTCGCCGGCGCTGCGGGAAGAAGCGATGGAATACTGGCAGCGGCAGCAGGAGCGGGCGCACTGCAGGAGGGTCCATCCGTAT
Organism: Anopheles dirus; assembly: GCA_000349145.1. Taxonomy (NCBI): domain Eukaryota; kingdom Metazoa; phylum Arthropoda; class Insecta; order Diptera; family Culicidae; genus Anopheles; species Anopheles dirus. Next base: position 12,127,629 of record KB672868.1, on the reverse strand, counting down.
CGTCGGTCCCAACGGTGGCCGATGGTAGCACGACGTCCTCCCGCTTTCAGTGGCCCTTCGTCGCTTCCTTCGCGGCCATGATCAGTGGCGTTAGACTAGCGAGTGGCCGGGCCAGCTTCATGAAGGGATGCTGTCGGTATGGGAAAGAAAGGGTTATAGCGATATGGGTCACACGGGGTTTCGGTTCGTTGCTAACCCACCCTTAGCAGTTCGTAGGCCGTCGCGCGCTGCTCGACGTTCACCGCGAGGCACTTGTCAAGGAAGTCCTGAAAGACGGTGCTCAGTTTCTCCTTCTCCTTAATCTCCGGCTTGCCGTGGGTCGCGATCAGGTAGAGCGCCCGGAGCGGGTTCTCGTTCAGGTATGGCGGTTCGCCCTCGATCATCTCGATCGCCATTATACCGAGCGACCACAGGTCGACCTGTGAAAAAAGAGACACGTTTTAGTTGAGCGGAAAACCGAAAATGTGTTGGAAGTTTGCGCTTGCGAGGACCGCCGGAATGGTCCCGCGCCCACCCACCAGCCCAGCTTTCCTACCTTCGGTCCGTACTGCTTCCGCGTGACGACCTCCGGCGCCATCCAGTACGGCGTCCCGACCATCGTCGTGCGCTTCGACTGCTCCGGCGAGATCTGGGCACAGAAGCCGAAGTCGGTCAGCTTTACGCTCCCGTCCAGCCCGAGCAGGATGTTGTCGCTCTTGATGTCCCGGTGGATGACCTGGTTGCTGTGGAGGAACTCGAGCGCCTGCAGCACCTCCCGGCAGACGGCCGCTATCTGGCCCTCGTCCATGCACGTCTCGGTCACGACGTCCGTCAGCGAGCCGCCGGGCAGATACTCCATCACCACCCAGAGCTCCTCCGACACGAGGTAGCTGTCCAGGTAGTTGACCACGTTCGGGTGCTTGTTCTCCCGCATCACGAGGATCTCGTTGATGATCAGCTCCTTCTTCGGCTGCTGGCTGAGGTTCATCTGCTTGATCGCGACCTCCATGCCGGTCGAGCTCTCGATCGCGGTGTACACCGTACCGGACGCGCCCTGTCCGATCTTCTCCATCTTGTTGTACTTCCGGTTCGGGTCGCCCACGCTGACGATCGTGCGCAGCTTCTCCAGGATCTCCTCGTCGGACATTTTCTTCTTCTTCATGTTGGGTGCCCGCTGCTGGGGTGTGGCGCCGGCCGCCGGCGTTGTCGTCGCCTGCTGGCTGAGGTTGGTCGTGCCGTTGTTAACGTTGTTCGTCGATGGTGGCGCGACGGCGGTGGCGGCGGCGGCGGCGATGCCGGTTCCCGTGGCCGCCGTCGGGAGCACCAGCGACGTGCCGGTCGTGCCGTCGATCGGTGACCCGTGACTGCCGAGGCCATTGTTTGCCGCTGTAAGGTGGGACGACGCATGATTGAGTGTTTGTTGGGTAGAGGAGGTGGCGGAAAGCGATGCGGTAATGGAACAACTATTGCTAGTGGTGTTAGAAGAGGAGGAAGTAGTGGTAGTAGTGGTCGTCGTCGGTGTCGTGCCGGTCGTAGCAGCAAGCTCGTCGGACTCGCCTCCTTCATCACCGGCCCCGGCCGTTGCTGCCGGCAGGGGCGATGGCTCCGCATCCGGTGTCACCGGCGGAAGCGGTTGGTCGTCGTTTGCGTCGGTCGGAGCGTCGTCGGCGAGCTCCGATGGGAGGTCGTCCAAGTCGTCGGGATCGTCGTCGGACCGTGCCAGCGGGGCAACGATCGCCGGACGGACCGTTGTTGTCGTTGCTGCGGTTGTTGTTGTCGTCGTAGGTTTACTGTACACTGTTTGCGTTATTGTAGTTATGGTTGTTGTTAGTTGGTTGTTAGTTGGTTGCGGACATTGTTGTTGTTGTTGTTGTTGTTGTAGGTTAGACGGTTGCAAATGCGATAAACGTAGTGGTTCGGTTAGTTGCGAAATGAAAGCGAAACAGTCGGAAGCGGAAGCGCAGATGTTACCTTGGTGTTGGTGGTGGTGATGCAAGTGTGACAGCGGCTGCTGCTGCCCCGCGGCCGTCACCGTGGCTCCCGCTAAGCTGCTGATTGTTTGTGCGGACGCAGCGTTGACCGAGTTCTTGTTCTTGTCGAATTGCGTTGGGCTGCGCACACCACCGGAACTGGCCACCGATTGGGGCGTCGAACCGGCGCTCAGATGTGGAGGTATTGGTGGTGAGATCGGATCATCGATCGGGCGTGTATACTGGGAGTTCCGGGGACAATCGCAAAACGTTAGTAAGCGAAATCGTAATATGTGTGTGAGTTGTTATAAGAGAAGTAAATATGTTCATTTTTAGCTCCCTGGCACGCGTTATGTCAGGAAATTGAAGCATTCTCGACAGAAACCTAAAGCTCCTCTAAACTGTAATCGTCCAAAGAGGAACGCTAATAGAAACTATCATTTGTAACAGATATGATAGGCTAACTTAGGTCCAGATTGGCTCTATTTACCAGCAGCAGTAACGAAAGTCTGTCGATAATGCCCGAAACGGTGCGATGAAACGTTTCATTGTAGATATTGTAAATTTCTTGAAACATTATGAAGGCCCACTAATAACACACACACCACACTAGATCAAAGGTGCCTTAAATACTACATAAAGCGGGTAGGTTATAATCTACGGACAAACAAAAATAACAAGATCACATTGAGCACACACGACTTTGCACGTCGATGCGTCCAGAACGATCGAGGCCGAGTAACTGATGATCCAGGGCCAGCAGGGAATGCGGACACCTTCGCGAAACGTTGTAGTTCTGAGTTCGTGGCAGATCATAACCCGAAAGCTAGCTTTCCCTCTTGCCCACACTACTATCGCTTCCTTCTTTCACCCTCGCTCTGTCCGGTCTTTCCGCATTCCGATGCACATTTTACAACCTCCGACGTCGTCGGGTTCTAGCGAGGGACAGTTTCCACAAGGGGAGGGAATCATCATAAACGATGAATCCCTTTTTCGGCTGATGGGTACGGGTTTTTTTTGCATGCCCGATAGGTAGGTAGGCGCTGGGATGAATGTCTGGACGCTGAAACCGCCAGGGGAACGTGAATGAAAGCATGCGCGGGGAAACCCCCGACCGTGGTCTCTTATCACAGAATTGCATTTCCGGATGGTTCGTGGTGCGAAATGTATTGAGGTTAGAATTGGACAACATTCCAGAGCAAAACGATCTTGTTTTCTTTTCTCAATTCCTTATCGACAATGTTGCAAACATTGTAATTTAAAAACGTCTCCTGTGCTGCAGGTAACTTATTGGCAGCGCAAAATTTGAAACGCTGTCATAAGCCGATTCTATTTACCGGTAAACAAATTACCTGGCTTGTGCCTACTTTGCAAGCGGATGGAACTGAGGGAGTACCTGGCGGCTTGTGCCGCGGCCGGTTCTGTGAGGCACAACCTTTCGGGCTGACTTTGAAGCTAGAATGGAGAATTAGGCTGAGCGTATAGGCACATTCACAAACGCTTCATTCGATCCGGTATCGGGAGGATCAGCGTTTGAACGAATCTGCACTTAAGAGACCTTGGCAAATCGATCTCCGATGGCAGCACTCTGTGGCAAGATCCGTCCCGAAGGTGAGCTAGGCAGAACTCTTCAAAATATTTCGATTGTTTTACGAGCGCTTCCATTTATGACAGATGATCCCTAGAGCTGGTCGTACCAGCGGTTGGTGCCTCTTGAACGTTCCTCGAGTGCTTGACTCTGTACGGGTTTCCTGATGAGATTTGCACACGCACCATCGCTCATTTACGGGATGCCGCTAAGCGTTTAGCGATGAAAAATCGGGTTCGTTTCATTTCTTGTTGCCTTGTACAACCACTTCTCTGGGTCTTGCTCCTTAGCTCAGTGTGTGAACTTTTAGTGCCCACAGACGCTCCTTCATTTACATAATTTCCCGTTTTGGTGTGGGGAAAAACATGTTGCTCAGTGCAAATGCAGCGCCATATGTTAACTGGAGGCTTTTTCACATCTCCCTGACACGCTGAGAAAACAAAGGTACGGTAACGATGATCCTGGAAAGTACGAGCAGGCTTGAAGGATAGGAAACACCACACAATACTTACGATCGATTTGGTCCGTTCCGGGCGGCTCGCAATGGGCGGTGGAATGCCGTTGCCGCTGATGCTACCGCTGGCGCTGGCGCTGAGGATGCCCAGCTCGTCGCTGTCGTGATCGCCGGCCGAGTTGTGCGACGACAGGCCGAAGCTGTAGGCCTGCGAATGGCTGCTGGAGATGTTCTGCGCCCCGGGACCACCGTGCGACTCGGAGTCGGTTGGCGTGCTGCTCGGGCTGCTGCTGCTCACCCGGCTCAGCGACGACCCTATGGACGATGCTGGAGTTGAGAATTAATAACGAAATCCCAAAATCACGCGTGGCGGGGTATGCGGTACCGTCACGGGGCCGGCGAGCAAGTGAGGAGAGGACGATCGGCTCTGCGCTACAAAGTTTCCCTAACGAACTTAACCCGAAAAGACGCTATTAAACGTCGCCCGTAATGACTCTGCCGACGATCGCTGAAGTCATCACTCCCGACGATCGCAAACACGGAACGGTTATGGGAGGGTCAATGGAGAAGGTCTTTGATTTGATTGACCCACGATTTAGCATCAACTAACCCCGATGGCATGATTGCAATCGTTCCGCTTGGGGAGCCCGAACAATTTGTCGCCGTTCGCTCGCTTGTGCGCTTGGGATTGGAGATGAAAGGAGATTTCGTGGGAGGTTTTAGGTACAGCAAACGAAGTTTTACTGTTTTTTATGGTGGTGTAGTACCTACACAAGTTGAATTAATTCAAATATGATTCTAATATGCACAACAACTTTTAGATACTACTCTAACCATATTCCAGACAACCGTCTGCCGAATTGCCAACGCGTTTTTATTACAATTATCTCGAAATTCTAGGAATGCTTTTGATATTAAACTATATTTGTGTAAATCTTATTTTCTGATTGAATTTATAAATAGGGGAAATAGCTTTTTTCAAATAGCCAAGGACTTTGGATGCAAATCGCTTTTTATGCAAATTCCTATTAAGTTGAAAACTTCGTGTCAGAATATCGATCGAAGTTTCCGATGCTGTTTTATTGTTATTACGTATCTCTGTTTTATTGTTATTTCTCGCCAAAGGAGCTTTCAGGTTTATTATTTGTTTTGTTATTTTTTGTAGAAATTTCCTAGAAGTATTTTTTTTAACGAGAAGAAGACAATTAATGCCTCATTCATGTGTTATACCTCCATTGAATCACCAGCCTTACCACATCGCAAGTGAATCTTAATGATGTCTTATTTCCAAGCCGCAAGTGATTTGTGATTGAAAGTCGTTGGCTTTGCATGGGAAGCACATTTATGACATGTTTTTTTATTTGGCAAAGAAAAGTTTAATCAATTGACGGACATTGGTAAGCGATTCCTCGATCTTCAATCTAAACCACAAGCGTCGTGGCATTGTATGCTGATTAACATAATTATTGCTTCCGAGAATTCTTCGGTGTATTGGTATGCTAATATTTTGGTTACTGCAATAGCTACATAGGAAAAAAAACATCATTCCATTTGCCAAAACTGACAGCATCATTAACCTGAGCCGGTTCCAAAGAATGAGATGAATTAATCAGAAAACAATTGGACGCAATTCTTACGCAACATTCTGCCCGGGACTGTCGCGGGTTGCCTTATGCAACCCGAAGTCACCTAAAAGTCTCCCGTTTCCCGTGCTTTATGGGTTCGACCGATTTCCCACCTTCATCTTATCGGGTTTGCCCGCCCTTCCTGAGGGCCTGGCTGCGGGGAGGATTGGTTCTTCCGTTTCGTGGCGGCTACATAACACATTCCACCGGTGTAATGGTAACACCTTTCGCTTGCCCTATCTCTCTCTCTCTCTTTCGCCCCGCCACGAGGTGGTGCTGGGAAATTACACCAAAATTGGCAGCGTCGTTACAATAATCACGACACATTGGGGAGGGTTTTTTTCGGGGTGGCACGAAAGAAAAGGCCGTCGGGGGTAGGACAATGAAATCGATAGACGCTGCGCCTTTCCTGAACGGCATGGTGGGGGAGGTCTGGTCATGTCACCCTCCGCCATGAACCGCCGTCTTAATTGAGTAAAGTTCCCATCCCGACGGCAACCGATCCGCCAGCAGTGAGTGCGAGGAAAAGAGAGAACCGCCGCCAGTTGAATAACTCAATTAATTTGAACCGAGTGCCATACCCACCCGATACGTGTACGTGATTTCTGTCACAATCGAGTCGAAAAAGGGCGTCAGAAGCAATAGCTACCCTACGGGGTTGAGGTAAACAAAAAACCTCCACAGGAAAGAGTATCATCGGCACAAAACGAATCTCTACTAATTGAGGAGTTTGATAGCTACGGACGAGTGTTATAGACTATTGTCCGGCGGAAGTGACGGAAGTCAGCTGTCAATGTGACACTGGTACGTCAAAAGCAATCTAACACCCAACACAGCATGATATCGTTCGTGCTCTGCAGGAGGAAGGATAAGGGCAAATAGAGCAAATGATGTCCTCCGTCTCACAGAACAGAACGACAGCAATTGATGACGTTTGTTTGCCGCCGGAAAAAAGGGTATTAGATTTCATCATACATCATGTCGTCTCGTGTGCTCCCCATCCACCAGTACCATCGCTCCTCAGCTTCCCAAGTCTCGTGTGAACTCGCTCATGTTTGCAGCAATCATCATAAGCAATCGAACGAAAGTGAAATCATCGTCCGCACAACATACGAGGCCGGCATTCTTGCACCGGGGCGGTCCCAGTCGGCGTGTTGTTTGGAAGCGTTAATTGGCTTTTCCCTTTAACCGGAAGGTGCCCTTCACCTTCACACCGGCGGCGGCGGCGGCGGCCACGGCGTTCGGTGGTTTGTGTGCTCCGTAATGTTTGTCAGAGCAAACCTAATGTGTCATTGCACCCGAGTGCTGCCTTGCTACTCTTTCCGTGAGTGAGAAGAAAGGGCCGCGCAGGGATGCCGTAATGGTTCCCACAGTGATGTAAAATGAAATAATTAAACAACAACAGATGGAAATGGACAGCGCTTTTCTCATTTATTTTGTTGTTTTTTTTTTTGGGAAAAGGAGAGATCGCGGTCGATAATGAAATAGGCTCGTTAAGGTGAAATTTGCTGATTAGGATCAATCTCATGTTAAAGGTTATTTACGGCATTTGAAAATGTTAGCAAGAACGAAGAATACATTGTTTGTTTAAGATGTTTCAGATTGTTTATGGCTGAAGATATATGAAAATTACTAGAAAAATAAGAATTGTAAGAACATTTAAACAAAAAAAATTGTTCTATCTTCTACAAAACCTTTTATCTTTTAGCAAGCTGAAGAAATCGGGAAACTTGTTTTCATCACATGTACTACGTGTTTTGTATGATTGATATGGAAATCTAAAATATGTTAGGCTAATTATATACATATGTGTTTGTACACAACCCTGACGGCACTGACATTTGCTCGTGCTTTCGTTAAGTTGGGGCACTCGCGCAGGCAACGTTCGGGATGAGAGCAGGGGACCTCACCCGAACCTAGAATTAATAAATATGAGGCGATTCTTCATGATCGCTCTCTTACCTTTGCAACACGGAAATCAACACGACTTGGTAATTATACGCAAAAACCCATCGCATCCGAAAACCTGCTGAGAAAAACTCCCGCGAACGAACAATATGTTAGGTCCTGATAGGTAAGTTAGTTTGTGTTAGATTAGTTTTGGAGCACTAACCATCAGGATGACAAAACAATGACAAACAAAGTCGTGAGTCAGGTTTTCAAAGCAAGAAGAATACAAGTACAGATTGAATTTCACACCTAATTTGCATGTACACTCACAGCGCTGCAGAATTAGCATGTATACGACCCAACACAATGGCCGGAAATAGGTAAAACCTGACCAGTACGTTTTAGAACTTGCCTTTACCTATTAGTCACCATTCTTCGGGAAAGCTTTCATGCTAAAATTAGATAGCCAAAATTCTGAAGAACTTATTTCGATTCCAATACGTGAGAATTAGCATCCGACGCACAAGCTCGCTCGCTTACTCGCTTGCTCTCTCTCTCTCTCTTTCTTCGCGAAATCTCCCGGGACAAAACGGATGAATGATGAATGATGAAACAGAAGAAACCACCTCCCGCGCACAGAAAGTGAAATGCCTTTCACTTGGATTCGCAGCACGAAGCACCGTGCCGGGCGGCTCCGGCGGCGTGCCGCACACAACGGGCACGCACACGAGAAACACGAGGCCGGCAGGAAAAGCGTCCAAAACCGACCTATCCCACCCACGACCGCCGTGCGACCACAGACCAATAAACCTCGGGAAAGCGGCCCTCGCGGGAAACGGTCGATTTAAAAACCATCCCGCCGCTTGCCGGTTCCCTCTCTCTTTCTCTCTCTCTATAACGTCTCTTTTACTCGCGACGAAGAGGTGCCACTTGGCGCCACCATTTTTGGCGCTGTACAATGTCTTAATAAATCGTGTGCTTGAATATGCTGCACTGCTTAAACACTTCGCACGCTCGGAGCAAGCTGGATGGCTGCAGATGGGAGGTTTTCTGGGACGGTTGCACGACTTTCGCGCGCTTGTCATATTGTTTTGTCTGTGCCCCCAAACAACCACCCCTTCTAACACACACACACACATACAGCCCGCCGCGGAAGGGAAGGAATAGCGAACGCCAAAATGAACCCCGTGGGCGTTGAGTCTCATTAGGTGGTTAAGCTTATTAGCGCTACACAATTGTCATCTTTGTTGGCGGCTGGAATCGAGGAGTTGGGGAGCTTTCGCTTAAATGAAAGGTTCGGAGGACAGGTATTCGAAAGTTTGCTGGATAGGTTAGGGCGACGTTTAGTATGTTTGAATGCGCGAAAATTCGAATGTTTACAGCCATTTTCCTGAAACAGGCAGGTGAGCTGTATGTTGTATATTACACATTAGGATTATGAGGAACTTAAAACTTTGTAATTATGTTGTCTGTGTTCTGGATGACTGCTTCTGTATGCTATTCTACTACATGGAATACGTGCTCTCCAAAATATGTTGAAGGAATTTTAAATGAATTTTTATTCGCGGGTACAGAACCAGGTGAAAATTTTATCTTGCTAGATCGACAAAAAAACTTTCCCTAAAAACTTTGCAAAAACCAAAACCGATATGGATTTATTCTATTCCGAGTGTTATGCCCAAAGCGCTCAAAGTGAACTTCTCTAGTCTTTGCTGTCTTAGGACAACAAACACAAATTTGCCACAATTTTGAAACGTCTCCTGTGTGATATCTTAACATTTTCAGTCTAATATTTTAATAAGAAACGTGCAATAAAAATGGCGGATGTTGTGGTATGGAGAGATATTTTCTCAACTATATACTAACTATCTATTTCCAAATATTTTTAGATATAATTTGTTCATGCCACTCCTTTCTTTCCAACACAGAGATAGATCTTATCAAAGTGGTAGAAGAAGCAAACGTTCTTTGATCGTCCGTCCACACGGGCATCATAAAAATGGCACCAATCGGCACCAATTGCCTCATCGAAACGGCGGCGGGCTCGACAGCGCCGGTCGTGTAAATATTTATATTTTCCACGGTAAAATATCGCACAAATCGTGTCAGCCGCCGCTGGAGCCGGAGAGGAAGCACTAGGGCACCGTCTTCGGCGTCGTCGTCGGTGCCGGTGACCTTCTTCTTGCTGCCGCGTCGTGCGGTCGCTCCGATCGCTTATCGGCGGCTCACTCACCCGACCCAACGACGACGCTTGCTTGTCGTGAAGGTGTCGCGCGGCGGCGTGATTTGCAATAATGCCCCCACGGCGAACGGTGTTAGATTCTATGTAAAGCGTTGCGTTTTTTTTTCTCCGCTTGTTTGCTCACCCCCAGGAAGAGCAATGTATCGGAGCCGGGTGTTGGAGATACGGTCGCCAGCCGTCGTTTTTCGGTGTCGGTGTGCAATGTTGCACAAATTATGCAACGCGCTGGTGCTGTGTGCTCGGTGCGCGCGAGATTTGGTGATAGAGTAAAAGTTTAACGGTTGCTTGCAATAATCGTAGCGCTTTCCTTTTCCGCTGTCCGCGTGGTATTTAAATCGGTAAAAGGTTTTGCCGTTCGCGGTGATGTGATGTAAAATTTGTTGCGATCGTTTTTCGATGTCAAAAATAATGCAACCTCATTTCGTCGAGCTCGGCAGATGCTGGCAACAAAAGCGAGACATTTACCATCCTATGTGGAGTCGCTGAAAGTGTGTGTGTGTGTGTGTGTGTGTATATTTGTACGCAGCATAAGTTGGGTGCTTTAACGAACAAAAGCGACCATGAAAGTGCAAAAATTGCGAGCGTGTGATCTACGCATCGTTTTGTTCGGAAAACCGTTCCGTGAATTTCGAATCCACTACTCGATATCTGCAATGTTGCGCAATGTTTGTGCGGCGAGCACACACTTCACTAGTAACTTCACGTTCAGTTTTGACCTTTCATGATCGAAAGTGAATAACTGTTGAAGAGTTCACACTCGCCTCACGAACTCCGAAATTACGGTCCAGTTCAGGCGAAATAAATAATCGAAACGGGAGCGTACAGAGAAAAAAAGTCTGACCACAAATCACCTCTTGAACCCAAGCGGTGAACAAGAAACAAATGCGGTCAATCCGCTAATTGAAAATGGCAAATATTTCCCTTTGTTTCAGAAATGCAAAATGACAAAAGAAAATGACGATCTGCCAATCTCCGGACGAAACGATTTAAGTTTTCTTCATCGTCGATTTCGGATTATTCAACGCATTTTGCGACCAAGCGGAAGTTGTATCATTTTAATTGGGAATTTCTCACAAACAAAAATAAAAAACCATAAAAGAAATGATTCAATTTTCCCTTTCATCTCCCTTCTGCCTGCGCCAAGGAGGAAAACGGAACGTGAAAATTATGACGGTAAAATATTTGCGCTCGTCGTGCACGACCCGATTGTAATTGAGATGAAAAATGAATATTGCAGAAACAAGAAAAAAAACGAACTAAAATATGGAAAATTGAAACAACAGTAAATCACCCTCAACGAGACGCCGGATGGGAGGAGGAGGAGGAGGTGGTGTGGCGGATGAGAAATTGAAAACACTGATTTTATCGGGCACGGTTTCGCAAGAACCGATAGCCACCAACAAACAACAAAAAAAGTCAATAGCAGCATGGCGCACCACAACAGTTCATCCGGTGCAGAAACACACACAGCAGAGCGCACAAGTGCACAATTTGTTGAGCTCAGTTCAATTGGCCCGCCGTGTCCAGGGCGAAAAGGGTAAGCGACCGAACGGTCCCTCCCTCCCCATCCACCCGGGGTGTGATTACAGCCATTTTCAAAAGCAGCACAACGCGCTTATGCAAATTAATGGGTTTGGGAGTTTTCCATCGATTCGCCGTCGGTCCGTTGGTGCGCGATAGGGTTTGATAAAAGTAACGAGTGCCGTCGGAATTGGGGCGTTGAGTGCCGTGTTGGGTGCGATTTTCCGCAACAGGTGGTCACAAAGTTCGTGCGCGATTTCTGCGGCCTGCTTTCCGTTTTTTTTTTGGGGGTGATTTGCAGCACAGTTTGAAAGTTTTTGCTTTTCATTCGTCTGGTAGGTTCAGTGATGAGTACAAGTTTGAGAGGTACAACTAACCGAGTGATGTGGGAGCCAGATGGGTTCAGATTTATGAATGAGTGCATCATGTTTGGAGATAGTCAAAACTGAGAAGACTCATAATGCTTTCTCATACACTCATTAACTTATAATTCTCGACAGATTCTATCCACGAATTCTCAAAAGATCATGCATCATCAAGTCTTCATGAATCAAGGATTTATATGAATCTACTAAGAGTAAGAAAAAAACAAATGCTCAAAGCTTTATAAATCTTGAAAAAATCATGAACCTCCAGAGATAAATGAGTTCTAACAGCTTCATGAATCTTCGAAGATATATGAATCTGCAAAGATTGACGAATCCACCTGGCTTCCTCAATAAATCCTCAAAAAATCATGAATATGTAAACATTCATGAATATTTACAGTTACAAAACTAGATGACTCTTCGCTAAAGGTTCATATGAAGGAATACTATCAAAATAGTAGCATAATATAAATTAGATAAATGTCATGGACTACTTAACCCCAAACCGTGATGGAACCCTCCTCACTTTCTCCGGAATAGTAGAAACAGAAGCGAATTGAAACAACAACAACAAAAAAACCGCCACCAGACACCTGAGAACGGTCGCGTGGTGCTACCAAAAGCCCGGAAAATCCATCCCGCCGGCACATATAAATCATATCGCGCGCGGCCGCGCTTACAAACACTTACCCGAGTGTGTCGTAGTGTGCAGTCCATGGGTCATATATTTCGAGCTTGGTCGCTGCTTGCTGCTGTTGTCGAAGAAGTTCAGCACGTCCAGCACGGCCTGAGGATTTTTCTTCTGCTCCTGCTTGCTAATGTTCGAGTTCTTCAGCATCAGCGCCCATTGCTCTGGCATACCCTGGCGATAGCGATGGCGAGGAGGGGGAGAGAAAGAGAGAGAAAACAATTCATCAATTAGTATTTGCGAATTCGGGAACATCTGTGTTGTGTGTGTGTTTGTGTTTGTCTAAAGGGGAAAACAGTATGGAGCACCCGGCGTCGAAGGCATGTGTGAGGTTAGTGATTGATGGAGCCACCGGCGCGCGTGCTGTATTCTTCTAACAATAAATATGACAAGGCATAATCGTAACGTTGCAAGGCTAGCCTAGAATAAGCCGTGGCTGCGAGCAGTACGACGGGAGCGAGCGGAGCATACAACACTAAAACACCGGCGAGAAACTACAGCCAGACAACATCATAACAAGTAGCGTTTGCTTTGAAGCAATATATGCGAAATCTAATGTGGAACAGATTCATGCGCTAGGAGAATGTTTGTGAATAATGTTGTTTTTTTTCACCACCAAATGTATGGAACGTACGTATGAGTATGATGACGCGATCAGTTTAACTACTTAATCATAGCCATTTATTTTATTCGCACCCTGTCGAACGTTGGTAATAAAAGCATCAATCTCATCCTCTTGAAAAAGGTTAACTGAGCTGCCTCTCCAATTAAACACACCCAGCTTTGCTCTTCCCGAACGTAGTTCGACCTTTCGTATGTGAGTGTGTGTGTTAAGAGCACCCACGTAATCGTAGCACGTAATATTTGGAAAAAAAACCCAACAGGAACAGGCTTCTTTTTAGAGGGTTTTGGTGTCTTCATCCGCAAGCACGCGAACCAAGTTGCAGTAGAGATTAATTTGTGATCGTCACGCTCACAGGCACCAACAAATGGTTCCGATTTTTCCTGTTGATAGCTTCCGATCTTTGCCCGATCCTTTTGATGAACTGAGAGAAGTGCAGAGTAGGGTACTTTGATACTAAACCAGATAAGTACAAGTAAGGGTACGCTTCTAAAACTCCGAGAAAGGTTTGTAAAGGTTTGCAAGCTAAATCTACTAAATGAAAACTTGCGAATGTTGTTGCGAAACCTTTCAGAGCAGCATAAAACAGGATGTTGATGGTATCAACGTTGTCACCTACACCAGCAGGTGGAGGTGATACGTGTGAAACAAGGATCAGCACGAGTAGGAATTGAAATGTCCCACACCAGTCCCAAGGGGTTCGGTTGTGTCGCGAGAGTGATAAAGATTTTCCAATTGGAACGGTAATGGAACACTCTTTTCCCATCTTTCCTCCTCCGGAAAGCTTCCTGTTGGCTGGCTCAAGGCGGACGGTGTGGTGCAAGTGGTGCAGAACATGGCAACATTGCGTGATCGTTTAAAATCATACACGCAACAACGCCTCACGAACAGGAAAGTGTATTCGCTTTCGCGAATTATCCGGTACGTACAATTACGCAATCAAATCATTTAAGGAGTGCAATAAAATTAAACCGGTTCATACAGCGTTGGGAAGACGTTCCAAGTACAAATTTCTTAGGATCAGATACATTTTGATAACAAAAACACTACAATTGTATGCTGATAACTTCGACAACTTTAGTGACAGTCTATTCACTTTTTCAGTGGATGTTTCTCAATTTTCACACGAATCCGAAGACAGGACGTCGTCGTATGATAACATGGTATACATCTGTTTTGTTTAGTTTTACCACAATTTTATAAAAGAAGTAAAGTTTTGAAGTACAGAGATGTTCGTATTTTTACATTTGTTTGCCAGTGGAAAGTCTCATCCAACGAGCCAGACTCGTTAAAACAGTGCTAAGGGTTAAGATTCAATCTATTCCGCAATGTATCTAGCATAAATGCGAAATGTATCAACAACTAAAACTAATAAATACAAAAAAAAGCTGCACCTAACCGAACAGGACATTAACCTTTCCGAAATGCGGCGAAGGTGAAAGTTTACCGTCGAAAACGCCTTGGATTGGTCACGTTTCTTAACAACAAAACAAAACGAAAAAAGAGCCCGAATCTTTTCACAAGTCATTTTGCGTGTCGTCGAATTATCCTTTTATCCCATTTCGGACCGCAAAACGAGCCATAATGCAGCCATAATTACACCGAGTCTCAATCGACCGGCCGCGCGTACGAGGAAAAAAAAGGAGCACACCACGCTCCAGCTTCCTTTTCGGCATTGGAACACACCCGGCCGCAGCACCACAAAACATCACCCGCGCGATTCGCGACCATGACATTTTTGACATTTTCGCAAATTGCTTTTTGCAGCTTTTTGCACGCCGCCCTGCGAGCAACGGTCATCGTCGTGAGGGAGGGCGGGCGAGGTTGACGATCGGCTTGTTTTTTTTTTTGTTTGGTTGTTGGCAGATTACGAACGGGTCCTTTTGCACCTTTCTTCGGAAAGCGGCCTGCTGCTGTTGGTCGCCCCGGTTCTCGGTTGTGTGAAAGTGAAGGATTGGTTTGGGATTGTGACTGGCTCGTCGACCGGCCGGAAGGCAACAACATCTTAATTTGTGACCCACCCTGCGGTCGCAGTGCAATTCGACGACGTTTTTGCTATCGCGTCGGGCCTTCCAGGACCGGGACCCCGCCAGCCCACCAAGGGTGGTCCATTATGCGGCGCTCGATGCCAGGTCTGTGGTGATTTTCTAATCCAAATATGTATGCGATTCCTTCGCCCCGTAGTATGCGCAGTTGAAATAAATTCATTTCTGCATTTCGTTTGGACGCGTTTCATTTCGATCTCGTGGCGAGAGTGGCGAAGAGACCAGCGGTTGTGAGATAAATCCTAACCTTTTATCGACCACAAGCGGTTCGTTGGAAAGTGAAGTTGAACTCGTTACGGGTTGTCAAAATGTTATGCCTTCAAATTTGACTCCCTGGGTGCTCGTAATTTACTCTCATCATGTCCAGATAATGTAATGTTTTAATTCCTAGCACAAAAGTGGGGTTAGCTGGATGAGTTTGATTGAGGGTTGTAAAGTTTGATTTGGTTCTGGACTTCCTTTCATTCCTCAACTTGATTCCGAGATAAGTGAGGCACGGAAAGTTGTAGGAATGCCAATGAAGTCTCAGATCATTTATTTCTGACAAAAATCCTCTGTGCGTTGGTGAGGTATAGGCATACTCCAGTGTATGATCAATGATCTGATTTGATCATCCCGATGAATGATACTCGCGTTTCCAAGTATGTATCTACATTTCTTAATTGTTTCTATCTCTTTATGTTTTAAACGTGAAGATCTCCTAAGTGCCTTTGTGAATTAGGTAAGACTTATGGCTATAATAGCTGTTTCCATATCGTTGCACAATGATAGCTTCCAAAATATGCCTGCAACGGTGAGGAATTTCTGTGTCTTAAAACCTCACTCATGAGGAGTATTGCTCTCTCATGAAGCAACACAGGGGGCCCCAGAAAGCTTTTCGCTGTTTGTCGCTAATTTCGAAAGCACGCATTTGTACCAACACCGACCGCCTTACCACTCATCATGTCGTCGTGGCGCATCGAAAACATTAAAATTCAATCCCGTCACGACGGTAAAGCGAAAAAAAGATACCCTTTCTGGATCGAAGCTATGGACAGCGGTCTCTTCTTCGGCTCGCAGCTAGCTTCACGCGCTAATATTGTGCATTGTGATGGCACGCTTCGAGACTGCAGCAGACGGCGCTGGCTGCTGGAAGTTTCTTTTCGAAAAAAAACGAAAACCGACCGCGGTGTGATGAAAAGTGAAAGATTTTTATTCAATGAGCACAGCCAAGATTGAGCGATTTGAGCGAGAATAAGGGGAACTCAGACGTTAAGAGGTGCGACGCACGAGTGATGGATTAAAATGACATTTTGATGATGTTCATCCTCTCCCATCTCGGCTGGTTTGTTATGATATGGCGCGGATTTGTGTGTCGATTGTCCCCTGGAAGAAGGGATACCCATCACCGCTGCGCTGCGAACGATTAAGTTCGATTGCATAAGGTGAAGATTCCTGCCGCGTGCCGGTGAAATGACGCTGAGCAAATCAAATTAAAGCTCTTGGAATGCATCGAAAGGGAACGGTATAATCACCGCTGCGTTGCGATGGTCTTACGTAAGCACCTTGGTGGTGGTGCACACATTGTCCACGCGCAGATGAATTGGTGAACGCACCAAAAAAAAACGCGGATTAGATCTGTAACTGATTGCACCTTTCTTTCGATTAGCCGGGCTATGATTCACCCGGCAAATGGAGGATTTTATCTTATTAAAAGTCACGTCTGGGCTGGGCTATCTGATGCAGGATTAATAGGTGGTTGTTTGTAATTTGCGAGAAAACAGCTTATTATTTTATTAATCATCATGCAGCCAAACGCTTTAAATAAATGTGAAAAGAAATGAGAGAGAATGAGAGCAAAAATGCCCCGGAGGATTTTTTTCCCACATAAACCCCTATTTATTAACGGGTTCGCAATTAAGGTATTGAGATTTTTTCATTAACAATTAGATATATGCACTTCAAATATCTAATTCAAAAATATGATAGGCCCAAATATTATAGCACATAGTTCTCATTTAATAAAAGTACCTCATAAATCTCCCTCAATATCATAATGAGTACTTTTTGGTCATTTAGATATTACCAAATCATATATTAGTGCTAGGATGAAGGTTATGCGTTCGTTGTCCTATTCCTCTACAATAATTGTGTCGAAAATTATTGTACAAAGTGAACTTGTTTAAAGCAATCATTCCCAATCACATGCCATTCGTCTGAAGCTACCTAGAACGGAGAAAGCCACTTTATTGTTACACACCAAAAAATGATTTAAATTACTTCAAAATGATGTTTTCATCACGTCCCCTTGCAACCCTTCGCACAGCGTGCAAACACCATTTCACAACACATTAACTTGTTACACAAATAGCAGCGGACCGGCATCCAATCAGGATATGAGCTAATCACGTTTTTCTGCCGGTCGCAAACGAATTTCCTCGCACAAAACTTGTCCAACTGCCCAAGGGCACAATCGCGAGCGATCGCGCCGTGGACGGGGGCCCCGATGGTGGAGTGAAATTAGCGGCGGCAAAATCTGTTAACAACACCACCCGCCAAGGGCTGGTTGCTGGGCCGCGCTGTAATCATCGCGTAATCATATTCATGACCCGTGGAGAAGTGGAGTACGTACGAGCGGAGCGAAATTCCCTGCGGACCTTATTTCGGCAGCAACGACTCAATCCTGGATTGATAGAAGCATTTTTTTTATCGCTAATCCCTCTCCAGACGTCCATTCCTAAATTGATACTTTGCGACGAAAGCGTTCGGAATTATGAAATCGAAACAGGCGTTTTTTCCCCTTTGCTGTGCTGGATCCATATGTAAACTAGACCACAGTCACTAGACCACCGACTCCAACTGGGGCTATTGCTCATTTCGTTTTGCTGTCTATAATTTGATGGACCCATGGATGGGAGGTCGTTTCCAAGCAGGCACGTGGAGAGAACGTTGTCCACCGAACGCCACACGTGTGGAGAAGTTATACAGTGATCCTTCACCTCCTATTATTGGGCATAACGAGGTAAGTGAAGTGGTAAACGAAAAATAAGTAAAAGCTGGTCGAAAAAAAAAATGATGCCAAGTAGGATAGAAGTAGTCAAGTCGTTTACATCATCGATATCATCGACAGAATCGGAGCAGCAATGCAATCGACCGGCAGAGGGTGGGTTAGGTTACTCAAGGGAAATATCAAGATTTTATGTTTCAGCCATTTCTGTTATTTTTACTTCCCACCACCGTTCGACATCTCTGGTCTCCGAATGGATTGCGTCCGACACACCAACCCAACCGGTGGAAGGTGTGTTTGATGTTCCATTTTTAATCGAGAGGGACAAAAAACTCCCGATCACGTCAAAACATTCCACCAGAAATGTTTCCAACTGAGAGACGGAGAAAGACCGAATCGTTGGGTGCAATTTCCTACTACCGTATAATTCAGCCTCGACTGTACACGCCCGTGTCCCCATTTAGCACCTCAACGTTTTTCTCAGCGTCGTCCAGGGAAAACTGAACGTTTGTTTGATGTATCTTAACGTGCTTCAGCGCTCGAATCCCATACTGATTTCGCTACGGGCCTGCTGGACATTGGGGCAGCGATTGGATCAGCATCGCTCGAACGGGTTGTGTAAAAATCGGCAAGCGAAAATCGGGATATCTTTCCGTCCGATGCATCCGTACCCGGTCCGAGCGGGCGCGATCGAGCCAGCACGATGGGGGGAGCACAACACGCGTTTTGGAAGAGTTGTAGAGGGCGGTTCCGTAGAAAGGGAAAACGCTTTTCGCTGTGCTCTAAGGTTACGAGAGTTGCTCTGGTTGCTTTGGCGTGCTTCGTACATCGGTGCGATGGGAGATTTGATCAAACTATATAGCGTGTTGCAAATAGTTCGCAAGGAATTCGCGTATTTGAAGTTGAGCAGTGGAAGACTAGGAAGTTAGTAGATTCTAACTTAATAGACGATGGATAATCTGCCGCCTACAGTGGTAAGAATGATCCAATTAATTCATATAGAAATATAAAATATATATTTGTCACACATCGTGAAATGAGTCCATTTTCCAAATGTTATCATACAATGTAAGGCATGCTATTAAGTGTTTCTGTGTGCCACATAACACACTCCGTTGCATTTGCATTTCATACGCTTTGCGACCCAGACGGAAACAAAACCTAACCCCAGCGCCATGGAGAGTAGGGACATGGCGAAAGAACGTGACTTTATCGTTACGCGGGCACGTATATCATGTCACCTCGTGCCTCGTGGTAAACTTACGGGGCAGGGGCTCCTGCATTCAGAGTTAGCACCACCTTTCGCCTAGAAGAAGTCAGGTCGAATCGGTCAAACAGACTTGTCGTGGGCTGACGGCAGCAGCGGCAGCAACAGCAGCATGCTAGGCTAAGCAGGTTAAGCCGTTTCCGCGTACGGGGCTGGATCAACACAACCGGGAATGAAGAAGGAACCTGTCCCACCTGAAACGTGTCGCTGTTTGCCGTTGCAGGCAGGCGAGCAGTGCAGAAAAGTGCAAGTGTCGCGACCGTACTCCAACGACGACGACGAAGTCAACCCGCACTCCTTAGGTTAGGCGGATTAGCTTGCGGACTCCGAGGAGCTGACTTCGCCGCTCGGAACGGAAAATGGCTTTTACTTCCCACGTGCGTAGGAGGCAAACAATTTGCGAAACCCCGTTTTCGCTTTATCGGCCAGCCCTCAGCCAGCTTTTCGCGACATAATTCGTCGTCGTCGTCGTCCCCGCAGGGTCCCGCAGGTGAGAGTGGATCGCTTTTGTTGATGGTGGTTTTCGTTTGCCGATCAATATTAATATCGTGCTTATTTTTATGATTTCCATTATTCATTCCGTACGCATACGCCGAACGGCAAAACGTTTACACCACCGGGCGCAAGGGGTTAGGGTCGGACGATTTCTCGAATGTGGTATGGAATGTTTCGCGTGGCTCCAGCCTTCTTGACACTGGACCTCCTATTTGCCCTCCGAGCGGGATAGCATGTTCGTTTAAGAGGACAGCAATTTAAAAGCTTAGGATCCTAGCTATCTGCTCATCGAGATGATTTAGCGTTCAAAATTATCCAATCCAACGCAGTACAGCTCCAGGGTTGAAGAACTGAAACTATGCGTTTTTGCTACACCCATTGACTAAACAGATCTGATTTATTGCCACAATAAATAAACGAACGAACCCAAAAATACAAAAAAAAAACGAACACCAACAGCTCGCTGCATAAACGGGGAGATCGGCGATTGTCCTCCGGAGCGCAACGAATAAATAATGGAAATTCAATCGATCTACCTGCGCGCCACACCTTAGCCTCAGACTTGTGGGCTGCGCGCACTAATAGATATGTTTCGCGTTCGTCGCTTGCCGCCCGCCCTGGGGGGCTTCGGCGGTGCAAGTCTTTCGATTGAAAGTGAAATTGAAAGCCGATTTGCGATTCGCTTCGCGATCACCGTGGGATGAACTCGTTTCCATTATTGCAAGTGTGTCGCCTCTTTGCTAAACAGGCGTATAAATAAAACTCGGACCGCAGCGAAAGGTGGTACCGACGCGGTGGAAAAGACGCCGATTGATTTCGGTTTTCCGGCCCCCGGGCTAGCACGATCGTATGCCACCCGGAAACTACACCTTCGCATTGTTTACAATATCACCAACCAGCAAGCCATAAATGTTGTTCTGCTACTGTCCAAACAGGGTTATTATCGCCTATGTTTGCTTCAGACGGCATTATATGTGAGCGAAATTTTGCCTTCCAAGAGTGGAGCGGATTTTTCCGATGAGCCATAGCACATCAAGAGGAACATTTTCACATGAGCAAACTACACACGACGGCGCGACGCATTTAACGTGTGCTTTTTTCACTCTAACAAGCTGCTCATTACCCCCGGCACAGCTGGTTAAATTAACGAAGGGGTCTACAACGCATTGTGCGGCTATGTTGAACACGGCAGATCGCGACGAACACAGCGTACAAGCGAATGCCGGACAGAAAAAGAGACCGATGCTCTTATGCATATTCTAGTTTCATTTACGGGTGTCTAAGTTCTTGCTCCTATTTACCACCGCACGCAGCAGCGAACGGGGCCCATGGATGCAGTGCTGTTGAAGCGAACTTTCTTGACATCTTCCCATCTGCTCCGTACGCAAGGAGGCCCATCCGACGGCACCAGCACACCTCCGCCCACACAATACAGCCCGAAACGGTACCTTCACCGTCCATTATCATTCCCATCACGATTGCGCGGCTTGTCTAGAGGACGCTGCCTCCCCCACGCGGCTTGAATTTTCAACGCGTTTTGTCGTTGTAGAACATGGAATGCTTTAAATTGTTACCATTTTCCCCCCGGGAGCTTTCCTTCGCTGAGGCTGTTGGGGTTTGTGTGCGTGTGCGTGTGTGCGCGTGCCCCCGTTCACTTGAGTGTAATAAAATGCGAAACAACGAGTACTCATTAGGCGCTTAGAAGTTATGGCAAAAGCTAACGCTTTACTTAACAGAGCTTACGTTAACGGGAAAAGGGAATTATGTTTCTTAAGTGTTTGTGCTTTATCTCGCGGTTCAATTTGCTGAAGGATTACATCCAAAAGAGGGCAACACACACACACACACAATATATGAAAAGTCGATTTAAAATAGTAGCCATTTAAAATAGTATAAATTATTGAGGTAAAATATGCGTGAATATATAATAGCAAATTATAATATTAAGTAGAAGCAAAACCAATTACCAATTATGGACACCTTGAGAAATACAAGGTAGATGTACTGCTAAATATAAACGCATGGATTAAAAACTAAAAAAAAACTTTGTTAAAAAAAGGATAAATTACACAAATGATGATATTGATCAAATTAACAAAAATGATAAAAACATGGACAAAACATGAAAGCTCATGAGCAAGCGAACATCATTGTTTAAATTAAGTATGAAATTGATTTAATAACTATGTTAAGTCTAATTTAAGCAGAGAATTTAAATAAAAGAAAGTATTATTCTTATCAATTAATCGAAACAAAAATTTATGATGTAATTTAAACTGATACAATAATAACACAAATATTTAAGAAAACAGTACTTTTAATTAGGAGAGGAAGAAAAAATCTGACTTCAACAAAAATAAAATGGCCTAACAATATTGCTGGTCGAAAAATGTCATGTTGCAAAGAATGTTCCAAACAACGAAGTTCAAGACATAAAAACGGCATCTACCAGACGCATATTAACATTCAAATGGGTGATTGAAATCGGAAACTATTTAAATTAATTAGTTGGCACATCGTGATGCAGCAATAATCGGGAATAGAAATGGACATCTGATACCCATCCGTCGCCGTGCCGTGGGTTTGCAATCGAATAAAAGTTTTCATCGGGGATCAATTTCGAGACCTCCCAACATCAAAAACACAGTTTATTTCCACCGCCCGGTGTCGTTTCTGTGTGTCCAACCAGTAAACCGAACATGTATTCGAGTGTGTCTATGTGTTTTTTTTTATCTATCCGCTCGTTTTCGTCTACTGATTTTCCTCCCTCTCTGCCCCAAACGACCGGACACAGGACAGGAGCGCGTTTCTTCTTACCGAAGCTGTTGCTCAAACATATCGGTTCGGCAATAACCGATCGATCGGAACTGTAAAACGGAACCAGCAAACCAAACCAAACCGTTCGAACTAAGCATGCGGCCAGGGGGAAAAAAAGCGATCGAACATAACAAACTGCCAACTACACCGCAACCGTTATTTGCCCACTGGAATGGCGTGGTGGCGGCAGTTTTTCACGGACCGACGAGCGGCTCAGTCCCCGTTTTCCCGACCCCCGCCCGGGAGACCGGCGGAAAAAAGGTCGAATTTCAGTTTACTTTTGAGAAATCACGAACTCGCGACGACGACGGCGACGTGCCCCGTTTGTGTTTTTTTCCTTCTGCCGTTCGTATCCGTCACCGAGCGTCTTCTCAATCTGCCCTTGACCAAGCAATCAAGCGTGAACCGGCAAAGATTGAGGAATTCAAGTGTTACGTTACATTAATCGGATGTGCACACTGAGTGAGCCTCTTCTTTTGCTTCCCTTGAACCGTTGCACTGGATTTAAATAGGAACATTTTCGACAACATCCGTTTGCCGATGACGAAACGCAAACGATTAGCGTTGGGAAGGGTGTGAGAATAATTAATATTATTTTGAGCCACGATTTTGAACATTCCCTGATAAAACCGTCCGACGTGCGTTGTGATTTATACGACACCGAACAGCTGGGAAGGGGCTGTCCGGATAAATGAGGTCATTTAACTCGGTGAACTCGAGGTGGTGAACATCGCATCTCGCCACCCGAGCCGAAAAGTATCGTTTTATCCCACTTGGACAACGAGCGCGACGACGCTAAGCTGATAAAATCCCTCATCCATCTTCGAGCGCACATTAGAAGGCTCGAAAAAGGGTGTATAAATTTAAAGTGACTTGCAGCAGCACCGAACAATACCACCCACCCGGTGAATGGGCGGCCTCACTTGGCAGTAGAGCAAGAAACAACACACCTTGAGCTTGACCGTCTTTTTAGTAGCCGAATAATGATCACTTTTGTTTCAGCCGGCGCTGTATTACTTAACCCAACAATGACCCAACAATGGCCGCCCGATGATATCGGCGGATGCGGGCGGCGATAGAGCTAGAAGCGAACCGTAAACACTTGACACATGACATAATAATTCATTTCGCATCTACCCTTTCTTTTTGATTCGACCGTTTTCGGCTCCTTGTTGTGTTGCAGCAATAGCAGCAGCAGCAGCAGCAGCAGAAGCCAGCAGCAGACAGGAAGAGGTTTCAATTTATGGCACACCTCATAAAACGTTGCCACACTCAAAACGTTACCAAGCGCGCAACTCACTTGCTCTAGATACGTCCGTCGTGTGAATAATATTTCCCGGTGAAATTTATGGAAGAAATTGTTCGCCGAAAAATCTGAGTGAAGTGAACTTCAGACTTTTTTTAACAAATCGCTTGTTCTTCATGCATTTTGAAGATTTGTTCCGTAAACTGAGTGCTTCTAGCGTGAAATTTGCATGAACTATGTAAATAACGCGCTAACAAAGAGTTAGTGTAGTTGTCATTGCATACTTTTAGGCGCAAATGTGCTTAATCAGTCAGAGGTTATGCAATCTTCTTGATGAACAATCCTTACTAGCAAAAAGGAACATGAGCATTTGAAAACAACATCATTTTGTAATGAGTCAATACTTGCTTCATACTTCACTCTTCCACGATTCTTCTCGCAAACAACAAGGATACATTACTATCGATGAAATTCGATTCGACTTTCAAGCTGACAGCATATCTTCACACACACTGAAGCTCACAAACGGCCAGAAACGAGACAGATCCACAAGCGCTGACGCGGCCTGCAATCAACGGACGGCAATATCTATTACGCTTCGAAAAACACTCTTTTCGAAACCTTCGACCCATGCTCGGCCGCATGAAACAGAAGCTGCAATGAACGAGCGTTTCTCACAGCGACGTGCAACCCGACAGTGTCCAGCGGGCAGAGAAAACGATTCAGATGGAGACGCATACTTCAGGGGGAGGTCCTGAAGCATGCCTAAAATTGCGGTATGGCGCAAGGCACGCCAAGTGTTGCGTCGCCATGCAGACCACCGCTAGCCAAAACTATGTCACCCGCGTACGAATGCATCTTCTCCCAGCGCGGCGTGCGTTCGCTCCTCCATAACTAGCAGATGCAGCTTTCGGTGTTGTGGTGAGGCGGTACAAATTTGACGACAATTTGACGGCAACGAGAAAACTGAGTCTGCTTCTTGTCCACGCACACACACACACGATTGCGGTTGAAGTGCACACACAGCACGCACCGCCTATGACAAATTGGCCATCGTCGACGCAATTTTCAGGCCAATCAGTGCGCGGTCTCTGCTTGTCGGCGCGCGGTTTCTAATGCCGCTGTTTCCGAAATGTCAAACACTGACAAGGCAAGCGGTAAACGCCGGAGGAGAGCGCCGGATCACTCACAAACGCAAACAGCTGAAACACGGAGCTGTCGAAGCTGACGACTCCGATCGACGGAAGAACGATCGTTTTTGAAACTTTTGAGCATCGATACGTGCCCGCTTGTGGCACACGATCGGCGGCGCTCATGTATCTCACAGTCAGTATATTTTTTTAAAGAAAACATTTCAAATGGCAACCAATCGCTGGATGACGAGATGATGCAAACGCGACGTCACGTCAGAATATCGGCGAAAAGTGGGCCAATGATTGGATGTGTCGCAATGGGACAGGGAAGAGATTTTGGAGAGCGCCCTAATGCGTGTTGTTAACAAGAAACGTGTTTTTTATGGCGAATAAATAAAACAAGGAATGGCTGGATTTTTGAACACGCCCGAAACGGATTTTCAAATGTTTTCAAACGTCTTTGTTTATAGATATATTTCTCTAGGTAAGGTTTGAGAAACTTGAAATTTGTGGAAAGTTCTTTGGAGTTTGTTTAAAACAGTGAGTTACGTTATCCATCAAGAGATAAGGCCTCTCAATGAAGGTTAATTTAGATTGAGAGAAACTTTTTTCCCGGTGCTCATGTTGACCGGGAAAATTGCTGGTTAGACTAGTAAATAACGATAGCTGAGCTCATTAACACCTAAAGTGTGATCACCCATCGTAAAGGTTACTTCTGAACACATCTTCATTAAAGTAATATTCAATTTTGATTACTCTAACCGATCGTTAAGGCATCAGTTCCCGTTTAATTAATATCGAAGGCAATCACGAACATACGGACGAACATACATTACGGCACTAAACGAGGTTCGAAATGTACGCCTCAAAGTGTCGAGTGGCACAAAATCGGCCACTTAAGCCGACCCTAAGCGCGGAGCAAGATTGTGCCATCCCCTTTCGCGATCAATACACACAGGCAGGCGCACATACCTCAACATAGTAGAAGATCAACATCGATTCTTCCGTTGGCCCGAGCCGGTGGCGTTCCCGAAACAAGCAAAACACGGTGAAAACAGGAATCACGACGCACTGTTGTGCCACTTGTTGCCTGCCGGTGCTTCGTCTTGCCGACGCAGAGTTTGGCGAGCAATTTTTCACATGTAATGGGGCTCCACCACTGCGGACATGAAATTCATTCAGTGCTGATTCTTTAATAGGCGACCGGTCACTAACCACAACACATTCACCATTAACAATTTCTCACTGAGGGAAGACTCTAGGGTGCGCAGTTCTTAGAGTGGAGGAGAAGCAATCAGTCAGCTGTTTCTGCTGCTGTCCGACTGTCCGGAGCGGGTTTCGGTTGGTTAGAAATTATGTCAACGAATGCGCCTGCTGGTATGTCTTAAGTAAGGGCGGCTCGTTTGTGCCACACTAACGGTCTGAGCGATGCGTTAATCACAAACCGGAAATCACGGAACCGGCAACAAACACTGCGAACTGAAACAACTACGACAGATGGGAGAGACAGGACATCAAGGGAACACACCACTAACTGTGAGCACTAGACCTACATTCGCAACAATCTAATACATCGTTAGTTTGGAATCCAAGCTTCAATTTAATCGCTCGAATGCACATGAGTGATACTTTAAGGACATCGAGATTCAATCACACATTTTCAAGCACAAGCCACTTCGATCCAGTGCTGCTACTGTCAACCCTTTTGGTCAGCTGTTTGATGATCGGTTGATATCGTTGATGCAATCCGCACACTGACAGATTCACTGCCCCTGTCACGGCAACTAACGCGAGCGCGGCCTGACAGCTGGGAAGATCACAAAGTGAGCGATCGTCGTGCATTGATCAATACGTGAATGATGATCGACACTTTCTGGACGCGCGCAAAGTAGAACACTCGGCACAGACACTGTGCGCGAAAACCGCCAACGAAAGCAGCAGGGTGAAACACAGCGACACAAAACGTAAACAAACAACTGACCGACGACGGCGCACGGCAAACTCGGCGCGACCACAACACAACCGAACGTGATGGAAAACCGTTCCAAAATGCATCAACGCGCCGTAACTCGCTCCAGCGCGCCGTGGGAGCCCGCCGTGTCCCGTTGTTGGAGGGCTTCCCTGTCCGCGTGTGGCTGTGGTCAGGCTGAATGGGTGTCCGTGTGTTTGTGCGCTCGAGTGGAGGAGTTGGAGTTGTTTTTCGGTGTTGTTGCCCCTTCTCCGCCTCACGGTGGTGATGCCGGGATAAAACTTAATCGGCGGTGGTGGAGTGGTTGGGGTGCCGAACGAGCGAGAGACACACGGGCGGAATCAAGAAACGCATCACAACCACCCTGCGAAGACCCCAGCAGCTCAACTCAACCATGGAGGAGGAGATTTCTCGGTGGAAAACGTGTACGGTTTCTCTCGGCTTCGTCTACTCTTTCTCTCCTACGTCTGTTTGAGGCTTGGGGTTTTTAAATTCTTGTTAGAATGATTTTTTTCCTTCAAATGAATGAAGAAACGCGCTTCCACCTACATAACATGATTCGAATGAAGCACAGCACTCATTGGAAGACTTCGAGAAAAGTAAAAAAAACTCTCGCAGCATCATCTGAGCACCTGAGCAGCGAAGGGTTAAGGCCCGAAGACACCACCACCACCACCACCACATCTGCACGATCTTTCTCTAGCCCCCCGCCCCGCTAGACGAAAAGCAAAAGGTACTCCCGCCCCATCCACGGATGGAAAGAGGACTACAGGGATGGACCGCGGGAGCCGGGTGGCAGCGGAACAGAAAGAGAAACTAAAGGGGAAGTTTGGGAAGTCTCACGTGCGCGACACAAACGTGTGCGTGTGGAGACCGAGCCGCCCCATTCCCATCCCTACAATGAATTGGAGGCCCACCACCACCACCACCATCATCACGCGGAATAGCGGATCGACTCTGGGGTCTTTTCTTTCCGTGGACGTGGTTTTTCTCACGAGTTTTCTGCTGTGAGCACTCGAGAGGGTGGAAATGCGACGCAACCCTGAGAGAGAGAGAGAGAGAGAGAGAGAGAGAGAGAGAGAAAGAGCGAGACTGAAACCGTTTCCTGCTTTTGTGTGGTAGATGCTTTTGTTTTGGTCGTTGGAGAAACGGTGAATTTAGGGTTGGAGATATGAATGCATCTATGCTATTTTCTGCTTCATTTCAGTCTCGCATCTGATTTCGCTTCAAGCAGAGACGGATGCTTGATGGATGACGGGGGAAGATTTTTGTTTTAAGAAGGCTTATGCGCTACATTTTTTTCTTATAAAAGTAGAGTGTTTGAATAGGGTTATTTTGCGTTTTTTTTTAACACTTATGAAAGATCCAAATACATGCATGTGCAGCGGTGAGAGACATGACGGTAGAACGTGTATATTTGCAGACTATTTTGAGATTCCTTGGACGAAATATAGATATGATGTGGTAATAATGTGTGTCTGCTTCTCTAATAGCTTGAAGAAACACTAAGATGCAGCCGAAAGCGCAAGTGCGCAACTAGCAAACTACTACAGCAACACTCATTGTACAGCTAGTGATGCAGATGGTGCAGCGAAAACTTGGTGCAATGTAGTGCAAGGCGTGACAAGCAACACAACATAAACTCCATGCAACGCGCGTCCGTTCATGAAAACAAGCGCACCATGCGGGCGGAATCAAACAAAACACATCTTAGAGTATCGAAAAGTGTGTAATAAAACATTCAGGTTGAAAAAGCGCAAATATAATACTTACTCTCAAAGGCAGCTTGTGAGAACGAAAGAAGAAAAAAAACATACATAAAAACCATAAGATACGTGGAACGTAAAACCCAATTCCTCAAGCACACACACACACACGCACGTACGTACAGTAGTAGTTTGTTGCATAAAGGACTAAAGCATCAAAGCATTCGTTTCGTTTCGTTCCGGTCATAGTACGCTGATGAAACATACGCACACACTTATAATATAGAGAAGTGAAGTGAATATTATATGGGGCAAGGTAAGCATTCGTACACAACCGAAGCGTTCTTTATCTACTTTCGCAGAAGCAAGCCGGTTAAGTTGTGCCCGCTGCATCCTGGGACGAACGTCCCTGCGAATGGTTGCGTGTTTGGTATGTTTTCCGAGTATGCGAATACTTGATCGCACGGAATGGTGCAAAATATTGCTTCCTTTTGTTCTCTATTCTGTTTAATCTTGTTCGCGGAACATCCCCTTATGGGTGTTCTATGCAGTTCTCACTTTTATAGAAATGATGTACCATCATTGTAGTTTTGGTGATTGTGTTATCTATTTTCCCGGTGCAATCTTGGAGATGTTGCGCTAGGGCAGCATGTGCTAGAACTTTTTTCCTTTAAATTGAGTACCCGGTTTGCGCAACTATATTGAGTTATATCTTATTCCAGGAGTTCTGTCTATAAGTAAGAAGGATAAGATATTTTATCTCACCGAATCCACCAAGTCAAACTCAAAAGAAGACCTTAGAAACAAGACGTAGACGTGGAAACCACCTCTACAAAAAGCAGTTGAAAAATATCCGCTCATTCTCGCTCTATGCCAACGGTTTGCGGGGCTGCAGCAACCGGTGCCAAGAATTTTCTGCTCGTTACATTTATTGAGCAGCGAGATAGAAACTTTTTAATGTACACAAGACACACAGCAGCATTGAGTTGGCCACTGTGTGTATTGTTTTATTCATGGCGTGTGTTTCGGAGGAAGCAGAAGAAAGTCCAACGAAACATACTAGCCATTTGCAGCTATCGACAAACGAAAGGAAAACAAAAAAACATCCAAACAGGCAGGGAAAACTTGTACTTTTGTGACGTGATTTGTGGGCGAACAAAATGTGGGCAATAGGACGATTCGCATTAAAAATTGACAACGGTTTCGACAGACGTTTCAAGCGGTTTGAAGCATGAAGAAAATACATGTTTCAGGGACGCATTATGATGATTCGTATTTTTTATGTATTTATATTGTTTATTTACAACAAAACAATACAGTTCGTTTCATAACTATAGCGCTTTTTCGTGTTAACTCGACATGTTAAAGAGTTATCTTATTCAAGTTGTGCAAGAAAGATATTTCAATTGTACATGTTTTGCGGTATTTTGAATTTTTAGGATGACTCGTAATTATGTGCTCCACAATTATCGACAGTCAAAAAAGATCCAAGTGATACAAATACGAACGCCCTAAATCTATTGGACACCAGCGTTTAAACTGTGTGCATTACCATTTCACTAAACCTAGTATGTGCCGATTGTGTGGGGCCGTACACCGCCGATGAATGAGTTGAACAGAGCGTTCATTTTACACCTGCCCATACTGCGTCACAAACCCACTCGCATGGCGCGAGTGGTACTAATTGAAATCGTTAGAATGCACTGTGCACAAAATTCCTATCCTTCACTAGTGGTGAAATGACAACGGAAAACAAGCGAAAACAACAACCGACTTCATCACGAGCGGAGCAGAGCAGTTCGTCAAGGATAATTGCCGTATATGCGCCGTACTAGAGAGTGCACTAGTAGATAACTAGGTGTGCATGAAGGAAGGGCAGGATGTGACGCACGTCCGAAAGGTACACCAAGAGCGAGATGGCAGCATCCCCGTTGCAAAATAACCTTGAAAATGGTTAAGCTCGTTTTCCCTGTACTGCAGCCCTGACATCCTTTTTGAATATCCGCACTCGGTTCCACATGCGGAAAAGTTACCTCCAGGTTGAGATGCTGGGAAAAGTGAGCCAGCGAGGCAGGAAGGTCTTTGAACCTGAAGCTGACAGGAAGCACGTTCCCATCAAAAGTGGCAGAGGGCAGTGTGTGGGTATGGTGTGCCAATCCGGACATAAATGGTTCCAACTCCACATTCGCTGAATGAAGTGTGACGACGCGCTCTTCACTCACGTTGCGTGATCATCACACTCTTTCTCACTCTAATGTAGTCGTTTTTCCAATTTGATCGCCTTTTTTCTTCTTCGTTTGCTTCAAATTTCAATTTCACAAACAAATGCATGAGTGTAGCATTCGCGGGCAACATCATTCGGAAATGGTTCCAACACTCGGTGTGCCGGCTTTTCCGCAACATTCTACTTCGCTCCGGTTTTCCCGCAGCATCACGGCGCAGCAACCGAGAGTGCCGGACATGGCCACAGGACCCCCGAAACATACCAGCACACGTACAGCGGCACCACGTATCATACATACATACGCCCGGAAGGTTCGGTTCTATTTTCATCTCATCTTTAATTCATGCTCGACTAGTGCCGGGCGCGTCGCAGTGGAACCGCGCGCGGTACGGAGCACAATTCTAGTGGTTTTTATTGTTAAAGATGTCGAAAACAAATGATGAGCGGTAAGGCCCCTCCCCCCCACCCGGGTGGCCGGTTTTCACGCGGTGAAGTATGCGGATGTGTGGATGCTGCTGATTTTGACTAACCGAAAAAGGAAGCCGCTTCGGGCTTCCGGTTTGCTGATGAGAGAGTGTGCAGAGTGCGACGAATGAAGGGAAAGGAGCTCAGAGCGATGGGGAGCCCCAACCGTTTTGGTTCTTCACACCACCACACACACACAGACCCAAACGGTATGGCTCATCCTGGGTCAGGCGAACGCTGAGCGTGCCTATCCTTTATCGACCGACATTTGTTCGTGTTTCATGTTGAGTGCAGATGACTGTCGGCTCTCGTGTTCATTAACATCCGACAGAGGCCGCCGGAAATCGGAAGGGTTTTGGACACATTTTTTTTTTCGGTCGGTAGAAAAGCATGATCAGCAAATGGTGACGTTTTCAGATAAGCCCAAGCGTGCAACCATGTGACTGGAATCGCAAATCGGTAAAATATAATTGAAATATTTTACATCCGATTCTAAATTCTGCAGATATGTCGACTCGCTTAATCACTCCCGTCTGAATTTACTTCTTCAATGACAGCGTGATACAGAGTCAGAAGTTGGTGGTTTGATAGTACTACTTTATACACTAATGGTGAAAGCGAGGACTTTACTATTAGGCTATGTCTCGAAGGAAGATTTAACATTTGATCTTGACTGACTGACTGACCAACCACTGAGGAAATTAGAAAGTTTGAAATAGGAGATTATCTAATGACAATTTAACAAGGCCGAGAATGTATTGCATAAGTATTGGGAGCATTGGAATATAGAATTGTTTTCAAATTCATTTTATTTCATTTTAAATAAAAAATATCTTGCTTCATCTGTAACTCCTTTGCTGTTCTTCTTAAGAATCTTCAACAAATAATACAAAAATATTTAAAACAACAAAATCGGTTAATCAATTCTCGATAAAAGATAGCAAAATTGAAATGAATTTCAAATATGTCTTTAAGGACACGCAATAAATGACATTTTCCATTATAAAGCTAAAAGCATAAAAAAATTAACTTACTTAAGACGCAGGGAGATATTTACAATAATATACAAATTTGCTATCATGAATCGGTTACTAAGTAAAGTATGCACGTTGAACAAATTCTTGGTGGAATTTTGTTTCGAAGAATTAAGATTTTTTGCAGGGAAAAAAATTTATACGCAAAAACAGAGACATCAAATAGGGCGTATGCAAAAATGATCCTACTTTGGCACGGCATTCCAAAACGTGACTTGGCTGAGGAGAGTAAAAACCCGCACATCGTGCGTAGGGACCAATTTTTCCAATTAAATTTTCCCAGCTGCTCACACACATACACCCAACGCCTCCTTACACGAAAGCTCCCCCACCCTTCCACCCGGCTGGATAAATATTCTTGAGGGCATAATTTATGGCGACAGTATGTGTGCGAAGCGTGGCTGCCAGAGTTTCGTGAAATTGGTCGTAAATTGTGTTCAGAACAGGCGCGACGATGGGTGGCGCGTTTTCACGTTCGGGGGCTCAACCGAGTGGGAGTGGGCTTGTTCCGACATGTGTATTTAATAAAATCGTTGAAATCCTTTCTTCACTCGACCTTCACCGAAAGGATGCGTTTCTGACTAATGAAAGCCAAGAAGCAAAAAAACGCGGCACGCGTGTCTTCGCCATAGACCAATTTTCTCACGCATCTTCATCAAGCGAGAGAGAGAGATAGCGACGGGCGCCCGGGTTTCAATGCCCCGGGACGGTTGTCGCCCGCAAAAAAGGGTACACTAAATTCCACACACGAGCCAAAACCGTGGCGGGGATACTTTCACCAACTCGGCAGACAGTTTAACGCCACCACCGCGAACGGCAAAACGGTTTTAATAAACCATTACACATCCATAAAAGTTTTCCGCTCACAGGAAAAACTTGCGGGCTCTGGTCGCCCCTCAATCGTGCTTGGCAAGGGGTAGTAAACTGTGGCGAAGCGCAGTTTCGGTGAAAATGTGACGGAAACGGGCAAGAGTTCTAGCGTGCGCACCCTGCCTGGCTCCCGGAAGAAAGGGGGACGTGCCTGGCTACGAGAAGAAGGGCTGGAACTCCTTCGACGGGAACACGACGAGCTGCGATGATTTAACACCGACGTTCTAATTTTATTACGACGTTTGCGCAGTGTTTGGCCGCAGCACTTTGCGTGATGGCGCGAATCGTCCGTCGCGAACGGAGCGCGCCCGTCAGTTTCGGCGCTGGTGCGACTCCGAGAGGGTTAATGGGAGGGGCGAAGGAGGGCTGGCGGGAGCGGGGTTTATTTATCTGATGTTGCTGCTGGATATGGCAGTTTAGATTGTTTTTTAGATTGCTGCTAACAGCTTCGAGATTGGAGCAGGTTTAATGAATGGCGAGAGTGTGATTAGTTTCTTTCTCGACTAATTTCCCATGCTTTTTCCGGTTTCTTTTCACCATCGTTTTTTTTTTCTTCTTTTGGTTATTCTATTCTATGTCCTAAACATTCTAATAAATAGCTTCTTCGCCATACGACTGTGCCCGCTGCCTCGAAGGAAGCGCATCCAGCAACCTTTTCGTACCATTTATGGATAGTTTTTTGTTTTTTTTTTTTCAGACCGCTTTAATGGCGTGCCTCCTTTCAACGACGGAATGGGAGAAATGCACCGACGACAGAACGGAAGCATTTTATAGGGCAACACTTGGGATGAGAGCCAGCGATAAAGTAGGCGATCGGGCGGGTGCCATAAGGCATAATGACAGCACTCAATCATGCCCGGGCGCGCCCAGACGCAGGACAAGATCATCTTTATCGCTTTCTCTCGCAGCGGGCGCAGCTTCCGACGAAGCGCGAAAAGGAGGGAAGCACTAAATTAAAGCCGCCACAGGAGAGACCACGCTGGCTAGTGTTCGTTTACATGGACGTAAAGATCGCGATAGTGGCGGCGAAAAGATGAGATTGAGAAGGAATATTGTTATTTATTTTTGAATAATTTAACATAAACGATCGTTCAAAGTGCCGTTTGACCCTTTTTTAATTTTGCTATTCAGAATAAAAAAATATTAAATTCATGTTTTATTTGAAAGCTGGAGATTCCATAGTGAGTTGGTGCATAAACATCATTATTATGAATAATATTTTATAAAGAATAACCGAAAACCTAAAAACTCACTTTTACTTTCACACTTAGTTAGAATATGCTTAAGAAGCAAAGATACTTTAAATATGAAATTAAAACAAAACCTACTTGAACCTAAAAGAATACAATGCACACATCGCAGACATCAGCAGACGTTTACTTTCTAAAAGATCAGAATAAATTACATTAGAAAGTGGGACGACGTTCTTCGTAAAATGAAAATGAAAATATCTTACTGCTCCAGCCACTACCTCAAAAGTCTCTACTCCAATCTTCCATTCACACCGGCAGGAAAGGTTACGGCCGGACGCTGCCACTAAAAGCAGCAGGAAGCAAACATAAAGGGTTATCGAAAACGCATTCATTAAAAGAGATAATGCTCAGCATCATAGCACTGCCGGCAATCATCGAGATAAACCCTCCGCTCCGATCCGCGACTGGGGCAACTGAGGAGTGAATTATTTACTTTCTTTGATGGGCAAAGATTACGGGCCCGATTAAGCGGGTCATCCATCGTGTGGGTGCAGGTTTCGCGCCCGGGACGGAGACCAGCAGGTTTTGTGGTTTGACCAGCAGGACCGTGCAAACGAGACGATGGTACGGGGCGCACTGCGTAAAGCTGCTGTCCTTTGCGGATCATCGTCGAACATCTCGGTGGTGTTGGTGATGGTTTCGAGGTGGGCGGTACACCGTTCATTTCACGGATGATAAGCGCGCATCTTCGCCCAGCGAACCCAACAACAACAGCAGCGAAAGGTGAAACAATCTGCTGTGGTAGCGATTTGCGCTGCTCCCAAAAACGTGCGCGCTAGTAAGGTGCAGCTGCTGCCACATCCTGTGCTGTTGTTTGATGCTTCTCTAACAAAAGCGGTGTTTATGATAGTGGGTTGACATCTTTCGGCTCCCACGAGGGTCGCCTTTAAGGTCGCCCCTTAAACCAGTTTGTGAAGATGGAGCGCCAAGATGAAGTTTCTGCCGCTCAGGAATGTTGTTCCCAATTTTCTTCCTTTGTCTGCCGAACGATGGCAACTTGTCAGGTACCGGGAGAGAGGGTCAAACGGATTATGACGATAGGAGTGCTTGCTTGCTAGCTTCACCTAATCCTTAGTTCGTAATATTGTTCCAATCGGTGCTTTGCCATAATGCGTTGGAGTGTGTTGAAAAATCTAATGCAAAACGTTAGTAGTGCAAGTGTACAGTGAGCGACATATCTATAGCAATACTAGTTTTTTCAAGAATTCCTAACAAAACAAAAGCAGTGTTTGCTGGAGCGTCCAGATTTAAGCTATGGAATGCGTAAGTAATCATGCTTTTCAGTAAACCGATGATGACAGCAAACAGCGACTTGAGCTGCTTTTACAAATAGAGGGTTGTTCAGATGCCACAAATTCGGAATGCCTTGTTAATGGTAAATCTCGCATAGACACAAAAAAGAGACATGATCAAAAACACAAGAATGTGACACGAAATTGATTTCGTCAAGTGTTCTTCCGACACCTCGTAACAGTCACAGCGCGATGAAGATGACCCGCGATCATCATCCACACTAGTCGCAGACGATGGGGGCACGAATGAATGATTATGCGTGGGTGAGGCACGAAATGTGGTCCACCTCCTCTGGCCCTCACACTGACTGACAGCAACGGATTTTCCTGTCACATTTTTCCTATTTCCCTTGCTCCAGTAACTGAGGCGGCGCGTTCGGTGGTGTACCTCTTTCTTCTCTTGCCGTGTCTTGGAGTGTCGCGGGTACCCCAAACGTCACAGGTTCTGAGAAAGTGTGAAGTTTATTTTTAGCATGGATACCGTCGTCGTGCTCGGTGGTGATGAATGCGAACATAGCCACACGTAACGAGAGCACGTCATGTGTGTTGTCTGGGCCCGCTCCGGCCAAACGTCCAACGCCAAACCAAACGCACAAGGACGACGTGGGTTTGATGGAGATGGATGGACCAAATTGTCACATTAGGAGCGCGCGGGAGACGTCGATCGAAAGTAGTTAGGTACGTTTCGCTCGAGATACAAAGTCAAACGTACGCGAGCAGTATTCATTCACTTTTTCCATCAAGTGCACCCAAAGTTTTCCCCAGAAATAGAGAATCCAAAATTGCCTCGGAGGCGTTTGACCAGGATGTAAGGCCAATTTCGTCACCTACACTAGAGAGGGCCGAACACACCTCTGGCAGAAAAATCTAATTTTCTTTTTCACGCCCACGGGCCATGAACAAAACAGATTGGGTAGCTCACAGTGCTAGCCATGCAGCAAACGGCGACCTTCGTTACTCGAACGGGCTTTACAGGAAGCGGAATTCGTCCTTCTGCTCCGTGTCCCACCCCCCCTTCGGCCACGTCCCACGTATTTTCATCGACTTGTGGGCAGGATAATCCTTTATGCCGGCTCGACGTCACGAATGCGAGTCGTGCTGATGGAGGACGGGATACGGGCATGAGTTGCGCACTCATTTCCTGCACCTCACAACGGCGACGACCGCTCGCTACTGCTCGAACGGGCTTCGGAGCAAAGTGAGCACTTAAAAAGGATTCACGGTAGGATTGTGGACAATAAAAAAGGCTTCTCCAAATGGTTATGATTTGAATTTAAATGAATTACAAAACACCGAACATGAATAGGGCCGTCGGTCGCAACAACGGGCAGTGAGTGTGGGGGTTAATTTGCAAACGAATCCACACTTTTAATTTATGGCCATCCATTAGCACGTTGCTTTCCTTTCCCTGGGCATTAGAGCGCGCGCGCGCGAGAGAGAGCGAGAGTGGAAGGTTTGCACAAGTTTGCCTAGATCGATAAACGAACATGCTGCTAACTGTGGGAGCTTTCAAGGATATGCAAAGTGAATAATTTCAAGGCATTCCATAGAATTAAAGCATCAAAATGTCTCCTCCGTGGATCTCACACATCAGCTTTAAGGCATGCAGCAACGAAGCAGCAATTAGCGTCGTGCATCGCGCCATTGAAACAATGTTAAGCGGTGCCGGCAGGGAGCAGGGTTCTAATGGTTGCACAACTCCACGCGGAGTTAGACTTAAACTCCCTGTGGGCCGCCACATTCCACACGTATGCCAAACAGCCGGCAGCAGCCCGAAAGGTACCCGCCAGGAGCAAACAACTTAATTAGCGCCTAAAACAGCATCACGTTGCATCGGAGCGTCCCCGCCCGGGTGGTTAAGTGACCACTTTGATCGTGCAGCGTACACACACACATAGGGAAAGAACGGCGGTGAGACAGGTCGACTCCGGGCATCGAAGTTACCACCTCCCAAGGGTGCACCCAATTTCGATGCAATCACGAGGCACACATTCCGACCAGGTGCGGCCAACGTTTACCCGAGTGTCACATGTTGCGCTGGCACGTTGTTCGAGGCCAACGACAACTGTTTGTTCCAGCACGACGGCAGAAGTTCGGGAGTTTGGGAGTAGAAATTGAAAAGCATTCGGAGAAGTCGAAACTAGCACCGATGGTTCCGTATGAAAGTTCTGCTTCTGCAGAGGGTGCATGCAATTATTATGAGCGGTTGCACGTTGTTGCTGGGAATACGTATCGGAACTGCACACACGCCCGACTGTGTAATGCCCTGTTGGGCAATGACGATGAAATAGACATCAGGATCATTGGGCAGAACCGACGACACAAAATCGGTGTGATTGAATAAAAGTGGTACGAAAAGGATATGGACATTGATGGAGGTAACTTTTACGATTGGACAACTTTATTCGGTAGAAACGCTGTTAATGTAACAGTTTTGGATTGAACAAATCTGTTCCATTCGTTATTAGAATGTTTCAAGATTGAAAAACTGCTATTAATCTTGTTATGGAAAATTAAAACAAAAACATTATCAAGAATTACTTATGCTCTTGGAACAACGAATTATAAACAAACTCCGGCTCCAAGATAACATTGCCTTGGTTAATTAAGCCGAGCAATGCTCCAAGCGGAGTTAATTATGGCTGAACTTTGAAACTCGCGTCAGAGCAAAATGATTAACGACTTCCATTACATATTTTTCGAGAGAAAATCGATGATTTTTGATAAACATTCTGAACGCTTAATTACAGACAACGGTACGAAGAAAGGATATTTTCATTCCACGCTTTCTATGCTTGAAAAACAAATCACTAGACATAATGGCCCTCCTTTTGGAAGCATTCTACGGTTTTAATACCGATGCAAATGGTTTTGTTTGCCCGATTGCAATCACATTATAGCCGCACACCGGTGGGCATTTGCACGACAAAATCTTGAAACCGGAAAAACAACTTCTAGTTTCATTGCAGTCGGCGGATACCCGTAAGCATAGGTATGGCTTGAGTCATAGTGAAACACACTTCACCTGATCCCCGTTGGAATCGATTGCGAAAAGCAAAGATCCCAAAAGCGCTTACACGGAGCCGGAGCGGACAAAGTCAGAAATCGATCGAGTTATTGATACCGTATAAGAAAGACCCGACCATGACAGAAAAATAAACACGAAAAGGGCCGTCTCACGGCGGAAACTTGGTGCCGAGAGATTGCCGTGGTAAGTTTCACCTACATTCCAATTCTTTAACCCGTCAGCTACAGGGACCAGAATGCAGCATGCAGCGAGGGATAATCCACTTCTAAGAGCATCAGCGTCCACCAGCCGACTGGTGCCAAACTGTGGTGGCCGCCAGATTGTGGTGCTGATGATGGCAGGGCGTGTGTAAAAAAAAGTGAACGGCTGCCACCCCGCCCCCGGCGGGCAAATGCAAATCTTGCTCCAGTTCCACTCGGTCACCGATTCCATAACGATCGGAGAGGAGTAGAAACCGCGCCAACATCTGTGCTGGCAGCTGCTGCTGGCCATAATTAGTCACCCGTTATTGCAGTTGCACTTGCAGTTTAGTTTGGTCGTTCTTCGTGCGATGACCGCGAACACATATTTCTGTGGCCTGGAGACATGGGCAGGCTATCGTTGTAGAGGTGGAGGTTGAGTATGTTTTGTATGCAGGTTGTAAAAAGTTGTATAGATACAAAAAAACTACACTCTGTCATAGTACTGCAGTAGGCGCTCAAATAGGGGTCATATGAGCTGAACTTCTGATGGGTTTATACTCTACGGTTGGAATGACAGTATGGCGCAACCTGCATGACAAAGAAGACACATAATGGCTGTCTTGTCTAGTTCAAACCCTGAGGTACTAGATGTAAAAAACGGAAAATATTATTTAAAAATCTTGCGAAAATTCTGCCTTGAATACAGTATCTATCAAAACTCTATGTCGTGGCTATAGAAGTGTGCTCGTGGCTATAGAAGTATTAATGACCCAAGTTTTACAGTTAATCCAAATTTGTCAATTGAAATAAACTGACAAATATCTGTTTCAAAATCTTGATATCAGTAAATAAACGTTATTGGAAAGCATACCTCAAATAAAATAGAACAGATCCGGTGATATGAGTCATTTGTGTATACTAATTGGTGTACTAGATCTATTTCAACATTGAAAAGCACGCAAGAGAAGCTTTATCGCATTGGAAACAAAATAATTCCTTGCAAAAAGAGCTATTTTTGGAATGCTCTCCCCAGCCCACAGCACACATTCAAATGCTGTGGCAAAAAGCAATCAATCGCATCAACGCCTTCCGTTGGAATGTCGTCACGTTCGTGCGTCAATTTTATATCCGCCATCAATCGAGTCGCAGTTCATTATCCTCCGACCGAAGCTGCAGCAGAGCTCGCGTCGTTCGCATACAATTGATTGTACCCACAAGCAGCAACAGCCAAGCCCCAGCATCGTCAATTCAGCACTGAAATCTGACCGGCTAAGCCCGCTTTTATGGACACCGTGCTGCAGCAAGCAGTACACGGTTGCACGGTTTATTTTGTCATATTTTTTACGTTCTCTAAAGACACTCGACGTAAGGGTAAGCCACCGCCTGGGATTTGCTTCTCTCGATCGAACGTAAAAAGCCAATTGCATGAGATAAACTGCAGCCAGTTGCGGGCAGTGGAAGGTCATGAATGTATGTTTTTTTGTTTACGAAAGAATGTAAGAGGACTGCGGGCGAGTGTGAAAACTGCAGCACCCTCAAGAAGCCCGTCCGGGAAAATCGTGATAAATCAATCAACCATCACTCAAGTACCAAAACATGGTGCCAGCCCTCCCCGAAATCATGTCGGTAGGATGGTTTTCGATTTGAATCTTCAAGACGATTGAAGGATTTGCAACATTTGTCATCTCAGTCGGTGCAATCCTGGGTGCTCTCGGACATGACCGCGAAAATGACGAAGACGCCGAATTTTGATTCATTTCCAAAGCCAAATTTTGCCGGAACGGAGAAACGTTCAAACACTGTTTGTACGTGGTCAATCGATGCATACTCTTTTTTGCATAAGTTGAGTGTGGAATTCCACTCACCTCTTTGTGATGCTTGTGAATAAAACAAAGGGAATGCAGTTGATTAATGTTCAAACCCCAA
This sequence comes from Anopheles dirus, assembly GCA_000349145.1. Taxonomy (NCBI): domain Eukaryota; kingdom Metazoa; phylum Arthropoda; class Insecta; order Diptera; family Culicidae; genus Anopheles; species Anopheles dirus. The sequence continues at coordinate 12,086,744 of KB672868.1, read as the reverse complement.
GGATCAACCAAGCCCGTCAGGAAGCGGCCGGAGAAGCGCCGAAGAAACGAAAGGTCACATTTTTAAATCCGACAAAAAATAGTTTTCAATGTGGAGGAGAAAATTTATTCGCATACCGCGCTCCATTCCGGTGCAATCATGAGCGAGAAATTAAAGTCGGCTCCGAAATGAGAAACAACAAAAATAGGATTCATTCGTGCGGGGTTTTTCACAGCACCCGCCGGTGAAGAGAATAACGACCAAAGCGGGCTGGGGTAACCGCAAGAAGGAAAGTATGCGCGTCGACCACCCAACAACAAAACGATTATAAATCGTTCCGGCGTGACATGACGCACGTTCGGCAAACGAGATAAATGCGCCAAAATAAGCGAATACTTATGCATGGTGGGGACGGGAGCAAAAAAGACAGAGCAAAAATCTAAAAATCGCCACACGGAACAAAACGCCGTGCGGCGGAACAGAATTTAATAGGACTTCAATAAAAAGCATACAAAAAAACAGATAGCCTTCAGTCCACGCTCCCTGTACCAATCCGCCCGTTTCGGGTGTTTTGCGTGAACTAATCATGCTTCTTGGGGTTCGATTTTGGAGGCCACCCCTCCCTTCTTTTGCCCACCCGACGGGTGTTATGGCGTCCGACAGCAGCAGCAACAGCAGGCAAATCGCAGCAGAGAGCGGCAGCGCATTTTGCGTCAGAGGGCCGTGAAAAATTTTCCCGCAAACCGAAAATTTTGCCCAAAACCGAAGTGAAAGTGAAGCCGCCGCCGAAAAAGGGACGACCGTCCATCGTCGACGTCGTCGTGCGCACGCTTTTTTTTTATTGTACCGCGTGCGCGCGCTCGGAATTACGTGGTACGGGGTGGCGGTGAATATGGCGGGTTGATTGGCACACGCGCGAGCTGTCTGTTTGGAAAAGTCGTTCTGCTTCGGAGTATAAACAATGCGGAGCTCGCACACAAAACGCTCGCTGCCTCACAACATAACTCACGGGAGGTTAAGGATCCTGCAGCCCTTCCTGACCCGACGCGTTATGGGTGAGCATAGCTGCACCTGCCGCAGCATGAGCACACGTCTTCTGCACGGTGGAAATTAAATTAATTTCCACATCCGTAGAGCTCCACTGTTGTTTACCTACGTCACACACTTCAACACAATGCATGCGTTAATTTTTCTTTTTTCCTATACAACAATCATTATCCTCATCACCATGTTGCTCTCGATGCACGCGTGATGTAGAGGGATCGTCGGATTCGAACTCCTCTTCTGACGGCTCCCACCACCAAGAGAAGATCGACGGATGTACGGATCCCACCCCCTGGCAAGCACAGCTCCGATCGGCTTGCGGCGTTCGGCAAGATCATCCAAGACGAGACACTTACCGTAAATTCTCCGGTTACAGCATCGAAACCCACGTGCACCGTGTGCTCGAAATTGGTCGGATAGGATATATTCGGCTTCGAGTCGTTGTGCGACGCCTTCGAAACCTTGATTTTGCTCTTGAGCGTTTTCTTTTTCCGATCGGCATCGTCCGGTTCTGGAATGGGAGAAAAGAAAGTGAAAGTGGGTCGTTTGAGGGTGGTGATACGTGTGGATCGTGCTTGGAAAATAACTTAATGGAAGAAGTGTTGGGAGTTACGCGGAGACACGACTAGTTCGATTAGGAATTGGAAACAGAAATATTACTTTAGATACATGGCACACACAGTGTACTATGATCGAGCTCTCAATCAGAAACATTCACGGCTTACTGCGTTGAATATTGATTATTGGAAGCATCATTTGTTGTACTAACAACTAGTCAGAATTAAATGGTTTTATGAACGCTATTGTAAACTGATGTTTTAAGAACTTCCCTTCATTCTCAATATATGATTGAGATAAATCATGTCCACCTTCAATAACATATAGTTGATGCAAAAATAGAAACAAAAGTTGTACTAAAAGATGTACTAAAATCTTTCTGAGTGCAACAGAGTTAACATTTTCTACAATTTTCCTGTTTTATAACCTTCTTACCTTTCGGCAGCGGTTTCATATCAACCGGAGCAACACCGTCGATCCGATCGGCCACTCCGGAACCGGCTCCGCCACCTCCGCCGACACCGCTCCCACCGCCACCCCGATTGCTCGTCAGGCGGACAGGCGGTGCCGGAGGTTTGTCCTCTTCGCTGGACATACTGCTTCGTCTGTGTTCCGTGCAGGAGCGAACGCCGATGATATTACGTTCAACCCTTCCGATTCTCCCTTCTAGGCCGAACACGCAGGAACAAGTTTGCAAGTTTGTTGCTAATACTTGTTTATGCAACTTGCAGCGTCAGTTTGTCGGGCTCTGCTTCTCTGCTTGAAACTAACAAACTACCGAGGCGTCACTCGCTTTGACACTTTCTTCCACTTTCCACTTAAGCGACTTGAACTTTAAATTATTTTAGATAGTAGTCTACCTAAAATCACTGACTTGTAATACTTCTTTTTTATAAATTACACTCACACTTCATAAGCACACACAAACACAGACACACACACACAACAGCGACACACGGGGGAACCGAATTTTCCCATCTAAATGCAGAACGGAAGTGAACACTCAAAGACACACTGACACACACGCGCGCATCCACGAAAATACAATTACGTACGCACTCGCACACACCGTAAAATGCCTCACACCGGCATTCATCAAAAGCAGCACGTAAAGCAATCGAAACTCGCGATCTTGAACGGCTGGAGCGAAACCGAGGATGGTTGTGGCGGTGCTGGGTGGCCTGCGGCAAATGGCACAATCACGGATCGTGGAGATCGCGGGAGTAATAGGACAACATAAATAGTAAATAAAATTAAGGCAAAACAAACACGCCTGGGAGCGACAACACGCAAACGCATTCACGCTTATTTTTCATCGACTTTGCGCCATTTAGGGGGTTTGCACGGTTTTATCCTTTCGACGCCGAGCACGGTTCACATCGTTCACTCGCACTTTGTTTGCGTCGCGTCACGCTTCCCGCTGCTGGAGGGGAGAGGGAGTGTTGTATCGGTTAATCCAAACGCCGAAATGCAAACCACCTACGGAAGGAGAAGGATAAATCAAATGAGCAAAAATACGTTCTCAAAGACAAACATCAATTTCCCATCCATTAGAAATACTTCTTCCAAACAATTCCTATAGTCTTCTGAAACGTTCATGGTTCTGGAGGATGCTAGAGAGCGATCTAAGAGTGTCACTTTGCACTAATGATTCAATTCCAAAGGCAACAACTTAAAAGATGGAGCGATCGTAGTTGATATCCACACTGATCGATACATTTCGTGAGGTTTTAGCTAGATCCAGACATCCATAACCGAGTGCACCTGCAATATGATAGAAGAAAAACACAACAACATTAGTAAGTATTTATTGGATTAATTGCTTATTCTTGAATATAGAAAAAAAAACCGAAAAAATAAATGACAAATGATAAGTTTTAGAAAGAAATTGTCATACAAAGCTCATAAATAAGACATCATAAAGATCATTTTTCCCTCTTACGGCTGAACACTCGATGCAAAATATGGCCAACACCGCAGTAAAGCGCGGTAGTATCTTAACTACGGCGTAAAAAGCAATCCAATTTGCACCCGTTCAACGGATTACGCGAACTCTAAAGGAAACTTCGTCCGCACACCCACCAAACGCACGCAGGAACGGAAACCCCCACCACTAAAAAGGTGGAGGAGTGTTTCGGATTAGGCTTGATCCATATAGATTTTCCGTAAATCCGTAAATTCCGCTCCAAGCGAGTGCGGGCCGGTAGCTTCACCGGCGAACCAAGCGAAGAACTATTGCTTCCGTTCATTCTCGCCGATCAAGACAAATCGAGAAAGAGTGGAGCAGTTCTTCCGTTGGAGTTAGGCAAGAGGCAAGAACTTCATCGTTTTTTTGCTTTCACTTCCTTAATATTTCCGAAACAAGGCACACAGCACCGCGACAGCCAAACCCGTCCACAACCTCACTTTGCGCCAAACATGAACGAAAAAGGAGGTAATAATATTAGCGGAACACCATTAGGGGAGCGGCGTGCCAGGACGCGACGACACTCCGGCGGTGTGTCAAATCAGTTCGCGCTCACGCTGCTAAGTGGACGTGGTCCGCCATGAAGAAGAGAGTAAAGATCGTTTGTTTCGCCAGGAAGAACCACCAAAAAAGGTCTTGGCGAGCCGTAGATGGAGGTGGAACGTGCAGCAGACGCAGCAGTCCACCAGCCGCTCCACCCAGACCGACACGGGATCGATCGATTCGGCGCTGTCGCCCGTCAAAGTTCCTCTTTATTTAGACAAATCGCCCGTTTACCCCGCCGCCGGAGACCAAACGCACGTAGGTTTCGCTTCCGCTCCGTGCGCCACATTTGTCGGTGCGTGCGGCTTTGGAGGCCACGGCCGGCAGACAGCATAAATTGAGAAGAATGTCTAGGGCTTTCTTTTTCTCCTTGTGCGCTTCAAACATACCTCGGAAGTCAGTCTGAGAAGTGCTAGCTAGAATGGCAATCAGGAAAACCACGAATTTGATCGTTTAATGGAGTGTAAATGGAACACAAAGCGGAAGTGATTATGTCAAAAATGTTTTTTTTTTGCTCTTTGCTCTGTTTGGAACATGTAACAGTGTATAGATGCAATCGGGTTCTTGCCGATTCTGTACGAATTTGCGCACGCATCTTCCATCCCCTGCTGGAAGGCCGTGTGACACAACACCTTTCGGTGACCTCCAGTTCACCTTAAAACTCGGTGGACTCGGTAGGTAAAAGGTAAACGCTTTTCCGAACAACGACAATAACAAAAAAAAAACACTTTCGCTGCAAACGCCAACCACTGCCAATTTGCGAGCAGCTCAATTCATCATTCATCCGTGACCGGCGCACGATCGGCGGCAGATGCCGCGGTGACGATAGCATAACTCATTACATACAATCGATCGACCGATCGATATTATCTAACAAGCGGTACGAATCGCTCAGGCGGGTTGTCGGGCAGGACGCGATACGTGCGAGGAAATGCGAATGCCATACAGATATTTGTCATCCCGTTCCGTGCTGCGGTGGTTTCAGCTTACAATCTCTTTTTTCCCGCCCGATGCAGCAACGATCGACCGATTCGATGTTGTTTCGCCCGTGGATGTGTGGAAGAGTTGCGATGAGAAAGATGATAATGTTTGAAAAATCGGTGGTGAAATGACAGAACCACAAGTGATTTTCTGCCGTCCGTCGGGGGTTCGTTTCGCGATCGCGTTTACTTTCAGTCGTAAAAGAGGAGTATGATTTATTAGACACCTGTGAGTGAGTGGCTGTTGAAACTCTGCTCGAAGGGAAGTTTGTTAGTAGAAGCGGATGGTTGTGCCACTTGCAAGATAAGGAATATAAATAAAACATTAGTTTACTTTCTCCTTCCCTGGACGGACCATGAGGCCGTTGGAGACTTATTGTACTTGCGATGAATGACTTCTAATTTCAACAATTGCTTTGCTAAAGTCTATGATCTCACTATATATATCGACCATCGACTGTTTGCACGTTGCAACGCTTACAAAGTTGCCCTCCATCGACATGATGATCAGACCAGATAACTTATCTTTATGACAATACGGAAACATTGGTACAAACAGCAAAACATTTGCAAACCCTTTGCCACCGAAACGAACAGAATAGTTGCTGAACACCTTATATTGTAAGAAATTCTTTATGAGCTTTGCAATATGTATGTTAGGCAATTTGAACAGATCGTTATATCGAGTGAAGGCTACTATTTAAATAGGAATATTGTGTCCCTATGCTGTTCATTTCCTGAAAAATGTATATGATTCGAATTCAAACAGTATTGTTTTTTATTAAAAATTCAAATGTGTATACAATGCTTACTTATCTGGATTTCTTTGAAAGTAGCCAACTTGCTAGATGTTAGCTGAAAGTGCTAGTTTGGAAGTTATTTCAACAACAAATCACCGAAAATAACACGTTTGCCAAACAAATTGCTCCCATTTTTTAAGGAGTCTTCTCCACCGCCGGACACGTAGCCAATAGTTGAATCCAGGACTGCAACACCTGGATTGGATTAATGGCTATTGTCTCATAAAATCGTCCTCCTCCAACGGAGAGAGCTAGGACCGAGCTTCCTGCCTGATTAGCCGAAACGAAACGGTGCCGGGATGGGGGGTTTGCTTAATTAACCTTCCCGTCTGATTACCGCAGGCTAAACCGGGCGGTGAAAAATGGTCACCACCATCCAACAGCGTGCGGTGAACGGCAGCGAAACAGTAAAAGTTCGTAAATCCAGACAAAAATCGATCCGATTCTGCCCCGAAGTTCCGTCGCATTTCTCGAACGGAAGTGGTGCTGCAGACAACGCTGCCGTCGTCGTCGTCGTCGCCGTCGATGACGGTGACGACCAAGAAAGGCGCATGGGTTGGTGATTGTTTTTTTTTTTGCGCCTTGGTTCTTCGCAGTTAGATTTGTTTCTTCGGTGTGGCAGGACATTGCCAAAGTCACCCGTTTTCAACTCACCCGTGGTTCGGGGGATTTCCGTTTGCCAAGGCGCAAGACGCAACTAAAAATGGCACAAGAAGGACCCATTGTCACTCCGTGAGCTTCCGTTTTTTTATATTTCAACGACCCTGATCGATGTTGGTGCCCCACGGCGCGGATGAAAGTCAACGGCCCGGTATAAGACAAGAAAGCTCGAAAATTGGAAAAATCCACTCCACTCGCTTCATGACATTCAGTTGTGCGTGTACGGTTGGAGGGTTCATTCTCTGTCTCCGTTAGTTTTAGAGCTCAGATCGAACTCAGCGTGTGACGTGCTGGCCTGCAGAGTCGAGTCTCGCTGGAATAATTTAGAATTATTTGGCGTACGTGGCACACGAACGTGCGTACCGAGTTTGAACAGAGCATTGTGGCATTGGACAAAGTCAGGCAAAAAATTACAAGAAGATTACTAATAAAATCCATTCAATTTTATAAACAACTGAGGGGCTCAGTGTACTCTGTTCCGGTCAAAATAGGATGTGTAGTTCATATTGTATATATCCCATAGCAGCTGCAGGCATAACGACTCGCGGCATCCTTGATAGAGTAGCGCCATCTCTTGGCGTGTAATGTCACCAAACAAGAATTTAATGGTTCACTCACATACACCGAATTCGTTTATTCCTTTGAGAACGACCATGGCGGTCATTTTAATCTAGAAACTAGATTTTCTTTGGCTTAAATATTCTGATTTTATATTTCGATAGGTTTTTGCGCCACCCTTGTTCGTCTTTAACCCCCCTCCAAAATTATCTCCATCGGGACAAAAACAAAATTCAACCAAATTTGTGTAGACTTATTGGGTCACAATAACCTGCAGTGGTATTTACAGAAGTAGTTAAGTTATTTTAGAAGTAGAATTTGATACTATCGTTTTCTTACAGTATCGTTTGGGTTTTAATATATCGTTTGGGACAAAATGGCTCGTTTTTCTACTGATGGTGTTAAATGTTCTAACCTTGTCATAACCTAGAACATGAACAATGAACTAATATAACAATTAAAAATATATTATGTAGTATAGAAAAAGTAAAAAGTAAAGTTTAGAAAAGAAAAAGGATAGAAAATTAGAAATAAATAAATATACATAATAGCATGTATATAAATCTACACAAACAGCAACCCACTTAGCTCCAATGTCATCCTCGACGCACCTGCGCTAGGCGAATCAAATCGTATGCTTCCAACCCCCCTCTTGAATCACCTCTCTTAGTAATCGCGGAAATAACTAAATGATAAGGGAATGATGCCACGCTCGGCCTAAACAACACGCCATCCTTCCAGTCCCCACCTTCGCCGACTCACGCGCGTCACGTTGCGAAAAAAGTACAGCTTTTATCTACTACAGGAAAGATGACACCGTTCGCGCTTTGGCTGGGAAAAAAATGGTTCACAACTTAGCATGACGAATGCTGAGAACTTTTCACTCTCCGGTGGTGCACCTTCCGCAACACCGGATTCAGCCGATGCACTGCCCTGTCCTTGGTGTGACGACGATATAAGCGAACCTCCTACCGTCCGTCAGCAGAATATGAAAGACGTCACCGCGTGACACGTTTACAGCGCGACCGGCAGGCCAGCGGGCCGCGGGTGAAGCATGTTTAATCAGACGAGAGAGACGCGAGCCGGGCTGAGTAACATGTCGCGCTCTGTGAGATGCAAGTGTCACAGGCAATGGCAGGCCGCCGGGTTTGACGGTGCCACAAGACAATAATGCATGCGCCGCAGCGTTTTTCCATCACGGAATTGCCATAATCACGGATTTCGGTGTCACTCCCCGAGCCGAACGTTTGACTGGACTAGATTTGAACATTAATTTCATCAAGCTAAAGTGCATCATGCTGTGGGTGAGTGGGGTGCACTGGGGCTCGACTGCGACTGCGGTCAAAGAGATCATCATCCTCATCATCGTCGTCTTCCGTTGGAGCGCCGACGATGTGAAGAAGGCGCCCGTCCCAGAAGAAACGCGCGTCCAAACTCGTCTAGCCCTAGAGAAGCAGATTCCAATTTCCCTTCGCGGGCAACGCAGCATCAAAGAACGTGGCGCAGAGCGTTGCCGCGACGCGCAACCGTGAAATGCATCGCACCACTAGCACCAACACCAGTAAGCCGCCGCCGGCTGCGGTGTGTTGCGCTTGCGGTGAAGCACTTAAGAGATGTGTATTTATATTTATAAGAAGACGCTTGTTTTCTTTACATCGTTCGCGCGCGCCGTCGTTGCGCGCAGAGCTTCTTGTGCTCGGTGGTAGAGCGCCTACCCGTGGCATTCGCGCCCGCGCTTTTTCTACACCGGTCGGTTTAATTTTATTATTCCTTTTCCGTCTATTTTGGACCCAACGGGCTTGCCATCAGGGATGGGGCTGAGGGGCAAGAGATGCCCGCGAGTAGCCCGTGGAGCATGATGAATGTTTGGAGTGGCAGTGTGTCTGCACGCGGTTCTAACTACGAGCGACCGAGATAGCGCCACGGCAAGCGGGGATTGGTCCACACCCCCCCTTAAGCACGAGACTTACACACACTTAAGCACGAGACTTAAGATCGGAAGCGCAACGAAACGTTCCTGTACGGAGCGCCCATATACGGCCGGATTCTTGGGGAGCAACGGCTTAGCTGCTCCAGCAGCCGTGTGTGTATGTGGGAAAGGTTAAACCGTGGCAAAAGGATTAGAATTTATTGAAAAGAAATACGTCTCGTGTTAAACTGCTCAGACGCTGCGTCGTTTCGACGTCTATTACTTTTTGTATGAGCATTTTTGCATCCATGACACATAATGGACTTCATGTTGCATGAAAGATGGCTCAGGCGAAAGCATAACACTTTATATTGCTTCTTCTGCCATTTCTAGCTGTTCATGACCCAATGCTATAATCATAGCGGGAAACATAGTCCTGCATAGGCTCAGGGGATATGGTTTTTTGCTGTGTGAGAACAATTTCTGGATTATGATTTGGAAGCCCAGATTTGTAATTGATCTAACAAAGAGTCGAATCCTATAAATCAATCCGGATTCAACTTCTCAATAATACAACTTAGAACAATTCTTCTTATGCTTTGCACGACCTACTTAATCCAACTGCATCCACCAGGTAATCTATATGGCTAAGACGTAAAAGTATACGCCAGTCTAACCTCATATAGGTCTAGGCCTGTCATTGCTGGCTTTCATTGACTTTATCGGATACCCGTAGCCTAGATAGACAGTCCTGCGTACGGGGAGATGATCTAGTTGAGATTTGAATCCAGAACGTTTCGTGTAATACCTTGAGCTTGCGTACAGGGCCATATGGCCGCCCCAGTTTTAAAGACTAGATATTTAGGCAGCGGAATTCCCTTGATTTGATTCTATACCCTTCGTTAAAAAGCTTAAACTCCTTTAGCAGCTTGAAATGGTATGCCAATGTGATACGTCTTCAAAAAATAGCTTGCCAGCAATCCAATATATAGGACAGATTCGATTTCAGTTCTGGTGAGGTCTACCGGTACAAGCCATCCAAAGTATTTAGGCTTCAACTATTCCGATAAAATATGTGATGATTTCTTGCATCGTGCCATAAAGCATCCTACGCGTTGATGGGTAGCACCGATAGCCAAATAGATCGAAGCGTTTCGCAGCAGCAGTTAGTTCGCATGCCAAACCGCAGGTTTCTTCTCCACAAAGCACTCGTAGCGAGATTTTCAGACTTTCAGGCTAGTAGCGCTTCAAAAGCGCAATAGTCCGTCCCGTTCTAACTAAGTGTCCTGCTAAAATGGAATAAAAAGCACACGATGACTCACGCCTCTGGTACGACATTGCACACTTACCCATACGCTTCTGCTGATTTCCAATTGCTCTGGTAACCGCTGGCAGTATGATTTTACTCTGGCGACAAGTTATGGACCACGCTTTTCGCTTTGTTTACGATGATTGACTGCAGCTTTTGCCTCCACAGCCACTCCACGCCATGACATTGATTGCTCCCCGGAGACTTGGGGCCAGGGATAATGACACTGCGAAGCGTTTATCGGGCGAAACGCATCGCACAAAAAAAAAACGCATCACATCAATCTTTCGCCGTCGTCAGAATGTGATCGCAGTAACCGGCGCGAAGAAACAAAGGGCACGAGTGGTGAGCTCATTATCAGCTGCCGCGCTGTCGGGTGCCGGTATCGGGTGAAGCTAACTTCGATGCATGCGAAAATTGGCCGCACCGGTGGAGTGGGTAATCCTGTGCGTTTAGCGAGGTTGCGATAAAAATCACACACCGGCCGTAGCGCATATTACACCAATTGCACATACACATGCACACAACAAAAGCCACCCCGGGGTTTTATGAATTTTCGTAAATGCACTTCGTTTTGGGGTTGCTTATTATTCCGATGACCGTACGGTATACACGAAATTTACACATACACACATTCACGCACACACTTTCGGAGTAGGCCTTTCACGATGGGGAAGCTGCAGGCTGGCCCGTAAGTGTTTTCTTGATGTTCTTCTCCTATTCTTCTACCCGTTGGACTAGTAGAACCACCCGAAACGGTCGCCGGAACGCGCTTCTCACCCACATCAGCGTACGGTCTCGCACCCCACACCAAACGACACACGGTTCACTCTACCAACATCGCACCGCATCCACCCACCCCTCCCTCTCGCGGTAGGAATGCTGTGCAGCTGTGCAGCTTCTCCCTGCTCGAGGAGTGTGCTTCCAGAGAGGAGCTATACTGCTTCTTCTATGCTGCTGCGGTTGCTGCGATAGTCGTCGCCCTAGCCCCAGCCGTGTGTGTGACATATTTCTTTTCACCGTGTAGTGCAATTCACGGGTGTCTTATTTCCACCGGGGGTTGGGCCTGGAGTCTGGTTGTCCCCTCCTCCCCCTCCAGTTCACACCCAACGACCGCGGGATCCGGATTTCGCTCCAAATCGATACCGTGTTTCTTCGCGTGATGGTCGCGACAGTCTTCTTGGACGTGCACACACATGCACGTACGCAGGCACGCACACACAAACACGAGCTGCACATGCACGCTTGCGCCCGCTGAAACAAGCAAAAGGAAAGACAAACGGAGCGGTTGGCTGGGTGGGATGGGGTGGGGTGGTGGAGAGTAATCATACGCGGTCCTTCTCCTGCCCTTCCGTTGTTCTTGCACACCTTCCGCCCTTGGCGTACGTTCTGTTTTTCCGTTTTTGCCAATTTTCACCACTACCGAGAATGCACAGCCGAAACGAAATGGACCACCATCGCTGCGATGCTTTCCTTTTGCTGACGTTCTCACTAGCCTCTGGGACGACGTTTGGCATCGATTAGCGATAGTGCGACGGCACACATTTGCAAACCAATCGGAAGCGCCGCCCGTTCTGTTCCGCACTGGGAAATGAAGGTTTTCCTCGAGCACAACTCGTCCGCTGCTCGGAGGATTCAACACGGCCGTGCCGTGTGTGTGCAATCGCTGTTACCTCGCGCTCCACATCGGCGGATGCTCCATGCAGAGTTGTAGCAGCACAGGGGGCACCTTTACAGACGGCCAGCGAATTGGTCGGATTGAGGACGACCGCGCGTCACAGGAAGCGGCAGCACGGAACACTCGCGCGGAAAACCGGGAAAACCCCGTGTGCAGGAATAAAAGGACCACCTTAGCAAAAACGCAGCACGACGGCACGGTACACCACGGACTCGATTTTTCTTCACTCGGTTTGGCCCCGTCTCGCTTGCTCTGCGTCTGCCATGCACGGGAAACGGGTTGTGTTGGGTGTGGAAGGGGGCGGTGGTGGTGGGCGCCGTGAAGGAGGGTGTAGATTTGTCAGACCATTTGACAGCTACGCAAAAGGTTCACACGCACACAAATACTCCGCGAGCCGTTTTTGGCACGCACACCAGTGCGTTTTAAGTTTATAGTGCCTTGTTTAATTCTCCGTGACAAATTCGACAGAATGATAAATGGAATAATAAATATCGATCAGTATCTGGCATCATAATAAAAGTGCTAAGTAGGTAAGGCTTTATTTACAGTAGGATATAATCAAAATAAACGGAAGAAGTAGTTCTTCCGTCATGAATAAATTTCACCAAACTGGTATACGCTCATATTTGCCAAGAGAATGAGACTGTCATACGATGCATTCTACTTGATATCAAGGTTTATATATGCCTGGTTTGACTCGACCGTTAAAACATTTTATCATTGGATGGAAAAATCGGTGCCAAACAGGGAAATGCAAATTTGACCCAAACTTCAAAACAATGTGTTTATTTTAAATGATTTTTATAATTCAATTGTATTTTGTAACATCTTTAAATCGAAACATGTTTATCATGAAAGTTAAATTCGTTTTGTAATTAAAACAAGAATCCCTATCGTTACAAATAAAAATAAAAGTACATCGCAGCTTATCTTAATCGTCTGAGCTGGGTAAGGAAAATAACAATCATGCGTTGATACGATATATTATCAGTAATAATTTCGAATGACTTTAAAAATGATACCATAATCTGTAGACATTCGCAATAATCGCCTGCGCGTAACGTCCAGGGCAGATAAGATTCGGATTGGCTAAATTTGCACTATACACGTAGTTAATACGCCTATAGGTACCATTGTACGAATATTTTCGCTCTCGTTCTTATTAAAACAGAAAAAAAAACTCACTTTTTTATTGCATATTCTTTTGCAACGTCAATTTTTACACATATTTTGCTTGCTTCTTAGCAATTTGGTCACCGCCGGTCGGCTTGATTGAAAGCACTGCCACTTTTAGCAGCCCACACCCGAGAGTCCAGAAAGCTCGCAAACGATACCGGCAAAGTCCGTCAGAGAGCGATCCTGCAGAGCCTGGTTGAATTGCTGTTGAAAGTATATCGGAAATTTGTAAGATAATTTGTCACTGAAGCCGATAAATTCCTATCGTAATTGGGCTTACTCCGTTGAACACGATCGTTGGGATGAAAGCAGGAGTGATCAGCTGCGTGCGACGTTCCGCTTCCAGCTGCAGTGCTGTTCCCTGCGTACCTTCCACGCAAGCCTCGGCAGCGTTTAGGTTCACTCCCGACCGGAAGGCGCACTGAAAAAGCAAGCACAACATTGTCAGCCAAATGTAACGAAAAAGCTAGGAAAGCGTCTCGAATCGCGCCTACGACCACTTACCTCCCATCCGCGCGGGTCAGCGGTGAAGCTCATCTGGCACCCGACGTAGTTCACCTTAGCCTGCTGGGTGGGCAGCATGCTCAGAATGCACGACTGCACCCGATTGCCCTCGCATTCCGCCGGGCCGTGCTGGCAAACGAAGCTCTGGCCGTTGTTGACGCTCTGCAAAGGGAGTAGGTCGCCCGGGTTAGAATTCCCAAAGTTTTGCGTAAACGCATTGTTCGGTGGCATGAACTGTAACGGAAGCCACTGGTTTCGAAAGCATCCGTTTCATCAAGCACAGTTGCATGCTGGCTGATGGGTTATGTATTTTTTTAATGTAATTTACATTGACCTTTGCAATCGCGCGTGGGAAGCTGCGGAGAGATTGTTTACGGGTGCTTGAGATGGATTTAAACTGTTGCAAAGCTAGTTAACGGCTAGCCGGATGGCATAATCAAATGAGCTTTCATTCTGCCTGAAGTGAACTTCAATCCCTCGCGATCGATATTCACTGCAAAGGCATGGCAACGCTCATTTTTGTCTTGAACACTTATGTACATAAATAGCACAGCTGCAGATCAAGCGCTCGAAACGGGTTAGAAGCGTTTGCGAAATAAATCCGGTTTCTGCCTAGGCTCTCCGGCTAGAGCCTCTCGGGGGAAATCCTGTCTCAAGAACGCACGACCGCGCGCGACCTACGCGATCGTGGTGAAGCACTAATTGAATTCAAAATTATGACGCTCCATAGCATGAAAAATAAAACAAAAACTGGTTTTTGGAAGTGACATTGAGCTCCGACTACCGATTTCACTCGGATGCTGCCTATCATTTGTCAGAGAAATGGCCGAAAAATCTCTTCAAAGATGCGAAACACACATACACTCGTTCTCGCACGCACCGGGGGGACGGTCCGGTTTTTTTTTGTTGGTTTGATGACCAGCCGATACTTACGTGCGCCTTGCCGAATGGAATGAAGTCAAGGGTGATGCTGTTGAGTAGGGTCGGGTTCAATGTCAGCAGCTGATCCTGCACCCAACGCACACTGTCCGGGCAGAGATGGGCATAGTAGACGTCCACCGTCACCTGCGCAAACCATGGGGAGACAAACACCGTACGTAAGAGTATATCCTCGTTGTACTCTTCGCTCAACTTCAGCACAATCTTACCGCCTGCACGTTGGCGGCCACAGCAGCCAGGATTAAGATCGCCGCAAACGATTGCTTCATGGTCGTACGCGTTGTGGTCAACTAAAATCACTTTCACAGCGTCGGTTCGGTCGGTCGGTCTGACGATCCGTTGCGTTTGGAGGTGTGGAACCGAATGCAACCGAAGCGAGCCGTGTTGGGTGGTTTTTTGTGCTCTCGTCTCTGCGCGGTCTCCCCCAAATCGCGAACGATCAGCGATTTAAAGCCGCGGGTGCGCGTGTTCGGTGGAGTCGTTGATTGAACCTGCGCTAGAGCTAACACAACGACCACGATGCGTGCAGTACGCGAACGCGGCGGGGCAGTGTGCGTTCGCTAGGTTGTAGGTGCCGTAGAAGCGGCGGAGTCCGCTGACATGCGTATGATGGGGCTCCGACGGTGAACTGGGCTCGCCGTGCTTGTGCAAGTTTAGGTGAGGCTGGTATCGAGCGGTGAGGGAGTGTATGTTTGTAGCGTTTGGATTTGACTAACGAATGGAGATGGAGTGCGTGGGAATAGTTTCGTCATGCTGAAAAGTACCTTAGGTTCATTTAATATAAATAAAAGCCATACTTTATCTTTATAGGAGGAGGTATTCTGATAAATTTGAATAATCATGTATGTATCGATGTATTAAAAAAAAATTACAAATACCCGTTAACCAATGTAGTCTCCCGTAACAGACGTCACGCTCGGATTTAAAAACCCATTATGCATCCATAATTGATTCGCTTCGGGAATAAAACAATTCAATTTCGCTATGACAGTCCATCAAAAATTGGTTATTCACCCGTCGCGCGAAAACAATACAGCCTACTAATAAAACCTTATCAGGCTCAGGTGTCACGATATTGTCGGGGTCGGGACTGGTTTTCCGGCAGCAGAACCGAATTCAGCAGCGATAAGGTAGCGCCGTATCTAATCTGAAATGGGAGCAGCCAGTTATCGAACATTGGACGCCGCAGTTGGCGACGTTGGCTTGTTAATCTCACCACAGTTGAAGGATCTCGTCTTGATCCAACAGCGTAACAGTTGCACGATCTCATACGTGGGTTCTACGTACATCCAGTGCAACAGCCGAAACACGAAACACATTAACGGAGAATCTTTGCACGCCAGCTGCATACTTTGTTGCAGTTCGGCAACATTGCTTACGGCTTTGCCCTTCGGTTGGTTCTGGAACGGGTGGTAAGCATTAGAGTCGACTACGCTGATTTGATTTGGCTCACTTACATGTCCAATACACGATATGGAAGAGATTGTGTGGTTGAAGTTCCTTATCACTGTTTCCAGCCTTTCCAATAGTTTGTAAATTCGTTTGGACATGCCATCGTCCAGCGATTCTGACGATGATTCCACGCTTGAATCCTGACTAGTTTGGATGCGATCAAAGGAGGCTCTTTGGTGGTTTTCCATTTTCTCGAATGGTTGAAATGATTCTTCAGAGACTAGCGTGTGCATTATAAAATGTAACAGATCATTGAAGTCTATTAAGCATCGCTCATGATCTGTTCCATTGGCAGTAGTAGGCGATGAATTAGTGGGTGCTGCTGATTAAAAGAACTAAAGGAAATAAATTTAGAGCTAAAAGAGCTTCGATTTTCTTACCAGAAAAACACGACAAAGCCAATGTTAAAATAAGTATTGCCTTTGTTACACACTGATCCATCTTTTCCCACTTTCCGTGTTCTTAGCCGCGCGCTTTTCTTTTATATAAGAAAAATAGCGTTTATGACATTTTAACTGCCTATTGTCCCCTAGCGAAGATATGTAAAGAATCGTTAAATATTTTCTACAATAGCGGTAATGCTATTCATACTAAAATTTATGGACATTGCTCTGTAGCTCGCTGCATATATATTTGCAATGATCTTCAGTTTAAAATGTGTACTTACCTGTAGTAAAAATAGAAATAAATAGTTGGTATAAGATAAGCTGACACTCTTATGCTCTTGAGTTTAGTGGTGTTGTACAGATTGCAGAAATGTGGGCGAATTTTTCGTTGGTTTTCAAGTACAGCCGTAACATAGGGTGACCCGTACAAATGATGCATCATTTCGGGGTTCGGTTTTTAATTTTGCTTTTTACCTTTTACAACCTCATCTGTACCTGTGTTTTACCTGTACAACCCCATAAACACAAAGTTAGCTGAAAATATTTGGGATTAAGAATAACTTTAGAAAAAACCAGACTCTTCTCAAATTTTGCCTTTAAATATTCAAACACTTCGTTAGCAATACAGCACTTTTTTTTCTTTTTAACAGACTGCTAGGGCCATTTATAAATGTTGGAGCGTTCTGCCGTTAAGAAAGTTCGTAAACATCTCTAAGGGGCTGCTCTAGAATAAGTCTGATGAGACAAACGACAAGAACATACGTATGACGCTGTATGGATGTGCTCTTGAAAAGTCTGTCAAACATCGACGAACTTTTGTCGTCATACAAATCTGGTTGTTTTTGTCGGTGACACACCTTGGCGCTATCAATCTTGGTAAAATACATGCATGTGACACACCTTTCAAGTTGAACCTTGGTTGCGAAAATTTTCTGATGATGGATTTTGGATACAATCGTTGTAAAAATGTATGAATTTTGCTGTAGATTTCCACAAAATAATTTTGTATAAACATTAAAAGCCTGCATACTACGGTAAATCTCTATTAAACCGATTTTTTTGTTACCGCTGGGTGTAACCGCGACCTAATTTTGTTTGACAGCTTGTCGGACGACAATTTGTTGGCCGACAAACGCTAGAGCACTCGTACAAACTTGACGTTGTCGTTTGTTTCATGAAACTTATTCTAGAGCAGCCCCTAAGCTAAAACGAAACACCACACACCAGCTACGAAGTGTGGATCGACAAGGATGGGAAACGAGAGAGAGTAGGATAGCTTGTGTGCTTCTGTCTCTATGGTTGTCAGCTGGGTCACTGATCACAAGCAAAACAAAGTGAAGCTGTCAAAATTGTATGCGTTTGTTGACGTTTTTCTAAAACTACAGTAGAGCGTAGGTTATAAAGTGGATTGCGAATCGGATTAATTGATTAATTCGACCAACAAATGTGCATGTTGTACTAATGCATATAAAACATAGATTAAAGTTGGAAACGGAGTTTAAAACGATAGTTCAGAAAGACGATGCTACATATATTTCTACATTATTTTTAAAAGGTAATATTATTTTTGTTAGATGAATAACTATTCTACCACCTCCACCTAAAAATGATGAAATACAATTATTTTCCGATCTAAACTTCTACTGAAATGAAAATCAGATTGCAGATATCATTTTTAGTTTCCCGGTTAAGCCACCAACCCATTTAATCAGACCCAGGTTAGTCAGCGTTTTACTGTTCGCAATCGCTCGCAAAGACGATGTGCTTCTGTGTTCTTATCACCAATTTTTAATTATAAAAAGTGTACGGAAAGATAACACAACGCGTTATAATACCTTTTTACATCAGTTCAATTTACTTTGTAGGAGTAAAACAATACCACCATCATAGGATCGGAACAAAGGATCAGATTCTGCACCGATCTCGCATCGCTGCGGAAGTGGGGCTAATCAATTTTCCGTCAGAATTGTGCGTATTTCTGTGTACAATTTACGTTTCACTTGCCCGTCAGCTACCGTGTGTGGCTGCGTTGTGCAATTACCACTCGTTTGCTGCATCGTAATACCTGAAACACAACCACGCCAGTCACAATGAAGAAAAAGGTTCGTGTTATTGTTTTATGCTGGCACCCGAAGGCCATCATAACAGACTGGCTGGGAGGAACGAAAGGAATGATTCACGCGACATGATTTATTTTCTTTCGCCGAATGTAGGTGCTCCTGATGGGCAAGAGCGGCTCCGGCAAGACCAGTATGCGGTCGATCATCTTCGCCAACTACATAGCCAGAGACACGCGAAGGCTGGGAGCCACGAGTGAGTATGCCCGGTCTGTGCGCTCCGCAAGGGTAGAACATTCGATAACCGCCCTTGCCCTTCCGCAGTCGATGTCGAACACTCACACGTCCGCTTCCTGGGCAATCTCGTGCTCAATCTGTGGGACTGCGGTGGGCAGGAATCGTTCATGGAGCAGTACTTCGCCTCGCAGAAGGACAACATCTTCCGGAATGTGGAGGTGCTCATATACGTGTTCGATGTGGAGAGCCGCGAGCTGGACAAGGACATGCACTACTACCAGTCCTGCCTGGAGGCGCTGCTGATGAACTCGCCGAACGCGAAAATCTTCTGCCTCGTGCACAAGATGGACCTGGTGGCGGAGGAGCAGCGTGACATCATCTTCAAGGAGCGCGAAGAGGACCTGAAGCGCTGCTCGCGGCCGCTCGAGTGTACCGCGTTCCGGACGAGCATCTGGGACGAAACACTGTACCGGGCGTGGAGCAGCATCGTCTACCAGCTGATACCGAACGTGAAGGCACTCGAACACTCGCTGAACTACTTCGCAAACGTGGTGGACGCGGACGAGGTGCTGCTGTTCGAGCGGGCCACCTTCCTGGTGATTTCGCACTGCCAGCGGAAGCAGCACCGCGACAGCCACCGGTTCGAGAAGGTGTCGAACATCATCAAACAGTTCAAGCTGTCGTGCTCGAAGCTCGGCGCCAAGTTCTCGTCGATGGAGGTGCGCAACAGCGTGTTCGCGGCATTCATCGACACGTTCACGAGCAACACGTACGTGATGGTGGTCATGTCCGACCCGTCCATCCCGTCCGAGGCAACGCTGATCAACATCCGGAACGCACGCAAGTACTTCGAGGAGCTGGAAAACCCGAACAGCAGCAGCAGCAGCGCCAGCATGGGCGGAAGTCATGCGAATAGCCATCACCTGCACCATGCCGCCATTAGCCACGGTGGGCACGGGATGGTGAACGGAGCGACACACCCGAACCATTACGCTGGAACCGGTGGAGGCTATCACCAGTACGCCGGACAGCAGCAGCAGCAGCAACAACTCCATCAACAACAGCAGCAACAGGCACATCACATAACGCAATATCAATCCTACCATCATAACACCACAACGAACGCCTATCACTGATACCTGTACCGGAAGAAGTACTACTACTTCCGGTAAGCTAATAGGAAACTACTAAGGACGTGATCTTCCAGCCTGCCTGCACGCGGGCACCCACGTCGCCATGGGAGCTCGGGACAGAGGAAAGCTCGAGGCGGGCGCACGCGCTCGCGTTCGTACCGGTCAGATTGTTGGAAGAGCAAACTTGCGTAACTAAGTCAGACTGTAAGGTGAATTCTCTACCATCGCGCGCAGGATGTTGCGGCGGGTAGTTTCGTTTTGTTTCGTTTTTGTTTTTATTCTCTCCTCATTCCGGGGTCCGTCATAGGAAGGACCGTCGTTTCGCCTTCGCCGCCGCACTGGACGCCTGGCAGGACGTTCCATCGTTTGTTGTTGAAAAAAAGTGTTCCTGATAAGCTTGTTACGCGATATTAGTCGAAGAGTGTGTGCGTGCGTGTTTTTAAAAAATACTTTTTAGTTAATACTGATAATCCAGCCGTTTTTCGTGTTTATGTGTGTGTGTGTGTGAGGGTGGGATGCTGCGATGCGCACGTTCCTTCCCTATCGCCTTACAGCTTCAGCAGTTTCACGAGCGCCTTAATCAATCAATTTTGTCTCGTTTGCTCTGAGACACGCAGATGAATCTTTGTTTAACCGCGGCTGCAAGAGCAATTATGATTTCATAGCTATCACGCTTGTTCCATCCTGCTTCCGAATCGATCCAGCTACACACCCCACCCACATGGACCAACCACCTTCTTCATCCCTTTCACTTTGCTCTAACGATCGTACGCTGGCGAAACGGAACGGTAACGGATATAACGGATGCTGTGACCAAACGGAAGCGGAATACAAGCTGAAGTTACACGAGAACAAACGAATATAGTTAAGGGACTCGACAGTGCGTGTGCAATGCTGGACAGGAGACTCAGTCGCAGGAATCCAGTACATGTTATACATAGTTGTAGGAAACAAAACAGATCAGGAAGAAAGTCATGGGACGGGGAGGGGAGTCAAATGTGAACAGTAACATAAAGCCAAACTGCAGCAGAGACATAAATAAAGCAGCAACGATGCAATAAGTGTTTTTTTTCTATACATTGTAAATAGTGCGAGATTGATTTGATGAATGGTCTATATTCTTATTGGGCCTTTTAACTCAAAGAGAGGAATAACGATGCAATACTTTTGGGGCTTCACCAACCGTTGAATGGCTTCTTTATAACAAGGCCTACTTGATGACTATATTAGTTAGAAAAAAAGAAATTTAACAAGTAAAAAACGGTCATGAAGGACGTGCCGAGGCAGGATGAAGACGATGAATCAGATACGCGGCTATATTTAAGCTGTAAGGAGCTGGGTGCGTCATTCCCATCTCGTAGCAAGGACTTCTCTTGCGTACATTCTACCCCGAAAGGGCCACAGTAGTGGGGCTTGCGAACCAGCTGATGGGATGAGACGATGTAGAAATGCATGCGCATCGGATCGGCGATGTTTTGCTGTTTTTCTTTTCCTTCTGTGACTGCTCCTAATCACAGCACATCAGTCGCCGGGGTGGGGCGCAACTTCTCCCTTCCGGGACCGGCAGACTGACCCAGTGAGCAACGGGCCCAACGCTAGGCGCTAGGTTAGCTGATGGTATCAAATCTTATCAGCGCGTTATTCCGACTATCGCAACAGTTAGTGGCGCATTGCCCGCGGGACTTCGGACAGTGACGAGCGTGTCAAATAGTTTGTTCGAACGTCTTTCCGTGCCGATTGTATCGCGGCTGCTTTTGAGAGTGTACGGGAGCAAAATAGGAACCGTTTAGGAAAGCTTTGGAGTTTATTATAATATTGCAAGATAGTACCTGTGGAAGGCGAAACGTTTGCTATTAGTTTCGTGTGCATGTGAATGTTATTTTAGAGTGCTTACTATCACGTTCGCGTCACGTTCGGTGTGATCTGTGACACTTTTAGTAGCCCCCGCCAAGTTGCTCCAATTTTCCTTTACCCCAGCGAAATCAATCGACGTACATGTTACGCACGAAATCGAGAGTGGCGACCTTCGCTCGGCTGAGGAGCTCCATGCTAGCCGTTTCAGCACGAAGACGCGTTGGAAACCGAGTGTGTGCAACGGAAAGAGATAGTCGCGCTCCATCGCGATGGGGCTCCACAACGACGGGGGTCGCCACGTGCGAACGACTGTATGCGTGCGCCCGCGCGCGCAAAAGCATACGCACACCGTCGCGTGTTTGTTTACTTGGGGATGGTGTGCTCCGTTGAGTTGATTATTTTCGCTGTGTGGGGAGCTTCTCGGGCGCTGCGCGCGTGTGCGTTGTTTTGGGGCATTTTGTACACGTGTCGTCGTGAGGTCGCGATCGCAAGATCGTCTGTTTATGGTTTTCTCTGCTTTGTCGCAATTAATTGATCGAAGTCCGTGAAGTCATTCTGCCGAGTCGGGCTGAGGGATAATCGGGCAAGAAACATGCAACGATAAATTCGTCACCAGTAACAGTTTCCTATCCGTCGCGTTTCCAGCAGGACACGCCATCGGGTTTGTGTGTTAATTTTATGTTTTGTGTCGGGCAGGGCAATTGCCGCTAACAGGTTGAGGAAACGATGCGATCCACTGCCCGGTGACGTGATCAACTTTGCTGCCGAGAGCGTCAGAGAGTGTTTCCAAGCCTGGTGCAGCGTCCCTCGCCACGATCGTTCGGGCGATCTTTTCTGGTGGAGATTTTGTGTCTTTTCTGCATCTGCAAGCGTCGTGAGGCGTCATCGGTGGGGGTGAGCCATGGAGCGGATACTGCGGGGCGTTATGCGCTACCGGCACACGACCCGCGAGCAAATGGTGCAAGAGTTCCGCAAAGTCCGTGACAATCCGCAGGTATGTGCAATTCTTTCATTTGTTTTATTTGAGAACAATTTATTGATTCGTTTCTTCTTGACTTTGTAGCCCAAAGCCGTCTTTTTCACCTGCATGGACAGTCGGATGATACCGACGAGGTTCACGGAGACACACGTCGGCGATATGTTCGTGGTCCGTAACGCGGGCAACCTCGTGCCGCACGCGGAACACTTCCAGGACGAGTACTTCAGCTGCGAACCGGCCGCCCTCGAGCTGGGCTGTGTCGTGAACAACATCAAGCACATCATCGTCTGCGGCCACAGCGACTGCAAGGCGATGAATCTGCTGTACCAGCTGAAGGATCCAGAATTTGCCTCGCTGGTATTGTTGCTTCTTTGTTCTCCGTCAGAAATCATCCCTCGAAAGTATTTAAAATGGGCTTCGTTCACTTTCAGGAAAATCGTCGCATCTCGCCGCTCCGGGCGTGGCTGTGCGAGCACGCCAACACGAGCCTGTCCAAGTTCCAGAACCTGAAGGAGATCGGGCTGGACAAGCCGCTGATCTTCTCGTCCGAGACGCCGCTCCGCAAGTTCGTCGCGTACATCGACCCGGAGAACAACTTCGCGATCGAGGACAAGCTGTCGCAGGTGAACACGCTGCAGCAGATCGAGAACGTGGCCTCGTACGGGTTCCTGAAGCGCCGACTGGAGTCACACGACCTGCACATCCATGCGCTCTGGTTCGATATTTACACCGGCGATATCTACTTCTTCAGCAGGAACGCGAAGCGCTTTATCGCGATCGACGAAAGCTCGATCGAACGATTGCTGGACGAGGTACGGCGATACTATTCGTGAAAGAGGGGGAGCTGTTATGAGGCACGATACGGGTCAAAGTTTATTGTTTTTTTTTGGCGTTGTATATGCTAGTGCAATGGACAGGGGGTTCGCACGCATCCCGCTCGTTATGCAATGTGTACAGTGGCTGTTTAAAGTGTTTCATGTGCTTGTAGGCGCGTAAAAAGTGGTGTGCAATTTGTAAAAGAGCTTTATTTTATTTGAAAAAAAGAAAACGCTTTATGTTTGTGTGTAATAAACGTTTTGAGTGTTTGTAAACCGTCTGATCGAACGAAAATTATCTAAAGCTAAGCTTTATCACCTACTTAAAGGTACGCGAACCGCAGTGAGCTACGCTTCGCAGCAGCGCAAACGGGCAGATTGCTACCAGACATTGCATTTATAGCGTTAACAGAAGAAAAAAACGTAGAGATGATTTTCGATATTTTATTCTAATTAAATTACGAATAAATGTACAAGAAAGAGGCAGAATGAATAGCAAACAGTATTTAAAAGTCATTTTTGTAAAGAATTTTGAAAGAAACACAATAAAACAACTGGAATAAGAAAAAACGGCAGCTAGTTTTTAAATTCGCTAGGGAAACACGCAATGCAACGCTGATTGCATACCTTCAGGCGTATTTCGAATTAACCCTCATCATCTTCATCACCGATGCCTTGCCGCGTTATGGCGTGCCGTTGCTTAGCATAACGTACGGATTTGAGCCACAGCGCACGTGCAGCGGCCTACGATCACCGATCTGCATCTGCATCTGTGCACGGTGCTGTACAGGAATTGGAGTGGAAAAATGGGGTCTGCCCACGCGCGAGTGGGAAGAAAAACACGGCAAGGTTGCTGCGATGAGTCGTTCGTATGGAAATTCACCCCCTGGTTTGTGTGTGTGTGTGTGTGTTTGTGTTTTGTTCACGGGTTTGTTTCGTGACCCCCGTTTGGGTCGTGAATTGGTTGTGCGAGCAACGTGCGAGAAATTTACCACACCGCTGCAAGAAGCTGGTACAAGCCCGTGTTAAAGCCTGTTGTTGTCGAGGTTTCTCGTCGATGAGGCAGCCAAAATCATGTCGTTTCGCTGGTGCTTCGGGTGGTGTAGTTCGGCCTGCAGCTTTTCCTTCCGTCGCCGTCGATTCCAACCCATGCCACCCCACGAGGGGGGAAATTTATGCAGGCTCACCTAACGCGACGCGCGTTGTTGTGGCGAGGAAACATTGCATCTCTGCGGACGGCAGACAGCAGACGGATGCCAAATGAAGCCATCGGAACTGGCTGCCTCCCTCCCCCTCGCCACTTCTCCGTTCCGCATGCAGCCGGAGGTGCATGCATGCGCCGTTGTCAACGCCGTTTTCCGCCGGTTTCTGCATTCTGCGGCTGGTTGATCAGCGCGTACACACACACACATACACCCATGGCCGTGCACTTGCGGCAGCGCATGTGTTTACCCGCATGTGGCTTCCACCCGTTTCCTTCCACCGCGAAGATCACGCTGCGGCCGGAATCCGGACATGGTGCGCGGTCTCGCATGCTCGGCCAAAGTGGGTCACTTGCGATTTCGTGACCAACTTTTCCCAACATCGCGGCAGCTGCAGCAGCATCGTGCGAGAGAGAGAGAGAGAGAGAGAGAGAAATGATTGGATCGTGTAGGGCAGCACTGAAAGGAGGAATGGGTCGGAGAGATGCTGCGAGCCAGCTTCTTCCACACGTTCGCTGGAGTTCTGGGACCGGAAACATAAGACGAAATATTCAACGACGAACTTGATGCGAACAGGAATCGATATGAGATACGGGATGGACATTTTCTGTAATGTTCTGTTTGGATCTTGGAATATCGTTTAAGGAAATCCATACAGTTATAATACATATAATTTAACGGATTATTGTTGTAATAAAGGAAATGATCTTACTTCAGCATTATCATGCCGCTGGGTTTAATGTATATGATATCGTAGGCTTGCAAGATCGATGTGGGTCTCAATATCTACAATTGAGAGAATTGTCACACGTCTCGTTGACACTTTACATATGGTTTGATTTCTTGAGTTTTTATAATAATTCTTAAAGCCTAATGGAAATGTATTGAAATCATGGAAAACATACAGACATGTTTTGAAATTTGAAGCGCCAAGTTCATATTTTGTACATTTATATCACATATTTTGTACTATTTTGTGGAATTCGTAGAATATTCAGGAGTAATACTTGTTACACTCGCTTAAACGTGGTTCTCTTACTTTATTTCTCTCGCCATCCAATATGCTAGAGATATTATCTTAGGTATTTGTTTTTCAATTGGAAAATCGTAAACGATTGTAAACGAGCTGTAGTCTTGTCTTATTAACGTTACTTTAATATTAAACAATTATTTTTAAATTTCTACGTATATAGATACACATTTCACGACTAAAAGTTGTAAAGAACGTGAATAGAAACATAAGAAAAAAATCATAATAAATTGAAAGTGTTTTTTGATAATCAATTTTAGCTGGGACGAAGTTTGTCGGCTCAGCTAGAATTTAGATATAAAGGTATGCAGGAAACTTGGCTTTAAAGTTGCTCGAAAGTAGATAAAAAATGTGAGTGGTTTGAATATTGAATATATAAGACATATACTAAAAAAAATAAGACATTAAAACATATATAGGGAAAATCATTTTTGAAGAGAAACATAGTTTACATAACAAAACGGAACAAATTGTCTGTTAGAAAAAGGAAAATGATAAAAAACTTGGAAAACAATCAAGTCGAATCTAAGTCTGTTCTTGTATCCAGAGCCAGCAGATCGACATCCCTCCCACCGTCCGGCATGACTAAGAATCGCAACCAGTGCCGTATACTTGCCATCTCTATTACGTCAACCTGCGGGGTTCGCACTAAGCGAACGATTCCTCCCCAAAAAACACGGAAATCTTTTAACCAACTCGAAACCGGGCTCGGTGGCGGTTTATTCTACTCATTAGTGAAATTTGCTGCCGAAAGGTTTTGGTTTGGCGAAATAAGTTTTACTTTTTTCCCGGCCCATTTCTCCGGCGCTCTCTTTCACTCTTTCCCGAGCGCGCGCCCTCTCTCTCTCTCCCACGTTCTTCCCCCATTGGCAGTGTGCCCAGCAGGTAGTGGCGTGGCGACCCGACAGCGAGTACGGAAGTAGGTCAGCAGAATCGTTGGCAGCGATCGCCGAGGCTTCCAGCGCGATCTGAATCTGCCCACCTCGCGTGGCTTAGATTTCTTCGAGGCGTTTTCTTTTCGATTTCGGCAAGATTTGCCTCCCCATTCTGTGGTCGGTGATTTATGGCAGTGGTTAGGATGTGGCGGTGGTGGTCGAAAGAGAATTAGCACTTCTTTTCCCCCCCCCTGGTTGTTAGCTTCACTTTGCTGCTCCCATTCCGGGGCGACCCGGAGGAGCGTTTGGAGCCGGTGGACGTACCCGTGCTTCCGTGGTGAGCAATCGTGGTTGCACGGTTTAAAAATCGAATCTTTGACAACGAAACAAAAAAAAATGGTGGTTTAGAAGTGTGTTGTGTTCACTACGGGCGCACACTACGGCGGAAGTATGTCAACCATCGAAAACGAACGCTAATGAAATGCGCTAGCTTGGCCCATGTTTTTGTCCTAGCGATGATTTTCGGGTTTAAATATAGAATAAGTCTAGTGGGGGAGAGTAGATTTTATGATTTTGTTTCTTTCGATTATATTTTTTTCATAAAAAGACATAAATAACGCGCGATTTGAGCCGTTTAATATTGTCCGTCAACCAAGTGCGAAAAAGTATTTAAAATGTGTACGAACTAAAGCCATACTGCAAAAGAAGAAAATCAGCTAGTTCTCTTTCTTCTCCCCCAATAAAGAAACGGGTTAAACGAGATGAACCTGCCACTAATTCACCTGCCGGGCTAAAGATCCGATTGAAACCCATTCCGCAAACAGGTTTGGCGGCTAAAAATGCCACAAAAAAAAAACACCGAATTGAGCGTGAACCTTCTGAAGGAGAAAAATGTAATAATAAATCGTGCAAATCGTCGACCCAGGCCGGGCAGGGAGGCCGACACGCACGCACGCATGCCGATGATGACCGTCTTGATCGCTTTCGGCAGGGAAATTGGTACATAAACGTTGCGTTACACGTCGTTTTCGGCATCGCCGGCACCGCGGCGAACGAATTGATTGCGAAGATTTCGTACCGCCGCGGTGTTCCGGTTCGGTCGCCGAGGGCGGCCGCAACAAAAAGGCTTACGCACCGTGCCGGAGTGGCGTGGAACGGGGGGAGCAACGGGAGGAACGCACCAAAAATGGTTCTTCGTGTGACCTACATCGTGTGCTGTTGGAAGCTGTCGCGTCCAACCCCGGACGGTACCCGCCCGTTCTGGACGGGTTGCGTTCTTTTGGAGGGCTCGGAAGGGCGCCCTTCCTAACACACACACACACACACACACACACACACACACACACACACACGAATGAGTTCGAGCCATCGATCAACCGACGTGGACGATAATTGGTTCGATGTTGACAGAGTGCGTTCGATCATGTAAGGATCGTTGAACGGTGTGCCGGACTCGTTGGATCACTCATTCACCTATCGTCACAGTATCGCAGATGTGTGGATCGATCGTGCAGATTATCTTGAAATTTCTGGAATATTTTTGTTATTAAAGCTGCGTGAGCATATAACTATTTATTACAGGAGGCAACGTTTGATAACAATATCGATTACCACAATATAGACAATGGTTGCTTTCATTGTCCTTTTATCACATTCCTATGTTTACGCAGTGTTTATGCTTATTGGATTGAAAGAAATGCATTGATTTATTTGTAAATAATGTAACTCTTTTTAAGTACAACATGTGTTGGATCGAATGCAACCTGAGTACTGTAGTACAACGTGCAATTTGGTTAATCTTTAACTTTTCTGTGTATTTGTCGTTGCTTAAATGCCTTTTGTCATTGAATTGTATAGTTTGAGACGTATTAAGTCGTTAGT
Source organism: Anopheles dirus (assembly GCA_000349145.1). Classification (NCBI taxonomy): domain Eukaryota; kingdom Metazoa; phylum Arthropoda; class Insecta; order Diptera; family Culicidae; genus Anopheles; species Anopheles dirus. The sequence continues at coordinate 12,058,240 of KB672868.1, read as the reverse complement.
GCATTGTTTAAGCACTAAATTGCATACTTGTGGGCTGATAAATCGCATTTGCGACTAAAAGTAGGTATTGTTCACTATAACAACCTTTTATCTGCCTGTATAACAACAAATTTCTGTGGCAACACTTGCTTTGTGATGCTTTGTGATTTTTCATAAACATTTGAAGCATTTTTATAGTATGCAGTGTTTAGTCAGATAAGAAAATGAAAAAAAAAACAGACCGTATAAGGAATTTTTATCCATTTTTAACACGCTAAGGTTTTAGCAAAATATTTGTTGAAAATGGCATAAAAGATAAAAAATGACTACATTTTAAAATGCGTAAAATCCCAGATGTACCGATACACCTATCCTGAACATATAGTCTCTATCTCTCTCTCTCTCTTTTCATGGCTTGCTCATGTTTGAACTAACGTACATACTAGCTAATGAAATGATGAGAATAAATTTATGGATAATTGAAAAATAATAGTTAAATCATATGTACATAACCAGATATGGAAAACCAAAGCTCTGGTCTCTGTATTTGAATTCACGAGTTGAACTTACCTAAGCAACCATCAAAATGGTGGCAACATTGTAAGAAGACATCTTCTCTCCCCTCCACTATTCCCCCCCGCCCCTCTCATCAACCGAACCCGGAACCCAAAAGCTGCAATGAATTAGCAAGCACAACAGTCTACTGCCCCGGCCGTCACCACTTCAGCTCTCAAGTTCACCTGTCAAGCTGTCAATCGGCTGATCGAGCGCTGTTTGATGATGATCTTTTTGACGTACCGGGAGGGAGAAGCAAAAAATTGCGGTCAAACAAACCAGATCGACGCGATCGCGAGGGGCAACCCGGTCGGGGGAGCAAAAATCTTCCCTTCGGCCCGGAGAGACGGGGAGGTCGCGGGGTGCGGGCCCGTAAAGTAGTTTGAAATTGGGCCAAATTTGCGTGCAAACCGCAGACGTGCAACGCATATCGCCTTGAACGCTCGGTTAGCGTGTGGCGTGTTTCGTGTCTCGCGGGGTTCTTGTTCTCGTGGCGGTGGCGGGCGGGTGACCGAATTGAATCGTCATAAGCGGATTAGATGATAGAACTTGCCCGGTGTACCGTTAGGCAGCACCTCGATTTCGTCGCACATTGGCACAACATTGGGGACGGCCGTTGACGGCGGGCTGGATGGAAGGTCCTGCCGGAGAGGGAAATGTGGAGCAGTTCGCGTGGACGGTTTTTGGACGGTGTACGTGCCGTGATGCGCACGTGAACCGGCCGGGCCAGGAACAGGTTGCACCTGATCTCGTTGCGGAATGTCCGTACCGAGCGGGTCAAGGATTCGTGGAAAAGAAAGTGCGTTACTATGGGGATGTGCTCCTTGGATCGGGTTATTAGCGAGAATTGTTTACTGAGTTTTTTCGTAGGAGACTGAGTTGGCGAAGAGATCCGGCGATGGTATTTGGAAAAGCTTGCCTATACTATTTCGTTTCTTTGTAGTAAGAATGCAAGTTACACAAAATGTATACTTGCTCTGTAATTTGAAGAAATTGCCTCCACCAAACATCACGTTGGATATATTGTTTTTGATGTATGTTTATAGCTAATATAGCTAGCGCACATGATCTTGAGGTAGATCTCGACGATTATTCGGTTGACTTCAAACAGATCAGGAATCGGTAAATGGCTAAATGGTAGCCATTTACTCCATTGTCTTTAAATAAGTCCATCGAACATGTTGAAAGAACTGTGTAGGAGAGCAGCATTTTCAGTGGATTCTTAGATGCAACGTATCAACGTATAAGAAGTTTTCCAGCATATGTATAATTCAAATAAATCTATTAATATTAATTTACTTAATTTTTTGTGTTCTTACAATGTTTTGGGTCAACATCCAAATTTAGCTTATTTATAGTTTTTAGCTTAGTTATATTAGTTTTATTGAAAGTAAACCCGTATTTGGAATTATTTCATCGCGGTTCGTTGAAATATGAAATGCTGAAATCTTTATTAGAATGTCTTGTTGGCAAACACTATAAATTCGTTTGCTTTAAGATACAAAGCAATTAAATTGAAAATATATCACGCCAATGACATTCCGCGCTTTAATGGTAGAGAAATGTTAAAAAAAATATCAACAATTACTTTTCAATACAATGCCCATTTTTGTACAGCGCTCGCATCGATCGTAATTCGTCGACTTGAAGGCATCGACTACACCGAAACCCCGAATTCAAACGTACAAATCAATGTAATGGGCCTTTGTTCAGCGCGCCCGATCGGTCGGAGTTCAACATCCTTCGAATTGATCCTCCCCAAATATTTCGGGTGTAATAAATTCCTTATCGGGTCGCCGCCGGGTTCCTCGCCGGTTCGGTAGCCGAGATTGGCTCGCTCACTCCGACACCCTTCACAGAGAGGGTCGGCTTCCTGTGTGTGCGCGTATGTGTGGGTTAGTTCTATTTTTTCTCATCTCATCCTTGTGCGCTTGCAGACGGTCTCCACGGAAACCGGCCGAGGGGGGGGGGGGTGCTCCGTTGGAGCCCGTCCCTTCGATCGATCGGTCATTACTTCGGTCGTTCGCCTCCGTCGGGCTGCGTCGCTCTCTGTCTCGCTCGGCCACGGGCCCGTCGTCGTTGTCCTTTTCATAGGTCCCATCGCTGTCGTCGCCATCATAATCGCCCGTTCGACTCCCATGAGCGGACGGATGGATCATCAATTTACTTAATTCGCCCGTCCCCCCGGTGGACCGCGGGTTGTATCATTGTACGGTGCTGTTTTTTTTTCGTTTGCTGGAAGAACGGACGGAACCAGAGATACAAAACACAAAAAAAAGCCCAAACACCTCGGCCGGGCTGCATCCAATTTGTTCGTCCAGCTGGGGGGGGGAAACACACCGAACGGCAATAAAGGAACGCGCTGGGCGGTGGGAGCCGGCGCGTTGTAAAAACGCACCGACCCGACGATGACGATTCCTCCGACACGATCCGGAATCCACGAAGCACTCGCAGGATGCCGGCGAGACGCGCTTGACCGAACGGCCCCGGTGGACATGAAACAAACCTTTGCTGCTCCCTTTGCCGTTACCACGACCATTCCGTTCCGTCTCGCGATGCGATGCGAGTCCTACCCTTGTGGACCTGTAGGGCAATGTGTTAATAGGTGAATCGTGCGCGATGCGTTCCCATGGCAATGCGAAGCACATGGCCGCCTAAGCTTTATTGTTGTCGATTTTTTATTCGAACTTTTGTTGCCCCCATGTTGCCCATGTCGACACGGGAGATGCGAGGCATTCGGAGGTTTCTTCGCGACAAAACAGGAAGTTTCGTGTCAAATAAAGAAGAAGATAGAGTAGGCGAACTATATTTTAGAACGACTTGTGTTATTGACTGCAATTTGACATCGTTTTTTTATTAAATAGTTTTTAATTTATTTATTCTTTTTTTTGTTCTTATTTTTTCCGTTCTAAAATTTTTACATTTAGATAGATATATTAATGTAAACGGTAATTAAAATTATGATAAAACGATATAGAAGAATACAAACTTGATTAAGATTCATTTTGATTGAAATAAGTAAGAATCTCTAATAAATCCTCTAATCTCTCTCTAAGAAATCTGTTGGTAATAAATTTTGTCCACCTTAGTACATTTTTTCCTGCGCACATACGTTCAATCGATTATTGCCTTACACTACCACCGCTTCGCATCTCCTTTTTCGGGTTCGTCGCCTTACCGCTCTTTAGACGATCAATTGGATTGTTTTTCGTTCGCGCGATACAGCGTTCCCGTCGCACCTCCGAGAATGCCTCCGAGCAGGGTACGACCTAACGAAACTCCAACATAAAAGGAACCTGGAACTTATCGTTCCGTTTTCGCTTCAGGAGATAAAAGACCGAGCGACGGCAACAGCAACATTTCGGCCCCAGTCCACCGGAAAGGTCACGCAACTTGGTCAGTAGGGATGCGCAGGGTACGTTGACTCCTTGATAAACAACGTAATCGTACGCACGCACACAACGAAAGCGATGCTTTACGAGCTCGCCCGGAGGAACAGAAAACCGAACCCACACCGGGGGAGAGAGCGATTAGATCGCGCGCGCGCGCGCGCCCGCACCGGCTATTGGGATTTTTTATTCTTAATTTTTCTTCGACCTTCTGCACCTCGTTCTTTGCGATCGATTTGTTCTCGTTCGGTCTTGCTATCTCTTTCCCGCTGGTTTTGTGATCGCGGTCAAACGCTTCAGCCCGATCGCTTCAGGTGCATTAATAGATACGTACGTATGTGTGTTTCTTTAATGATCGTACAGCCGAACAGCCCCGGGAGTGACCCCTTCCGGAGTTCGATCCGGCATGTTCCGGGGTCCGGGACGGGACAGGTTTTTGGGACGGTTTGTTGGGCGCGACTATTAAAAACAATTTACGACGTATTTTTCTTACGTCATAGAAAATGCTGTCTTTGATTCCAATGCTGGTGTCTGGTGCTTATGAAGGTGCTCTATTACGAACGCTTTGAAGTTGGCTTGAAGGCAATCGTATTTGTGTCGGGTTTCAAGAATGCTATTTAATTTGGACGATCTTTCCAAACTCAGTTTTTGACACTACAGGCTCAAAGTTCGAAAAAATCAACAATTTCTCTACGTACAAGCGATAACCTGCAAAGATGATAACGAAAGGAATAATTTGAAAACAAATCTTGAAGTAACATTCGGCCGCTTCCATCTACCGAGAAGGGCTGAAAACAGGAATCTGACATGATTAAGCTCAATTCGGCTCGCTGCGTTGCGCCTAGAACGCTAGCATCCTTTTCTTGCGCTACCATCGCGGAGGGAACCTTGGAGGAAAAGAAGAAAACAAAAAAAAACACTCATCGACCGACCGAATATCGACACATTCCGTCTATTGACCTTGGCCCGGTGAATAACCTTTCACGCCTGCACCCGCACCTACGCCTCAACGGTCCTTTGGGCTGTTGCCATTGGACTTTGGGTTTGTGTGTGTGAAGCTGTGGAAACTGAAGGTAAACAGTGTGGTAACATCCTCCGACGAAGGTCGAAGCGGATGGCTCTCCGCCTCCTCCGGCGCTAGCGCTTTTCTTCGGCAAAACCGGAGCGCATGCGCCTTATGCTGTCGATGCGTGTGTGTGCGCGCGCGCGGGCGGGGATTTTCCACGCGCTGTCATAATTTCTCACCTTTTTTCAGCTCCGGAGCGGGCCGGATGGTCCCTCATACGTAACTTATACGTCTGCAGTGTTGGAGGGTATGAGCGGTTTCATAAAATGTATCACCTTTTTTTTCTGCAATATTCCTCATGTATAGAGGTATTTGTGAAGTTTTAGTAATGCACTTTTCAAAATAATTCTCAATCAAGCTGCTTTTAGAACATGTTTTTCCAAAACGGGAAAACAACCTCGAAGCACATTGCCCTAGAAAGCTTTTGATATAGAAAAAAAAAACAAATTATTCACAGTTGAGCATATAAGCCGAAGATGTGTATGCCTTTTTCCTTCCCCGTGCTTCTTACCCATTCGCTTTGCTTCCCATCGCCCATTTTCTTCGCCTATCGCCTCATTTACACGGCGCAAAACATCCACACACTTGTCAAGCCTGTGCCAGCAACCCGCCGCCCGGCCAGCATCCGTCTCCGGAAAGCCTAATCAGAGACTGATTGAGGAATGACTAATGACCGACCACCGATTAGGCGAAGGTGTCGGTGTTGGTGCTGCCTGCGCCACGCTCCGCGCCCACCGAAAGCGATAGAAATTGTCGTGCATAATTAATTAGAAAAGTGCAAAAACGGTGCCGAAAGCCGGCCGAGCCTACAGGTTTCTTTTATTCAAATCCGTCCGTATGGGTGCCGAAGCCGTTAGGGAGCCAGCACGTGGCTGCGCGCAGGGAAGGAGAAAGATCACTGAAGGCGCTGGCAGCATCCAGCCCGCAGAACCGCTACGTGTGCTGATTAGTTGCAATTGTGTGCGGTTTCTCGGAAGGGAAGAGCCTTTTTTTTGACACCTCGTTTGGTTGGTGTTTTTTTGTTGTTGTGTTTGTCAACCGAAATTATGAGTGATGATCCGGTGTTGTGTTTGGCAGAGTTTTATTGATGATTGAAAAGATTTGCGAACATAGGGACGGTTCGTGGAATTTACTGTAAGAGAGACGGAATTGTGTACTGTATGGAGTTGCTTTAGTTATTTCGAATAATTTAATTCACTGTGTGGAGAGTTCGTTTATATTGTATAGCCATGCATTTAACAATTATCAAACAAAACAAGATCTGACGAAATTGTGCACATGACTATGAACATGAAACTCAGTAATCGAATTGTGAATAATTTTAACATCGTTAAATTTATATTCTAGCATACTGAAAATCTTCTAATGATTGCCATAGGCTTGCGAGAATATTAGGTTATTCTACGATGTTTATACTTACACAAGAGAGTTGATGTAGGAAATTTCAAAATATCTCGAATTTGAAGCGAGAAAGCATGAAAATAAGTCGTTTGTCATGAACTATATTGCATTTTCGACAAACATAACACAAAACATTCGACACAGACTGTTTGAAAGTAATATTTAGGAATTAAAAATTGTTCTAATCTCCCAGTAAATTTTTACGTTTTTTAAATGAAAGATATTCGAAAACAATGTTATAATTGTTGGTTACGGATGGTTGAATACGGATACGAAATAACATAACGCCTGCCTTATTTATTAAAGGTTTCTTTATTCGTTCAATAATTATTGCATGCGCGTTTAACCGATAAATAAAGATTACCCCGTTCGCTCTTCTGCTCACATTCTGATCAGCCTCACTGATGTCGGCACATTAGCCTCCGACATGTTCGATCCCCTGGCTCCCCACATGCCCCACATTCAGCTTTCTTCAACCCTGCCTCTCATTACGAACAAAACGACCCGATCCTCTAGTCTTCGAGCAGCGCTGCGCTTCGCACTAGACGCTTACAATGTGCGAGCGCTCACAAATCTTGTGTCGTCCGTCGGCCGGACGGGGATTTGCGCAGCGCGACAGCAGAATCGAATCGATGGCATGGGGCGGTCTGCAAAACCGATTGGCTACACGTGTTCCACTGAACCGACAGCTAACAATGGGCACCGCCCGGCGCTGCCCATCGTCGGATGTCGCCGCCAGCTCATTTGCCAGCCGGAGCTGCACAGTGGTGAGGTAATAAATCTGATGCCGTAGTCGGAAAATTGTAACATTCCGCATTCCGGGCGGTTGGCGTCGGGTACAACCGTGTGTGGGGCCGCCTATGCAACGGAGGTTTGACAATTTTTACACAGCGACTCTGATCACGGTGTGGGTTGTATGTAAGTGCGGAACTGCAAAGACCACCGGTGTGTTTTTCTCCAATGGGCCAATCAAGAACGTATCGGGACGCAATGACTAGACGCAGTTTAAAAGCAACAGAACGGTAACCCTGAAATGTATGGAAAAAAATAAGCAGTTTTTCCCTTAGATTTCAATTCATTCATATTGTTGGGTGTTTTTGGGGGGTTCGTCACTTGCCATTAAGCGTTCAAGTCTTTCGTGTTTTGCTAGTTTTTACATTGGTTTGGTATACTTATTCAGCAAAATACTGCCAATTCATTACCGGAGAAGGGTTGGATGCGTAAAAAACAGAATAAATTATCAATGAACGCAATAAAGGAATAAGGTTTTACAAAAACATATTCTTACGAATATGAATGGCAGAACGTGTCTTCGTGAATCACCTGATTCATTCAAGATTAAATTATGAAATTGATGGATAAACCGTTAGTGCAAACAAAGCAAAGCAAAGCTAATGCTTTTTGCCTCAAGAACTATCTTCTATAAATAGTAATAAACCAAGACACCACTCTTTATGGCGGTAAAAAGAGATTTCTTGAGTCAGCATCACAATCAAATTGTTACGTCTGTGCCATTTTGCACGATCCATTATTACCTCGCTCGCTCGTGCTCCCATAATGACGATCACTTCAATCAATTCCACCATAAATCGTTCCCACGCACACATCACGTGGGCCCATACGTATTTCCAGTATTTATTTTGTCGCATCCAACAGCCTCAACCATCGGTTCCAGCGGCATAAATCGTAGCTGGAGGCGCCAGCTTCGTTAAACTATTGCCCCCTTCGGGGCGCTCCGTACTGCCACCGGTTGGAGTGGAATCGCAAAAAAAAAAACTAAACAAACCTACCGATCGATACACAAACAAACGTTAGAGAAAGGGAGAAAAAACAGCAAACCTCACTTAAAAATGGCACCTGGCGCACCCGGGTTGCCCATGCTGGTGAATTGCGGCGAACTGGCGCGGTGCACGGCGAGCAAAAATTCGCAACCGCCCGCAGATCGAATGATCGATCTGATCGGGGTTAAATTATCGCACCGCGCCCGCGGTTGGAAGGAAATAAAGATAAGAGACCCCGATTTGTCGAGTCCCCCAAATAAGAAGTGCGGTGTGCGCCTATGGCCGGGATGCGATAAAGCGCCCGATTGGCGATCGCGTACGCGTTTGAGGCGAACTTGTGGTTTTTGTGGCTGCTTAGGCTGCTCCGAGCGACCCACCGCACATTTCCCCGTTCCGGTTGGTGCCGTGCACTCGTTCGCTGTCAATGTGATCGAGATGCACACACACACACAGAGCAACATATCGCGGACTTTGGTTTGTGCGGGAAAAAGACGCCGAAGAAGGATCAATTGAAGCTAATGCTTTCGCGGTGCGCGCTGGCTGTCTGGTTGCGCGGCAGGCTGGCGTGAATTGTTTTGCGGTTGGTTTTTCTTTTTTTTCCGTCGATCGCTACATGCATGCGCTCGCTCGACGGCGGTCCGCTTGAAAAGGGTGCCCACGCGAACGCGACTCGACCGGACCGGGCTTGAACTTGACCGTACCGAAGGATCATGCCGTGCGTTCGTTCCCATTCCGGCGGTTGCGGTTTTTTTTCTTCATTCATCCATATGAGCAAGTCGAGTTTTTTTTCTCTCTCGTTCGCTCAAAATCCTGAATCCAGATTGTTTTTTTTCCCTCGGTTTCCCGATTCAATCGGAGCAAACCCCGGGCAAAACAAAGCAAAACCATGGACGCTGGGAAGCCTCACAGTCTTTGTTTTCCGGGTCAGGTACGCGTGCGCAGTTAGGTTCGGCCGTTTGGGCAAAAGGTGAGCCACTTTTTGGCGCGAAACGGTCAGCGCCAATTTGGACGGCATAAAGTGTGTGAGCCTCCCGGCGAAACGGGAGGGATGAAGACAAAAAAAAACAAACAAACGAACCAAAATTATGATCACTTTGTACGCATGCTGCTCGACCGGTATCACTCTATCAGTTGGCACGCGGCTTTGGCCATTCGTCTGTTAAACTGTTCGCAAATTAAAGGGCCACACTTTCGTCTCACGCTAGTACCGCCTGACCGAGCGCTGCGAGTGGGAATTAGGATAATTAGGCGAACAGTTCATTTGCCGGCTTGACGGGTTCGCGTTCGGGTGGCCGGCGTGAAGCGGTTCGGTTCGGTAAACAAATTGATTGAATCGAGTGCATCGATTATGATGTATTAGCAACCTTTTAGCAACCGCAGTGGGAAGCAGGTTGGAGTGGCAGAAATAATTCGGCATGAACTCGGCGGGCAGTTTTGTTGATTGCGCTTGTAAGTGCGTGGAGAGCTGAACAAATGCGTAGGTAAATTGAGTCGAGCTGTCGAATCAGCGTCAGTTTGATTTATGAAACATGAGCATGAATGGGAAATATTGTGTCAGCTGGCATATTTATTATATTCAAATTAAAATTCAAAGTGCAATGAATAAGATGTTTAATTCCATAAATGAGCTTATTATGGCACTGATTTTACTTTATTTCGATTGAATTGAATGAAAATTAAATCGTAATTCACTTTAGCTTCTTATTTGTAACTCATAAATACCGCTTCTCTGAGATGAAATTGATTGATTGAGGTAAAACGGATTTTTAGTTACGTTATCTGTCAACAGATGGCGCTACACTAGCAAAGTTGCAATGATAACCCTTTTGCTATGGTTGCTATGGTGTTTTTAAACTGTTTTACGATTGTGTTTTACAATGTTTTGTGCATCATAGAAATATCACTTTAGGCAAAATCTTTCTGTAAAAAGTAAAAAGAAAAAAAGAAGTAAGAGTAGTTTAAGTAAGTTTAAGTAAGAGTAAAAAGAAAGTAAATTTTAAAAATAAGTAAAAGGGGAGTTTTAGAAATCCTTTTAGAAGTTGAAACATTCTTACTTAAAAAAATAAGAAGAAGAATTTACACAGCAGTAGATACGAAATTCTATACATTGATCACGCGACAATAGTGATTTGATTTAAGTGGCCATTTTTACTGTTTCATATTTGTTATGAACATATTTGAATTGAAGAGCTATAAACGCAATAGAAAAAGTGTTCTTTTTCGAACAAATACATAGTTATACAAATTGCACAAGCACGTTGGGCTTAAAACATATTTCAGACTGTTAATAGTTTCTTATCTTATCTTTTTGTTTATCTGTCAAAAGAATGCTAGATACTTATAAAATGATAAATATGTATAATGTATTTGCTTGTAATAAAAAATTGAGTTTATTGATATCTCACTTACAAAGGGTTCAGTTGCAACGAACCTCCCATCAATATCGATACCAATGACTTGCGTCTCGCTCGCAAGAAACCCGATTAGAAACAAAAACCCGTGTGTTCCCGAAAGTCCCACCAACCACCGGCCGTTGGCCCGAAGGTGCGAAACTATACGACGTGATGATGTATGACGTTCGATAGCATCTGACGGCTGAACAACTGGCCGGCACAGTCTATTCCAAATTTGGGATACAACCGCCGGCAGCCCAGCTCGTCTGCCCTGCACGGACGCGGAAGGTGCTAAACTAGCCGCGTGTTAATAAACTGTCACACCGGACAAAGAACTCGATCGATCCATCGACCTGACAGCTGATATCTGGATGCTGGATGCTTTGTTTCGAGGGTTTTGGGGGGCAAGCACACGTGCCCAGGGGCGAGGAACGCGGAGTCCACCGGGACGTCGATTGTGGTGTGTGACGGACGGTGTCGGTGACCCACTTCCCGGCCGCATAGATAGCCGCCCTAAGAACTAATGATAAGCTGCCAGTCAACCGATGCCGACGGGGAAAGGTCGGCACTCCGCAATACCCGAAAAATCACGCCACCAAACTGCGCGAAACTGTTCCAAGCGGCGTCTCTCTCTCTCTCTCTCTCTCTCTCTCGCTAATGTGAGGTCTCGAAAATTGTTGGGCCGGCAGTCGCGACGACCCCACCCGAAGTCCGGAGATTACAGTGTTTTTCGGCGGGCGCCCGGAGGGCAATGCCGTGTTGTGACGGTGTCCCAAAACAAACGTACGTCAACCGTTGCGTCCCTTCAAAAATCGCCCGGTTCGGAGCACGCAACAGCGAAGCCGCCCAACGCCCAACGCCGGAATAATATTTCATTATCGTTCGGCTAGCGGAAGATTTGCCTGGAAGTGGAAACAGGACGCCGACGACACGGGCATGGGGAGTCATTTTTCAAATCACACCCCACAGACAACCGCGAGCCACGGCACCGGGCAGTGGGCCGGCTACACCTTCGGCCCTTTGCTTTAGGGATCTCCAAAATCTGAGGTGATCTTTCACTCCGATCGCTGATGGTGCGATCGAGCAGGGATACCCGAAAAAGGGACAGCAGATTCCCGCTGGAAGCGTGTTGCGTGTGAGTCGTTAAGACGGCAGGAACGCCGTGAACGGGGCTTGGTTCGCTCCGACTCCACTGTAACCAGTTTTACGTCGGTGTTTTTGCCTGCGTAGCTGCTGTGCTTCAGGTGAAGTTGGAGATGAAACCATCTGCTTGCAAGGTTAGCAATTGAAATGATTAGAGCTCAATTTGGGAACGCGTATTGAATGCAGTAGACTTAAGAGGTTCTGAAGTTATTCCAAGGCTAAAGACACCAAGTCCGCAAGTCGCACAGACGCAGTGCAAAATCGAGTTACGCTAGCCAGCCAGATCACACCGGAGGGGGAGCTTGAACTAGCGTACGTTGACGCTGAAATCATCGCGTGCATCGCGAGACTTTGCCATGGCCTAGACCCAGACCTCCTCTAGATCCACTGTACGCGCTCGTGCGCGCGCGCGCGCGCCCCTTCGTGTGTCTGTGTGCTACGTCTGTGTTGGTCTCACCAGTTCGCTTCCCATGCGCACCGGCAACCGCCCCCCCCACCCCAAACTGGCACGCCCGTGGATCGAAAGAGAAATGAAGGAAAGAAGAAATTTAGGTTACGGCACACTTTTTCCTTTTGCGCCGTTGGACGCTGGCACACTCTGGGTTGGCCTGCACGAGCGGATCGGGTACGGTACGGTGACGATGTGGTGCACGACGACGACGACGACGACGAAAACTGGTTGCGCCGGCGACCAGGTCTGGACCACGACGTGCCGTGAGCCCTGACTTTGTCGGTGTTGAAGGCCTGACCGTTGGAGCAGCTTAAGCCGCTTTTGGCCCTGGCCGTGACCACTCCTCACACTCGGGAGCCGTCGTCGTCGTGTTCGGTTTTATTATTGTCATCATACAAATCGTCCTGTGCGCCCCGAAAAAGTTTCCCTCTCGCTGGATGCCGGCTCACTGTTGCTCCACAATCCGACAGGGGCCTCCGCTCGCCCAACGTGGTCAGCATTCCCGAGCGACCCGTTCACAACCCCGCTGCCGAGATTACAGCCCTCGGGGCTTGTTTGGGAGGGGGTTTGGGAGGCGACGGGAGGGCACCGCACCGCCTATTCCTTCCTTGTTTCATTTTATTATCATTATTTTCGTGTGTTTGTGGGCGATCGTAAATGGCTGGCTTGGTATGCATCGGTTCGTGCAGGGTAGCAGGGGTCCGTCTTCTTGCCGTTCGCTTTTATTCCGGACTCGCCGGACTCGCCGGGCCGGTTCTCGGCGGGTGTATGCGCCTTCTTTATTATGCTTATTTTATCACAGCGCTCGGCCCGAAACTATTTTCGGGGCTCGCGTGGGTTACCACGGGCTGGTCTTCTCGCCATCTACACCGCGGCCGCTCTGTGGCCGTGAACATGATCCCGCAAACGTCCCGGATACGTGTACTGGTTAAATTAATTTTTTGAATAACAATTAAAATTGATTAAAGTGGGCTCCTTAGCGTTCGTTTAGAGGTGTTTAATGAGTACATAATGGGGTCGTTTTGTTTCTGGGCGAGGCGGACTTTGGTTTCGGTGGAAGGTGGAACAAGATACAAGCACCGAAACAGTCGGGGGGTTTTAACTGCATCATTACTTCGGCACCGACGCGCTGCCCGTCGGTGGTTGCGGAGGATCGTTTCGGAACAGACAGTTTACAACAATTGTACGCAGATCGTGTTACCGGGCGATGGTGCCTGCAGCGTTGAAGATTCTTCCAAGCCCAGCCACAACCGAGCACTTGGCTGCGTACGATAAGGGGCCACGATTTCTGTGGTTAGGTCAAGTTGTACGAGCTTTGGAGTTTAGTGTGGGCCTGTGGTTTTGGTGCGGGAACTCCGATTGATAGATAAGCGATGTTGGTAGGCTATGAGTACAGCTGGTGAGCTGTGATGAGTCAGTATTCCTGAAGCCGAAACTCCTCCCGATAGCCACATATCTGAGATGCTTTGATCCACCATGGTTTCTACAAAATGGCGGCATCTTCTCAGCGATCGCTCTGAACGTGCTGACGTGTGAACAGCTTGTGAACTTTGGGTGAGGATGCATTTCTCCGTGCAGCACCAGGCGTGTATTTGGATGATAATTTGCCTAAAATAGCTATCACCGTCCAATAGGTGCTATCGATTTATTCGCCTCTTTCGCCATCCACCTTGATGATGTGATTGAGCTAGGTGTGTGTGTGTGTCTTGGTGCGACTGCAATGAAGACACGGAGATTGTTGCCAGCTTACGGTACTTGGCTTGCTTTGCATACACAAGGGGACACGAGGGTTTCGTGTTTCTTCGCCGTGGTGCATCGAGGCGCGGTGTCATGTTTTCATCGCCTCGATTGTGTTGGTGGGCAACGGTGGGAAATACAGTGACGGAACGTTCGTTTGCCACCCCGGTGGAAATCGGCTCTAATCATGTGGGAAGAGTACGGTGCCGAATGATTATGGGTCGGGCTCGGGCACTTGCTCAATCGGATGGTTGATTAGCGCGTTTGGGCGTGATTGGATTGGAATGGCGGGACGTGCGATGGAAAGGGGAAGATGCCGGGACAGGGCTTAGTAATTACATTGTTAAAGAATTTCGATGCATGCTGTTCCTTTGCAGGAAACGGTGAAAGTGTAAAAGATTGTTACCGTGGATATGCTTTCTTACACATTATCGCTCCATATAGCGTAGAAAATCGACATAACAAACTTGAAAGCTATAAAATTGACAGAAAAGCAAGCGAAATTATACCTAACTATGACATCCATACATACTAAATATGACATCATTGAATTCAATTATAATCAAATAAAACATCGATCTAAATAAGCTGGAATCAATCACTCACTATCATCGATAATGTCTCACTCAGTCACTAATGAATGCTGCTTATCTTTTGCTTTATCTTTGATATGACAGCGCTTAAGACTCCGATCTCCGATCTCCGACAGCGCTTAAAACTCCGACATCCTTCATCTCTTCCGCAAGCCAGAAGCCTCAACAATTCAACAACAAGACTCAACAATTCTCTGACTTTTCAGTCTGGATACTGTCTCTGGGTCTATCTTGTTCGGGAGTATGGTTCATCTATCTTTACTGCCGCATCTTCTACCATCTTTCCAAATGTCAACCTCAATCGAAATGTTGTTCACACATCCTATATGTAGAGCTCAGATTTGTTGGACTAGATATAAGGTCACCAGGTTCGAAGAATGTGTCGCAGGTATCAATTGATCAAGATTTGATAAAAGTCGTTGGTCATAGCAAAACCAGCCTAAGAGAAAGAGATTTTGCATATATGTAAAGACATGCAAAACTAGACCCAATCATCTAGAAGCAGAAAATGTTTGGGAAAAATAAACTAAAAACACGAAGAAATTTGTGTCTAGTTTACCCAAAATACCCGCTTATGTGATTTTTTTTCACAGAAATTCATCTGGAAACTCAATTTTTCTGCAATGAACGCTCGGGTCGAGAAGAATCCACGCTATAAAAAGGTGTCTTACTCGTTAGAACTCAAATTTCAAATATTTCAAACGATTTTGGATTAATAATTTCAATTGGACAAGTTGGTTGTGAATTGACACCATTCATTGTTTCATGTGTAAAAGATTCAAGCTCCAGAATGCCACATTTCAAAGCGTTTGAATAGAAAATGAACGCATAATGAACCGTCTTCATCGAAAAAAAGGAAAAAAAAACACACACACAAAGCAGGCCTTGAATTTCGGTGAATGTCGAACGAACTTTTAAAGAGCATTTTACGGCCACCATGGACACAACCAGAGGCGGCGCGGCGTAGGTGGCCTTTTACCGCGCACGGTAGCTGACATTCCTTGCCCCGATGCGATACTTCAAATTTTGTGATGCACCCGCCCTCCCCCAAAACATCAGACCTCAAAGTGAAACACACACGCTGCGGGTCAAACGCATGCTGCGCACATTCTAATTATTGGCGCAAACCACTCCGGAGTGGCCCGCTCCACCGGACCCGGCGTGGAAGTCGGACATGGGAGTAATTGCACGCCGTGCGCGGTGTAATTGCGCGAAGCATTAGCCGCGGCCCGGTCCGTGGGGCGTGGGTGCAAACATTGTGCCCATGTTGTGCTGTGTCCGATCAGGCCGCACAACGATCGATTTCGGACGGGTATCGGGTGGGTATCGGATGGGCTCCTGTGCCGACTGCTGGGCGCACGCAAATGATAGCAATCGGGCGAACGCGTGATCGGTGGGTCGGAAAGGAGATCGGATCCCAGCGCGGTTGGTGGAATCAGTCGGAATGCACAATTAAGCCTGCCGCTGCCGATGCCAGCAGACCCGTAAACGGCACAGCATAATCGCACTAATCGACGGTGGGTATCAAGGTCACACGGATATGCGTGATTTGCGCCCGGGCCCGGTTGCGTGGAGCGCGCCATGGAAAATGTGTTAATGCAAAATGCAAGTAGCGGATGGTGTGGGTGTGTGTGTGTGTGTGTGTGAGAGTGCGGTTGTTGTTGCTGATGTTGTTGTTGTTATGCTCCGATCAATTATCGCACCACGAGAGAAACATTACAGAAGTCCTCAATTAGCAATTAATGCAGAGGATGTCTTGTTTGGGATGAAACGGGAGTAGTTGTGGGCCAGTGTGTTCTCAAAAAAGCTGCAGAATCCATAAAGACTCAATGAGACTACTTCGAAATCGTTTTGATTGGCTCACAAGCTGATTTTTTTCCAATAATCATATAAGATGCCAGATATTTGAGGGATATTTTTTGTGTTTTCAAGGTATTTTTTTTGGTTAAAATCACCCTAAAGTTTAATGCTGTAGCATACTTTGGTTACCATGGCAACAACAGATGGCAACAGGATAGATGGATGTAAAGATATTCACAGAAAATCGACTAAAAATGTATTCTATAGTTTATCATAGTTTCACCATTTCCTTCGTTCTTTGTAGCGAACTGGGCGTTTGGGTTGGAATCTTTACAACACGATAGATAGATGATACAGTGGCTTTATAAGATTTTGTCCTGATTTGTTAAAAGCATAATAATTCGAAATTAATTCGTTGGTATGTACATGTAGGTTAAGCTGCTTATAAATTGTTTAATGCTGGTATTCTAACAGATATTTATTTGTATGTATCGTAGTTTGTTTTTGATACGTAGGAAAATAATAAAATTTAATACAAAACCACCATCAAGGAAATAAAATACACAATGAAAGCCGCCATTGAGCTATAAGTGAATCTGAAATTCGACAACGTGTTCCACGTAGCAATGCCGGTGGTCGTCATTAAAGTTTTGCGCAGTTCGTGTTCCATGTTCGCAACAAGTCACTTGTTGTGATGCCCGCCTCTCGTAAGGAGCCCCAAAACTCAACTATGAACTTCAGGCACAGCGGCGTGTCTCACGACTCATGAAGATGTCCCAGAAAGCGGCATAGGTTACAGCCCC
>KB672868.1:12023698-12041139 GCA_000349145.1 Anopheles dirus | reverse complement strand
GTGTGTGTGTGTGTGTGTGAGAGTGCGGTTGTTGTTGCTGATGTTGTTGTTGTTATGCTCCGATCAATTATCGCACCACGAGAGAAACATTACAGAAGTCCTCAATTAGCAATTAATGCAGAGGATGTCTTGTTTGGGATGAAACGGGAGTAGTTGTGGGCCAGTGTGTTCTCAAAAAAGCTGCAGAATCCATAAAGACTCAATGAGACTACTTCGAAATCGTTTTGATTGGCTCACAAGCTGATTTTTTTCCAATAATCATATAAGATGCCAGATATTTGAGGGATATTTTTTGTGTTTTCAAGGTATTTTTTTTGGTTAAAATCACCCTAAAGTTTAATGCTGTAGCATACTTTGGTTACCATGGCAACAACAGATGGCAACAGGATAGATGGATGTAAAGATATTCACAGAAAATCGACTAAAAATGTATTCTATAGTTTATCATAGTTTCACCATTTCCTTCGTTCTTTGTAGCGAACTGGGCGTTTGGGTTGGAATCTTTACAACACGATAGATAGATGATACAGTGGCTTTATAAGATTTTGTCCTGATTTGTTAAAAGCATAATAATTCGAAATTAATTCGTTGGTATGTACATGTAGGTTAAGCTGCTTATAAATTGTTTAATGCTGGTATTCTAACAGATATTTATTTGTATGTATCGTAGTTTGTTTTTGATACGTAGGAAAATAATAAAATTTAATACAAAACCACCATCAAGGAAATAAAATACACAATGAAAGCCGCCATTGAGCTATAAGTGAATCTGAAATTCGACAACGTGTTCCACGTAGCAATGCCGGTGGTCGTCATTAAAGTTTTGCGCAGTTCGTGTTCCATGTTCGCAACAAGTCACTTGTTGTGATGCCCGCCTCTCGTAAGGAGCCCCAAAACTCAACTATGAACTTCAGGCACAGCGGCGTGTCTCACGACTCATGAAGATGTCCCAGAAAGCGGCATAGGTTACAGCCCCACACACACACACACACACACTCGCACACAAGCACACAACGGCTTCGGCAGCATCCACCGCCACAGCACCGTCTTATCTTTACGAGCCATTTTAAACGATGCCCCAACCTCAACGAATCCCCCAGGGGGAAGCTCTGGGCGGTGGACCCTAAAGGCCAGAGAAGAACGTCGCGATACCCTACCCTTTCAACTATTCGATTGTGCACTTGGTGCCGGTGTGTTTCATTTTCTAGCCCTAGCCCGCGTGGAGGGATGTTGTTCTTCGTCTCTTCTTCCCGTTTGCGGCCAAACGGACCGCGGCATGACATCTCACCGACACCGACACCGGGAAGATGTATGTGGCGCGTACGGCGTATCAAGTTCGGCTCGAAAATGGGGTGAGCCGAAGAGCGGAGAACGTTGATGGTTTGCCGTGGTGATGTTTTGCAAACAGGCTCGACAGCAAACACTCCGAAAAACAACTATCCCCTCCCGAAAGAGCGATTCTGGAGTGACCGAAAATCAACTTTGTCGTCGACCTCAATTTTCAATTACGACCACTTCCCGAAACGAATTCCCCGTTGGTGGTTTGACGGAGAGTGGGGGGGGGGGGCTGCAAAACGCCTGCGTCTACTGGTACGTGGACCGGGAAGTGATCTGCAAATATTCCATCCCTTGTTAACGGTACCGGAGGGATTAGACACGGCGGATTAGTTTCCCATAATGGAGCGTCGGCTGTGGTCGAACGTTTAGGCAAACACAATCAGCCCGGACACGGCGTCGTAGGGCTCTCTAGTAGGTGCTTAGAAGAAGGATATGTTGGCCGGACCCGAGCATAGAGAAAGGGTCGAGATGAGCTTTGGCGGAAAATTGTTCGTGCTTTCGTCAAACGCTTGTCCAGTGATGCTTTCGTGGGAGAAAAGAGATAAAAGCGCTTGGAAGTGTAATGCGTTCTTCTAATTATTGAGCAAACTATGAACGGTGGAAGTGTGAGAAACATGTCGCAGGAATTAAATTGAGCTATAGGCTTATTTTGATACTAATACTAATAATAATGAATAACTACTAATAAATAAATTATTAAAAAAGGGTTTATTTATGTGCAAAAAAATGCACCTGAAACGAACACGGTACGCATTCCATTAATCACTCATCTAACACGGCTTCTATTACCCTCATAAAGCTTCCTTCCATTGCCATCAATCCATCTTCCCTAGCCTTTTCCTGCACTCTCTGCACCATCACGTAATGTAATCCAACTCTCTCATCTCATCTCATGCTCACCGACCAAAGGTGCGCAAATGCATCAAACGCAACGCGCAACCACCAATCAAGCTGCAACCCCGAGCTGGCGCATCTCATCGTACACACACACAGCGAAGCGAACCATTACGACGGTCATTCGCCTCATTCCACACTCAACTAAGCGGCAGTCAGCGCAGTGACACTGACCGTGACACGGCCTCACCCGGTTGCTCACGGGTTCAGGTTCGCGCACAACGTTCACCACAGCGGCAAGCGCACGTTCATCCCGCGACTGGTTTACGAGCGCGAAATTTTCATTATCACGGCCATTTTCCCCTTTGTTGTTGGTGTGACCATCCGGGGGCCGGGGGCCCGATCGGGCAGATTGCACGAATGGCACGTACGACCGGGGCGACAAATGTGGGTGGGAGGTGGGTTTTTTGCCGGTGTGGTGTGTATTTTTATTGCATTTCTGTGACTTCGGGTGTAAGCAACAGGGGCTTGCCTGGCCGGCCTGGCGTCGGACGACTCGGCAGCTCGTGTGCGATGCATCACAGGGTAGTCGATAACTAACCCCTTGAATGACGGTGGTCGATGGGATGGAAAAGGTTCAAGCTTTTATTTAGTTGAGTAACTGAAATTGATTATAAATTGAACAATTGAAACACTTTTGAAAAGTAAAACTTAAAGGGGAAAATATAAAATAATGAGGCAATTCGAAGAAGAAATTTACTCGTTGCTTCAGTAGTTGAAATGAAAATTCAGTTGATTTTTATCGTTAGGTAAATTGGAGTTCAACACTGACCTTTTTACTGATATTTTAGATCGATATATTTAACGATAAAAACGATTAACCGATTTATGGGTTTCGACAACACAAGCCTTCATTTGAGTAATAATGTCCTTATCTCTCATTAGTTTGATCCCGGGTTTGAATGTTTGTGTTGAGCTGCAATTTTAAAACTGAACCGTATGTATAAATATGAAGAAATTATGGAAAATTTGATCACTAGGCATTTTTAACTTATTGTTAATAGCAACAAAAGTAACGTCATTCTTAGCACCATAAAAATAAAGAATATTATTGTTGTGAACTTTGCCTGTGCTCCTTTTGAGCATTTATGAAGTCCAGAACGTATTCTCCATAGTGTTAGCAACGACGCTATATCAATCAAATATGCATATAATTTTTTATCACAAAGTACTATTATATTATATATACTTCGAAGCAGTTTTTAGTTAAGTTTCAGTGTTCTTTATTTAATTCGTTTATTCGTTAAAGCTGTATTTTGTTTATGCGTAATTAATTGTCAAGATTTTTGTTCGATAGGGTTCGGTTAGGATTAGGAAATTTATGTTATGTAGGCCGCGATTGGCCAGATAACGGCAATAAATGAAATGAAATGAAATATACATTGATGCAACGAGTTCTTACAGGAGTGGATGAGATTCTATATGATGAACCTATGAATAAGTAATGATAGGAGTATGCAGTTGATTTGATGTACAACGTTTTATTTAATACTTTTTCCGTGTTGTTTGTGGAAATTGTTAAGTGGAATAAGTTTTTTTAAAGCTTATTCAAAATTTGTGCATATTATGTTATTTAATTGTGTTACTTTAAACGTAAGACATTAAGGATTTATTGCTTGTACAAGCTATGGTTAAGTGATGGTTAACTTTTGCAGACGTTGTAAAACTTGAATCGAAGAAACAATCAATACTAATGATTAAAACAATTGAAATAAAGCACTTGAGGGTTAAAAGGCCGCAGCATCGTGTGCCATCGGTAGCGTATAGCCAAGAGAGCCAAGAATGAAGCTGTGTGAAGTGTTCCCCCGGCCGGTCCCGGCTTCGCTATTCTCCGGCCCACCCAGATCCGATGGAGCTTCGTGCAGCGCGAGCAAACAAATTGAATAATGCAGATGTGTGTGTGTGTGTGTGTGTGCGCGCGGTAGAAGAAGTGCATGCCGCTCACCGAATCACCGGGACTGAGCACGGGCGCCTCAGCTGCGCATTAGCAATTAAATTGAGTGACACAATTTATGCAATTCAATTGCAGGGGCGCGCACTTCGCGGGTGTGCCGTGGGCGTCCAGATGCGTCCGATCGTACCCGGCCCGTCGCTGGATACGGATCTTACCGCGACGGAGGCGCCGGGTTGCAGCGAAGAAAGCACGATGCAGCTTTCTTTACGATTTCGGCCCGACGACGATCGGCGGCAGGGCGCACGGGAAACGCATTCCCCACGGAAAGTGGGACACCGTGGGCGGGGTTGTCCGAGGGGGGGCCCGAGGGAACGCTATTGTACGTCTGCGGGATAGAGTCATTGTTCCGCATGTGGAAAGGAAATAAATTGGACTGGTTTGACATCGTGTGTGCGAGATTGCGGCTTTCGGTGCATGGGGAAGAAAATAGTTGGTTGTGTGTGTGTGTGTGTGTGTAGATTAATTGAATTGTTAAGGACGGCTAATGTATTGCTGCGTCATTAAATGCACCGGAAAGTGAATAGTTCGCACGCAGATTAGGTTCTGTGAGCACTTTTTATGTTTATTACAAAACGCAACAATAACATAACTCGAATTCAATCCTATCGATCACCAAGTTAACCCTGCATGGCATTCATTTCGTGTCTTTTTTGCGTTGTTTGTCCTTACGAAACCTGCGGGTTGGGTTTGATTTACCTGTTTCGTGCCAATATTCCGCACGGGAGGCTTGTTGCGCATGCGTGTGCAGTTGTGATAAATATGTTGCGTCGCACAAAGATTCGTAACTAGCAGCAATGGGATGCCTAGAACGACCGCATGCTCATGCTAATCCTATTGGGAGAGTTTGTACGCAACATATATCGTCTTTTGCGTGGTTGTATCCCTTGGCCTGGTAATAGGTAGTTGCGTGGCAATAGAGCACACCGGGAGGATGCATTATGCAGCCAGACAGTGTGATGGATAATAGGAAGTACGCTACACGTGTGTGTTTGTGTTTGTAGGGAAGAATTTACATAATATAATTTTATCACACAAAGAAAGTAAAGACTCTACAATAGCTCGACAGTTGGGCGACTGTTGGAAGTATACATTACGGTGTAATGGGAAAGGTGTATATGCTATATCCAGTTTTAAAACACTCCCTGTGGAGATTATTACATTTCGTTATAAAGGGTAATGAATTTAGTTTGCATTGAGAAGTTGCTACATAGAATCAGAATATGTATGATTCGCGTTGGAGGCTTAAAATTTTATTTTAAACCAAACTGTATGCTTGCTGTACTGCAAAAACCGACGTTGTTGAACTTCTTAGGCTTAGGCGAGGTTTCAATGAAGTACCTCCTCCGTATGTTAGAAGTCGCTATAGCTAATCGCCTATCCCTATCGTGTATGTTAGAAGTCACTAATGGTTTCAATGGTTTGGTTCAGGAGATTTCTTAAGTATGTTGGGTGGGTATAGTACATTCTGTATTTGTATGAACATGATGTTGTACAAAGTTGTAGATAATAACAAAATACGTCTGTGACGAATTTTTCACATTTTTACACACACTATTACTATTTTTTTTAACTACCGTCAGAATCGCTCCTTGTAACATAACTATACTCCCACTTATGAAAAATCTGTTTTTTTATATAAAAACAATCGTTTTAAAATTCGTTTAAAAATATAGGAACATTTAAACGATCTTGAATAATGTAGGCATATTTTTGAATGATTTTTTAAAATGCATTTTAACTTGCTTAATGTACTTTTTAGGCACTAAATAAGTAATTTCGTATATTGAAATATTCGATTTTTTCGTATGTACCTTGATGCACTTGATACATATTTGGTTCTATGGCATTTTCGGTCTAATTGTTTGAGATCAAGTAGTAAAAACAACCAATACATACATTGACAAATAATTGTAATAAAATTTTGCATGACAAGATGTAGAGCTTGCACTTGAACTTGCAGAATGCAGAATCAAAATTTTGAATTATTTCTAATTGCTTAGTTGAAAGGATTAAATTAAAAGGAAGAATTTATAGGTGTCATGCAAAAATGAACAAGTTGGCTTATGCGCTCGTTTAAGCTTGTGTTTGTCTAAAACATGACTGTATTTTAAATATTTAGGTTTTCAATTTTCTCACGGGTGGTCACGATAAAACCAACACAACAGCACCTGCTGGACCATCTCCCCTTAGAAAAGACTGACTGACACGAAAATCCTAGTAGGACATAACCGAAGGCGGCTCTTACGCCAAAGGAAGAAAAACCCTAAGTTTCATCATATCATGTGTTTTGTTTTTGGCAACGGCCACACCCTGTACGATGCGACACCACCCTGCACAAGGTGGTGCATTTCGTTTCCTGGCGCCGGGGCGACTTTCCAACCGCACCGGGGAGCGGTCCGGGCTGGCGGGCTCTGTTGTAACCGCCCGGCGCCCGGGCGCGTAAACGAATGACTAAATCGGATGAAATAGACGAATTAAGGTCAATTTGCCACTAAAAACAAAAAATCGTATCGCACAGCGTACGGCCGGCAGGTACGATGGCAGGCGAAGCAAAGGTGGGCAAGAAGCAAAACGAGGTTAAGATTATTTAGGAAAAGCCTAAACTGCGGGCCTAAGGTGCGGGCAGTGATTCGCATCGGATTCGACTCATTAAAGGTGTGGAAGGAAGGAGAAAACCGCATATCCCAGCAGCTCCGTCGTTCGTTTGCCTTTTCTCCCCTCCCCAATCTCGTTTTGTTCACCTCGTTTTAGAAATTGCCCCACTTCCTTCGTTTGCGCGCTCGTTAATCGCCGCAGCCCGAACGGGGAAGTAATGATTGAGATTGAGCGATCGCGACGTTTGGAAAAATTGCGGCTCATTTTTCCACCGCCTGCGCGAACCGATTGCGTTCACACATTCAACTGACGTAAAAAATAGCCTGCTCTACCTCACAGGCGCTCACAGAGAACCGGGTGTGATGGGTGTTCCGGGCCAGCCCGAGTTACTAATTTGTCAATCACTTTCCTAACGCCCGCCCGATAACGACCCGGTCATTATTGGCTGGCCGTGAGTGACGGATTGGTCACCGTCAAATCAGAATCGATCAAACGGTTTCGAACGAAATTGGAAGTAAATTTCTCCCCCCGTTCTGCGAGTACCGCGTGGCTTCCGCAGAACGCCTAAGCAACGGCTAGCCCCGACTTAATCGGGCAGGTTGATCATTGCAGTGGAGAGAAAGGGGGGTTGGGGAAACGAACACACACACATAATCCCACTCCGGGTAAAAGTGAAACTTTCCACCGGGTTCGAATGCACGATCTCGAATTGGTTCACCCGTTCGGGCGGAGATTTGGAGGAACGATGCCGAAACGAAGAAATAAATCGATCGACCAAGACGGACCAATAAACGGCTCCGCCTAATACCAATGATTTACGCCGATCCCGCAACGATCGCGGGTTGAGCCGGTCCAATTGGATGCAGAGATCTTCATCTTAATAGCTTGCTTTTTTGAGCCCACCTCGCTCCGCAAAAGCTCGCACTGTGCGGGTTTGTCACTTGGTTGCGAAGCGTTGAAGTCTTTCGGTGCCGGTGTTCGTATTTGGCTCAGAAAATCGGATGCAGCTCGAGCCGGTACGGTTGGAGCGGAGCTTTGCTGATTAATTTCACGTCATTTCACGCCGGCTACATTGCGCACTGACCTTACTTACCACGAGCACGAGGTATGATAATCACTTGTGACTTTAATTTAAGGACTGATTAGCTCGTCGTAAGGGCTGTCGCCCTCCGGGGGCTCTAATTTGCGGGGAGTAATAAAAGGTGCCCGGGCCGCAGATCACAATAATCAACCTGCGCTCAGGTTGGTAATAATTTGTGGCTCCGCGTCGCGCTGTCGCTTGCCGAGAGTTTTCCTTCGCTCGCGCTTAAAACGCGGTTACCTCAATCCGTACGCCCGCTGTCTCGCGATTCCAATTAAACCAATATATCCAGCGAACCAATCTATCTGCGGCGGCTGCGTCGAGATGGCCAGTGCCTCTGCGCGTTTCTCAACCGCCCGGTGACTTACCTTCTGGCCCGGGGGGGAGTTTTCTTTCGTGGATTTCGATGATTTTCTTTCGCAGCGACACGGGTGCAATAAAGCGGACGGGTGTACGAAATCGATGACTATATCGAATCGCGCTAAGCCGGTTGCGCTCCAGCTTCGGCAAGGTTTCGATCGATACGTTTGCCGCCCCGTTGTTGTCGCTTTTGCGAGTGAGCTGAATTTTCCAACCGCTCAGCCTTGTAAATGCGGCAGCGATCGGCAGCGAGCAACGTAACGTTAAGCCGATTAATTTTCCGATCGCTTTTTTTTCTGTTGCTGATCCGACGGATGGACGATCGATGCATTTAAATTTCCGAAAAGGAAACGGGTGATGGAGCCGTCTGCTGGATGGTGGAAAATCTGCTTTTTCGGAAATTGGTCACCTGCTGTAATTATTTATTCCAATTACCTGCCATGTCGATCGTGCGCTTACGATGTTCCTACTTTCTTTCGTACAATTGTCCAACGTGGGGCCGCATGTGTGGGATAGTTTTCCCAAGAAAGAAAAAGGGATAAACATAATTAAATCGAGCAGATGGAAATGAAATTGGCCACTTGTTTCACATGCAATTGGTTGATGCAGTGAGCAGTTTTCTTTCAACGTGTCAATTTTCTTTTTTCTTCTGTTCAATTATGACGCAATAATTGAAGTTGTTTCGTAAGATACGGGCTGGTGCAAGTGAGATGTAGAAATCAACTAAAAATGAATTTGAAGCTGCAAAAAACAAACAAAAAACTGAAATCCCCAAGGATGAACGTTTGCATGCATCTCCTAAGTGTAGGTAAGATTGAGTTTATTTCTCCTTTATGCTTGTCTATATTCATACAGATTTGTTTTGTTTAATAGATGAGTCCTTTCCGCTTACGGGCTTACGCAAAACTAACGCTTAACTGCTAACTCTCCGCTTTACACCCTTTACAACATTCGCGTCGTCGCTTCGCCGTCGTCCTTTTGTCGTCTCACAAGCTTGTAGCTTTTGTGTTATGCATTTATTACGCTTTTTTTTCTCTATTAGGCACGTGTTGGTGCGTGTCCGTGTGTTCGTATGCATGTGTGTAGGTTTCGTAATACGTGTGAGCTGATCTACTTTACATTACTTCCATAACATTAGGATAACATAAGAAACCGTGAGTGAGTGTTGAGCCGTCCCGCGCGAAGAGACCGGGAACGGTGTTATCTCACGGCCGCGTAAGGATTAAGCTTAAGTGCCACCGAACAAACCGTCCGCGTGGCTGTCAAACAGCCATTTGCGCTCGACGGTGGGCGGGGCCAACAGGAGGGCCCGGTAGGCTTTTAAGAGTAAGAAGAACGTTACAAGTAACTAACGTAATCGCACACAATCGCACACCTACTAGAGAAAGTGGATATGATTAAAGTTAAAAATTGCACATGTTGTTGTTTTTTTTTTGCTACTACCTTTCGCTACTATCCTTCGCAGGCATTCCTTCAACATTCGCACGCACACACACTCTCACACACACACACACCCTTATTTGCTAGTAACATTGTTTAACCGATTCGAATCGTACGCTAAGTTTGTTCCCATGTTCCCAGTTCGCCTAACCCTACACACGGTCTATACACGCGTACACACCAAAACCACACAGACACACACACACACGCCGCCACGCCAAACGTCCTTCGCCTCACGTTTTGCGTTCCTTTGCCCGAAACGGCCACCGAACCGTTACTAGCCGGTGAAAGGAAGTGTTATGGCGCCCGAAGAACCCGTCCCTAACCAACATCGCAACCGTATCCTTCCGCTTCACAGTGTTGACCCTTACACTAACCGTTTAGCTTTACACGAGTACAATTACAATTTTTCGCCCCACATCCCGCGGCGGGTTACACGCTACATGCATTAGCTACAAGGAAGACAGTGATCTGTTGCGTTCGCGTTTCATTTTTTTACAGCTATGCCTAAGCGAAGGTACTGAGGGTATTGGATCGAGTTGTGTTTCTTTTATTGTATAGCAACCTAACGCCTACTTGGACTGAGCAGCAGATTTCGCAGCAAGCACGGTAGTGGTGAGCGAAAGACACAGGCTACTGGGGGGGAAACGCAACAAACAAAGTTTCTAAAAAATCAATAACAATAGCACGCCTCCCGGCCAGCTTCGTGCCACTCCCAATCAGCTCCACTGTTTGGCCCTGTGGTAAACTAGACCGTCGGTGTTACTCTGCGCATCAGTCCAACTATACCTGCTTCTCGCCTAGCTAAGAACGCGCGCGTTCCAGCTGGCCAAATAAATATCTAACTTAGCGTATTCGCGTAGAGTACAACCATGCTCCCTCTCTGGACATAAATTACAACCACCCAACACAAAAAAGGGACGCACGGCCCCATGTTTGTGCGCCAGTGTACAACGTTAGTGTTAATAATGCTAGTGCGTTACTCGTACGTTACTCGTGTGGCGCACGACCCAACAAACACCGCGAGGCACGCCTGAAGCCTCCGGAAGGAAATAAATAACGCGTGTTGCGCGCACACACACACTCACACACACTCCTATGTACACACACACACCCATCCGAATCGAGAAACCCACCGGACTCGGGGGCTCCCGGTCAAAACGCCGACTACGTCACTAATCTCCTGAGGTACGAGTGTTCGTTGTGTTCCAGTTTGTTTCTTTGACATTGCAGCTGCACCTTCTCAACAGAACCCCACTCTCTCTCTCTCTCTCTCGCTCTCTCTCTCACACGAAGGGTACGAGCGTGCGCTGGTACCGCTCCGGGCCGAGCTCCGGATCCAGCTCCAGCTCGAAGTCCAGCTCCAGCTCCTCCAGGTGGTCCGTCGCGTCGTCCTGCTGGTGGTGGTGGTGGTGGTGGCTGTGTTGGTAGTGGTGATGGTCGCCGGTGACGGCACCGTCGTGGTAGTCGGAGTGGTCGGGCGTCCGCCGCTCCTTCCGGGCGCCCGCCGCACTCCGGCACCGCGAGGGTGGCCCCGTCACCGGGTCCGCGGGTCAATCGCGCCCGATCCGCTTGTGGATCTGCTGGTGCTTGATCAGGTGCGCCTTCTGGCGGAACGCCTTCGCGCACACCTCGCACCGGAACGGCTTCTCGCCGGTGTGCGTCCGCAGGTGCACCTTGATGTTGCTCTTGTTGAGGAACCCCCTGTTGCAGATGTTGCACCGGTGGACCGGCTTCTCCTTGCCGAGCAGCCCGCTGAGATCGTTCGCCGCCTGGAAGCTGAGCGCGGCCTGCGCCTGCTGCGACTGCGCGCTCAGCTGGTGCTGCTGGTGTTGGTGATGTTGCTGCTGGTGTTGCTGCTGCTGTTGGTGATGTTGTTGTTGCTGTTGGTGTTGTTGCTGCTGCTGCTGCTGCTGGTGTTGCTGCTGCTGGGCGGAGAGGGCACCGGTCGGTCCGAGCGTCGGGCCCGGCTGCTTCGACTGCTGTTTGCTGTGGGTGCGCCGTTTACTTTTTGGTGTCGTCGGGGAGTTGCTGGCGCTCGAGGCGGACGAGGCGGAGGTGGTGGTGGTGGCGGTGGTCGTGTGCGGGTAGTTCCCCAGGCCCAGCTCCGGGCTGCACAGCCCGTCCGGCTTGGTGCCGAGCGCGCCGGGCCCCATCGCGCCGCCGAGCCCGAAGTGGTGCCCGCTCTGGGTGTGGTGGTGTGGCGGCCCGTGTCCCTGCAGGTACTGCCGGCCGCTCAGGATGAGGTTGTCGGTCGAGGTGGAGACGACCGAGCCGGGTGGACTAGTGGAGGTGGATATCAGCTCGCCGCAGTACGACGTCGAGCTGGGCGCTTCCAGCTTGATCGGCGGCCCGTGCTGGAGCCGGTTCTGCAGCAGCGGCATGTAGCCGTGCGTCAGCAGGCTCTGCAGCGTCGAGCTCGTGCCGGACGACGTGTGGACCGGCGAGCTCGGCAGGATCAGCTCGCTCAGCGAGTCCTGCTGCGTCACGATCAGCTTCCCGTCCGGCACGCCCGTGCACGTGCCCTCGATCCACGCGTCCAGATCCATCCAGGAGTCGCGCGTGTCATTTCCGTCCTCCTTCTCGACCTTGCTGCTCGGGACGGTCGTGTCGGCGATCGCCGACCCGATGATCGCCGCAATGTCCTCGATCGAGCTCATGTCGTACTCGGACAGCTCCTTGCTGTCGACGAATATCCGCGCGCCGGACACGGAGTCCGCCCCGTTCATGACACAGCTGTCGGCCGGCGCACTGTAGATCTTCGCACCGTCCAGCGACCCGTCCGAGAAGAGCTTCACGTCCGCCAGGCTGCAGCCACCCGCACCCGGCCCACTGTCCGCCCCTCCCGACCCGTCCGGGTTGAGCACGGAGTCGGGCAGGCAGGTGGACGTAGACGACACGATGTTGTTCTCACTGCCGGTCGACCCGATGCTGGTGCCGGTACCGGACGGGACACTGCCGTTCGCACCGTTCCCGCTCGTCGTTCCACCGAGGTGGGCCCCACCCGCGCCCCCACTGGTCGTGCCGGCACTCGTGTACGTGTTCTGCGCGTAGTTGTTGTTCTCCTCCGGCAGGCGTTGCGCGATCGCGGTGTAGTGATAGCCGGAGATACCATTGATCGACAGGTGGCCGGTGTTGAAGGAGGTGAACGACGGTAGCGGTTTCACGTCTCCGTTCCCAAGACCACCGCCTCCTGCTCCCCCACCACTTCCTCCTCCTCCTCCTCCGCCCCCGTTTGGGTGGCCGTTTTGGTGGCCGTGGCCGGTGTGCCCGTTGCTGGTGATGGAGGCGGCCGAGTTGAGCAGCAGGTTCTCCAGCACGTCCATCGAGCTCTTCTGCGTTTCGCCATCGCTCGGCAGCGAGTCGAGCTCGGCCTCGAGCAGCAGCTTGTGGCCGTCGAGCAGGTACTGGTCGGTGACGCTGGTCGACTGGTTCCAGCACGGGCTCATCAGGAGACTGTCCACCTCGACCGAATCGTTCTGCGCGCTCATCTTGCAGTTGACCATGCTCTCGAGGTGCATGGGTGCCAGCTTGGTTGCGGTTGCCCTGCGGCTGGCGTTATCGTGCGCGGTTTACTTCAAGCGCTTGTTTCGCTCGCTTGTATGTGGAGTGGATTCGATACCACCACGGTGGAGGCACGCGGTACTAGCGCTAACGCGGCTAGACGCTGATCGTGGACCTTTGCAATACGCTCCGATGAAGATTCTCCGTCAGTATTCGAAGCTGGTCCTGCATGGCCCCCTGTCCTGATTTATGGAACGAAACAAGCAAAAAAGACAGAAACGAACGCTTAGTTAAAGCTGGACATGTTGCTGGTGATGATACTTAATCTAAGAACAATCAATGACAGGAATACATCTTTTTTCCTTCTCTACATGATGTTGCTCATATTTAATGATCCGAGATGTTGTGTTAGTGTCGAACCCAAACCCGATCGGCAGTAGGTGTCCCCAAAAAGCTCATATGAATATGCAAACACACCTGACGTCGCCATTGTTTGCCAAGCGCATTAGAATACTTAAAACAAATGTCATTGATGCTGGAACGTCAAACAGACGGGATTGTGGGTCGAGTACATAAACACTATCTTCCCGCGTTCGGTTCCGCGCGCATGATGATGGGTTCCCGGCTGGAGACAAATCACAATCCCAACACCGATGCTAACAATGCACCACCTGGGGGAGGGAAGCGGTCCATGACGCCATGACGCAGAACGCCCCAAAATAATGGAATAGGTGTATGGGCCAGTGTGTCACACTGTCTGACAGCTGTCACAACCGCGCGGGGTGAATCACTTCACACGCGTCCGGCGTGCATAGGTGCACTGTCACCCGGGATTAAGCGTTTTAATTTCCAATTCACCCCGATGGGACCTTTAATAACCCAGAAATGAATGTGGGTTTGTGGATGAGCGCGGTGCCGTGCCGCGTGCTCTACATCCATTTCGCCGCGTGTGAAGAACGCGCCCGGCCGCGCTACCAGTATTGCAACAGGTCGTGCTAGATGTAGCCCCTAACCCGGTTCCCGGCCGACATTGCACACACAGTTGCATGCACACACTTCGTTTTTTTTTTTCTCCTGCGCCTGGAACTTGGACCTGGAAGCCCCCCGGGTGCGTGATGCGGTTTGGAGCGCGCTCGCTACTCATTTGCATACGACACCAAAAGCGCAACCGCGCTCGCGCTCGCGCTCGCGCTTGCGCTTTGAAGCGCAGCCACGGAGAGGAGGAAGGCGAATTCGTTTGCATTCGGTTCCTCGCAGCCTCATTTAGCGAACGGAGGCACCAGCGGGAGAGAGTGTTGAGTGGTAATAAGGGGAGGTGAGTTTGCACTCCAACCAAGACGGAGCCCCAAGCCGGTGCAGGCAAACAGATCCGAGTGTAAATAAACGATGAGAGGAAAAAAGAAGAACGCAAACAAAACGAAACGCTCGGTTTGGGGCGTGTGGATGGGGAGACGTGCGTGAGTGATGAAGTGTCGCTGGGCCCGCGACAGGTCCGCGCGCGTCACCCGGGGGAAAGGTGATTTGTCTCCGGTCTCCGGCACGGGACCGGGCTGATGTATTGGGGTGGAATGTATTCGCGTGGATTTATTTGCCGTGGAATAACTCTCTTTGTGCGATTTATGTGTGTGTTTTTTTCTCGTTGCCGTGAGCTCGGGAGACTTGTCTTTTCACTCACGATCGGGACGTGCCCGGGTGGTTGCGCTCTTCTGCGCAGAAAGCTTTATGATTCGTTGGAGTTATTTCTTAATAGTTTTGAATATTAAGCCCTCATATGAGATAAATAGAACCTTGAAAACCAATATCTATCGTAAACTATAGAGAGGTACCAGACTTGGAGAAATTGTCTTTGAGAGTATTAAACTCGTCTGTGTCTTCTTGTTTTATTCAGACCTTCTTGAGCTTTCAGAAAAAAAACTCGAATTTTGATATTAGACTCGGTATCAAGGGTCTATTACGAAACTCTAACGGAAGAGTAAAGCAAAACTAATAGCCGAATACGAATTTTATCATGATTGAGCATTCTATAAACCTTTTCCCAATCACACAAGATTGTTAAAAATACAAACAATCAATTTCAATTCCATTTCAATGTATAGATTTTGTTAGAGACTTTCTTATCCTATCGTTTCCTCTATCTCTAGCTAGAGAGTTGCAAAATCGGCACTATAATGCACTATAACTGTAATAATCAATGTTTAATATATCAACGACTTGTTGTGAATAACATGGAAAAAGAAAAATGGTATATCATATCATACATATCCAACTAATATCTTGACTTCAAATGTCTCATATGAACTTGGGATGTTTGAGTCTTTTTAACGAACTAAATGATACAATAAATTACTTAAGTACATATAAACAAGTTTTCTTATAAGTACATTCTAAACAGGTTTCTAGAAACAGGTTTCTGACAAACTTATGTGATACGTCGCTTAGCGCATTTCTTGAAGTTTGTATGTGTTTTTTTATATTTTTTTTTGCATCGGAGATACATCGTTAAGATTGTTTTGATTATTTTACACAAAAAGTATGGTTTATATCTAAGTATAACAATAAATTTTAACAATAATAATAACTTATATCGAATGTGCTAAGTCCTGTCGACAGAGAACTCTTCAGAAAATTACTATTTTATTAGGTACTTAGGTTCCATAAGTTGGGCTATTGTACATCCTAGCCAACGTCTTCAATTTTTGACCATGACTAATCGTTCAATTCCCCTGAAAGTGCTCTCAAAGTGCACTAAAAGTGTTCTCATTGCAGTCACAACTAACCCATACCTCTTCGTACGAAAAAAAAACCTTTCTCACACGCAGCCAGCCCCGGCAGCGAAAGTATTCGGTGGACAGCTCGACGCCGCCGGACCACCGGTGCGAGCCAGACGAGCCCCATCCCCCGGCAGGAAATGAAAATCGAAAACCGCCAACAAATAATTACGAAAATAATACTACCGAGGCAGCGGCGACCTCCACGGCGGTGCCCGGTGGCAGGAAGCGCAAGCAGACGTTCTAATGAGCCGGGAAAGGGAAGAAAAATGGCACCCATGAAGGGGCCGCCGCCGCCCACACCAACGCCGCCGCGATCCCACCGACCCGACGTTTAAAGCCCACGAGAAGTTACACCGAAACAGAAATCATAAAACATCCCGAACGCGCACTCCTGACGCCCGCGTTCGGCCAAAGCCAGCCATGAGCTGTTAAGAAAGGGTAGAAGACGGGAAAAAATCACTCTTCCTATCATCCGAGCCCGGGACCGATCATAAACATGCTGCTCGGCGGTGGCCGCTGTGGGCAGAGGCATTCCTAAAGGCATTTATTACGGCGTGGCCGTGCTCGGCTCGGCGAGAATCCCAAGCACATCGCCCAGTCAGCCAGCCAGCCAGCCAGCCCGATTGACCTATTTTCCACGTTCGGGTTTTTCCATTCGTTCCGTCGGCCGGGTCCGGTGCCTGGGAAACGGTGGGAGCGCGCACAAACGGAAACCGGTGGTAGGCACACCACGCGAAAGCGTACTAAAATGGCCGGAATGGAATGAAAAATACCCACACATCGGAGGAAATGTGGCGTTGCGCGCGCGGTTCCCCGTGGAAAGGGAACGGGAAAATTCGCTTTCAATCCAACGGACGAGTGTTTGCGAGGGGGAGAGGGAAGAGGGAGTGGCGGAGTGTGTTGGGGAGTGTTTTTTCCTGCTTCATCCAGCGACTGCTGGAGTGGCCCGGGAGCCCTTCATTTCCACCTGCGACTGGGTGGCTGTGGAAGAGCGAATAGGTCGCGAGGAAATTATCGTCATTGTTGAGTGCATCGCATTTGTATGATCAAGTGAGGTGGCAGGTTTTTCTCTTATTTTCCCTTTTTTGGAACCGTATTGAGCTGAGCTGAAGAAGATTGAATAAGAAGATTAGGAGTACCACATTAGGAGTACTAATCTATTTTATATTTTCTCCTCCGTATGCTTAATTGCTTAAGACGATAATATGTTTCAATATTTCCTATGGATGGATATATTATTCTAAGCAAATTTGCTCAACCCATGAAATATTGCGGAATGTTTGAATATTGATCTTTCTTTATTAAATAAAAACGATCGTGCAACACACAGCGCGTTCGTCACTGTTGCCAACGCGCAAGTCTTTCGTTGCTTCCTAGCCACAATTCAACAGCCGCCGTGATTTTTTCTTTCCCCTTTTTTTAAATCACATACTTCTCTCTCTGTCTCTCCCTCTCTCACTCACACACACACACTCTCTCACACCCCATCCCCCCCCCCCCCCCC
>KB672868.1:11885294-12023625 GCA_000349145.1 Anopheles dirus | reverse complement strand
CCCCCCCCCCCCCTCATCACATTCCAACCTCGGGCTACAGTTGAGCGCACTTGAAAACGGGTCTCCACGCGCGCAAACACACTCACAACACAAACCACCGCCGGGCCGCGCGAACCCGCGAAGAAGGAGCGCAAAGAGGAGGCGAAAGTAAACAACAACAACAAGAAATACCGTTATTCGCGAGACCTGCTAACACACTTCCGAAACGGTGCGCCTGTTTGCGAGCACGAGCCGAACCGGAGAGGAACAGCACAAGAGAAAGAGCGAGAGAGAGAGAGAGAGAGAGAGAGAGAGAGAGAGAGAGACAACAATAGCAGGCCCGAGCTTTGCGGAATACTCTCCGCGCGCGCGTTGCCGATCGTGACGTTTCTTGCCGCCGATCGCAAACTGATCGCGCGCTCTGTCTATCTCTTTCCCGCCCGGTTTCTTCTATCGCTCAATTTCTCTGCCTTAATCAACCATTCGCATTCCGCTGGGGGTGCTTTCTTCCGACGCGGCTTCGAATCGAAGACCTAGCCGAGCCCATTAAATTGTATTTAAAACATAGCCAAATGTTTCCGAGAAGCGCTAAACCGCGGTCAGGATGGGATGGGTTTTTATCTTTCGGGAACTGTTAGAAGAACCAATTCGGAAAGGACTCTTGTGGAATGTGTCTTTACGGGGAGAACCATACGGTGGAGATAACACTGAAAATGGCGTGCCGTGTGCGATGCGAGCTACTAAAACAGCTACAACACATCCTTCCACTTGCTCGCGAGCACACCTGTGTGTTTTTTTTTAACTCGTGTGTTATACCAAAGCTGAAGCAGATTTAATGATGTTTTACTCCACTCGATCGCGAGCACAGACACACACACACACAGCCCGAAGCGGAAGGGATATGGTTGCCCGCTGCCTTACGATTTCCTCTTTACGTTTCCTTCATGCTTTCTTCGCCCGAGGCATGTGCCGCGAGTGCCGCAGACCCGGCAATGGTAATGATGCTAAATGATGTTGCCGATGATGATGATGATGATGATGATGTGGTATGCTCTCGTTTGCGCCCCTTTTTTCCCATATGGCAGCGGCGGCGACGGTGGCGTTGCTATGCAGGTTTTTGGGGTGGTGTGCTAATTGTTATGTTTATGGCATATGTATTCCTTTTTCGTTGCGTCTCGGCTCCGGCTCCCACTGGCACTGGCCCGAGCCCGTGAGCTACATTTATGTTACAATTTCGTCCGGAACACGCACCTTCCTTCCGCCTGTCTGCCGAACCCTGTGAGCGTTGGTGAGCAGTCGAACTCGATCGATTGGAGGAAGAGTGTTTGGAAAATAAAAATAAAAACCGGCCCAACCACAATGTGTGTGCACCAATAACCTTCTTAACCATCTGGCGCTGCGGGCTTGATCAGGTGAGGCATCGCACCCGTAGTAGGTTTTGAGGTGAATCCGAGCGATTTCTTTTGTTTCGCGTGAGAGGAGTGGTTGGTTCGTTGGAAAATTAAGGAAATTTCCATTCCATCACAGGTCTTATTTCGAATTCTATGAAATGTGTTTCTTTTTGGGGATTACGTTATTCCCCTCTTCCCTGTTGGCCCCACATATGTAAACGATAGCTGAAACAAGGCTCCCATGCAGCACGGCACCCGTTCCTCCTGACCTTTGCCTTTGAGGCCAGCACGACCTTTCGCCGGGGGTTGCAGCCGATTTCGGCATCGGGGATGTCAACGTACATTTTTTAATGTCACACAGCCCCGGCCAGAAGCTGCGGTCGGGTGATGGTTTTGCTTCATCCCCGGCAAGAATGATAGAGTAGCCCCCTTGCGAACAAAAGCCAAATGTGGTAGAGCCAAACTTGTTTTGCTTGCACGCGAGCGCGAGCGGGACTGTGTGCGTGGCCTGCGGGAGGGCTATTTTTATCTGGCGTAAAGTCGTGAAGAAATAAGCGACGCTGCTCATAAATATTCCTCGATCTTATGAGCGGCCGGTGGGTATCGGGGAAAAACCCACGACTATATTCGGGTGGCGCTATTCGGCCAACGCCAACGGAACGGTACGAATGTCACACAAACACAGCTTCCAGCTGCCGTTGATTCGCTTTCGGTGCGGCGATACCGTTAGCGGGCGTCGCATGCAAATTGATTAGGAGGAAAAGGTTGGGTGGAAAATGCGCCGCACGATTGATGTGAATAGTTGGTGGAAATTACAATAAACATAGCAATTCAATTAGGCTGCGCGCAGCCTGATGATCTTACGCTGAGAAGGTGTGTAAGCGAATATCTCTCTACCGAAGATTAACTACTTTATAAATAGTTGATAATATTCTCCATGATTTGTTAATCTTACTTTACATTGTTAGGATTCTTATCATAAAAATCTTTGTATTACAGTTTAATGATGTTATTAAGATATTAATGCCATGCTCATTGCGAAGAATGGAAGTTTTTTTTTTAATTTTGTTTTATATAAGATATTTTTTAATTCTGATTAATATTTCACCATGTTAAACATAAATTTTCATGCTTAACTCTTGAGCTGATGAACCGATAAAGTTAATGTCTTACAAAAATTGAAAAAAAAAATGTAAATAAAAACTCAAATTATAGTTCGACCATCTTGATCAGATTAATTTCCATTTTTAGGCATTTTTGCCAAGTTTTACGGCATGTATATTAATAATAAATATTCAACAGTTATATTACTAAGCACTCAATCCAAATTCGAATATTTGCTGATTCTCAAGCATCGTTTTTGACATATCTTAAAACGACTATTTCAAACAGTCTATTTCGCCCGAAAGAAAGCCAACAAAGCATTCGCAAAAAGAACCCATCGACCGCGGTCACTGTCAATGCCCGGCACCGTATCGAAAGGTCAACGGCGTTCTGGCATTCACACACGCAGAACCGACGCATCCTTTCGTGCACCCTCGAATGTGGGTCAAATATGGATGCCGAATTGAGGAGGTCCCAAAATCGACCCACCCGAGCTCGCGCGAAGAACTTTAACCCCGTGGGGCAAAAGCGTTTTGCGTGCGTTTTTTTTTGTTGTTGTCCGAGCTGGGTCCGGTGCACGATAATCGGTCCCGTGCGATGGGTGGGCAAGCAATGGCGGAGAAAACCAAAACTACACCAGGCCCCGCACGACACGAATGATTGGCGTGATCGTGAGAAGTTTGGCCGTTTGGCAGAGCATGTTTAACGGCATGCCGTGGACGGGGGGCGAAACAGGGCGAAACAATCATCAAGGATCAGCCCGCGGCGTACGGGCGTTTCATGTTTGGCGTCCCGCTGATCGCGCGGAATGGTCCGCGCATCGTTCAACGGCCCGAGCGCACAATCATCATGCGAGTGTGCGAATCATGCGAGCGAAATTAATCTTCAAAAGACTCATTCGACAGGAGGAGAGGGGGGGTGGGGGGAGCGACGGCAAAGAAAGCATTTCTATTCGCCCCACTCAGCCCACCGCTAGATGGTGCTTAAATGCGCTTAAGGAATGGTTTGGTCAACGAGTCAGCGCATCGTTTCTGGACGGATCCGGGCGAGGGTCCGTGAGAAGGGTTCGTCGCTTGACTCGCCGTCGTTGAAGTCTTTCGATGCTTTTCGTCGATGATGATTTATGATTGTTTTTTTTTGCGCATTTTACCGTACACTGCACGTACCAAACGGCGAAAGGAAGTGTTTAAACCATTCACAAAGCATCGAATGAATATTTATCAGTAAAAAGTGCACGTTGTTGACGTTTTTTTGTGTGTATATTTTGACAGAACTTTATTTCCCCTTTTCTTCGCGGGATTGCTTTTCGTTCGCAACTCGGTAAACGCAAACGCTCCCCCGAAGCTTGAATGAAGTTTTGTAAGAGAGCAGTTTTTTTTTTCGTCTTCTCGCGCCATAACAAATGGGCGATCGTTTTTGTCTTCTTTCGGTGTGCTCGCGCGCTTGCAACGCTTGTCTCGGCGGAGACACCGAGAGTGCGACCATAAATCAATTGTTTGCCAACTAATTTGTCCATCAAACTTTTGCCACCGGACGCACCGGACGCACCTTCCACGCCTGACCGCAACCGGCGTCTCCTTTCGGCACGAGACAGGGACCGAGACGTTTAATTTATTAATGAAACGTTGCCCGAGAAAAAGTTGTACAATTTATTGCGAAGCGTTCGCCGTCTGCCCCGGCGTCGGAGGGTGCTCGTAAGCAGAGCGTGACCGAATCACTGCAGTGCCATTCGGAAAACTCATACAAACACACACACACACACACACGCACAAGCCAAAGCAATATCCCATCACAGCGAACGGCCTCCGGGCGGGCTGGTGTCTAATAGCAAAGCTAATCCCGGGCTAATAGCACGCCGGAAACGGGTTCAAGTGTCCAAAACGGCTACCGGAAAGGTTCGCTGCCGACCGGTCCCGCAGCCGGGTCGCCGGGAGGAATTCGTAGGAAAAATCCAGCGCACCGTTCGCCCGAGGGTCGTCCGGCAGGCCGTCATTAATCACTTGCGCACCGCCAGTATGCAACCGGGTGCAGTCTAACACTGCACCCATCTGGGTGACCCCGGAGGGGAGACGGTCTCGTTTAGCACCACTCCGGGCTACCGAAAAAGGGCCACAAGCTGCTCCCACCCGAGCACCGGCGCGAGTGGCAGGATTTTCGGCTTCCCACCCCGTCATAATGGCGGCGCCGGGGCTTGCTGCCGGGGCCATTAAAAATTAATCAGAAGCGAAAACTAGATTCCCCTCCGCGGTGTACGTTCCGGTGTGAGTGTTGATTTTTCATGCTTTTTCTCCCACCACCCCCCCTCGCTCGTTGGTCCGAGGGCGAGTGAACTTAGCACTGTCATCATGCCTAACGATCGTTTGATGGATGATGTTTTCCCTCCGTTTCACGTTCCGCGCGTACTGCTGACAGCTCAGGATCACGATCCGGGGCAGCAAATCAGGAGTGTAAGAGGAAAAAAAAAGCACACACACACACAACAGCGCGCCTGGAAGGATGCTTGGGTGAATGATTAATATTTTCATGCATCTTTTTACCTTCTCCAAATCGGTCGGACCGCTCGGCCGCCTGAGTGGGCGTGATGAAAGGCAAGATGAATCGAAAGCAGCCCGTGTCGGGGAGAGATTCGAAGATTCTACTGGTGCCCGTGTAGGTTGGCTCAAAATGTGTTCTATTCTCACTCGCCTTTGGGGGAAAAGGGTTATGTAATTAGGACGGGTTTTGTTTGTCGGGAATGGAAAATTGAAATACATTCGTTCGAACAAAAGGAAGTCTAGTTCGAATGGGGCGTTGGTGGGATTTGAAAGGCTTCCTTATTGGAATTTGGAATAGAGTTGAATGTTAAATTATTTTATTTCGTTTCGGTCACCTGCTTATTATTTTGTACGAATTCAAAATACAATCCAGCTGTAGTAAAACGACATGACACCATCGTACGGTAGAACTGCATGATGTCATATGCTAATGATTTGAAAAGCCATTCAAAACATGTCTCGACAAGCCATTCTAGATTCATTCTACATCATGTGGCGTCAGCTTTGTTACAGACTGTGTGTCATCTGTAGAAACACAAGATGAGGAATGCAAGATTTCATCGAATATCGAAGATCTTAACGTTAGTAACATAGAGCGTGATATTGATAGGGTTATATGGAATAGTTTCAGCATGAATATCGGGTTCAATAAACAAATTGAAAAAGAAAATCACACTTTTGAAGCAGTTTATCTTCCAAATGCATGCCTTTCAATCATTGCCAGTATCAAGGCGTATTTTTAAACGTTTTCAGGTAAATCGTTTATTAAACAAAAATTTGTTTTTATTCAATTTTAATTTCTATATTCACTCCATTTCCACTCCACATAGAAAGATGTTCGCAATAGAATAGATAGAATAGATACAAACAATAGAAAGATTCGCAACTGTTGTCAGGTTCGTCGCTTGTTAAATTCAAAAGAGCTGGAAGTTACTCACAAACGAACGCACTTACTTCCTACTCCTAATTTTGCTTTTAATAATAGAGAAATATATGATTCCACTACAATCTACCACAACATAAACACGCATTCCAATATCCACTTCTATCGCTTACTCAACATGCAACAACATAATTCGGTTGCTTCCAACTAACAAGCACCGAGAAGCTGATGAAATCATAACGCCACCGCGCGTCTGCACACGCGGTGCCGGTGCGGTTTGTTCTAATGCGCTGCTAATTAATTTGCTTTGCTGATTAGCCGCCGCCGCCGACGGTCCGTCCCGTGCGCTGTGTGGCGCTGCCTTTCGGTAACGGCAATTAGGGGGCGGTCGACGGAGGATGGCTGACGGCGAAGCGGCGATATTTTGAAACCCAACGCTGCAGCACTGCAGCGTGCCGCGATCGGCAGACCGACCGCGGAAACGGTGCTCGCGGAATCCGGTGTATCGGTGGATCAAACATTGACACGAGCGCTGTCGTCGCGGTTGTGACAGGGTTGCTTCGCACGAGAAGAATGAAGCGACGAACACCATCGACACAACCGGTGCGCGGTTGTGACTTACGATTCGCTGAACCGACCGGCCACGGCGCGAAACCAATTATTTGCCGCGAACGGGCGCTGTCGCAATGCGGCAGGAACGAGCGGATCGCGTGCCTGCCGTGGTGGGCTGCGTCATCGTCGTGGGGCGTGCCGTGACGGGAGAGAAGTCAAGAAGCAGCAGAAGACAAAAACAAAGACATGGTCGCGTTCCACAACGGTTCGTCGCTTGTTG
Organism: Anopheles dirus; assembly: GCA_000349145.1. Classification (NCBI taxonomy): domain Eukaryota; kingdom Metazoa; phylum Arthropoda; class Insecta; order Diptera; family Culicidae; genus Anopheles; species Anopheles dirus. The sequence goes on along the minus strand of KB672868.1, from coordinate 12,016,902 downwards.
CCGGAATAAGAAGTTAAACTTATTTTGGCAGCGGCACACAAACAGCGGAACCTGAAGACGGAGGCATACGCGTCTTCTAGCGGCAGACACTGGTGATAGACATCGCCAGTGCCATCGTCATCCTCATCAAAGGATCGCGTCGAGGGACCGCCCCGAAGACATGGTCGATGGGTTCGCTGATCGTAAAAATCAGCGAACCGTCATTAGTACCATATCGTCATCATTACTATCATTAGTGTTATTACCCCTTATTGAGGCGCTAATGGTATTGGTGGCCCGGTGGACGGTCGTGCAAACGGAGTGCACTTTAATCCGCTGCCATTCGCCACGGTAGGTGTCGGCGCCCAGAATTAGGCACTTTTACAGGCAAATGCTGCCCAGCCCGACGGAAAGGCCAAACTGCAGAAGCGGCCGTGTTGCGTACCGTTTCGCGCCCGCCGGTGGGGTTCGTCGCTTGCCCGGTGGGGAAAGCGACTGTTTCGACGCGCTTCCGAAAGGGCGCTCGGAAATTGCATCGGATTTAGAACCGAGAGGGTGCCCTTCGCACCCCACGCCGCTCGGCAGGTTCATCGGCCGCTCAAGGCAGGCGTTACCTCCGGCGCGTCCGTTTATTAGATTGTTTCGATGATTCGTTACGATGCGAGAACGCGTTCGGATTGAATTCGAGCGGATCGGCTATAAATTGCATCGGCGTCGGTTGCACGGCGGCACGGTTAAGGAGATATAAAGCGAGATGGGGCAACACCCGTCGAAGCGTTTCGGTTGACCGCGCGCCCATTTAATTAGCTCACCGCACCGCCGAACCGACCGAAGGGCATCCGGATACAGGTCCGTTCTGTGGCACACACACACGAGAAATGAACCGTTTTCGGTGGAAACTGACCGCTGAATGGAAATTAATTATGGAAGCACAGCCGCAGCGATCGAAAGAATCCCGATTTGCTTACTGCGCGCGCGTGTGTGTGTGTGTTTGGTGGATGAAATCATCACAATTATGACATGCTCCAGTCTCCTTGGTGTGTTTCTTTTTATTGGCCAACCCGGTGGCTCAAACGGCCTTATGTCGTTTCGTCATGTTGTGCCGGCCGTGGCCCAACCGAGCGACGGCGTGAAGACGGACGTGAAGGGCTAGAAAATCCGCACGCGACACACGCGGCAGAAAGAAAACGAACGGGAGTAAACGGTGGTGTCCGTTAGATAATAGATGGAAAAATGGAAATAGTTAAGCACTTGCAATCGTTGGTTTGAAGGGCTAAGCGCTCTCAACGATGAAGATAAGGATCGTAAAGAGTTTTCCTCTAATGGTGCTTGTGAAATAATAGATCTGTGCAAATGCAAATGTCTGATAAAAATGTAAATTTGATCAAACTTGAAACAGAACGTTCAGTCTAAGAAGAAAACGATCGAACCCAAAATTATCTATAAATACTCGGCACACGGACACAAACCTCAGCCCTGGGTCAGTTATCAGTTAATGAACGAAGAGGCGAAGAGGCGAAGACTCCAAGCGAACAAGAAACCCGAACGCTGACCTCGAAACGCTCTCCGAGGCCACGGCCCATCCCCGAGCGGCACGGTCGATTATGAGGTCAAGCAGCGCTTGCGTGCCTTATGCCGCCGGGTTCACATGCGCGGCGACCTAATGAAATTATCAAACCCGCTTCATCGCGGCGGTGCTTCTTCTTCTTCCGACAAAAAGCAACGAGGGTTCGAGCTCAACACGAATTGTTTCAAGCGTTTGATGTAGCGCAGCTCGCGAGAAGGAAGGAAGCCCAAGATGGAAAATGCGTTTGATGAGGCAGGTGAAATAGGAGCAGCAACGAAACAAAACTAAAGGAAAAAAGTTTGCTACAACGAATCAATTACGGACCACCGTCGGTTGCTTGTGTGTGCGTGGGGAAACTGGGAAATTCTGCAATGCGCACGACATCTGCTGGAGGTTGCTGCGTGTAGCGGGCCTGGTGTTTCCAAACGATGGAAAATGAATTTTCTGAGGTTTTTTGGGATTATTATTTCGTTCTTTTTCATTTTGTTTTACTAGCCTTAACATAACTACACGGTATTCGAATTATAAAAAAATATAAATCCTCTAAGAAACACGCGAAAAACTGTATCGCATAAACTAGTGGTTAACCTATATTTAGGAGAAATAAAAAGAACATCACCATAATACTCGCATCTATATCATTTTCGGTTTCTCCCTTTTTGAAGGCATTAAACGATGACAATCTAACGGTATCAACGGTTTGACGAAGCGCAAGGTACAAATTAAAATTTATAAGACTCCGGAGCCTTCGCTTCTGCCGGCTCTGTCTGTCCGGTGCTTTATCATTTCCGATTACGGCGAAAGAACGGCGGGCGAGAGACTTCAACGATGGTGTCGAGCAGAAGCACAGCAGTAAAATGAAAACACTCGGGGGAAAACGAGCCCCCACCCGGCGAGGTGTAAACTCGCTCCAATTCAACAAACGGCCCAGCCCCACGGATGAGCATGGTGTGATGCTCGTCCGAAGACGGAGGCCGAAACGGTATGGAAGGTAATAATGCGATCCACGGTGACGTTTGTTTTCGGGTCCGTGTTCCGTTTAATTTCGTGGGCATGCGTGGGCAGTGCCATACCGGCCTTTCCCGGGCGCTCCGGACGAATCTGGCAAGCTCGCGGGGGGCGGGAACGAATTATATAAATAAATAAATAAACAAGCACGGTCGCCGCGGACGCTTAAGGCGGCGTGAAATGTAGTCCAGCCGGGGGCCAGTTGCAGTTATGTTTAAATGTTCGCCCGCGTCTAACGGGGTCTCGGGTATTTTTCATCGCACACGCGAATGCGCCCGGCCAAGCGTTCGCCCCTCGTGCGTGGCCACTGGGCGGCCGGTGCGATACAGTTCGGTGCGGTGGTTTTACGTTTCGTACGCTTTCATTCTTGAAGCACCCGATTTGCGGTGTCTGTCGCTGGGAAGGCCCCTTTCCCGGGTTGGTGTGTGCGTTGCGTTTTAGCCCTTTGCCATGCACGAGCGGGTTTTCGGTGTATGTGTGTGTGTGTTTGTGTGTAGAAAATAGAACAGAAATAGCCGGCCACCTTCGAGCGGCTAATTAGCACGGTACCGTACGGCACGGGGACGGGTGCAATGCGTTCGATCCGGATGCGTTCGGTGCAGGTGCATTGTTTACATAATAATTCTGTTCGGTGGTTGTGCGACGGCGCTGGACTGGAAACCAGCGTTAGATCGCAGCGTTGATCCGTACCGACGACGACACGGAAAAGCGGGCAAACAGCGGTAGTGATAGTCGTGGGCTTTAAATTAATATTGGAGTGAAAATCCTTATTGAAAAAACCTCTTCCATGATCGTAGGAATTAAAGCGCGCACAGTTAAAGGTAATGTAATACAATAATGATGATTTCATCTATTTTTATCTACAACACACAGCCATGTCGTTCTGTGCTTGGCTTTTACAGTGATGAAGAAGCTATCATAATGATTTATTTAATTATATTTTCAATTTAAAGATGTCAAACTTCTTTTGCTATCAATTTTTCCTACAATACCAGATATAAAAGTGTTTTATATTTTCCATTTGTTTAAGTTACACATGATGAATGTCATTAGTATCGCTTAGAGACAAATTAAAAATAGAAAAAAAATATAATAAAAAATAAAATATTCACCGGATTGAAATTTCGATAAAATCAAGACGTTTAAGTGTATTATATCGTCTGTGTTATCGAATATAACCTAAAGTCAAAGAAAGTTAACTGTGTTAGAATCATAACAAAGTTTTCAATACTTTTTACAAAACAAAAAAACTGATCTAGAAACATTAAGCATCACTGCTACATTAGTCAATAATAGCATAATTTTTGTAAAAACTATTATGTTTCGTAATATAAGGCACACAAAAACTTAGTAACTTCTCAGGACAATTAACTTGGCTTGATATTTTGAAAATTTTCATACACATATATTGTACTGCTAACAGATAGTTAAGAATTCGGAAAAATGACTTGCAGAATAAAAAAAATCTAAACGAAAAGAGCAACCAAATGAAGAGATGAAACAATGTAACCTGTTGCGCTCGAAGCTTCGAACGGACTAACGTAACGTGGCAAGCTGATTATAATATAAACACATACCTAATGAGGGGACCAAATGAAGAAGTTAAACAATAAATCTCTAATGCGTCGGGTGTTGAAAATACTTATTCCATTTCTAGATACGAGCCCGTTACAAACGGTTAGGTTGCAACATAGCCTCCTCCGCAGCTGAGCCGTATCGTATCGTATGCTGCCATGGTGCAACACAATGCACCCGCAGATGCGTCTCTCCAAATGTCACTATCAAACCCCAACCACCCAAGGTCCCGGCGAGGCGCGTCACGATCACGGTCGGGTTGTGTTGCTTCCATAAATCGGGCCCACAAATCGGTCCGATTTTATCGCGCCGCTTACAACACATCACGCGGACACCGAAGCGTCATCGCGCGATTGCATCCAAATTTCCTATCACCGAATTGGCCGTTTCCGATGCTCTCCCACGGGGTCAAAGGCCTTCACATATCGGCGCAGCAGCCCGTAAGTAACGGCACAGCTCCAAAACCTGCCGAACGAGCCCGCGCGTCGAAAGGGCAGCGCGTTGGCCAACAGTTAGGCCGGAGGGTGGTCGGTGACCGTGTCCGCTAATCGCAGCAAACCTAGCAGCAACCTTATTTCCAATTCCGATAGCCCGAATCGGAATTGGGCCTGTGTGCGTTGCGCCACCGACCACGGATCACACGCACCGGGGCCACCAAACTGGAAGTTCCGTTGCGACAGTTTTACGAAAGCAGGCAGAGTACAAAACAAAAGAGAGAGAGAGAGAGAGAGAGAGAGAGAGAAGGAGATAAAAACAACCCAATGGTCAATGTCAAGCGACTGCAACATGTGCGCCCGCCGGTTTCCGATCCAGGTTTAAGGTCATCCCAAAGGGGGGTAGGGATGATGGGTGTGTGTGTGTGAGGATGAGCGAGAGAAATGAATCGAGACGATGCACGTGCTGCGCCTCGCACGGGGTCCTTGGACGAAGAGCTCAAGCGGCTCGGGTGGGAGTGTGTGCGATGCGTTCCATAATGCATCTGCCCCTGTGTGCGGAACGTATCATGCATAAATTCATAAACCCGACCTCCGGCCAGCGGCTTTCGGCGGCCCCATCTGCACCCGAAAGATGGTCCGCCATCCCATCTCACGAACACGCACGTCTTGAGCCACCCATTAAGGTGGCCCCCACTAATTTGGTCCGCCAAGCAAATTGAGACCCACCGCGGGCGATGTTGCGTAGAGCGTGTTTCGGTACGCATTGCTGTGTCCAACGACGACGACGACGACGACGATGATCTTCTTCGTGACGATCGCGCCCCGATTCCAGTACGGTTCGGGCCGCAGCGAAAGGTGGCAGAAGGAGGGGGGTGGGGCGCCGTATAATGGCGCTGGCACTGACCGGCCAGGGTCACGGAATTGATCGCGATGCGTGAGCGATACCGAACGAAATGGACACCGAAGGCTGGCCGAAGGCACCGGGCGCCCCGAGTGCCGTTACTTTTTCACAGTCACTGACCATGATCATGATCGCCGCCGATGCTGCGCGCGTCTGGCGGGTTTAAGGCCCGCCACGAGCCCAGTGGTGGTTCGTGTGTTTGGGGGTCCGGGTGCACGGTACGGTTTTCGGTGCGTGTGCCCGTGTTCGATGCGTTTTGATGTTCCCCGGTGTCCCCGGGAGACGCGGAACGGAACGGAGCGAAAGAACTTCAACGGGCGCGCAAGCCAGAAACGCGCGTGCTCTACATTCCCCGGCATCAGTGCCCGGATACAACGCTTTCGGTGGGGAGTGGTAGCTTAATTTGATGAAACATTTTTGTCTCTTCTATCAACCCGCCTGCCGGCAGGTTGAAACAATGGCCGCTTTCCCTGGGTGGCTTTTGGGGAGGTTCTCGTTCTCAAGCGGCACGCAGCCGGTCGAACAATTAGCTGGTAGACTATTTTCTCTAATTATGTCTGTCAACCAGGCAGGCTCGGGCCGGTTTGGTGGACACCAATTTGTAGCGTGAGTCGGTGGCGGCCCCCCGGCAAGCTCGGAATGAAGATGTATTTGGGCGATAAATAGTTTCCATCGCCCTTTAGTTTGCCCTTTAGTTTAGTTTGCTTGCTTTAGTTTTCCATTTACTATTTATGTTTCGGTTCTCTAATTCAGAGATCTTCTACGCTTAAATAACTTGTTGAAAAAATAAATTAATAAAGAAAACACCGCTTTCTTTGATTAAAATATCGTTCAAAATATTGCTCAGAAAATATTGTTTAGTTACGATTCTAGGCAAGAGATGGCGCCACCTATTAAGAAATTTGTCTGTGGTTGCTACGGTTTTTACTCTTTTTCGTTTTTGGCTTTTTGAGGAGCTTAGTTTAATATCGAATTTAATAAATATCATTTTTGTTAAAAATCTTCCTGTTTTGCTGATTTTTTTAGGGCTACGCCTAGTGATTTATATTTAAATCAAATTTCCTGATGACATTTTTCAACATCAAAAAACCAATTGTAACGCAATAAGTCAGTAAAGTTATGATAAATTGTTGATCGTTTTTAGCAAGAATGAGCAAGCAAATTCTAAATTTAAGAACACATGAAAAATGATAAAAGATTGAAATACATATAAAAGGTACAGAACAAAACGAGACAAATTTGTTCTTCAAACCAATCGAACAAATTGCACATCCCCGAGAACGCTTCAGGGAAGTCATATCATCTCGCATTACATCCGGGAGCGCTCGACCAGCCATGATGATCGCGACCGATAATTGGAGTCTGTAAGCGCTGCTCTCTTCTCCACACAGATGTCCCGCATGCGGAGGAAATTTATTCCCGCTCCAAATTTCGCTCCCAGTAAGTGTTGATGGTTTTATTGCGTGCTCCACTCCGTGGTTGGTTGGCTCTTCTTGCGCTGTGTCGCTCCTTCTCACATCCTTCCCACAAGAACGCGCTACACGCAGCTACCATCTCGTGTTTTATCTGCTCCAGCCATTCATCCCACAGCGCGGAAACCAGATCCATCATGTCCAGTCGCATTTAGGGCTGCCGTATTCTGCAACACGGCCACCCCACAACAACAACAACAAAAACCATCAACCGAGGGAGGGCGGAAAAACGGTGCCGCTCCGGGGGAAAAGCCGGTTTCGTCTTACGTCCGGGGCATGAATGATTCAAGCCGAGTGATAAACGTATTCGCCATGGTGCAGCCGACGAAACGATGGCACGGGTGAGCGGGTGACGACCACTGGGATGGAATTGCATCCCGGACAGACGACCACGACGACGACGATGGCTAAGCGATGATGACTGGCTCTGTGCCGAGTCAGTGAAATGGAAAGTAGGTCATGCAGCCCCGGCGGGTCCAGGATCTTCCGTGTTCGGTGTAAGATTCTTGTTTTCCTTTCCGCGTGCTGCTCTCTGCACCCGGTTTGCAAGTGGTTTTGAATTCTTGCTTTGGGTTGATTTTTTTTATATTCCACCCGATCAATCATGGGACGCCAGAAACCCGGCACGTTCCGTTTACAGCTTGGTGGTTTCATCTTTTAAATCGATGTAAGCTCCCAAACGGGCCACATAATTGATGAGGTGAGTATGGCGTTGTGTGTGTGTGCGAGTTCAATTTTCGGTGCAATTTTGGGGGTAATGAATTTTTGCACTTCTTAACGCTTACGGGTGATTTATCATCATTATTTGAAGAGTGTAATTTTCGAATCAATCGATGACTTTTGGCTTTCGACTGCCACGAAACTCGTCTGGCGCGGTATTATTTGGCAATTTCGTTTTGCAATTGCCGTTGGAAAATGATATATAATTTGCGGAGCGTTATGTTTAACATTATTGTATTGGAGCTAAAATTACCATAAATGTTTTGTTCATTTTTCAAAAATCGAATGTGAAGTAAATCATGCACTGTAAAATGCAATCTATATTGGAATATAAAATACAAAAGCTACTGCTTTCAGTATGAAAGCAAAAACTATAGAAAAAACGTCACACGACAATAAAACCTGACGTACCATTTAACACTGAAATGATCTGCATGGCGAGCATGAAGCGACCAGTATGGTATTTGGGTCAACAAACTTTAAACTCGTGACTCATGGCGGTTGCGTGTAGCGTCATCGCAGGTCCAAGTGTGCTGCGGAACTACTACCGGTTACTATGTTGGGGCTGAGTGTGACGACGTTTAGCGTACGGATGACTCAGTCATGATCCTGCCGAAGATTTTTCCCCTCAGCCGGAGTGAAGCTTTTGTAATCATGTTTTGGGAAACACACTCGTGCGTTTACTAAGAAAGCGTAAGTGTTTCCATGAGTGTTAGTAATCGATCGACCGAGCGGTGAAGTTGTGCTGACTCATGCCGAGCGAATATTTGTGGGTTGTCTTAGATATAACACAAATAAGTGGAGATATAACTAATGAGGGGCCAACCTTTTCCGTCAAGCAGCGTCTAGTTCCAGCGGTGGAAGGACAACGCCCTCGGCATCCGTGTAGAACGTTTCCGGTCCATCTTTGTCGCGATGGGAAAGACTTTTCGCGTGACCGATACGATAGGCGAAAAGAGAGTGACGGTTAAAGACGACTTCGCAGACGGAGATCGACACCGATCGACACGGCGCGTCGCTTACTTACACTATGTGGGACGGTTTGCGGAGGTGGACAGAAAAGTATCTATTTCACACTCACACACACACACACACACTGTTATGGGATCGGGAGGAAACCACCCCCGTCCGGGGCGCTTCCGCTTTTTGCGTTGGGCGAAGGAGTCGTGTCTGTGCTCGAATCACGGCAAACTTGCATGTCGAGCCGACGCAGTGGAAGAGAGTTGAGAATTCCCCAAAAGACGTAAAATGGTCATATTTTTGGTGGTTTTCTTTACGGTTGTGGTGGTTAGTGGCGGTCGCTGCAGTGAAATGGGAAGGATGTTAGTGAGATCGGGAGTAAAATGTTAGGCAAAAGAAGTTGTTAGCTACATATATGGAGGTAGATAAGCACTATGAAGAGTTTGCAGTTATACCTTTGGACTTTGAGCTACTGGTTTTAGTTAGCTACATTTCTCTACAACCAACGAAGCTACAAAGCGAGTAGAGATTGAAATGATTTACAAAAGAAGTAGGTAAAGATTGTACTCACGCAGACTCGTTTACGATAGATCGATGGTAGGAGAGTTTGAAGAGAATATTTGCATAGACGGTGGCATTTGCCAAGGACAAACACGTTTTCTGTACAGATCCAGGAATGGAACAAAACTAGAAACGTTGCCCACGGAACCCTCTGACAGGGAAGGGAGGAAGCCAACCAGCAGGGACGAGTAGAGTGAGGTAGGTGAAGTCTTAGTGTTCCCAGTTGACCGAAAGGATCGATTCGACAGAAGCAAATCCGAACCGGAGTCGTTCTTTTGCGGGAATTCTCAATCCGGGGGGTGTTTAGTATTTACAGGCGTCGGGGTCACGTAGGTGATGGAAGGAGCGACGAAAGTGAGTGTTTCAGGACCACACACAAACACACATGCACAAACACACACACACACACGCGCGCACGCACGCTCACACAGAAGCGTGGCTGCTGATGCTGTACTCGTAACGCACTGCCGACACGACGAACTTCACTTCGGGCACTAATGGACGCTGTTAGGTAGAAGATCCTTTTGGATCCGGAACCACTTGGCAACACTGCCGTGTACGCTTTGCACTTAGTTGATTCGTTCACTTTGTTGTATGTGCGATGTTGTGTTTGATTTACTGCGCTACAGGTAGGCAGACACGCACACCAATATTAGGATTTTGCACTTTGTTACTAATCCACTGATTAGAATCACTTAAGGCACTGATTTGCATTTTTTTACCGAACAGGTGCCAACAATGCTAAACGAAGTTGCTACGTCACTGTCACTAAAAGGCGGAAAAATATAACGAAAAAAAAACATATTAGTACATCATATCACTCAGAAGCACATTGATTGTTTCATTTTTTATTGAAATCATTTTATATTCAATATTTGACCAGGTTCACTGTGGTGCTTTCGGAACGTATTTATATTGCACTTATTTGTTCTCCAAACTTCTCGCGTCTCTTGCTTGGCTGACTCTTGTCTCGCCATTTCATCGAACCGTCAGAAGAAACAGAAATAATTTGCACACACTACAACTCTTGGTTGGTCTTTCCGCACGGTTGCAGATTGTACATCGATTGCATCCACCATTCGCTGGGTTTTTTTTTCCTCCTTACTTAATCTTAAATTCGCTTATGCACTTCACTTCCGAAACTCCCGGCGACACTTCCTTTCTGACGGCTTAATTTGCATCCCCATGCGTCACGTCATTTGTTTTTTGTTGCTCAAAAGGCGTAGCAGCAAACGTTTATTTATTTATTTTTTGTCAATTAAAGGTTTGTACTTCCTCACATGGCACGTACACACACACACACACACGCACACATACAGGTGCATTCACAGGTAGGAACATATGCGGACACTGCTTTGGAGCACACTTCAAAACAAACGCTTCGAAGCCGTTTGCCATATCCGAAGCAATCGGGTTAAAAATATTTTTTGTTTCTCGAGCATGAACGAACGTGTAACAAACACTCCACACAGAACAGAACTTTAGAACTTTTGGAGGTTTTTTTTGTTTTGTTACACCAGTGACACACTTTCCGGGAAGGTTGTTTAAGTGATCGTATCGCGTTACTAAGTTTGAGCCGAAACTTTGCGCTGCAAGGATGAAGACGATTGACAATTTTCGTTACATTAGTACTTCCACGATTGCCTTGCTCGATCATGTATTATACACACTCACACACACACACACACACACACACACACACACACTCACAAGCGAACAGCTCCTTCTCAGGCGCGCACGCACCGACCGGAATTCCAGCACGGAAAAGAAAACTATCCAAAACCACACTCACATACACACATAACGACCAACATCTAAAGTGGGTCATCGTCACCATGCTTTGACTTCGACGTGTCTTCGCGGTGGGGCAGTACCGTGTCTTCGTGGTGTGTTGGTAAGCGGTCAGCAGCACCAGACCGTTCGCACTGTCCACTTTGTCGCAGTTGTCGCACCTTCCGCCACTACCGATAGCCTCCCCCTTTCCGTCGTCAATGTCACTCACACGAGGAAGAGAGAGAGAGAGAGAGCAGAAACGGTAGCTAAACGGATAGGCCCGATCCAGTGTTAGACATGCGTCGAATGTTTGTTCTATTCACAACACCACGTTAAACAATCACTCCTCGCCAAACCCGTCAACCGGTACGATTGCTTCGCGATTCTGTTTCGAGACTTCCTCTCTTGGGATGGTGAAATATGATTGTGAATTCGAAAGGAGCATTTCTATACATTGGAAAATATTCAACAGCACTGCTTTCTTCACACAGCTGGTACATCATTCAAAATTCGGTTCACTGTAAAACAAAACACACAAACACACGCCGGAAACAATTTCCACGTTACATCACTCGTGCAGCACCTGTCGGTGGGTCACATCCTGTTTGCGGAAATTATGGCACGGCACATTCTTGGCACGGGTCTTTGCCGTTTTGTTTTGTTGTTCACTTCAATTCGCACTCATCGAATGTAGGTCACTAGGGTACTACGTCACATTCGCTTCCTGGGAGGCGATCGACATGATCGCAAGTTAGTATCAACACATTTTTCCTCCTTGAGTGGGTTGCACGATCATAAAAGGAGCATCCTCTTTGGATCCTTGCCGCACTGCAGCGCTGGTGCAAATCACGTCACACGTGGGAACAATTTCTCTTAAGCACTCAATAGGAAATAGCTCACTTCAATCGAAAGATTTGCTCATAAGCGACGAACTCACTCACTGCTTGCACTGGAAGAAGTCCTCGCGGAAGGATATGGTTGCGATCACCGCTGCCGATGACGACGATGACGACGATGGCGACGACGGCGATGACGTCGGTGGTGGTAAGCGGAGCGTACACAGACGCACGCAGTCACGAACCAAAATAAAGCGCACGCGAACCGCACGGACGCAAACGCATAGAGCAACGGACGAAAACAAACTGGCTGGCTGGCCGGGGTCTGCACACCGAGCGGTCCGGCTGCTGGCCGTCTGGGCGAGAAGGGATGCTCGTCTTCGGTGCGTCTGTTTCCCCGCGCGCGCGCGCCCTCTCGCTCGCACGGGCTGTGCTGCGGGTAGCAGGACCGGCCGAAGCAACGCACCACCAACCGCCCGCCTGCTGAATTCGGCCTCTTTCCTTCCCTTTTCCACGGCCGACGCCGCTGGAATGCACGCGCGCGGGGATGGAAAACTCGGCTTCGGCTGCCGAAAAGCTCGATCGCGTGCGATCGGAACGTGCGCTCTCTCTCTCTATCTCTCATTTCTCCTCCACAAACCGGCCTCGAGCACGTGCGTGCGTGAAAGCAGGAGAAAGAAGAAATGAGCGAGCGAGCGAGCGAGCGGCCCGAGAGCAATGGCACGAGCTTTGAACGAAACACACACGCAAAACCCGACGAAAGCTCGCGACGGCCCGCCCGATCGTGCCGAAGAGCCGAAGAAATGGGGTCAGCCGTGTGCGAGCGAGAGGCCCGGGCACACGATCTTCAGCTTGTGCGGCGGATTGGGTTGCTTCGGGGGGGGCGGTTTCTGTGTGTGCGGGGGGGCTGGTGTACCCGGCCATGCGCGATGTATGCGTGAGCGGAGAAATGGTCCACTGGGACACGCGGCAGCGATTGGGAGAAAATTTCTTTTTGCGGTTGTGTGAGCGCGGCACGGCTGTGTGTCGTGTCGTGTTCTTTTTCGCGGTGTTGTTGTGTTTGAAGTTGCCTCGTTTTTTTTGTTGCTGTTGATGGTAGGGCGCGCGCCGGCCTTTTGCATGGCTGTTTTTGCTGGTTGTAGATAGTTTTTTTGTCGGTGTGCAATAAATGATGAAATAAAACTTTTTTATATGAGCTTTTTTTAGACTAACCGGAAATTGTTGAACAATAATATGATATGGAATCTTTGATTAAGAGAAGAAAAAAATTAAACACAATAGTATAAAGGGTGCTTTTTATTTTTAAACTATTGTTTTGGGTTTTAATTTTATTTACAATTTTCATTAAATTAAACTACACATAAAAAATATTCGTTCAATATTAGCGCGTAAAGCATATTAATTTTAATCTATTTTTCACGAAATTATCAATATTGTTTTATAATAAAACAAAAATCAACGATTCGATTACAATACTACCCATTTCTCGGGCGCTAGCTCTAACCGCCAGCTGAAGCTCTGCGCGCCCCAACATACAGCACGAACCCCCCGTCACTGCACACCCCCCATCCGCACCCCGGGAGAACACGAACATCGCAAAAGGGGGTCAACTATTTCCTCGTATCCATTTCAGTCGCGCACTGGTTCGCCAGCACCAGCCGGCGAAAAAGGCCGCCCGTTAGTGCTGCTGCTGCTGCTGCTGCTGCTTTCTCGCTCATCTCCTTGCACTTGAAATTGGCCCTCGGCCGGATGGCTTCGCGATGGCAGCGAATCAGGCTAGGGTCAGACAGAAACAACACCAATTCAACGCGACACGTAGCAGCGTAGCGGCGTGTGCGTTGCTGAAGAAGTGAACCCCTCCGCCATGGGAGGGAATGGGGAATGATGCAGTGCTTTGGTATGAGCATGGAGCACAAATACACACACACACATACAAACGATCGCAACGCCACAAACAGGCCACCAACAGACGACGACGGCGACGGCGATGGCGATCGGAGTGCCTCAGCGCTACCCTAGAAAAGCGATGAAACGAAAAGAGTAACAAAAGGAGCGCACACTACCCCGGGAAGGAAGCCACCAGCAACTGCAACACATACACAGTCGCAAAAAACAACAACAGCAGTAACAGCATAAAAAATAGTACGCACAAATCCGAACCTCACTTTGCACGAATCGAGTCTTTTTTTTGCTGCAACAAGTAAAACAAACTCCAATTGATGCGGGGTGAAAAATAAAAACAAGCACAGAAGTGGCTCCGAAAAGATGCGCGCGTAAGCAAACACGACCACGGTGGCGGACCACAAAACTGGTGCGTTCCGGTGGCGCGACTGTACGGCGAGGAACTAAGCCCAGTGGGAAGGAATGCCTGAATCTGCACAGTGCGTTCCCGTTTTTGATGGTAGGATGGATGGAAAATGATATTTTAAGCAACTTCAATCTATAGTTTTTCATTCATATGAAACTCTGATGAAATGTTTTGTGCTTTTAATGTATTTTTTTTGTTGCTATAGAAATGTGTTTGATGAAAAAATTTAGTGCTTTACTATGACATACTAATTCAACAGCACAACCAAATAACCAATCGGCAATTTGCATAACGATCGTAAAACTAAATACAAACCCGTACGCCCCAAGACCCCATAAAGATCGTAAACAAAGATACCGAAGGCGAAGGTTTCATTCCTGTGGCAATGGCAAGGTGAAGAGCACAACGGTGTGCAGAAAGATGCAACGCGTAGCATCTTCACCGTCGTCGTCGTCGTCGTCGTCGTCGGAGCGTCTAACCGACGGTCGGATGGAATGTTGCGATCGGTGGCACGCGGGCGGCAAGTCGCATCCGATGGGAGAAAGTCATGATCGGGCACGGGGAGGAACCGTCTCCGCTAAAGCCCCACCGCGGAAGGTTGGCCCAGGCTGGCCGGCCCCTTCGGTCGGTCGCAGAAACAGCAGGAGGAAAGTGAAGCCGTGCGCATGTATAGCCCGGAGGTGCAGCGCGTTTGTCGGTGCGTCGGTACGATGAAGGAGTGGCGCGTAAATGCGAGATGATTTTGCGGTTGCCAGAACGCGGGTGCTATAATCATAAACGGTGTGAGCGGATCTGTACGCGGCTCGGTATGGTAACGATGTGATTGGATGTCGTTTGGATGTCATGTCATAGGCGCGTTGGTCCGTCGAATGGTATTAGCTTTTTCGACAGCGGTTCGTCGCTATGACGGCTGTTGATGTCTTTCTGGTTTTTGTGCTGACGGTGCTGAAGTTGATTTATATAATATTTTGCTATACTTCACACTATATCTTAAGACATATAGTGCCTAGAGCGACACGTTTCGATGATTATTTTTACTACTAAAAATGTCAGAGTAAATAAAATAACGAAAAATTATATTATTTTGTAAAAAATGTAAAAAATGTGTATTTTGTAAATGTAAAAAAATAGTGAAACACAAGTAATTCTTTTGTTTGTGTCCGGCGATACGGACGAAAACAATTTTTTAGCGTCATAAGCATGAAATTGTACAAAATATTTGAATTTTTGTTCATAAAACATCGTATTCTCTGATAATACTTCGACCAGCTTGTCTCTTGATCGAGTTTTTTGTTACATTTATTATGTTATTTGTTATATTTTACATAATACGGTGAAAACATTGAACGTTTATTTTTACTAATGAAGATATGGATGAATTTTTCTACTGTATAAAGAAGCATTACTTTTTTTTCTATTCGCTTCATACATTTAATACTTACTGACATTTGACGAGTAATTTGACGCGTTTCGAATATTGTGATCCAATTGCTAAGAAACGGTAAAAACTTATCCAATAGGCGATTTTTTATTGTTCTAATATAATGAAATTTAATGCAGACTAAACATAAGTACAATTAATTGTTTTGTTGATCAAACTCGACCCATGATAACTAATCAACACATTCCACACAGCCAGTGTTTATTAAAACAAAATTTCGCCTTAGAATACTCTTTACCGCAAGTTTCATAATCACACAATACAGTTTGTGAATCGTGTTAATCAAGTAAAAACATGTATTTTTATAAAAAATATGTATATTTTTTTATTTAATATGTGTATCTCATGTTTAGATGAAGTAGTCAAGTTTCTACAAAGAAAAATTAAAATATGTAATGTAAAATAGTAATATAGTTTGAGAAAATTTGATTTCTTTTTTACTGCAAATACGCTCGTTTTGTCATTGTTCCACTTATGCTGCACAACTTCCCCATCCACTGTTTAAAGCACAGCCCAATTACGCTAGGCACTGCAGATCGCTTTCTTCACACGTACTATAAAGCAGCAACCCCGCGAGTTCGCTGAAATACAAACAGTAACATTGTCAACAAGGTGTTGCGGAAAGCGGCAAAGTTTCGCACTCAAACTGGCCGCATGTCACCAGGGTGTGTTCCAGGTGACATCCCCGTGCCCCGGTGTGCCAGTTTCATGGGGGTCCTTTATTTGACACTTTTCCCGCGTAGCCCAGAACGCGGCGTCAAATCGCGGGGTGCGACATTCGTCAACCTTTTGCCTGCATGCTGTTGCGATTCGATTCAGCGATGGGGTCCGCTCGGCTCCCGCTCGGCTTTGACGCTCCGCCGCATAATGCGGCAGTGTGCAGTGTGCCGAATGGCAACGGGAGGCAACGGGAAGGTGGGGGGGGGGTACAAGCGAGTCGACACGATGTGACAATGTTGGCGGTCCCTGCCGACTGCACATGACCATAAAAGCAATTAAATCATAAAGAGAAAGTTTTCAACCTGTACCCCGTGAGTCTGAGTCCGATCTTTCCGCGAGTGCTGCCTCTGATGCTGCTGCTGCTGCTGCTGCTGTTGATCTCACTTGCTGCAGCCTCTCCGCGCCGCGATCGAGGGGCCATAGCCACATATTAGTCAAGCGCAAATAACAACAATAAAACATGCTCGCAGTGTGCGTGAGTTGGGCCGCTCGCAGACGCGTGGTGTGGACGGTGCTTGAGGAAACAAAAAATCGCTCCAATCTGTCGGAACCGTGGTAAGTGATTGGCGCTGGGGGAGTGCCCGGGAAGGAGAAGAAACCCATCGCAGGCGCACGAGTGAGAGTGGCAAAGCCCGAGGGCGCACGAGTGGGGGAAACAATCGATCGCAAAAGGATGCAACGGCATCGATGGGCCGGTAGAGCAGTGCAGCATCGAAAGCATCGCCGCGCGAGAAAAGCATACCATTGTTGGGGATGCCGGAAGGGATTCGGATTGTGTTGAGCGCGCGCGGGAAGCACGCGGAGGGTTGGGAAACCACCCAGCGGACGACGCTGGCGCTTCGCTGGCGGTGGTTGGTGTTTTTGAGCACCGACGGCAGCAGCGGCAGCATTTATTGCCAGCAGCATCGTCCAATTGTTCAAGTGAATTTGACCTACATCACATCGTTTCGATGTAATTTTCGTGCCACACGCTCACCCATTCCCCCTCCGCGCTTTCTTCGGGTGCCAGCATGCCACGGAAAGGTTTCGTGCGGCTGCCTCCACCAGCATTCCGTCCCGGTCGGCGGGAAGTCTTGCTCTCGTGACTTCACGGGGTTCCCTCTTCTGTTCTCATGGTGCACACCGTCTAGTGAAAATACGGAAAACTGCAAAACTGAAACCAGCAGAACTTCAGTGTGTGGTAAACAACAATCTGCATGAGAGTTTGTTTATTGTTTGAAATGATTGAGAATTGTTTTAAAACACATTTGTTTTCCGACTTGTCGTCAGTGATAGAAGGTTTTATAGTTAAAATCTTTCAAATTTATCTCATAATCTTCAAATTTATCTCGTATTATCAAATCGAATGCCATTCGTTTTTATTCGGTAAAATATTGTTATTTGACAGCATGAGGTTCGTCGCTTTGACGGCTGTTGATGTCTTTCTGGGGTTTGTGATGACAGTGCTCAAACAGTTATTGTGCTTTGTTCTGCCTCTTATCAAATGCTCCATCAACACGTTGCAATGGTTATTTATACTGCAAACATATTTAAAATCTCGTAAAACTACTAGAACAGAATAAAGATGTAAGCAAACATCGTAAAACAAAACAAAAAGATAACACATTATAAAATAATGCAAATATATTTTTAATGATTTTGTGTTTTTTTTTTTAGTTTCTCAATTGTGACTACAAATATCAGACTTTGAGGCTTCATTTTCTGTCGAAGCACACCCTCAAAGATCGACAACAAAGATTCACCACCCTCGCCACCAGCGAACGCTCTTGCGCCGTAAAGTGTTGCAGCTTTTCCTCCGCGTTCCGGTGGTTCCCCCTGCTCTCCGCCTGTTTGTTGTGCTCGGTCAGGGTTTGGCGTCTGCTTACCCACCGCATCGCGTGGATGCACCGTCGACACCGGCATCGGGTATCTCGATAATTGCAGCGCGCACTTCAGCGACCCGACCACGATCGAGGGTGGTCATAAATTGGGGCCGACGTAGCTCGGTGCACTAATTTGTAAAACGGCGCACGGGCGCGCGGATGAACCGTGAACCGTGGGGAGAATTTTGCATCGATGGCCGAAAGAAAGAAAGCCATCGTGGCATTTTCCCGCCCGTGGCGGGCCGCGGGCTGAACTTTTAATCGATCGGCGGAGCATCATTGGACGGCGGTGAAGGCGAGCCCGCGCGCTGCCCGTGGGCTGGCAGTGAAGACATTTCGCGCTGCCATTCACCGAAAAAGTCGAGCAAAGTCACACACACACACACACACACAAATTGATTCACCTTCACGATCACGGCCACGATGTGACGGACGGCCCCGCCGTGCCATCCGGGCGAGCCTCACATCTTCAGAACGGACGCGTTTGCATCGGTACAGTTAGAGTTTGGCCACAAATGGATCTGCGGATCCATTGCAAGCTGATCGATCGGTCTAGGTCTGGGCGGCAATTGATTTGGCCGAGAGGTAAAATGGCAACCCTGACTCACGGGACGATACCTCGAGTGAAGGCTTAGAGAAGAGTGCGCATTGCAGATTGACGGTGAGCTTAACTGGGCTAACAATTAGCTGTTCAAATGGTTCTGGAGTGGATGTGATCGTCGAAATGGTCTATTATAAAATGGTTAAAGTGTTTGTGGGTTGAATGCTATTCAAAAGCTAGTTAGATCCAATGCTTCGAGTGAAGAAAAATGTTTGTAAAATTATAATTCTCTTTGACTAATTGGAATAAAAACATTGTCATCATACAATATAAAGTGTGTGGTTCTAGTCGTTATAGGTTTAGATATCTATTCAAAATCGTATATCTCATTTTGAAGCTAGAAACGATAGGTGTTTTATTAAAATTATCAACAAATTCATCTTAGATTTGGATCAGGTTATCCACGTCGGCATATCTTTGCATAATTTTGCATCCATACTTCTCGCACATTTAGTTCCGAGTTGTTATTTTCCAGCAGTAACTTAGGCTGCGATAACCCTCTCCAACGTTGGGAACGTTCTCACAGGAAGCGTTTCTTATTCGGCTTTTCTCCCAATGCTCCACTGTTCTTCCTTAGCGTATAAAGCATCCGAACGGACTGACCAGCCAGCATGATACACCGACCGAAGATTTGTGTTCCTATATTGTACATAAATCAAATTTATTAGAGCACTCTTTTCCAGGCTGCTACCAGTTTTATTTTTGTTCATTCATTCGCCCTTCCGACACCTCTGCACCGCCACCGTCAACCACAATGTGTTACACACACACACACACACACGGTCCAGCGCAAAGATGGAGCGCAATAATCCATTCCCATTCTGGGCGCTGGCGGGAAGGAAACATTCCGAAACCGTCCGACAGTCCGGCCGCAACAGGTTATACCCGGGCCAAGTGATCCTCTGTCATTCGTGGACGTGGTCTGGAAGTGGAACCTGCCGCACGGGTTCGCCACGTCCGCAGACGTCCGGCGAGCCCGGCACAGACCCACCTCGATCAGAACGACACATTGTGTCCGGTCGATCCTATTGATCTCGGTCGATCGACCGCGGGTGCCCAGGGGTGGGCGGGCGGCGTGTGTATTCATGAGCGTCCAGATGATCGATTTATCATTTATGCTCACCCCGCTGTACCACCACTCCTGGTGCGGTCGCGCTCGATTGTGTTTCTTTAACCTCTTTCCCCTCCCCCCCCCCCCCTTCCGACTTCTCGTGCGCTTCGGTAGCGGCAGGTTCGTCGCTTCGAATCGCACGTTCGCAAGTCGCTCGCTTCGTCCGCAACTACGGGGAGGGGTTTGGTTCGGCTTCACTTCATCAGTAGGTCAGTTCACGCGTTTTACGGAATGATTAATGTCAGCTACAGCCACCGCCACCGTCCCATGGCGGTATGCGTGGTGGTATTGTAAGCATTTGCATAGCCCGTGGTCCATGAACTTGACTCATGAACGTGAGCGCGCCGGTGACGGTCGGGACGGTGCGAGGAACGCTCAACTCAAGGGGACACAAATGCGTGGAATTTCGCATGGGAGTTGTGTGTGTTGTTTATGTTGCGGTCGGTTGTGGCGACACATGTTGCAACAGCACACTAGTTTGGGAGGATTCTGTAGGGGACCATTGAGTGGTTACGGTGTATGGAGAAAGCATATAAAAAAAACATTCAAAAATAGTTTAGAAACACAGTAAACATGAAAGTTTTTGATGTTTATAAAAACAGTAGTACTACATCTGCCTGCAAAGAGTAGCTTCGCCTGGAGTTATATTTCAACACTAATGGTCAAATGGATTCAAAGCTTCTAGCTTGCAAATTTGGTGTAAACGGACACTTCAAAGGCTGTTTTTGACATTTGTTAGGTAATTGTGATGAGTCTGTAACTAGCACGATGAAAATTTGTAAACAATTGCATCCCAGTTGATACAAAATTTTAAAAATATCCTTCTAGGTATAAAACACCAAATTTGTACTTTCGGAGTAAAAAGTCTTTTTTAAGGTATAAATGATTTTGAAAATATCGTAACATATCAAACATTAAATGCTTTAAATTTCGAGAAATCGAGGCTCAAACTTACGATATTGTCAATCGATAGTACTTTTGGTCGTTAGAGTTAAGTACTTGAATAAAGCATTATTGAGATCTAAACCTTTTCTTAATTTCTTAACAACATGATCTTTACTCTACACATCAAAACGAGTGAAACCGTCTCATCTCATTGCTTGCAGATTCGTCTGCTTTGCCTCGGTATCCCAACCAGTTGGTATTGTGCCATTTTTGCTCTCCCACCTTCGTTAGCTCTCTTTTCCGTAAATGTATTTCCTAGATTTCGGCCTGATTGAAATTTATTGATACCATCAAGCAAATAAGCAATCCCCCCGCTACCAAAGCCTTCAATAAATCTACCGGCGATTACCGTGCGCCGTTTGGTGTCACGTTTCGCTGCGACGCGTCGTGGTCCCTTTCGTCGATTTTGCATTAACAGTAACGCCGACAATTCTTCATTTCGTTTCCCAAAAAAAGCCGATCTGTCTCGAACGAAGACTAGTTTATAACGGGCGCCCGATTGGGAAAGTGAAACTGTAGTTTGATTGGTTTATGACCGGCAGGAATTGAGCAGGAAAACTGACGCACAAGGTTGGGAAAGATGTGTGATAAAAATACGGCCCGCTATCACGGGGTTGCACCATATGACGCTGGAAGTTTAGACTGGTTGTAACAAGAGAAAAAAAGCGGTTCAATCAAAGCCGTCCTCCACTTTCACATGCACATCGGGGAAGCTACAATATGGCACTGTTTAGCAGCTAATTAGCCCGCTTCGGCACTGGCCCCGTTGTTGACATTGTTGCTGTAACGGGAATAGTTTCTATGATTTACTACCTTTGAGAAGCATAGTAAACTTTCGAAACGATTGAAAAATATATCCTACGATCAAAAGGAAGCGACAGTTTCAGCACCGCGTAATGGTAGCCATTTTAATTCTTGCAAGAAAAAAAACACGCCGAAACCTTCAAAAAGCATCCCTCGCAAAGATAAATAAACTATAACGACGCAGTAACTAAGGAGAAGCAGACAGCCGCACAGCCGCAGGAAAGCAATATTCTCAAAATCGAAACGCAAAAACCGACCGAAAACCTGATCCCCGAAACCAATTGACCCACAGCCCGGGGCGACGAAATGTTGCTCAATTACCATCGTACCGACGTGCGTGCGACAACTACACGGAAAGGGCCGTGCGCGAGGATTCTGCGCCCCGCTAGAACGGCACGCACGAGTTCGGGAGGGAAAACCCGAAAAGGTTCCAATATGTTTGCCTCCCCGAGAGGAGACCCATTAAGCGTAATTAAGTGTGCGGAATGAAGGTATGCCATCGGTCTCGAAGGGCTTCGATACGTTGGTTGATAATTAATCTTAGTTTTAATCATCCCACTGCTAGGATAGAACCCTCTATTAGAGAGAGAGAGAGAGAGAGAGAGAGAGAGAGAGAGAGAGAGGGAGACAACAGTAAGTGAAAGAAATAAAACCGTCCATCGTACGCAAACGGGACGCGAACGATTGATCGTGCCTTTGGGATGGCGATCCTATCATCACAAGCCCGTCGGAGGATGGACGGATAAATGGAACCGATGGCGGCAATCGTCTCGCTGATCTTTCCGCAAACGACACACCTCCGCGGACACACACTCGCAACCGCGGTTTAAATACCTCTTCAGCAACATTGTCAAATGAAAAAGAGCTCCAAGGCCTACCGGGTTAACATCCAGGAGGAGCCGCGTTTGATTGCAAGCACGTCTGCTAAATAAATCAAATTTCACCCTAATCAGATCAGTCCGTCAAAGCCGTGTGTGAGTGTGTGTCGTGCATGATTCGCGTATCCATGTCGGTCTCATTATCGACAGAAAGAACCGCCCCGGGGTGTCCTCCGATTCCGTGGCGATTCCGTCCGCGGCCATGGTCATTTAGGTGGAATGATCCCGCGCCGGCACGTTCGTCCATTCTTTTGTAATCGCTCAGGAGCCATGCAACATAACGGCAAACTTCGGCGTCGGCGTTCGGAGCGGCCGTCCACGGAGCGGCAGGCCCTGCAGGAACCAGCCCTGAACCAGCTGCTGGTGCCTGTTTCGCTTGACATAGTTTTGCGTTTGACGGTTTTGTCTTTTGTTTTCGGATGTTGGTCCTGCGTGTTTTCGGTGTTGTGCTTGCCACCGCATGAGTCACGCGCTACACGGGACGCTATAAAATAATCAAACATTACAAACCGGGGCCCGCGCTGCTCCTGCGCGCTGGTTTCCATCTTATTTCAAAGTTAAGTGCTTTTGCGCTTGCTCTTTATCGCTCCCGGGTCTTGCTTTACGATTGGCGCAGTTTTCAAATCGGATTAGGAGAAATTAACACAATTAAGGCCGATTAAACGTACGTTTTCGCATCTGCCAATTTCACCACCGGAGGCTCCCGTCTCGGCTTTGATCTCGCACAGTGTTGTTTTTGGTTGTTGTTGTTCGTTTTATCTATTCGCGAGTCGGCCATTCGCCGATGGACAACAGACGCACGTACGAACGTAAGCAATTAGAGGCAGCGGAGGAAAAATAATGCACATGCTTTCTCATTAACGCTTTTTCGGCGTACGTACCTCCGGGCTGCTCCGGGCGGCTCAGTCGGTCAGTCGGTTGCGGGCAAGGTGAGCTTTTTTCGTCTTGTTCCGCTTCCCGGTGGTCTTCTCCCAAGGAATGTCATGTTTTACTCAGCACAGATACATTAAAATTGATAGTTTTTAGTCCAATCTTTTTTTTCAAATTTTAAAATATTTTATTTCCATTGAAGAATAGATGAGACACAAATATTAATTAGGTAAATGATTTTTTCGTAACTCACAGCTCAAACCACTCTCTGAGAGTCTGACCTCAACATAAAACCAGATCCATGCGGTACGATACGCGTGTCCGCTAATTAAAGACTTCCGTGCGGTTTCCGTTCGCTAACGCATGGTTATTTCATGTTTTGGGGTTTATGTTGTTTCTATTACCTACTTAATCCTTCTTTTCTAGGAATTGAATATCGCGTGCTGTCTTTTCAAACCCCTTTCTTGATTTCATAATGACCCAGCGCAATTTTAGACGATCCCTTTAGTTTTATTTCTGCTATGTGTTTCATATTCAAACAATATGAAAAAGATTCCAGCAAATTCGTAACAAATTAATTAGAAAAGCACTGGAGTCTCAAAAGCTTTAGCCAGGACGCTTGGGAAACAATTTGCTTAGGTCGTTGTTGAAGAGCGGATCGAGCGAAGGTTCCAGCACTCCGGGCTTGCTTCGGCAATAGTATCCTGGCACTCCGGGCTCAGGGATAGAATTACCACACAATCACGTCCTATTAACTCTTCCTTGTTTCTACTTTCCTCTTCAACTTCTGGATTCGGAATCTGCTCGTCGACTTCTAGTTTCGTTTTTATAGTCAAGATGTTTGGGTCAGAGCCTACTTTTTGTTGGTTGCTCATCTGTTTCTTCATAGTTGGCGCTGAGTAACAGTCGTCATACTGTTAAAAGTACATATAAGAAAAAGAATATAGTTATGGCATAGTCTGATAACTATCTCTCATTTATGTTATTTACCTTGATTTTAAGTTTGTTATTAATCGCTGCGTTTTCCGGTGCTTATCACTCAAAGAAGCTTCCATCTTAACTGCAGCACTTGGCTAAGGAGGAAACAAGCCGTCAAAAATGTACTAATAAATTAATTTGCTCTCAGACGCTTTCTTCAATCTTAAAGCATCTTGAAAAAGTCGTTTCATATCAAGTAATACTTTGGTAGAACAATAAACAATCAAGCACAAAACGAAATCAGCCTGAGCCTGCCTTTTTTTGAGGCCCACTGTTTTCTTCTAATGCGCCTCGCACAAGCGGTAGACATATAGCCAATGAGACCGTACTTCAAACGGATGGAAAAACAAAGCAAAGCGGCGAACAAAACCACCCGCCGGACTCACCCAGCCGCCTGTGCGGTATTGAAAATCAATCAAAAGCTCCACCGCGTGGACGTTGAACGCCTGATCGGCACGATAAAGTAGGATATTTACTTAATCAATCTTCATCGTGACCTACTCCGGGCGGTGCGGCCGGGCGCATTTCGCTGCGCATCAATTATTGCTCAATTTATCTTCCCCGAGCGGTTGGAGTTGAACTTGACATTCCCATGGTTTGAGGCTTTGGGTTTTTGGGATGGAGAACCGGTGGGTGGGTGCATTTTCAGGTTCAGCCGCCCAGGAATCAGCGATCAATCACCAAGCGAGGATGGGATAGGAAAGACGATGTTTGGGTGGGTGGGAGCGGGAATCAAAATCAATCTCTGTTCAGCCATTATTCTAGTCCAAATATTCTGCGCAAGTTTGTTATCGAGTTCGTCGCTTGCACCGTCGCTTGAGGCGTTTGATTTGGCTCTCCTGTATCTAAACTGCGCGCTCGCTAATACATCTCGAATAGAGACATTTGACAGACTAATCTGTTTGTACATTTCCGTCATACCGGCCGCTTCGATGCACGGCCATGATTTATGCCCCCCTGTAAAGGGCCACTTTGCGAATAGATAGGCCCGGAGAAAGCGACCCGGGCGCGGGACGGGGTTGATGTGTTGTTTGCGCGTCCAATGGCCAATGTTTGGTTTTCGGTTAGCATCGGCGATCGATGTTGATGGGTTTCTGTTTTCCTTTTTATAGCTTTTTTTTTACTGCACCCTTTGGCCCTTTTCGAGCGGTTCGACGCTGCACGAGCAAATTTATGACAATCGTCAACACGCTGCACCGAGCGTCAGACTTCGACGGGGGTGAAGGCAGCAGCCCTCAACATCGACATCATCATCATCGTCGTCGTCGTGGTCTCGCCGGCGTATGCATTTTGTACGGGATTTTCGCCATCCTGCCGTCCGCGGCGCGGCGCGTTTCTTCCGGTGGCGCATGATATATACACGCAGCGACAGTAAAACTTTCTTCAAACAACAGCACCAACGGGGTCGTGCCGCTGCTCCGTCCTCGGTGGGTTCGATCGATCGAAAACCCGCCGCCGCCGTATGTCGGATGACTAGCGGTTAAGTGATCATAAACCTAAATTCCTACACACAGTGTGTGTGTGTGCTTGAGCGCGCACGGAAAATAAGCCCTCGGTTTTGTTGATAGAATACCCACTTAACCCGTGTGGCCGCGAGCGGTGGGCCATCAATCAGGTGCGGCGGGAAATTAGCGACAAATTTTGCATTTTCCTCTCCACCCACACGGTGGAACGGGCGCTGCCGTTGTGGGTGATTTTCGTGGAAGCATTAAACATTCGGGATGGTGCAGAGCAGCATAAAGATCACGGAGAATGCTGTGAATGTGCCCGAGCACGTAAAGTTGTAATTTTCTATGTTTAACGGAGCGATCGTAAACATAAATCTGCCCTATTCGTGGTTTGCTTTTTTGTGTTGCTCTCATGTGCCTGTTTGTGTGTCTATTTACTCTCCCGTTATCGTGCCCTGTTAAAGGGTGATGAGTTAATTGGATGGCTTCACTGGGTCATCCGTTGAATGGTGCTGTTAGACAGCACCATTTTTTCGAACCAAACATAGGTTTTGGGATCGTTTTGCTCAAACTATTTGCAAAAAAAAATGTTTAAAAATGTGCTTTTTCCACTTTTTCTTCAGACCATCTTTTTTGAGTGCTGTAAAAGCAGCAGAAAGCCGCTGAGACTTCGTCATTGACAGATTTACGACTACACCCGAATGGGCCCACCGGCACGGAATGGCAGCGTTGGTGTCCCTTGACGAAACGAATTCGTCAGAATCAACACACGTCAGTGAGGCTCGCTTTAGAATGACGTTACACCGTTCGCTTCGGGCACCGCGGGCAACCTGTTGTGCCGACGCAAAACAAGCATAAAGACAGGTAGCTCCGGCCGGCCGGGCCAGCATGCGGCAATAAAATTCGGCCGAAATTTTTCTTTTCCCATCCCATTTTGGCTCCTGCCGAGAGTCGCCCCGAGTGTGACGGACGTGCTACAGAATCGCATAACAAACGCCACAAGGGGCTAGCACGCCCGAGTAGCCGGAACCGGGGTGGTGTGTGCAACATTTTACAACCCACCTGCCCCGATCGGGCCGGGTGACAAAACTTATCCTCTCCCGTGCATTTACACAACGCACCGTAAATGGTTGAAATGTTGTAATGCTGGTCGTGTTGATTTGTGTTCGATGTGGTGTGCTTTTCGTTGCACGGTTTGGCACGCTGGAAGAATACGGGGTGTGTAAAAAACTGCGCCGACTGCGCCGACCTTCGGAGGATTATTCGTTTTTTTTTGTTGGTACGGTGCGCGGTTAACTGAAACGACCGCAGACCGAGTGAGGAAATGCTGCGCTACTGTTGTTTAGGAAATATAGTTCGCGCTTTGTTGGAATGGACCGCTCGCTGGGCGTTCAAGGATGCCCGTGAAGGAGGTTTGAGGTGTTTATTTCTTTATTATTTCCCAAATATCTTACAATCTAAGTGACATACAAATACTAAAAAAAATAAGTATTTGTTGAATCATTAAACTACATATGTCACATATTTTAGCTGAATTTTTAGATCCTTCAGGATACATTTTTTTGTTAATCCTTGCTGGGTCATGTTTTTACTTTATTAGTAATGCATATTTTTAAGGATATTTAGAATTTTTATATGAGGTATTTAAATGAGCGTTCTTTTGTTAAGTTTTCTACCTTCCCTACGGTACCAGTTTTAACTTTATTTTAATTTATTATTATTAGAATAAAATTTCAATTGTATTTAAATTAAACTGTTTTTTTCATGGAGAGAAAGTTTATAATTTTGTTAAGGTTTTTTGAAATGTTCATACTCCATAGTTAAAGAGTTTTAAAGCCTCACCTGACACTACTCTCTTCAACTACAAGAATAAAAATAACAAACAAGAAAGACAGTCTATTTAGTTTTGAACGAAGCGTTCCAAAAAAAAAGTATGTGTTACGATTTATAAGTGAGTTTGAAACTAAAATTCCTTAAATCCAAGTGAACTCTCTAAATTAGGATATAAACAAGTTGACTGCTAGATTGCTAGAAACTACTCGAGAATAAGATTTAGACTACTCGAATTTTGTACTAAAAGATTATAGGGCCCATTATGAAACTCAAACGGAAGACTCTAACGGAAAACGCGAATTTGCAATGCACTGTAGTTTCAAACGTAATGCGAAACTAAAAACCAAATATGAATTTTATCATGATTAAGCATTCTACCAACCTTTTCCCAATCACTCAAGTTTGTTAAAAACACCTCACATCAATTAATTTCCATTTTAATATATAGGTTTTGTTAGAGACTTTTCCGTTTGAGGTTCTTAATCGGGCCTTATGACAATAGAATAAACAAAGAGACAGGCGAGTCGTGCACTCTATTCTTTCCAATGAGCTCTCAATACCACAGAACATTTCGTGAATATATTTCACTGTACGTTGTGGTGAGATTAATCGATACCTGTGTCTCATGAATGTTTTAAACCAAACTAAATTCTACTAGTATCGCATGCTTTTGGCATTTTTCCTTATTTCACAAACAAGCGTCCCGAGAGATGTGCGACCAGAGGTTCATTTAAATAAAAAAGAATAATCTCTGCAGGTGGGTATTGTTTCGCGCAATCGCTTCCTACTTTCGACACCATCCGCTTTCAGAACCTCCGCGGAATGTCTTTCATACTTGCGCGCACGCTCGCTGTAAAATCCACCAGGCTGCACACGAAATCCGAAACCATAAACCATGAATGAGTGCCACAGAACGGTGATTGTACAACCCGTGTGGCCTTAGCTAGCGAATTCCGCAACTGTTTCGGTCAATCGAAGGCCCCGAGCGGGCCGAGATTCGAACGGTTTTCGTCGAACCGCGAAATCGATCCACATCCGCAACGATACGCACCTGCACCTGCATTCCACCGGACGCACCGGCCATGTACAGGTGCATCTATGGCGCACCTCGGCTCGGGAAGGTGTGTTTCCAGTGCACACGAACTCACGGACGTGTTTATGGGGCCCCCTGGTTGTGGTCACACTCGCGCACTGTAAACCGAAATCGCATATAAAAACATAGATTATCTGTCTACTTTGGGAAAGAAAAACACACCTCAGCCACACTACTCACTGGCACAACTATTGCGCGAACCGTAATCAATCAACCCCGCTCGCGCCGGTAGCGTCTTGTGGCCTGTTGCCACTGGGGCGGATTATTATTTTGATATTTTGCGTAAAAGGCGTGTGGCCCAACTTCCCGCTCGCGCCGGCCACAGGACACTTGGCACGTTCCGCGGCCGGTTCGATTGAGCGTGAAATGGAATTAAGAGATTCGAATCGGACGTCGAAGCGTGACCAAGTAGCGCTGTTTTTTTTTCTATTGTTGTTTTCGTCAAGCACCTCACTCAAAATTGCGTGTGTAAACACGGATCGATGACGCCGCGTCGACGGTGGCCAAATCCGCTGTCCCTCTCTTTACACGGCGAGAGTGTGTGTGTGCATAGTCTTACGAAATTGCATTCGACGTTTAGGATGTTTTGTTGTTATTGCATCGTTTCTTAAAATCAAACCTTCCGCTGAAGTCGGATGTGAAGGATTGTACTGCTGCCTGCTTGCGTCAATTAATAGAGAGTTTATCTGCAGGATGAAATAAAACATGAAAAGTGCAACATTAATTGCTTGCTAGTTGTGATTAACCATGACATATTTGGGGACAAATGTGAGTCTAACAATTAAAGAAATATCCTCTCGCACAGGTTTGTCGCCTATACCATCATTAGCATCACTCGTATCAAATCTCCTCCAGCCATTGGAAATCGTACCACAAATCATCGTTCTCAGCCCGGGTCACTAAACTCTCCAAGCCCGCTTCAATCAGCAGCACAGTTCATTAGCGGCCCCATTATCAGGTAGCTTCCACGCGGCCTTGACGTTGGAGCGTCTCGCTGGTGCGTACGATGCACCCGTTTGTTCGCGTGCAGTTCGCGCCGGTTCCGATGGTGGGTGGGTGGGTGGTAGTGGCGGTTTGTCGAACGGATTACGCAACCAGAATGGGCTGCTAATGGTATTAATTGTACGCCTACACACGACCGCTCGATTTGTTGCAAGAACGGTGTTTGCAGCGCGAGGCGGATATTGCACCAGTTGCACCAGTGGCACGGTGGGCACGGCTCGTGTGCATCCGACGGGAAGTTCAACGTTCTTCACGATTCGATTTCTATTTCGGTGGCGACGTCTACGTCGCCGTGCTGGCGATGGTTGTTTTGTTTTGTTACGTGCCGAAGGACGGGCGTGTTGTTATGGCCCAATGGAACAATATTTCGCTTTGATTGATTATTTACGAACATGTATATTATTTCCTGCAACATGACTCTTTGCGGTGGAATTTATACAAAATGAGTTTGGGTCATTTTACAACGTTAGTCATGTTGTACAAAGGTAAACAAATTGTCAAATGTTTATAAGTAAATTCATTGTCTTAAAGCTCCAGCAAAAGCGTGGTCAATATCTCAAATTCCAGATCGTTTCCATGTCTTTGCGTCTTTGCATGCGACTTGTGTCAGTAATAATAATTAAGTTATTAACTTATTAATATTTTTAAACTTATTTTAACTTAGATCGTGATGACCTATACCGACATGAATGATCTAGATGTGTAGAACAGTTGGTTTAATTGTTTGTTTTTTTTTCTAATTATTTAATATTATTATATTAAAAATTAATAATCATCTACTTTTTACAATTTGCTGTTTTTTCTGACCTCATGCTACACAAAATTCAAGAAGTAATACACATGAACAAGCAAGTGAGATAGGCAATCTGAAATGAGTCTTCTGCGTAGAGTCTTCTGCAACAGCGCATAATCAGAACACTAAAGAATAGATTTGTAAATTTAAAAAATATACATGAAAATAAAATCTATAAGCTAATCTTAAAAATATACGCTGTAATATATAAGAGAATTATATGATCAGAAGAGTATGAAACAAGCTTAGAGAAAGGAAAAAACTAATAGCATATTAATTGCATTCGTATTGATGAAGACCAACACTTATTTGGATTAGAAAAGCAAAACATATAAAACACGAATATAAAAATTTCAACATGGCTGCTTTCAGATCAAGTTTTTTGATATCAAATATAACAATTCGAAAAAGGTCGTTTATCTTCACGAAGATTCAACTGTATTGTAAGTTCAGGAAGAAGTTCTCTGCTTCTAGGGCATGCTAGCCAAATAAGCAACATTTCAATGCCATTATCAATCACCGGGTGTGCACATTCTACCAAGCTCCACGCTTCGCTCCGCTCCGTCTATCGCACGGTGCACGGATTTTGGCAAAATTCGCAACAAATCCTCCCACCGAGCAGGCCAGGCGCACCGAGAGCAGAGAATCCCACGCCCTTTCCCCGAACGCGGGGTCACACGGCAACGTCGTCGGGGTCCGCAGCGCACAGGATAGCATAATTTATTGATGTACCATCGTCGATGAAAGCGATCCCGAAAGTCGGCGAAGCCCAAGTAGGTCAGCGTGCGGCCTCGCCCTACCCGACGCAATCGACCCGACCGGCCGGGGTGGCCGTTTCGCTGACCCTTCGGCGTGGCGGCCCTTCGGCCGATTCGATCTTCACGGGTTTTCTTCTCATTTCTCTCTCTCTCTCTCTCTCTCTCTCTCTCTTTTGAGCGACTCCAGGACCGAGACGAACCGTGCGGAACTTTTCCACTGCATTTCCATGCTCGCCACCTACATTCACGTAACCGTGGGCACGATCGGAAAATGGAAAACCCCCCGTCGGTGCCTACCGAGCCCCGTAGACTAATTGGGCCTGGAAGGATACCGAGAAGGGTGGGCGAACGGGCAGGAGAAGCAGAAAAAGCGGAGCTTCCCCGCCGCGCGGACCGGTGCAAGTGTTGATAAATATTTTCATTTGCACCGAGTGCATCCCTGCGGTGCATCTCCCTCGATTGCTACCGTGGTGTGGCGATCTTTCGCTCCGTGTGTGGTTTCGGGTGGACGCAAAAGCGGATGCAAGAGGCACATCGAACAAGGTGCCAATTGGCAATAGGGGCTAGCAGTTTGCAGCTAGCCCTCCCAGCAACGGCCCTGCCGCACCTGCTGCGAGCAACCTGCGGCGATTGTTTGCCGTCCGGGACGGTACGATCGATCACCCGCCGGGTCGAGTGGAATGTGTGTGTGTGGGTGTGTGCGTTCCGTACAAACGGACGCTGTGTATTGCACGAACTTGTTTTGTTTTCCTGATGCAAACCAGGAGCGAGAATTATTGCTCAATTCCAGTTCAAATGGTTTCCAGCAGCCCGCACCGACCGGTTGGGCAGAGATTGATGCTTTATTTTGTCGGTGGTTTTATTCATCTGGAATGAATTGACGGTCGGGCCACAAAGGAAGGACACGGTTCGGTTACAGTGCTTTGAGGTTTGAGCCTGTTTCGGAATAGTAGTTGGAAAGGACACACTAGAACGCAAGCTGAATCGATTGAAGGACAATTGTTGGGTAAACATTGGCACTGTTTTAGCCGGTGACAGTTGGTGTTTGTCACAGAACACTGTGGTTATAAATATTCCTTAACCCGTCACGGGTAAGCTCAGAAATTGATTGTCCAGTTGATTTTTTACGGAAATGTGCGGAATGCAACCTAAAATCCTCAAATAAACAAAATTCAAAATTCAAAAATTCAGACAAAACAATAACAAAGGAACTGTGCGTAGATCCTCACAGATATCAAGCTGCTTGTTTAGTCTTTATTCGCCTATGGTTGGGTAAGTTTTGAGCGTAAACGTTAGAGTTATTAAAAAGCCCTAATTAGAAAATCAATTTTGTATCGTTTCACAGCTCTCAGGTTTTTAGTTTCCAAGTGTCGATGACAAAAACATGAAGGGAATATTTCACCTTCATGTATGTTTAGTGGCAAAGCATCGCTTACCCAAGCCATGGAGTGCCTTTATAAGGGTTTTTCGTGTATATTCTTGTGACAGCTGCTGATAGTTTTTGAGGATAACAGCATTCAATCATGTAATGGATATAATACATCCAAAAGAGGACATGTTTATAGAGCCAGATGGCGACCGTAAGCGGGGTTGAAGAGTTCTACCCCTCAAACTAAAACTCTACTGAGATTTAAAAAAAAAATGTGCTGCAGTCACAAGAACGTACGAAAAACTCTGTAATGACTAAACACAGCCAATCTAAAAACGCATAAGAGAGTAAAGACTTCCAATTCTATACTGCATCTAATTTATGTGTCCAATCAGCCTATCATTGATTTCAAATATCGTTAGAACTTAATTATCTGTTGATAAAACCTTTAGAACTTATCATTACGTTAAGCGTCCCTAATCTAAGCTTAAAAGTTGGTAACATGGAAAATTTTTCAAGCTGTAAAATTGTGTATGAATACAAGCAGAGCGTTGTTCACGCATCACAGGACACTCCTGAAATTAGAACCTTACAATACAAGGACCTTTTTGTGACACTTTCCTGATGTAGGATGAGCGTGACAGTGGCACAGTTCATGCGACAGGTTCAACTATAAAGATTTATCGTCGTTAAATGTGTTTAGCTAAGTCAACAACCTTTGATGGACCATTTTTCATTCGACCGCCGTAAAAACAACATTTTCTGTGCAGACGATCGTTAAATGTTCACATTATCCTAATGAATATTGCATTACTCCACCCTGCCGCATCCACATCGTCCCTCCTCCCAATTCGCCAACATTCTGGCCAGAATCCGGAGGAATTCCATTAGAATTCCATCACAGCCAAACGTACCGTTAGGCAAGATAAAGCTAGTGCTTGCGAGGGGGCTTGCCCTCATTTGTTTCCCATTATTACCATAATACCAGCCACTATCCGTATCCATTCATCCATCGAACGGTTCGCGCCGCCGCCACATGTCACGCTCGAGTTCGAACACGGTTGTGCCGGGAGCAACCGGCAACACACTGCGCAAGATCGGCGGCGAAGCATCTCGATCGCGGGGATCAAGAACACGCTGGAACGCACGGCCGATGGCCCCCGGGCCCGGGTTGCGTGACATCACCGCCCAAGCGCCCAAGAATCGTGTCACAGCGCCCGGTCAGCTGGCGATCGACCGAGCGGTGTGTCGTATGTTTGAATTGTTTTGCTATGCTTCCACCCACCCATTCCGGCAACCCCGTTTCAAAAGCAACCCCGTTTTCTGGGGTACGTAGGCACGCATGTGTGTGCGTGTCAGCTTTTTTGTTGCGTTGTGTTGCGTTTCGATCCGTTCCATTCTGTATTTTGGCAATCGACCACGCATGATGCCATCGTTACAAATTTACAGTTACAGCCACTTTGCATGCCGGACAAATGGTGCGCCTACTTCGGCGCACGGTGGGTGGGTAAACTTTTAGCACGCGCACGGTCCCGCGGCTAGCGGGAGGTTAGGATTTCGCTAATGCGTTCACACTCTGCGGTGTTTGGGGACGGTGGATGTGATCATGCCGAGCATGCTGTGGGGTGGCTCATCGACAAAATCCATTTCAAATCCATTTCAGAACCATCGATCAGGCTGCCATTTCGTGTTCAATCACAGCACCATATTTTATAGTAATTTGCAGCGATCGGATTGCATATACTAAAATGTACGAAATATATCCTTAAGTTATTCTACGTTATTCTTCTATCTACTTAAGATATGTATAAACCTACTAGAAACATATTGTGCTTGCGAGGACCTTATTAGGTGGAACCTAATAGGGGAAAACCCCTTTTAAAAAATTTCCCATTATTTATGTATCGCCAATCAATTGAAGCCAATTAATTTTCTTTAATAAATCAAAGAAACATATCCTATATTATTCATCACATAACACGTTTTTAAATTTAGAGTTGTTGGTTGGTAAACGCAATTGAAAAAATCAATAAAAATAATAAAATTAAATTAAAAATATAAACATAAAAAAATAATAAAAAATGTATGTCATGTAAGCTATGACTCCAAAGAAAAAAAGTGATGATAGTGTTTCGTAATTTAGATAATTTATTTGACCTGTGTGAGAAAAACTCATGGTTGCTCAATTTTCGTGTGTGGTGTCACTTTTATCTGCATTTCTCTACTTATTTTTTGCGAGAGGAGAGAACAGATGTTGTGCGTTCAAGACCGTTTTTGCTACAATTTGTTTTATGTATGCGTATAACATTCGTTAAGTTTCGTTAAATTTCGTTAAGTTCCTATCTTAACTAGTGCTGTAGTTGTCTACGTCTAGCTCTTCTAGTGTCTTTAGTAGGTCCAGTTCTTATTCTTATCTAGATCTAATTCAAATTTACCGCTAATTCTAACAATCCGTTTGATCTCAAATTGTTTTGTGAAACGGAAAGCAGACCAATTTAGTCCATGTTATTTACTATTTACTATTTACTATTTCAAATATTTACTATTTCATAACTTCTTTGGCACTCACAGACTGTCGAATGCTGAGAGAAATTATGTAACAGAAACTTAACAAATATTGAGGAAGAAGTAACATTTAAACAAGACTGAAATTGTTTTTAAGAGGAAAATTGTAGTTTTACTTACAATATGATAATTTGAACCAATAAACTTAATAAAACTGCATCGACTTAGGATTTAGAAGTTACTTGTGTCTGCATGCCTTTTGACGCTCCCTTCTATCATACAAACCCTTTCCTTTTATCAGATACAACTTTAAAGTACACTCAAGTGCCTTTGGTGTCTCGAATAAAAAACACTTAAAACCCCCTGGAACCCCTCTGGATATCAGTCATAGTAAAAAAAAATCCATACTACTTCAATGCCAACAACGCAAAAACACAAACCCTCGCATCATCCCGCTCTAACTCGCCGACGCCGGTGAGTGACAACCTGTCCGCAGATTACGCTCAACGGAGACAGCGGAATCAACGGTGCCGCCGGTGATGATAACGAAAGCAACAGCGCTCGCGGCGGGTACCACTTAGCCCGGTACCGAAAGAAAGCAAAACCAACACACACACACACAGAGAGCACGGCACGACGCCAATGTCAAGATTCCACGCGTACCTCAAATTCGCGGTCACGGATGACTTTGGCCCGCCGGTTTCACGTTCCATCCCCGGCCAGAAGGCGACGATGACGAATTAAAAACTACCAGCCTCCATCCGTCGCTTGTTTCACAAAACACGCGCGCACGCCGCTGAGAATGTTTCTTGGCAGCTGTGGCGCGATTTTGTGTCACCGACGGTGCGACGGTGTGATATTGAGGTTAATGATAGTTTGTCCGCCGTATAACGTATGCGCCCGCCCGGTGGAGTATTTGACGATTTTAACAGCCGTGCCATTTGCCGTCGTGGCCCGTTTGGTGCGACGCCCTGTTCGATGGTGACGTTGGCGTTGGTCCAAAGACGATTTCATCGTTCGACGACATCCTTCTCCGTGCCTTCTCCTGCTCCAGAAAGCAGCACGCGGCTATGGGCGAAATAGTTTGGGCCCTGTTTGATCACAGGTTTCACAGGGTTGCGACGACGTTTTCAATTTAAAGCTGTGACTTCTGGCGTAGATAATGATGCGCCCCTTCGCGTATTCGGCGCTAGGTTCCGTTCCAGTTCCGGCATGGCAACAGGTATGCAAGCAAGTAAAGCAGCCTAAAACGACAGCCACAATTTGATCAATTTTTGGAGCAAATACAAACACAAAACTTTCGTTTACGGTTCGATTCGAAGAAGGAAGCTGCTCACGGTGTACGCACCGCTGGCCAACGAGAATGAAGGTGCCCTCTTCCAGGTCTTCTTCTTTTCCTTTGCCCGGGGGCCCCTCTGCATGGCGCATTTCGCAACATCACGGGAGAAAGTGCTGCGTAATAGAATGCACAAGTGGTTGTTTCGATGCTCTCGTCCCCCGGCTCGGGGATGGGAGGCTTTCGGGAGGCAATCCAAAAGGCAAAAGGTGAGCGTGCCCGTCCTGGCATCGTGGGAAGATCGTGGCGGAGTTTTTGTTCCTTGCGCTTCTGCCCTTGCCCCAGCTGAGCTTTGTATAAATGGTTTTTTTTCGCCACCCAATTTATTCGAATTATTCTTTGTCTGTACGAATGTGGCTTTATTCTGTTTCGTCTCGTGTCATGTTTTCTTGGCTGGTGCGTGTGTGATTCACGCGCGTTTGAAGCAGACGCAAACCGTACGCTCTTGAGCGGTCATCTCGGAACGCGTTCGCGTTCTTTCCCGCGTGGTGTAGTCAACCTTTTTTTTTTGTCGGCTTCGAACCAACCATCGACTCCCACCACCGAATGTGGGTCACCG
The DNA here is from genome assembly GCA_000349145.1 of Anopheles dirus. NCBI lineage: Eukaryota > Metazoa > Arthropoda > Insecta > Diptera > Culicidae > Anopheles > Anopheles dirus. The sequence continues at coordinate 11,979,899 of KB672868.1, read as the reverse complement.
CCAACGCAGGCGAGTCGTTTTCGGGAGACCGTTCCAGCTAATGAAGACGCACCCGGACGCACCGAGCACTTAGCGCGCGCGCGCGCGCATGATCGTCATCGTCGCCCGTTCTTCCCTTTTAACCACACGAGAGCCCTGTTTTTTTTTCTGTGTGTGCTGCATTATTTTCACCGAACGGTTCGTTCCCGGAGCCGCCGGAAAGCGTGCTGATGAAATCGAAAATGATTCACGTGAAACGGAGCGAAGGTGAGAAGAGGCCACCGCCAGCCACCGGAAAGCCACCGCCGCCGTGGCAAAAAAAAACCTTGGCCTTGGTCTGGCCCGAAGAAAGTGATTCGAGCGGGAACGGGAGGGCATCATCATTCAGCAAAAATCGATCGTGACCTTCTATTGTGCCCGGTACGGATCCGCTCGATCGGCGCGCGCTTCTGCCAACGTGGAAAAGGGCGAACGGCATGGGAAACGGAAGACTTCAACGCGACGCACCAGACGACGAACCTTTCGCAGTCATCGGATTCGATTGGGGTTTTTTGTTTGTTGCAGTAAAACAGCTTCTGTTGCGCTGTTGGATAGGGGTGCTGCTAGCCTGCTTTGTAGACCATTTGTCTGGCAAATGTCATATACCGGTCGTACCACCGAGCCTAACCCGTTCCCGTCCGATTGGCCTACTTGCGAGTGTGTCTCTCGCCCTCTTCACCACGCACGGATGGCGGATCTGGTACCGGACCGTTCCGATCGGTTTTATTTTCTATATCCACCCTAGTAGCGCCGTTTGGCTTTAGCAGCGTAAAAAACACGCGCAATAACAAAATCCCTAATAAGCCCACCGCAAAACACCGAACAAAACCGATCGAGCGACGGACGGACGGAATGGACGCGTTTGTGGTTCGAATGCGGTCCGATATCCAGGATGGACTGATCGGTTGACAGTTTGCCCCGCAATCCGATCGCCATCTACGCCATCAGGATTCCACCGCAGCGGCCAGTCGGTCATGCATAAGAGAGAGATAGAGAGAGAGAGGAGAAAAAAATGGGTGAAAAGTAAAAACCCGTTCCAGTGTTGCTTTATTAGTGCTCCTGATTTGCTTCTGGAAGGGTGGGTTTTTGCTGCTGCGCGCTCCAATACGCGTTGTTTGTTTTCATACAGGATTTAATCTGTTTATGGTGCGCAATAAAAGGAGCTCCGGTCGCTCTGGATGCGATCTGGAATGCGAACTTACCGCGGCTGTCGATTTGTTGCACCTGTAAATACGGTAATGCCAGTGTTGTGGTAGTTTTTCTCTTTGCTACGGGCACGTTCGCCCTCGGCTCGGCTGGGAGGGAGGAAATTCATTCTGTCGCTCCGCACCGTATAGCCTTAATTGATGCATAATGATCTGGTGATTGCAAATCGGGAACTGTAATCGTGTGGTTTTTTCGAGAGCATCGGAAATATAATTTTCATCGTAGATTAAGTTACGCGCTGTAATGTGTTGCTGGAGAGAAAGGCAGTGAACGATTTTCCTGGCGCCAACATGACAAGTTGCCTTGTTGATTTTTGTATGAATTTATTTTATTGATTAAACAATCAACATAATTTAACTAATTTAATTTACTATAATTTTGTTTTGAAGACTTTGAATGATCTCTGATAAATCTTTCCAAGCTTTGAGTTATATTTAAAAAAAGCTAGACAACAGCTCTTCATAAAAGTTGAAAGCAACCCTAATTGTGTGGTCTAAAACGAACGTTTGAAGATGATTCCCTTTACTTAATAAATAAATTGATTAATTTAAAAAAAAACATGCTTGATCCTTATGATGCATACACCAATTTTAGTTTGAAATAAATGGTGCTTTACAAAAGGAGATTTGTTTGAATTCTTTCATTTCTATTTCATTTCCCATTTATCTTTTAATGTAATCTTCTTCAAATTTTCTAAAAATTATTTAGGATTTACAATTGAAATGCTGTATTTGCCGTTTTTGTAATGAAAACTTTCAAATCAAAATGCTATATCATATCAATAAATTATCTTCAAGCTACCAACAAAATCGTCACAACCCTTTTCATTAACCATATCTTAAAGACACAAGTATGATCTACTTTACACTGACTCTCCGGAGCAATCTCGCCTATCTATTGCATGCCTAAAGTGTTCCTGTTTTCCGCTCGTATATTATACACATTTCACAGGCAAATAATTCATGAAATGGTGTTGCATTACAACACTCTCGATTTTTTTCTCATACAAACACGAGCGGCTCGATTATTTCAGGTTGCACTGCCGCGCTGCACTATCCGACGCGACAGCTGACTACAAAAACACATTAATCTAGAAACGAGCGGCTGCTTGATAAACACTCCCACTGTCTTATTATGATAAAATGATGGCTTTTTAGGGCCGACTATCACACCAATAACACGCGACCTCAACCTGCCCGAGGGTTGCTTAGCATCGGAATTGAAGCCATCCCGTCAGCGGAGCCCTACTGACCAACCTCATTCCGCCCGCGGGGCACAGCACAATAGGAACACCCGGGAATGGCACAGAAACGATCAGCGCCGCTGTGACTTTTTCGTGACTGGGAGTAAACAGAGAGAGAGAGAGAGAGAGAGAGGAGAGCATACCTCCCGAAGCAACAAATATCCATATGCTACCAAAGGCACACACACGAAGAAAGTGGAGTGGGGAAAAGCGGGAGAGGGAGGGGTTTGTGTCCCCTTCAACCCCACCACCGACAACCAAGCAGTCCCCCACAACGCACCGCATTTAATTACTCATCCTCACTCAAAGCCTCATTCGGAGGAGATTTGAATTAATTAGCTAATCTGCTGAAAACTGTGCCAACGGAAGTGCCAACGAGGTGCTTCCTCACCCGTCCCGGCAAGGCCTTTCTGGCCCCTTCGAGTGGCTCCCGCGGGTCCCGCGCAAACACACACACACACACACACACCGTGCTTTGAGAGAAATGAAAAGTTTTGTTTTCGTTGTTCATCCCACTTTTCATCCGAGCAGACGAGCGTGGTGCATTCTTTTCTGTTTTGTTTTCCACGCCTCTACCTCCGGGGAACCCCCCCCCCACCCAGTAGGGTGAGAGGAGAGGGAGGGCGCGGATGGTGCTAGTTTCAGGTCAGAATAATTCCGGTCCCGCCGGTCCCACCGGGACCGGGAGGACCGATTAATAAATTGTTCCCTCCGCTCGGCCCCTCGGCAGGGCCACACTTTCCGGTGCGAAGGCCACACAATGCAACGCGAGGTAGGAGGGTAGCCGCGGGGTGGCGGGGCTGAAAATTCACAGGAACACGCTCCGACCGACCAATGTTCCCCCTGTGCCGCTGCCGGCGATCGCGATTCGCGGGGTTCGTCACTTGCGCTCGTTCCCAGCGCGTTCACGTCACCCGGAGCATTTTGCCTGAAGATGATGATCGTTAGTGTCTTCCGTTGCGCTTTTGCGGCGCGTCGCGACGTGCCACACGCTGGTGCAGTGATGGCCATAAGTGAAAATAACATTTTTTACGAGATTTTATTGAGATTTTCAGAAAAGAAAACACACAAGTCTTTTGATATTTCTTGCTGAAACTTATAAATGGCAACTTCAATTTGATTAATATTTTTTAAGCTACGAGATAGTTCTAAACATGTTTAAAATTCTTAGAAAATTTCACGAAAAAGTCTAAAAACAGTGAGAAAAGCGCCCTATAGGTATTACATTACCATCACCATTTGGTTATTATAGTTACACTACCCGACCACAGATGGAGCCACTTATTCGCCATTTTCATGTTCGAACGATGCAAGGTTTTAGGTAATTTATATTATTTTGAAAAAAATTTAAATGATGATTTATTTTGCTCAATATTGTTTCACTAACAGAGTGTTTTTGCATATGTTAAATCGTATTATGGTAATAAGAGTGCACTTTTTTCCAAGACATTCCTTAGTTGCTTGTCAAAAAGTTCGTTATTATCTACAGTTATGCTCTTAGCTCTACCTAGGATGGTTTCTCGTTTACAATATGTACAAATTTTCTTTTAATTTCTCATTCTACAATATCGAAACTCTACGATCATATTTGTCCCGAGCTTCCTCACTGTGCATGTTGAGCATGCTGTGCGAAGAGGAAAGGGGGGAGGCTCATCTCGAAGAACCTCCTCCGGGACCGGTTGGATTAGCGCAGGGTGATGGCCATTCAAAGTTTTGCCATCTATTTGCGGCGCGGCATGGTCCCCGTTTCGCCAACCGGGACGTCAACCCGACCCGACGAGCGGTAGAACTCGTTAATTTGACAGCAATGAGACGGAATGAATCCGGCGAAGCGAACAAGTCGCTCCAGCCCAGATTCGAGCCCATAATTCACCCGCGAACACGCCGGATGCGCGCGGAGACGCGAGCGACCGTGGCCCGGATGAGGCTTGATTGATTGTGCGGTCTGGCTGGCTGCAGGCTGACTTACTTCTGTCAGTGCTCCCTGTTGGCTAGGGGGAGAAAAAAAACCCTGGAAATCTCGTTCCATTCATCAAACGATCAAAACCGATCGAGAAATTAACGATCTACGCAGGGTCAGTTTGGTGAAGGCATTTTATTGCATTAACATTGGCGGCATTCCTCGATGTCGGTGTGCGACATCCGATATCCATCGTCAGGGCTCAGGGGGGATGACACTAGTTGCGCAGCAGAACGGTGGCCGCTTGCTGGGGAGTGGTGAGCAGCGTCGCCCGGTGGTTGCCGGCGACCAGATGTCCAACGGTGGCCGGTTGTCTCAGGAGAACGGCCGGCTGGAGCGTGTGCACCAGCTGGGCCCGCGTTCCAACCGATGGCTGGTGGCGGACGACCGCGTTGAAGCCACGCACGTCATCGGCCGTGTAGTCCACGATGCGCTCCGTGCCGTCGGACTCGACCGTCCGGTACTGGCCGCGCACCCGATCACCGTTGCGGACCTCCTGCTGGCTCTTGATGTCGCCCGAGAGCTCGTCACGCACGGCATACCCGAAGCTGTAGTCGTCCTGATCGTGCTGGTGACGATCCTGGTGATCCTGGTGATCCTGGTTGCGTCCCGAGCTGCGCTGCTGCTGCTGCAGGTTGTCGTTGTACAGCTGGTCGTTGTAGTTACGGGACGATCTCAAACCGTCGTCGTACGATCGGAGCTGATTCAATCGATCCTGCGACCGGCGACCCAGCTGCTGAGCGTTAACACCGACCAGCAGCAGACCGATGGCAAACAGCGAGATCTGGAGGAGCAAAACGTTGGACAGTGCACGTCAGAAAACAGATCTTTCCTGCAAACAAAACCAATCTCTTACCTTTGAAGCCATTTTTGGAATAGTAACCTGCGTTGATCGGAGATCCAACTGATGCTGCTGCGCTTAGAACACTCAACTGCACAATGATGCTTCTGCTACCGCGTCCGGGCGTGTTTTATACTATCGTATCGTTCTACTAGCCACCGATCTGAAATGTGTGAAACATCACACGTGAGGTGAACTATCACACGAGCTTAGTTTCCTATTTCGTTCGTTCGGGCAACACTATCACGTTACGTTCCGCTGCGCTTTTCACGCACTAATTGATTACAATCTTCACACTTGACGTTTGATTCGAAGGATGCAACTCTTACTGCACTTCATCGAGGTGCCTTCCTTGTGGTTTGATAAACAAGAAAGTTTCCGATTACTGGTGGTGAGATGCTTGCTTTAGTGCAGTGTTCTACTAAGTAGGCGACGATGGCATTTGGCGAGGGCGATATGACATATATGCCAGCTGTCACTCAGTGTCAGAATCGTCTGTGCAATTGATATGTTTGATGCACTAAGTGCTAATTTCAAAATAATCTCGATTACTTCTTTCAGTTTAATCTTAATGACTCACACTACGACTTGCCTTTGTAATGTTTTATTTCAATTAGAAAGACTTCAAAATGAAGATAAATAGATAGCAAATAGATAACAAAGACTCAAACTAATATCACAACGCTGCTTCTGAAGTACTTCAGAAGTGCCTGAATTTCTTCCCTAAATTTCTTAAATTCTATTTTAAATTACGGTTTGATCATGGTGTTTATTTAACTCATGGTTAGCTATTAGTAAATTTTAAATAGTAAATGACTTAAACCTCTCTCATTTTTCCATGTTTCGTTAACATTAATTAGACTTCTTTTAGTTGTGTCGGAAATAGCGTATTCTCAGAAACAATCACACATCGCCAAACGTCGAAACTTGAATGCTCAGCTGGCCAAAACGCACCGTAAAATGCATTCAGCAGAACGTTAACCTAATTTTGCGTTAAATCAATTCGATCGAACCCATAAATAAACTCTCCCTGGCCCCCAGGCCCTCTTTCTGCAGCAGCCCCACCCCAGGTGTCAAAAATATCGAGCGTCCAATTTGAGTCGCCCGGTTTTCCCAGGCGTTGACCGCTTCCGGACCGGAGCGGGCCGGTGATTTATGAATGAACTAGATTTCAATTTCCATCGACACACCGCGTTGATTGTCTGCCGGCCGGACCGGGCTGCTTACCCGCGTACCGCCATTAGCCGCGTCGGCCCGCGAAACGCCAGCACACCCGAGACAGGAAAGCAAAGAGCGCAAAGAAAGCAGACAGCCACCTGAAACCGTGTGGTACGATCGGGTCCGGTAATTTTGGGACCTCCAAAGTAACGCGAAGAGAAGACGCAACACACACACACACATACAACATCAACCCAAACACCCCGCCAAATCGCTTCAAAAGAAACGGCCGCCGTGGGGAGCGCAGGAAGCGGGCAATTGGGCCTAATGTTGGTCCGACACCGAGCAGTATCGAAATGTGATACCGTCGTCGTCGTCGTCGTCGTCGTCGGCGATGATCTTGATGTGTGCCCAATGACGCACCGTTCGCTACGGGGGGCAGCGCGAGTGGAAAAGGCACTTACCTTCGGTGTGCGCATGACGTTACATGCGTTACCGAAAGTGGCGTTTGTGGCGTCTCGTTGGTTTGCCTTCACTCCAGCTCCTCCCACCACTCTGTACCGTTAGCTGGCTGTGGAAAGGCGACGGAGCGTCTCTTGGTTGGAAACATAATTATGAGCATCAGCATCAGCTCGTATGGTTTACAGGCTCGTTGAAATGACGTTGAATTGTGCTCGGAGATCGGAGATACGAATTTAACATGGGAAGCTGTTTTCAACACGCTCCTTACTCCGCCATCTTCGGGAACCATATGAATTGTAATGTTAAAAACACATTAGTAGACTATTAAATCAGTATTCGATAAATCTAAATAATAATATTTCAAATTATTTTGTATTTTACTATGCCAAAATAAAGGTTTTTAGTGATATCTTGCGGATGCTGCACAATTTGTTATATGAAAGTATCAAGTAAATCTCCTTTCTAGTAAATCAAGTAAATCCTTCGTTCAATGGCATTCTTCCTCTAGATGACATTACTTTTATAATGTAGATTAATGCCAAAACAATGTAGGATAGATTCTCTTTAATAACACATTTTACGGTAGAATTGAGCTTGTTGAAAATCATCTTAAAATCATCTTAGCAATGCTCAACACCTCAATACCACTGAACAATAATTGAACAATATTTCAATTTCCATTTCGAAGCTTTTTCAAAAAGTATTCTCTCCTTTTGCTCAAACGCAGTACATACCTTGGGTTGTTGAATATGAGAACATATCTCAGCATATCCACACCAAGCCATATTCACAAACCATGCACATAATGCTCACTGCACTCTTACGGTTTGACCTACTTCTGCCACACAGCCCGATTCACTTTCTTTCCCCCGGCCGGTGCCTGTGAGACGACCGGTGCGCTACAGGAAACAATAACGCCTTCGTCGTCCGGCGTCGAACGAACGAAATGAAGCAATAAAGCCCGCGGTTGCAAAAGAACCCACGATCGTTAGTGGTCCGGTTCCGGCAAAAGGTTTGGGGGGGTTTTCTTTCCCCCAAATCCATCCCGATCAGACACTCGAGCAGGCAGTCGAGTCGAGGAAGCGCGCTGTCTTTCCCAAGCGCAAGGTTGGCTGGTAACGGCCAAACGTCGTGGCAAACGCACCTTACCAAACGCACACTGGGAAATGATTCTTTAAGCGGGGATCTCGAGCTAAACGATGGAGCGACGCCGGCCGAGGGGGACCCCCTGGCACGGGGTCCTAGATCCGGCGTTTGTTTGACTCGCCAAACATCGTTGACCTTAATTTTTATGACGCGCACAGATGACGAGTGCGGAAGATTTTTCGGCGCGCTAAGCACCCGGCGCACTCCACCGGGCCACCGCTGAAAGAGATCTTGTTTTGCTTCGCTTTGCTCTCTTGCCGTCCGTCGTTGAGTTAACTAGCGCGGCAGCACCCGGGACCCGTTGGAGCAGTCTCGGGCAGACCTTGTGCGTACTGATGACGATAATGCTGTCCAGAGGAACGCTTGTGGCTTGGGAACCTCCACCGGCGAACTGATTCCGAAAATGATGCATCACCTAAGGCAACAATATCATTAACAGTAAGCATTCAGAAAGCCGAGCAACGGGTAACGTGGTTTTTCTCTCTGTCGAGTGGAGCTAGCACGGCTAGCACGGAACCGTTCGGCGTGGTCTGGTCTGGGCTTGAAGATGACTTAATTTGAGGCGACATCTTTTTTTTTCGGCGTTCCTCGCTCATACCATCACGGAAGTCTCTCGCTCGAAACGGATTTCTTTACATAGCGGATTTGAGATGTTTGTTCCCATGGTGGTTTGCTGATTTTCGGGAAGACGTTTGCAATACGATATCGTCAAACTTTAATCGCTCAATTGCACTAAAGTAGTGGAGTCTGGCTAAAACATAAAATAATTGAACTTGTATTTCAATTTTTTGTACAAAATTGAACAAAAGATTGAATTTTCTTTTATGAATCTAGTTCGAGATGAGGTTAATAATTGCTGGTAGATTTATTTCAGGCCAACAGATCGATTTTAGTTATTTCCAATCGTTATAGTTTTCATAATAATTCGAACCATCTAGTAGCCGTTCACTATAGACTTCAAAGGCTACTAGATGGTTCGAACCATTATGAAAATTATAACGGTTAGAAATAACTAAACTCGTCCTGTTTGCCGTCATGAGATTAAGGAAATATCCTTTATTTTTATTAATTAGCACAACAAGGATTCGAATAAATGACTCACTTGCTTGCAACACAGAGAATATTGTTGGAATCATCAGTAACTGTCTCTCTGGGTCATTAACTTCCCATTGTACGACCGTATAGGCAATGTTTTCAGAAACGTAAAAAACGTTAATTTGTGACGTCTCCTCCTTTGTACCGTACAAAAGTGACAAATACAATGCCACAATCCGCACCGGACGAGCGTTGTAAATATTTAACGTTAATATGCACTCCCCACGGCCACCGCCGCCCGAAACTGCATCCGCCGGCGGTGTGAAGCAAACAGACACTTACGCTTGTGCGACACGCTCGGAGCCGTCCGAGCTTGGGCGCGATAATTGAGTGCTTAAAAATGTCCTCAAAAAGGCGTACACAACGGGCTGTAGCGGCCCGTTCCCGTCCCGTAACGGATTTACATTTCTTTCTGTTTGCGCAACCGCTCTCCGGAGAGGTCCTGTTTTTGAAGGCTGCAGAATGTGCTCAACCTTCACGCCCTTGACTGAATGGGGAAGCAAACGCCAAAATAATAAACCGAGAAAAGAAACAATACTCAAGCTACGGTTCGCAAATAAAGGATCGAAATTTGTCTTCTCCCGGGCATCAGCATATGTGTGTGATTTTTGCGAGGGCCAGCTGGGATGTTGCGAATACTGCACTCGTCATTAAGTGCGCCAACAGCGTGCGCAGGACGTGTGCAATTTTTCACCATTTCACTCGTACCGCCTACACAGTTTTCGCTTGTGAGATTTTTTAAGCCCGAGCCCGACCGATCAAGGTTGATCGTTGAGCCCGGAAGGCCAAGGCCGTCCGCACACGACAGCATGCTCGGCTGTTTTATTATCAACACACAGCTCGGGGACTTGCGCGGTCGTTTTCGGGAAAGCATCAAACGCCAACGGTGGGATGGGATCGAAATGCAAATTAGCCAGCAAAGCCAGCGCACGCTACGACATATGCTGACGGGACGCTTCCCATCCGTCAGGCGCTCGTCGAAAACTGTCGCTCCGGTCCGGTCCAACGTTTGGGAGGCTACGTGGGATATTTATGAGTACGGTTTCTTCGCATTTGCATTTTTCGGTCACCGTAAACCCGGGGCGGCGTGTTTTCAGTTTTATATCGCACGATGCCCTGCGCTGAACCCGGGAAGGGGCAATAAATAAATAATTATTATTATTATATAGTCCGAAGTTTGCTTTCGTCCCGCCCGAGGGGGGGCGGGCTCGGTGCGGCACGGCTTTCCCGGCCGATGGGAGGTACGCGGATCGCTCGGCGGACCTAAGTGGACGATTATCGGTTCGTGCTCGCTGGTGTAGGCTCCGATCCGGTTGGGTTTGCTCCGGTGGGTGATTCGTGGGGCCATAAACGTACGAGCCCGGCTTCAGGACACAGGAAGGGCCGTGCCGTATTCGGATTTATAAAATCAAATTAATCGTTAATTTGATTATTGTTTCAACTCGGCTACTATTTTTATTAGACCTGTTAGTTGGGTTGAAGCAGAAAAAGCAGTTTCTTATTAAAAACGAGTATAACGGAATATGATTATGTTAGAAAAATGATCTACGACAACCACGTCTTTCTTCACGAAAATTGTATTTACTTATATTTTTGTTAAATTTCTGTGTATGAGTTTATGAGTTTATGTGTACATGAACACATACAGGTGCAGATTGATCTTCGAATACGGAGAAAAACATGATTTTCTAGATCATGTTTCGTGCAACGGCTAAAAATAGTGTTTCACTGAATAAACCTGTTCAATTTCGGATTTTGTCCAACAAATTCTTTATTATGAGAGATTAGTTTAAAAATATCTTACAAAAAGGATCGAATCCCATGCTTAGTAAGTGTTTAAACATAAACGTTTATAAGTGTCATAAATATGTCAAAAATGGATAGATCTAAAGTTTTTTTTTCAATGTGTTAAACCACACAAAAGGTTTAACTAAAAATTACAAAAAAGATCGAAGAAATCATCAAAAATATATTTAAAAAATATGCATGCTTAAGACTTCACCAAGCTTTTTATATTAGGTTAGTAAATTAGAATTAGATTACATTTACAATTAGTTAGATTTTCTTTGTAGATAGAATGGTAAATAGATCGATATTTCACCTACGAAAACTATAAAAAATTGGACAATCAGTTGCAAATGAATACTAAATACGTCCATATCATAACTATACTACCACCTCTGTTTTGAGAATAAAACGAAAATTTGAAGAAATAGCTGCAAGTAGTATTCTACAAAGTTGTATAAAACAAACAAACACACCTTTCTGAAATTTTTATAGAATTTTATAGATACTATTACTATTTATTTCAACATGGTGAAAACTTCCCCCTGTATCATAAATTTATGATCGTGAAGGTTTTTGGAAGGATCAACACAAAAACAATGCAACCCTTCAACCATTGTGTAAGCGACTGTATTGGTTCATCCTTGTTTTTAATTGCCCGTACTTTACATTTGCCATTCGCTCCCCGCATCCACCACGCACGAAGAAAGTTCTCACCCCGTCCGAATGCAAATCATCGCGCGCGCAACATTAATCAGAAATAAATCACAATTTTTGGCAGCCAAAACACCGCTCCGGCACCCGGCCAGCGGCATCGCCGGTAAATTGGTACCCGCACGCAACGTGCCGGGCCGTGTAATTATCCTGCCGTGGCGCGACGGCGCCGTAGCCACGCACCGACCGTCGCACCAGCCGGCCCAGCTGGTTTAATAATTTGCTTTTCCTGTTACTTCGCTTGTTTACAAACCACCGGCCCCGACCGCCCGTTCGGTGCGTTTCGGCAATCAACGTGCAGCCGAAACCGGTCCGGCGTTGAGAACGAGCGTTATCCGTGCCGCGCCAGGATACAGCCAAACGGGAGGCACAGGTGAGTTTCGCTTATCACAACGCACCCGAGACGCAGCCTCTACAGCGAAGGGCCAGCTTCAAAAGCAAAGCGAAGCCAGTCAGTAAAAAAAGGCTTCCCAAAAATTCGCATCTCGGTCGACGCCACCAAAGTGCTGGGAGGAATGTGCACGGAACGGTTAAATTTACGAGACGCCCCTCTCATCCCTCCGTTCTTCTCCTTCGCCGGTTCGGGCCCCGAGGGAGCTTCCGGCCTTTTTTCGGGAGGTGGTGCACTCGGTGCCACACAGAGCACGCGAGATGCGAACGCTGGAATGTAGGACACCACGCCCGGTCGTTTTGGTGGGTTTTTGTGAAGAAAAGAAGAAAAGATACACACACGCGCGAGAGTGCGCGCGGTATCATGTGCGGACGCGGAGCTGGGTCGTTAAGCGCGGTCCATCGCGCATCGCGAGCGGATTCATCGCGCGGAGCTGGCAGCATTTTAATTACATTTTTATGTTCTCGCGCAAGCCTCTTCGCCCCATCATACAGCGGGTCCTGCGGGCGAAACGAGCGAAATGGCTGTGTTTGTCTTCATAAATACGCACACGTCCAGTGGCACATCCGCCCGGTCGATGCGGCGCGACGACCCTACCAGCATCGTCGCTTCGGACGCTCGTCACTGCTGGCCCTGACCGTGGCCGTTCGGGATTGGAAGGGTGAGTTGGACCGTGAGGGTCGTGGGTAAAAGGTAATTTCGCCAACGAACTGATCCTGGAGAGGTGTGTAAGAGAGAGAGAGAGAGAAAACGCTTTCATTAGGTTGACGATCGGATGGGATCGGCAAAAGGGTTTGATAATGTAAATAATTTACATATTGTCACACCAATTGGTGACCTTTCGGGAATCGTACGTTTCAGTCGACCGAAGCCTTCCTGTATGCTCCTGGCGCACCCCAAGCGCACAAGTGTACAAAAAACGCATTATTACAAACCAAAGACTGCGCTTCCTTGTCTTGCCCTCCGGGCTTATAGTGCATGATTTATGGCCCAATTTACTGCGGCGGCGAGAAAGAAGACAGCACAGAACGAAAGAAACAGTGGGGACAAGTGCGCAATCCTGGGGTTTAGGTATCGTGGCGAGACAAAAAACAAGTACAACGAAACATCCACACGGACGTTTTAGCCGACTGACCCACTAACGCTGCACCGTCGGCCGCGGCGGCGGTGGTGCGTAAGGTGTGATGCTCAACATTGGCGCGACTTCTGTGCGCAGGTTCGCAGGGGCGATGCAGGGAACGCCGAAAGGAACGCCCGGGGGCTCACGTACACGGACACGGGTGCCGACGTCGTTCGCATTCTCAATGGGTTCGCCAATGAATGAATCGGTATGCGCAACCGGTGCAGCTTGGGGATGGGGACAAATCGTTTTTCCGACATAAAAGTATGCGTAGAGAAGTGTGATCTTTTTATTTACAACTCCACGCAATGTAGACTTAAAGGGAAAAATGATAATTATTTACCTCGATTAAAATATTGGTATTTAAAAATATTGTTGAAAATGGTATGAAAAAAAAAAACAAAGTAGCCATAGCCAACAAATGACACTGCACCTATGAGTAAGTGGCGCCATCTATCGTCGGTTATCGTAACTGAAAATCTAATTTCAATTTACAGTTGTTGCCGCTATAGTTAGCCTCTAAACCATTAATGTTTGCTTATTAATCACTATAGTTTGCCTATAAATCATGGTACATGGCAAAAATTCGTGATTTAGATGGAAAAGTAGGTCATATAAAACAAAAAGTAGGCGATATAAAGGGAAAATTTGGCGACAACGACTGCACAAAGACGTGTGCACCTTTCCCGTGCGTTTTGAACGCTGAAGTCCTTGCCTACCAGACTGAATCTTCATCCTTAGGTAGGAGAATAGTTTTGATAAAGTTTCGGAACGATTCAGAAAGCGTGATCATAAAGCTTATGAAATATATTACCATTTTGTCATTTTAACAGTCGTATTTTTGAACAAGATGTAATGCTTGGTTTAAATCTCTGGCTTGTAATACACCGGGTTGAAGTGTTTGCTGACATAAAGGATTTTTCATCCATTCTTGAGCAGTTCCCACAGTTAGATGGAATCGTCCCACTCAATGTTGAAATCCTTTCACCCATTCTTGAAATGACATTTCCCACACAGGGCTTCCCCACTGTGTTTAACATGTCAGGTTGAAAACTTTTATTGACGCAATTGTATCGATTTTTTCGAGGTCAATCTTTGAACTACATATTATAACCATATCTAGAATGGTTGGAATGATTCCAACATTGAGTGGAATGATTTCTTCTAACTGCGAGAACTGTTCAAGAATGGATGAAAAATCATGCAATACAATTTAAATTTTTCAATAAGCAGACATTCAGATTTTCCTGTAAAAACAGGAGATACGATAAAAGTATTTTGGCCTACATTTAGTGATATATTCTACTTTTAACCAAGCTGATTACAATATTACATCGAAGCGTGAAAGCCATTCATCTCCTTCTAAGCAACATTTTTAGCATAAGCACCGGCGAAGAACATCAGTTAATATTGAGCAGAAACATAACGATCGAGTAGGACAGATTGATGAACTCGGTAAACTTCGCCATCGAAACCGCATTGATTGAGCCGCACGTGAACCGGATCCGATGTTGGCTGCGCGTGAGCAGCAACCCAATCGTCAGAGCCGCCGATCGGTACTCACGGTGAAACGCACGCGAGTATCGCATCTGCATCATCCAGTCCGTGCCGTACAGCCGATCGCCGATCGAACGATTCTTGAAGCAAGGCGAACGAAGCGTTATTCACACGCGGCTCTGACACGATCGGTAGCTCCCAACTGAGCACATACGCATACGTACCATATCTTGCAGCTTCTCCACCAGCTGGCAGAAGATGAAGTACTCCAGCACGATCGAGATGGGATACTCGCTGAAGACGATGTTTTCACGCAGCGCCTGTCCACGGAGCGTCACGTAACATCCGGCCGTCACAAGCCCCAGCGAGAAAATGTGATGCTGGAGAAAGACGAAGCTCGCCATTCGCTGAAGTTTTGTTAGCATGCTGGAGTGGAAGAACGCAGCCAGGTTAGAGGTCGCTGAAGGCGATATCAAGCCTTCCGAAAGAATTACATGAATATCTCCGAGTGTCGCTTGGCGCACGTGCGCAGCCGTTGGTGCAGGGTGGTCCAAAACAGCGCCCGATTGTCCCGGGCGTCCCGCGCCTTCAGCTCACGCTCGACCGTCTCAAAGACCTCACCCAGGCAGACCCCAAGCAGCTCCATTTCGCCCAGAAAACCCACCAACATCGCGTTCACAATCGAGCAGCCCATAAAGAAGCCCACCGTGGGGAAGTAGAGAAAGCTCGAGTACAGAAACTGATCGAACTCCGTGCCGATCGGTTCGCCGCGCATCACCAGCATGAAGTGCTTCTTCCGATGCTGCCGCGAGAGCCACGTCTGCAGCAGGATCAGCAGAATGCCGCACTGTGGGCCAAGCACGAGACAGTTGCCCCAGCGGTACCAACGCTCACGGATCCGCGCCGCGCTCGGATGGTCGCCGGCGAACGAGCGGTCGTTCAGAAAGTCGCCCAGCTGCCGGAACGAGTCGTAGTGCAGCGTGAAGATGAGCATCAGCAGCAGCACGGCCGTCAGCACCGTGATCGCGCCCGAAACGAACGACACGTAGTTCACGTCCTCCGGCCGGTACACCATGTACAGGATCTTGTGCAGCAGCGTCGCGAGGTACGCGAGATAGCTCAGCACACGCGCCACGGCCACCAGCTTCGTGAGCACGGTGTGCGGGTCGAACGGATAGCCGGCCACCAGCTGGAACGGGCGCAGAAAGTACAGGTAGTCGCGTCCCTCACGCAGATGCCACACGATGTCCCACTGCAGCCGAATCCACTCCATGTCGGTGCGTGCTCGCTGGCTGGACTTGAGGACACAACTGCAGTAACTTCCCGTTCGGTGCTGCCTGGGAAACTGGGCGTCCCGGAACGGCTTGCCTGTTTGGGTTTCATCATGCAGCAACAAATGGACCCATCCTGGCAAGATGGCAGTTTGCTCGGAGTTTTCCCGCCCCTATTAATCAGGTGGCATGAAAAATGCACAACGCGCCGGAATGTGCAACGGCACGCTGCAGTCGGGGGAACGTTTTTTTTCTCGAAGGCTGCCTTGTAATTAGATGTTTACGATCAGAAGGGTAGCAATCTGTCAGGCCCTTCTGATGTCCGATTGTCCGCTTTGATGGAGGAAGTCGTTTGATGGTTGAGTTAATGCAGCTAAAGAGCCGCTTGAATATTCTATGATGCGTTAAGCCTAGAACGTTTTCCTTGTTATACTCTTGCTATACACTACACATAAAGGATATCACTTGTAGATATAGAGGGTGTTGGATGTTGTTAAATGAATATAAAGGAATTTTGCGATTTCTTCTGTTTTACTTTTTTATTTCTGTAGAACCACTACGCAACTAGTGCAAAACAACAAAGTTCATTTGTTGTAAGTAGGTTTCATGGAAAGATTCGATTTTGTTCACTTTCATTTGTTTACTCTTTTAAAAACTGAGTTCTCTATTTCGATTGAGTTTTATTACTTTACGTCATTTACAAACTTTTTGGTGCTATGAAATCGTTTCGATTTCAAATTATGGACTATCTTTATTCTAACTATTTTACCTATATAACTAACCAAACATTTAATGTTTTTCTGGCAAGCACTTCGAAATGGAGAAATCCATATTTTGGTTTAAAATATACCTGGATCTCTACGATTCCTAGATAGAAGATTTAACAATTTGAGAGTTAAATACAATATTTCATAATGGTTTCTTCAGTACAATAATATC
Organism: Anopheles dirus; assembly: GCA_000349145.1. Lineage (NCBI taxonomy): Eukaryota > Metazoa > Arthropoda > Insecta > Diptera > Culicidae > Anopheles > Anopheles dirus. The sequence continues at coordinate 11,963,053 of KB672868.1, read as the reverse complement.
TCTGACTTAAAAAAATTGTAAATCGGTGTTATTATTCGTCAATTGTGATTATTATTATTGTTGATATTATTATCATTATCTCCAGTGTCCTAACATAAGTCAAAGCCGTCAACAAACGATTATAATGTCAATATCGATCAAAGTAACCCACTGTCTACATGTTCCACTCCAAAATCTTGTTTTTGATTCAAATAACCAAACATATCTAAAAAAAACTATTTTTAAATTAAAAGAGTTTTAAAAGATCATTTCGTGCTTGTCGAGTAAAAACACTTCGATTCTTCTCGACAATATCATCAACACACAAAACACTATGGGTGAATCACAGATATCCACAGATATCCACAAGTATTCCCCCAAACTATCATACAATTGCCTTCCAGGGATGTTGCCAATAAATCAAACAACGAAAAATCATTCCATATTTATGTATTGGTCAAAGATTAACACGAAATCCCACATACTGCTGTAAGGGAAGCGCAACCACCTCCGAAAGAATGTAAGGCATGCCCGTGCGCTCGGGCTTCCCCGGGGCAAAGAAAAGCACCAATAAAATAATGTGCAATAAACTTGCGAAAACAAATGGCGAGGGTACGCATAATGGGAAAATGCGAACCGCACGCCCGTCCCCACCAGCAAACCCCCCATCCCCGGAAGAGAATAAATCGCACCTGACCCGAATCGTACGCCGCCGACCCCTTGAAACCGAACCCTGCGGGCTAACGAACCCACAGAAGAAAAGAAAGAAACAAAAGAAGAAAAAAACACTGTACAAAATATAACACCTTGACCTTCTTCCACGGCACGCAATCATGTATCTTTCAATTAAACTACTCCCAAAGAGGATCTTTCTCCGGCGGGGTTTCAGCGCAGCCACGCAGGTTGGGGCGATCAATTTTCGGCTCGTAATTGCATTTATCAGTATTTTGGTCATGAACCGTCGGAACCGTGCGCATTTCGATACAGCCGGTCAACTCGGTGCATATCGGTTGCAATTATTTTGGTAAATGGCAAGTTCGGGGCTTTTTTTCTTTGTTGCACGCACACAACAGATTGTGTCAGTGTGTCGGTATCCAATGTGACAGCTTCTCAAACGATGTGCTCCCCCAAAACCCCAGCCAGTCAAGAGGCGGCGCCTGCTGCGACCTCAAATGCAGTTCACGGTGTTGCTAACTTTCACCCAAGGTCACGTCCTCCGCGCGCGATTGGCGAACATTAGAGCAGGAAACGATTTTTTACGAGCCGAGTCAACAACCGCCGCTGGGTGGGTGGTACCAATGGGGCACCAGACGCGCACACCGGGCCGGACAAATGACGACCGGGACCATAATCAGCGTGACACAATTCCTGGCGCGTACGGTTCGTTTGGCGGGCACGCACGTCAGGCAGGCGCGGTTCACCCCGCGGTCGTTTTCGGAACGCCCGTGCTCCACCTGCAGCGTTGTGGGCCAACGGCTAACGGCTGAAACGCTCGCGAGTCGATGGGACGGTGCGATTAACTAAAGCAAACGTAGCGCGCAAACGGAATCGATACACGGAACGGGCAGCATCGCGGCGAGAGGCGTGAGCAGCATAACGGAGTCGTGGCCGGAGACGAATATAATTAAATTAGTCCAACCCGGTGTTGGACGCTGCTCCCGAAATTCGTCATCGTTCGTACCGGCTGGCTGGCCCGTGCTCGCTCGCACTGGAGGGCCATCGGCTAGCACCCGTTTAAATTTAAACTAAAACCAATGCGCATACATTATAAAGCTAATGCTACAGCTGTGACTACGGGGCGGATGCATAGGGAGTCACTGAACTGGATCGGCTAGAGTTATAAGAGCTTGATACGATATGACCTTTAAATATGAGCAAACATTTATTACTAAACAAAGAGCAGATATGAACGAAATCTAATACTTGCAATCTGTTCTCCAAATTGAACCTCAAAACAACGGATATGTTGAGAAAGTTACAATGTCACTTAAGTTTTCAACCAAAACCGGTATATGTTCCACACGTAATGTACCGGGTATTAGTGTATGTTAACAAATTCTAGATTACTGCTGAAACATTGAGTTATTTGTACGTCTCCTGATTTGAAAATATATACATTTAGCTCAAAATAGACCTTATCTCACAACGGCAACTGATTACTGTTGTTGATCACGGTTTTTTTTAATTTCAATTTAAAGAGATTTTCATAAACGGCTTGAATCGGGTGAAATATTTCACGGTAGTTAAACAACTCATCACTAGGTGGCGCTGTGGAGATCGCAGTCTCGTGAAATGCTCGTGGAACAAACACTCGTCAAATTTGGCATTTGGTTCGTTAAAAATGTGTTGTTTCGATGGATGATTCGTTAAAAGATGAAACACCCAAAGAACCAGCCGGCGTTCGTTTCGGTTGAGTTGAAGAAATATGACATTTATTAACATAAAGCATATTTTTAGGAAAAAATAAATTGATGAAGAAGTATATCCGTTGCTTCAATGACCAAATTTACATCTCACCGATCGGCATACCCGCGTATGGCATACATTTGTTTATAGGGTCGCTGGTGGTGCCACGATCATCCTGGTTTTTGCCTCGTTCACCTGCAGACCGTGGATTCCTACTGCCTGCTTAATCCTTAGATAGGCATCCGCCACGGCGGCAGAGAACGCCAACTCAATTATGTCTACATCATCCACTTTTGCCAGGATCTGGTTAGGCTCATAGAAGACCGTCTCTGAAGTTTCCACCTCTATGTCACGGATGGCCCTCTCAAGCGCGAGGTTGAAGAGAGGAGTACTGAGAGTTTTCCATCCACCTTCACCTAGTGATCAATCGGCTGCTGGTGACCTCTACTGGAGCTAGATTTCCGAATAGATGGAGAATTCAGTGGACAACGAAGAAAACTACACCACAGATACGCTCGATTATTTATCATTTCAATCCGCTTTATTAAATGTGTAATAACGATAAGATCGTAAAAACCGTAGACAAATCGTCAACCTACTATGCTGGGTAGAATTAGTAGAGCGAAAACAAATAGAAAAGAATTAGTAAAAAAAATGCGCAGGAAACTAACTTTCCTTTCAAAGGTAATGTTTAGAACATTCGCCTCCATTCCGCATCGAAAGTGTCACGTAATATTGTATGATAGTATAAAATAAATGGCGTATATAGAGTACGCGTCTCGAGTCCATAAAAAAGTACCGAATCGTAATCGTATTCAAATATAAAAAAAAATATTCTCAAGCAGAATATTGATCGTTCAAATGAAATTTAGCAAACAGTGATCGGTGATGAAACTCTTGAATTGTAAAAAAAAACTGCGCCACACGGGTGGTAAGTATGGAGCCTATTGTTGGGGTGGTCCGGTGGACGAATCGCTGCCATTGTATGCCTGCATCAACGGGGGACGGAATTCGCCACCGTTCAGCATGTAGCCGGGATCCCCAAAGCCGGGTAGCAGAAACTGCGGACGGCCACAAAACGGTGGCGCGTACGGATTAAGCGTGACGTGCTCATGCTGCGGATTTGGTAGCGGCGATGACCGCGGCGACAGCCCCAGATAATTCTGCGGATGATGGAGCTGCTGCCACTGCAGCTGTTGCATTGATCTGGTCATCAGCGCGATGTGATCCGGCTGGAACGTTGTAGGGAACGGCGGTTCTGGTTGCTGCTGCGGTGGCAGCCCATTTGGGACGCACTGATCGTTAATCAGTTGTCCCCCCGGTACCATCATCAGATGCATTGTGTTGTGCGCTGACGGAAGGTAGTTCTGCGCGGGAAAGATGAAAGCGGTTGGTGGTTTTAAAAATGAAAAACAACCCAAAACGCCCGGAACGCGGCCACATGTACGTACCGAGATGTTGTTGGTAGGCGGCAGTTGTGCGAAGATGTAGCCGCCACCCGGAACAGGGACCCCTTCCGGCGGTACCGGCAGTGCCGAAAATATCGACGAGACATTGCCGTCCGGATCGACGAATACCGCGTGGTACATCGGCTCGCCTGGCGGCCGCATAGAGATGGCCGGGGTAGTTAGTTGGTGCTCACAAACCGGAACGACACTAACCATCTCGTCCTCCACCACAAACGGTGAGCCGGAAAAACGCACTAGGGTATTGATGCCGGGCGGCAGGTGTGCCATAGGAACAGCTTCCGGCGGAGCTGGAAATACCGGCAGTGCGGGTAGATCCGGAGGTGCCGGAGATGGCGATGAGACAATGGCGGCCTGATTCACGATTATGCGGTACACCGGCGGCAAGCGCTCGCCATACGGCCGCAGGGACATGGCGTGAGAGGTAAATTGTTGATCGTGGCCTTGTGGTGGTGGTGGGTCCATACAAACCGTCTCTTCGGCCACCACCGGCTGCTGTAGTTCCTCCTCCACCACAAACGGCGAGTCCCTAGATCGGCCGGTATAATCTGCGGGAGTGAGGAAAACAAAGCAGGAGCTAATCCGTTGCATCCCATTCATCCATCATCTGCCTTGCGTGGATATTGAGTGGATTTTGCAACTTACATTGGTTCCGCAACATTACTGCGTTCGCATACCTGAATGGTTTGAGGTATTTTGCACGGGATTGGCACATGCTGCGTCTCGTCTGACGGGAAGAGGAAAGCTATGTTACAAAACGATACCACCACCTCACTCTCGCTAACACACACACACAAGCAGCACGTCCTCCTCACGCACGATACCTACCTCACGCTCCTCGTAGTGCATGGTTAGCCATAAATCGAACTCCACGTTCCGATAGATGTGCGGATCGAGCGCCTTAGCCGCCGTGTACGGGATCGGCGCGATGCCCATGGACAGCAGCTGCCGGACGCACGACACGTTCGCGTCCGGCAGTAGCGGATTCTGCATGCGCGTCCTGTGCGGGAAGTCCTCGCCGATGTACTTCCGGCAGCCCTCCACCGTGCCGTACAGTTCAAAGAACCGCTGGATCGGTTCGAAGCCGTCTGGGTTGTGGAAGTGGCACAGCTGCGGGTAGCTGAGCGCGCAGCTCGTGTCGGCACCGTTTCGGCTCAGTGGCAGCCGCCGACCGTCGCCCGTGTGCGCGACCGTACCACCGTCCTCCAGCTCCTCCAGCGTCGCGTCCTCATCGTGCAGCATCACCTCGACGGCGTACTCCACATCCGGCAGGCACAACACGTTATTGTATAGCACCTGGTAGACGATCGCTGGAAGCACAACAGTAGAAGATACGGTCCGATATACTACACAAGAGACACATGCCATTAACAAGCCCTACCCTGACAGTACGCGGCCGTTCGCATGTAGTCCATAGTATAGACCGTATCGAAATGATTGTCCCGGTCGACGAACATCCGCCACATGCGCTCATGGCTGGGCTCGTTGACCACCCAGTAGCCGTCGCTGTACGGTTTGTACAGCATCACATTTGCCCTGCAGGGAAGAAAGATTGGGGAGAAATTAGAACACATATTGATGCCTTGTTCAAACACAGGATCCTCCTCCCACTCGGTTTTTGTATTCCGTACCCGTGACACAGCGCCAGCGCTTTCAACTCCAAAAGCGTCCCGTACGATTTCGGCAGCAGCATATTGTCCATGTACAGCTCAAAGTCCCAGTGAATGTCCTGGAAAAAAAAAATCCGATCCGGTCACGCAGGAGAACACCAGTCGAGATTATAGAGCGCCCGCGCATACCTTCTCGAACCGGGTGCGATTCGCGCGCATGTACGCGACGCACTCCCGGCGGACCCGGTCGTAGTGAAGCTGCACGTCGTACCGTTGCTCGGCCACTGCCCGGAACAGACACGACGCATCCGGTGCCGTATGCTTCCGGTACAGTCCTATCCGTTCGAGAAATTTGTCGTGCAGGTCGGGCATATCGCGGCAGCCCTCACCGAAGTTTCGGGATCCCCACGGATCCTGCCCGTCGTCGTCGTCCATGTTTCGCAATCCGGTGACACCCTCTCTTAGCTACTTCTAATTGCAACCGAAATTCGTTCAACACCGGCCACGCACGCGCATAAACAATCTACAATAAAACCAAAGGCAAGCACACCTTCTGTGAAAATGGAAAAAACCGTCAAAATTACAAAATGGTGGAATCCACGTGACGCACTTCTGGATTGTTCGAGAAAGACACGGAGCCAGAAGGTGAGGGAGGGAATGCACGCGACGGTGAGACCGGGATAGCAGTAACACCAATGCTCCCCCCACACACATGTAGTAAAGTGTGCAACGCAAGTTGAGCAAGGTTGCCAAACTCGAACAATTTGCAATGATCTTCTATCATTGCATTATATTTGTTTATTTTCAAAGCAATTGTTCGATTCGTTATCTTACGATATGGTTCTAGATAAATTATTCGCCATATTTGAGCAGGCCTAAAGGATTCCAGAGGGGTACAAATCTTTCGTGATGGCTAGGAAAGTTTGTACATATACGGTCTTAAGCAGGCGTCTGAATCATGGAATGATCTATTTCACGAATTTGTACATGGGAGTTTGGAGTTTGCAAGGAGCCTAGACGGCGATTGTTTTGTACGAGGATAATTAGGAGAACATGGATAGATTGTCGATCTAACAAGTTTGAGATGAACGATATTGGTGAATTTACAGGATTTTTCATCCATTCTTGAACAGTTCCCACAGTTAGATGAATTTGTCCCACTCAATGTTGAAATCCTTCCAACCATTCTTGAAGTGGTTATGATATGTAGTTCAAAGATTGGTCTCGAACAAATCTGTATGTGTTTCCTCCCTTTGAACGTCAACTATGATGGAGGACAAAGTGTAATGCAAATTCACCAACGGTATTACCTTCAAGATGTCTTCAAGATGTCAGAGCCAGTTGGACATTTTTACGTTGGGTGCTAGACGAAATTTCCCAGAGAGATAGACGAAATTTCCTTCAAAAACTGGTTCTTTACAAGGAAATTTGGTAAAAAGGAAGTATAGAGTCCCTGTTCATCCGTTTGACAGTTTTCATAGATCAGGTGGGCGACACACTAGACTAACATGATTTCAATCGAGAGTTCATTTCTGGTGTAGGTTTGTTAAACATTTTAATTTGTTTAGAAATGGAATGTTCACTCTATTTTTTCATGCCGATCCCAATATTTAACAAGTGTGTGCATCTTTAAACGTTTGAAACCAATACTTTACGGGTAAGTAGCGATGCTTGTAGCAACTAAAACTGTGTTTTCTATCATTTTAGGCATTCCGGTTGCACGGCATGGCCGTATGCCGGTGCCAAGAGCCAAATGCAAAGAGTAACGCAAGTAAAATGCCTACAATAACACAGTTTTAGTTGCTACAAGCATCGCTACTTACCCGTAAAATATTGCTTTAAATATGGTTATAAACGTTTAAAGTATTGGTTTCAAACGTTAAATGATGTACACACTTGTTAAACATTGGCAACGGCATGCAAAAATACATTAAACGACCCATTTCTAAACAAATTAAAATGTAAACAAACCTACACCAGAAATGAACTCTCGATTGAAATCATCTAAGTCTAGTGTGTCGCCCACCTGATCTATGAAAACTGTCAAACGGATGAACAGGGACTCTATACTTCTTTTTTACCGGAAATTTATGTTTAGGGATATCCGGCTCTCAGTTTTGACAGCTGTCATTTTTGCTATTTTTGATGGTGTTGATGTTTAGTTCACAAAATAGTCATTTTGAACTACGGTATGTGCGAATCGAATAGTCCAAACTCCTCTCACTAAAAGCGAGTAATCGACCGACTGAAATATTTTTCTTCGATTATTTTCGCTCAAAAATACCATACAACAGTGAAGTCAGTTGAACTGTTTTAAAATTTGAGTATTTCTGACGATTTGCCCAGTGTGCGGACTCAAAAGTCGCTCACCATTTTGAGAGCCTCTCTTTCTCGCATCTCGCTCTGGCGGAATTATTCCTCGCTCGCTCACGCTCTCACAGTGGAAGCCGAATGACCCGGCTGTCAGAATTGGCAGCTCGTTTTGACAGCTTTGACAGATGGCAATTTTGTTGTTTTTATTGTTATTGTGTTGTTGTTGCTCTTCTTCTTCGTGCGCTGCCGTGCTGCTGTGTAAAATCGTGAAACGTGAATTTATTGATTGCGAAATTGTTAAAATAAGTTATAGAATTGGTTGATGTGCGCAGTGTGGCTGCCTTCGAGAAGGTAAAATAAATTCTGCACATACACGCACATGCCCGAGAGCATTCCGTGTGTGTTGAAGCATTTTAAGTCATCTTTTTCGGTTCGGCTAGTGTGGAAAACTGTGGATAAACCGCGTACAGTGTGGTTATTGTAAAGTAAGATTCTGAAAAGCTTTTCATTTTGCGGTGCTTGCGACATTACGTACGCCGATCTGCCTAGGTTGTGCGGCCTGAAAACAGTGCGCGTGTAGCAAAAAAAGAAGGGGTGCTGCGAAAGAACGACATATTCGCAGCGAGTTCTGCCTGTTCCGTATCGAAACCACCGCCCGAGCGGAGGGCGATAAGAATCCACCCGGCCCAAAGTGACCTTCTTCCCCCGGGGCGTCTAAATGGCAAACAACTCGCATTTATGCAACAAACACACCAGTTTGCAGTTCGGTGTGGATGCTGTTGACTGAGAATCAACAAAGCGTTCTGGCCGTACATGGGAGTACCAGCCATACGTGAAAAGTGCAACGTTCCCAAGCGGATGCGCCGAACCAGTTCTTCAGTCTTCAGATTTATCGCAGGGGGATTTCTGGCTCGTTTTTATTACTGCGTCGCAATTTATTCTCTGCTTTCCGTTCCCGTTCAGGTGTACGTTCTGGTCGAGGGACCGCGAGCTGCGGGAATGATTTCATAACAGGTGCTGAAATTGCACGTTCTCGCGTCCGCTGGTGTGTTTCAACCCGGAGAAGCGTTTTTATCATCCAGAAAAGTTGGGCCGCATATTTATCAACCTAATTAAGCTTCGTTCCCGGCCCATAGAAATGAGACGTAGAATTTTTCGACTGTAAACACACTCCTGTTTCGTAATATCATTCGCGCTCTTTGTCCTGCCTTCGTCGTCCATCCCGCCCTCTTTGTGACGAACGAAAACAAACTCACCTAACATATGGTGGGCGACTAGATGGATGCGGGAATAGCACACTTTGGTGACACGAACACAGCAGAACCATCTCGGCGGAATTGCGCATGTCGCGCTGAATGTAAACAAACAGCTCAAGTGGAGATACGAAAAAGGGCACGGGTGTCTTGGATAGAGGCATCATGCAAATCAGGCTCGACAGCAGAACCATGGAAGAACCTTCGAAAAGCGAGATAGGCTACCACGGCGACACGTCGGCTTAGCGGTGACCACCTGACTAATTGATAGATAATTGAAGGAGAACCCCTAGCAAATGGAGCACCACTACCATCGTCACAAAATTCTGTTTCAATGCGATCGCCTTCGTCTGCGATGTGTGCTCAGGCAGCCAGCCGTTCCAAGAACAGACAGGTCATGCGGTTTATAAATAAGAAATGATCAGTAGAACGAACGATCTTCGCCATCGACCGCGTGCGCGTAAGATGCTGCCGATGCTGTTGCCGCAAGAAGCCGGAGTGGCAATGATCGGTTTGTTGAACACCTTCAACCGCACATAAGTGGCACGTACGGCGATGACTCGGTGGGCTCGTTCGTTCCGGGGCGGTTTACCTAGAACGAAAGTGGAATCTGAACCGAACCGGTTCGGAATCGGTGCTGTGCTACAATCATCACAGTATTTCTGTTATTTTTTTTGCAACACCCACTCGCATGAGGACTGAAGTTTGGCAGAGTCTTCCGAAGCTTTTCAAGTTTATGCTGCAGTGGAGTGATTTATCAACATTCTGATGGAAGCAACAAAAAACGAAGCCTTAACGTTACTGACTTGGCATTTTTTGTCCCGAATCGTGTAACATAACCAAATCGTATCCAATTCTACGGCGGAACGAATTTTGGACGATTAACGTAACTTCCGTCATCGTGGTCGAACAACTGATTCAGCGATCGGCAACGATCGGCAACCGTTTTAGATCCAAAATCAAAATGTTGCGTACTTAAACTGTGTTACTTTAAAGTATCAGGGTTACTAGGTTAGACAGTTTTTAGATATTAAAATATTGGAAGATATTAGATTATGAACTATCTCAATTACAAGAAGTGTCACAAGAGCCGTTGGTTTCCGATCGTTGCTTTAGTTCGTAGTGTGTCGAGGCTGCGGTTGGTGTCGTACGGAATGCCTGACGTGCGTAAACTGAAGGAAGTGTTGGTGGCAACTTCTGATCCGCTTTAGTTAATATGTGGTTCACGAATAACGAACAGATACGGCTCACCCGAACGCATAATTTACTGCCATGTGCCATGGCCTGCTTGGAGGTGTCTGTTTCCTCTTGCTAGCGCGGCACACTATGATCGTTTTTTGAGAATGCTACGAACTTCCTGTCTCCGCTTATTAGAAACGCATAATTTTTATAATAGGCTAGATGTTGAACATTTTCGCCACAAAAATGTACGGTTTTAATGGGATATAAATCTCACAAGATAAGTCAGGGCCACGCTTCGATCGAGCAGCGAGCAACCTATTATTGGCAGGGTTTTCTCTTCTCTCGCTACCCGCGGGTGAGGTTATGAGCATCGTTTATTTTTAATACCTTTCAATAGGTGATAGAGATGTGGTGATATGAAAAGGTTAGAATGCTCCTGCGCTGGGGTGTCTCTTATTGGCGCAGCATCAACCTCCAACCTTAGAAGCCGACGGCGCCAAGGTGGACAAGAACGTTTCGCGTTGATTTATCACACCGGCACCAGCAGGGTCCGCAAGGTCATTGGTCACGTTTACCCTTGTGTGGCCATCTCGATCCATCGCTCTTCCGTTTTGTGATATGTAAATTGGCTCGGTCGGAAACTGTTCCGATCGCGGAAAGCTTCCCGCGTGCGTAATTTTGGGCGCTTTGGGTGCGCCCGCGCACGCACGCGGGCAGATAATTTCCTTCGCGAACTTGAGAAAATGCCACCGGACGCGGTTATGATATCGCCGGCAACAGCAGCCGGCTAGGTTTTGTTTTGTTTTATTTATTGTTTTTTTTTGTCTTCTCTGCATTCCACCCCACTCCCATTGCCTTTCTTCGAATCGACCGCTCCGGCGGATGCGTGTATTTGTGCGGATCAGCGATACAAACAGCGCTGGGGAGTTCGTACCTTGGAGAGGGGCGCGCACGCTTGGTGCAATGATGTTGCGGATGTGGGCCGGCGTGGCTCGCTCAATCGCGATCATACCGTTGCCGGTGTAGGACGTGATCGGTTGCGCGAAAAACAAAAAAACGAAACGTTCGTGTGTTGTTGTTCGCGATTTTAGTAGTATGTAGTTGGTGCTTCAGTTGTTCGTTAACGATATTGCTTTGATGAAGGTATAGTGCGCGATAAAATTAGCTTCAAATTGTCACGCTGTTTTATTACAATCGCGGTAAAATATGCGATCCGTGTTAGGAGAAGGAATGTGAGCATTGGATTGTGAAACATTTGATAGTGAAAATCAATTTCATTACATTTATATTTAACAACTGTAACAAAGCCAATAAGATCACCTTCTTCGAAAGCTCCAGAGAGACCTACGGGAAGCATACAAGTTACTTCTCTCTTTTTTGTGAGCATGGCTCAAAGAACACTCCTTCGCTTGCTCTTTCGCAATCGGTTTGATCTCAATCAAAAGAGTTCAATTCACCGCGTCGGGCACGAACCCGAATCCCGCGGTGAAGGAGGGTCTGTCGATCGTGTAGCGATGCTGGAGAAGTGTTCCTGCTTTCCATTCCATCCGCACGAACAGTGAGACCATTGTTCTGCGCGATCGCGCTGCTGCTGCTGATGATGCAATCGACGGTTTTGCTTCTCGAAGTCTGGACCCGCTGGGCTGCTGCCACGCGGATTGGGATCTTCTGCTCCGCCCTGCTACAGGCAGCCAGCCAGCTCGATCGCTTCCGATTGCGCCAGTGAAAGTGGTACCACAATGTTCCCCGCGCACGTGGCTCGAACGGCTATGCTCAGTTTCAAATCGTGCTTACAGCGTGGTCGGAACCGGTGGGAGGATTTGAATGCTGGGAGTTAATCTATTTTCCCGTACCTTTTATGGCGCTTTTCCGGATTTCTTTTCCCGGGTTTGATCGTACGACAGCAGCAGGGAACGTGTACGCGCGAGATGCATTCTCTTTTGGGACCTCAAGAGTGGGTTCGGATGGAGTGAAATTGAAAGTGGGCGGAATATGGGTTATTGGTTTTGTGTTTTCATAGGCAATCTTTACTTTTTTTTATTACATTTTTCATTACTTGAAGTCGTGATCTCTATACCATACGCATGCGAGCCGAATTACATTAACACATTGTCTCTCTTTTTATCTCTCTTTCTAAAGTCGACTGTGACACTGCAGTAGCCAACGCGCGCATTCAAATTATTCTGACGATCGAAATTGACTGTGTGAAAAATCGTGACAGCACACGCACAACAGCGGAAGAGAGAAGCGGTTGACCGTGGGCCAGTGGAAGCGGTTAGTTCAAGAAATTCATAAAATCGAGAAGTGATCCGCGTGCTTGTGTGTGAGTGGGTGCTTGCGTGTGCGTCGATAGTGCGTTTGTGAAGCGAGATTCAAGAAATCGGATTACATTGCGAAGAACCGGAACCGAACCGATCGGACCGATCGCAAGTGCGGGCGGCAGACGGCGGCGGGTTGAACGTATAAGCAGACCCCGTAGCTTGATAATATTACGTTCGAGATGCGTAGCGTGCGCAGCAGCTTCACCATCGGGCGGTTGGCGATTTATCCGAAAAACTCAAACATTCGCACCGGTGAGTACATCCGGTGGGAGATCAGCCTTTGTTAATACGATAGAGGTTTATTGAACAAAGGGAAAGATTAGCAGAGGTTATCTTATTGCTTTATTTAGTTAAAGTCACATTGTTGCTAAAACATATTATGTTTTGAAAAACTTGATCTACGAGTAATATGTCCAATGCTTACAGTGGAACCTTGGAAACGTCTATAGGACCGAAAGATCTAGGCCCTTTATTACTTCCTGTTTCTGATTCGACAGCTTTCAAATTTTCTGTTTCGGTTCCGGCTTCTAGGAACGTCGATTTATATCTTCTTGATTTAATATGTCTAATGGTTATTCGGCATTAACGATCACATCGAGGTAGTCAGCTCTTTTAAGAACTAGTTCTCTGGGAACTAGGAACTTATGGAAGGCTACTAGTTCTCAAGATCAAGCGCCAGCAAATTTTGAGATAGATTCTGTGACTAAAACGTTGTTAAAACGTTTCGTATATCGTATACCAAACGCACACACCCTTGTTTTTGAGACATCGAGAACGCGCACCGGATTGGATCTCCTTGAGAGCACCAAACTTGCATCGGGATGATTCTTATGTTATCAGTGCACGGATCTAGCAGAGCGAAAGAGATCCCGTTTTTTTGTTTTGTTTTTGCAATTGCCCAGACATTGGCTGTGAGGTGGTTCCTACTCCTACTACTACTACCACCTGGCGGCAACCTTGAGCATTCCATTGCAAGAGCCCAACAAAGTATGAACGATTTGAAAGGACGTCGCGATCGGTATTCGTTTCTTCATTCTTTCGATCGATTCTTTCGCAGCCAACCGTCGAAAGGAAGTTTCCGAGGAAGGAGTTGTGGACGCCAAAGCAATCAATGACAAGCTTTTTTTTGCTACTTCTTCTGTACGGTTCCAGTCCAATAAACCTCCATTCTAAGCCACCTTCACCAAACCGGCAGCAACACGTATGTTTGAAAAGCATACGTCTAGGAGCGCGTCTCGCGCTCGAGTTTTTTTTGCGTATTTTACTGTGTTTCGCTGTTTGAGCGTGAAACAACATTTTACCAAAAACTATCTCTTCCGATAACCACCCCTCCCGGGTAAGGTGGACCGCTGGTGGACGGATGCGTTTTTGGTGGTTTCGTTGTTTAATGGGCGCTTCGTTTGCGCTGGCAGCGAAAGGATAAAGGTGAGAACAGCGATTCAGTACCCTGGGCCACCTCCCAAAAGCACGCACGAGCCGCTCATTGAGGGCATGGTTAACGAATCAATTATTTTATTTTATGTTGTTTACCTTTTTGACGTAGAATTGTTCAAGCACCGATGCGGGCAGGCAGGCACGGGTTTCAGGGGTCCGTTCCGATGACAACCGGGTGCTAATTACACTCTGGATTATAGTAATTATCAGTGCGTTGGTGAATATAAAAATCATGGGAATGTCATGCATAAAAACGCTGCATTTTGTGCGTACACCCTTGAACCGAATTCGCGGTACGAATGGAGTTTTTGGTGTCGCGAATGCTGCGGGTATGACATTATGACATGGCCCACTGCGAAGAGTGTCAAAAACAGCGGATGTGATGCGAAGTGACTTGATTGTGAGTTTTTGTTTTGGGGCTATCGCACTCCGAACAGTGATTTATTCTGCATTCTGCTATCAGATTGGCACGCGGCTTTGGAGGATCGCCGTTTGGGAGAGGATCACCTTGAGCAGCGTCAGGGGCTTCGTCCGGCAATGGCGACGGGAAGGTCGAGGTTCCGTCCGTGTTGTAGCCCCGCTCGAGCGGTTCCATTCCCAGCTCCCAGCTGGCAAAGGAAAGGCAAAAAGAGCCATAAAACGGTACGTGTATAATGGGGCTTAGTGGCAGCGGCCACTTGTTAGCACAGGTCGGTCGCACCGTGGCTTAGGCCTAGTACGTCCGTCCGTCTGGCACGCGGACGCGCGCAAATGTTGTGCAAGAGGCGCGCGCAAAAAACAAAACGAAAATGAAACGTGACTGATCCAAGAAACAAAAAAAAAAAGACGTGCTATCCAAAACAAATGTCAACACAACAAAGGCTGTCACCGGTGATGCAGCTAGATTCGGTTCGGAGCGATTAAAAACATCGCGACCTTCCCGCGATCACGGGGGGACAGTATGCAATTAAAACCGTGTTTGACCCTTTTCTCCTGACCTAGGGAGGCCGAAGCTTTTCCTCCCAAGCCAGCCAGCCTGAACTTGACAGCTTGTGACCATAAACGATGTCCCACGGTGGTTGCGCGGCCCCGGGCTTGTTAGGCGTTAGATAATTGTAAGTGATAGTGGGTAACCGGCAGCGTCCTTCGGCGTTCCGATACAGTTGGTACAGTTTTTCGAGGCCTTTGTTTTTTTTTCTGTCACGTACCGAAACAACGACGAACCTTCCTTTAGCAGTGGATGGTGTGGCTCGCTGAGAGTGATTTTTGTTTTCATCGATTAGATCAACGGCCCTTATCGATTACGGTTCGCTGTCAAGCAGTGACCTAGAGCGACCTAGAAAAAAGAATGAAAAATGATTAACTAGTTTCAGAGTCGAACGACGATTGGTATCAAACTGTAGGATAAATTGAAATTTGCCACCTGCTTATACAAGAAAAACTAAACTTTTGTTATGACTTGAATAACTTCAATAGAGGCCTTGAATCCCTCTAAAAGATTGCTACGACCAATGACATATGTTGTTGAATAACCTTACTAGCTATTGGTGAAATGTATCGTTGCAACCTCAGTCCGTTGGCTTCATTTCGTCACGTTATTATTAAACTTATCCTAATTCCCATCGACTTTTTGTTTTTTTTTTATTCCACTGTTTATTTTGTATCCTTTTAAGGTTAAGTTTGTCTGGTTTGTTTATTTTGTATTCTCTTAAGGTAAAGTTTGTTTGGGTTTTATTATGTTTTATGTGTAAAAAAACGATAAACCAATTACGAGTGTGTTTTATGAATGAATTTTAATTTATGTATCACGAAATGGTTACAAAGTTTTCATTTTTTGACGTTAATGTATGGTAAGATGAACGTTTCATGAAAATAATCTTTAAAGTCGATCTATTTCAATGAGTTTAAATGAGGCCTAAAGACAAGGCTCTTCGTTTTTGTATACCCAAGTCTTTTCTGCGAACTTTATTTATATTTTTAAGAATGTGAACATTGCATTTCATGATGATATGCCCTTTGTGTGGTTTTTTTTTGGTAGGTGTTCTCCAGATCATTCAACTACTTGTATAAATAAGTAAAAGACAGTCAGAAATGGCATTTTTAGTTTCTATACTCACAACAACACTCAAAACCCATTTCGCATTTCAAATTTATTAGTAAACAGTGCAATTAAACTGTTTTTGAGACCCTCAGACAAACTACATTTAATTTAAATCGCCTACAAATAGAACAGAAATCAATCAAAATCAGGGTTTTGAGCAAATCATCTGAAGCCATTAAAAGAAAAGCAATTAAAACGTCTAAACAACTCTGACTGCTTTTGAACAGCGATCGTTGTCGCAACCACCCGAACACCGCAACGTACTGGGGCCATTTGTTTTACACCGGGTCGTTCGATAAAACGGTCCCTTATCTAGGCCGACCGATAGCGATACCGACGCGCGTCGAGCGGCGGATCCCAGTCCCGATCGAGGGAACGCGATTGTTGCACGGTTCGAACCCTTCTTGTTTATCATGCTGCCTTTGTTGTGACCGTGCCGTGCTGCAGTGACGTAAACGTGCACAATTTTACCCAAAAACGGACACTGCACGAGAGTTTTCACCTGACAGATCGGATCATACATCAAATGGATGTATGCACATTCATAAGTGCGATTGCGCCAAACCGTGCGTGTTGGCGACCGCGGTGTGGTAAGGGTGGAGCAGATACGGTTGTGCAGAATATCCCCCCAATCAATTGGGCACGCCGAAAAGGGCGCCGCAGGTTTTTTCGTTTTTGGCGTTGTTCAAGAAGCGATCATCGGTTTACGCATTTTTAATGGCATCTTTATGCACACGCATCGGGCAATGCAGGCTGACGATGCAAAAAAAAAACGTGTTTTTACTTGTGGATGCCGCGCCGACGGGCCGAGAGCATGGGAAGGGACAATTGAAGCAAGGGCGTTTGGGTTCGGTTCCTGGGACCGACCCAGTTCGGGCCGCGTCCGTGACACGATTTCACACGAGACTGCACTGTCGCACTGTCATCCATCTTTCTGCCGTGGTTGCATTGTAGCCGAGAGGAGGGCGCCTTTGTGAGATGAGCGCTCCAGCCGGCGCGCTCCGTGCGGGCGTGCCTGCAGCCCCCAGAGGATCATGTTGCAATGGCGCTAATGGGTGGTGGCGGTGCATAATGCCCGCTCCGTTCTGTTCCTGCCAAACCGGGTCCGCGGTTCGCTGTGCTAATGCACTAATGATGCCAGTTTCTGGGCACAGTCCGTCAACATCCGTTGGTGCATGCGGCCGAGCCATCTTCGCTTGCTTTTGCCGCTGCCGGTGGCTTTTTGAACCGGTTCATGCCGTGCCGCGTGCGATGCAATCGTTACATGCTGCGTGCGTGTTATTTTAATGCCGCAAATAAGGATGAGTTATATAATTTTCATCTGCCACAGTTATGTTACTATTATTAATGGAAATGGGGTGGGGCAAGCAAGGGCTCGGGCTGAAGTAATGAGCACAATTGACCCAACAGCTCGTACAGAATGAGGTGAGGCTGGCATAATTTAAGGATAGGATAAGCGGGACACCTCATTATGACGTTGACTGCTGCCGTGGTTATCGTTTATACGATAGCCAGTGATGTTTTCAAAGCGATCGTCGTTGCTGTCTGACTATGTCATTCACATTGTATTAAGCTATTGTTTAAGGGTGTATGGTTTCATTTTATTTTTTACGATTATTTAAATAATTTTTCTATGATTTATTATCAAAAAGAGTCTGTGTAGTCAAAGCGATTTACAAGAACATTGTTTATCGCATTTGAACTGTATAGCATGTGCTTTGTCGAGTATTTTCTTAGGTTTTATATTGCAATATAGGTTTTCTATTGTCTATTATATTCTATTGGTTTGAAAGAGAAATACTTTATGGTAATGATGAGTTTACAACTTTTCTATTTTTTCATGTGAAAAACCATCTTGCCTCTTATAATGACAATGTAAAATATCCCAATAGGTGGGTTCACACGATTCGAACTTTTGATGACGAACTTCACGCACACTATTACTGGATTACTTTTTTGCTTGAAACAGATTCGGTGAACATAGCTCGACTCACTAATACATTGACAAAAAAGGTTCGCAGATCGTACAAGTTCGAGCAAAGTTCGGCTCGTGTGAAACCACCTAATAAGATGGATACATATATAGTGAGATCGAAGAATCTGTGCATTCATAACATGTAAGGTAACTATAAGGACATGCGAACACCATTTCAGTCATATTTTTTTGAATAATTTTGTAGAAATTCTGTAAGTGTAAAATAAAATGAATCAATTAACAATCAACTTTAATGAAAACGAAAGATCGAAAGGCAATAGTAAGGCAGCGCTCTGGCACCTCTCGAACAAGACATCAGACACGAGCAAACCAATACTATCATATGGGGGTGCTCGGTCAGACAGTCTCGAACAAACCAAACAAACACGGGCTCGAACAAGCCAGTTTGGTTTTGTCTGGCATGTTGGATTCCCATCCATCTTGTGTAAACCTTGGCAATAAATCCGTCACAACACGTCAAAAAACTGATGTTTACATTTGTGCGGTGGTTATTTTTAATAATTATGTAGTTTATGTTACGTTAAAATGTGGAAATTTAACAAAAATAACGGATGAAAGCAGTGTTTGTTATGATGCTACGGATGACATTTCGGCCAGACAACGGACAATTCCAGACAACAGCCAGACAACAGACAACAGACAACAGCCAGAGCATTCTATCGAACTTGTCTTGTTTGTTTGTTTTGTTCGAGAGGTGCTAGAGCGCTGCCTAAGCAAAGAAAAATCATTGCTTGAAGCAAAACTCAATCTTACTAGGTATAAATGCACAAACTGATTACAAACGTACAGTAATTTCACTATGTATAGTATCTCTTACCTCTGCGTGATATTTAAATCCCCCACGAAGCAAACGCTTCTGCTTCAAACTGGTTTTAGACTTCTTCGCTTCAATTGTGCACTTCAATGAATTCTTGTCGAAACTCGATACCGGCGCACGCCCGTGTGCCCAAACCGCAATCGTCTCGCCACGCACAACCTTAAGCTCCTCAAGCTCGGCGCGTACCACTGGCGTACGCATTGCCAACCCCGGTTGAAATCGAAAGTAGTGAAACGGTTTATAGAACGCGCCTCATTTTGCAAACAGTGCACAACCCCTCCCAAGGTTGCTGCCTTCTGCTTTGCAGCGGGCAAACGCGCGGGCGTGCATCGCATACGCACGAAAGTGCCAAAGGTGGTGTGTGTGGTCACATTAGCTTAAAACACCCTCGATGGCCAATTGATGCAATCGTGCCGATCGTTCAATAAAAGGCGAATGCGAACCCCTCGAGCGCTATGGGGGAGACACTGGTATTGTGCTTCAAAATCGAGACGATGGGAGATATTGCAAGTTAGATTCATTTACCGCGGTGTTCGATCTCCATTTTTACGCCAAAGGCACTCTGAAGAAAGGGCAAACCAATTCCACATAATTTTCATCTCAAGGTCAAGGTCTCACCGGCACCAGATATTGGCAGACGCAACGTGAAGGCTAGCTCAATCCCAAACCGCCTGGTCTCAAGGTCGGTTAGGGAGTCGCTTGATCGTCTCCTAACCTGTTTGGCGGCTCCGTGCGTGTCTATGTGTGTGTTTCCGTGCATGAGCGTCGGATGCAATATATTACCAAGTTTCCCTATGCGCGCGTCACCCGTCAGCGCCTGGCGCCGAATTCTTGCGCCGTATTTGGCGAACGGGGAAGAACTGGGTGGTCACCTAACAACCAGAATCCATCAGATTAGACGTGGATCTACACCCCGCGGACAGGTTTGCGTTCGTCAACATCGCTGCCACCGAAGCTACCGCAGATAGAGTGATGACTTTTTGTGATCGTTGATCGTTTTTTCAGACCTTTTTGCTGTGCGTCAAAGCGATTTGATAGATCTATCAAACGGCAAACGGCGATTCATGTCCAGAATGGGAAGGATGGCGCTGTGGATGCTGCGAACCGGTTGGCTCTGCGTGCAATTTTGTTCGATTGGAGCTAAGCGGATTAAAAGATACCGCATGGATATACTCGGCTGGGATGTACTTTACGAGAAAAAAGTTGTTTCTTCTGATGTTTCTTTGAAGCTGCTACCAGAAAGGAGCCTTAAAGCATCGTTGTGTCGATCGTGTTCAAAGCGTGTTGAATAAAAGCACAGCGGGATGTACAAAAACGATCCATGCAACTATAAAAGGAATGCTGGGTTGAGGATTGATCGTCTGCGATTCGAATCGCTTCACGCGTAGCTAATGATTTTCATAACAAGAGTCTTCTGGGCCATAAAAGCACAACATTTGAAGCATATTTGACGTAAATGAGGAGTGTCGATCGAGCTGTTGCCACTAACCCTTTCGATAGTCATCATCGTTTGCTCCTATGATATTGAACTCAGAATGCTTCTTTGATAGAAAGTTGCAGACTTGAAGGAAAAAAGCCCACTGGGGGCGTTTAGTCTTCTGGAAACGTTGGAGCAGGGTCGTTGTTTTTTTTTTTTAGCCACCCTTGATAATATTTCGCCAGCCATGATCGAGAGGTGCCTTGCGGCGTAACAAAACAACTTGATAAGGTCCCTTTCTTATCGCGACGATTTTCTATTCTCATCCACAACAAGTGGCGATTGGTTGGAGGTGGAGCTGACGTCTCCATACGTCATCTATATTTGCTGCTAAAATTTGCAACTCAGCAGCTTGCGCGCGTGCGCTTTCGAAGCGCTGCAAAGCTGATCAGCTGATCGTGTCGAGTTCTGGAAAATGGTACATTCCAACCCACACCACAGAAGCATACGCTGGCTGGTGAACGTGTTTTTGTGCCCTCAGCGGGCTGGTTTCCAAGTGTTGGTAGTAAACAGGCTCAACTACTCACTCGGGAGAGGGTTGATGTGCTTTATTTCCTTAGTCGTACTGCTTTTTTTTCTTGCAGCTGTTTACTTTAGTGTTCACCCGCGCGTCATACGTCATCGCGCGACAGCACCACCACCGTCTGTTTGCGGACGTAATTGTTTATCACCCCCCAGTCCGTGGTCTGGCTGCCTTTATCAGGCCCAATCATCGACCGCTTCTGGTCCCATCCTGAGCCCGGTCAGGTGTGTGTTGGTGAGTTCGATGTGTTGGAATGTGTGGTGGTGTGGTCGCCGTCAAATGCGCGAGACGACACAGAAACCACTCCAACAACAAGATCCATATTGATTGAGGAACTTCAGTTCGTCTCTCGCTCTCTCTCTCTCTCTCTCTCTCTCTCTCCCTCTCTCTCGCTCTAGCGCGCACCCGCGCTCTATGTACGCACGTACTTTTTTGCAGTCATCTAAGGTCAACAGTGGACCACGCTGATGGGCAAATATTTTGCTCCCAAGGTCATTTTGATTTGTCGAGCTCGGCTGAGACCGAGATGATTGCCGGGTTGTGTGTTGATGGAGTCTGCTCGAGCTGAAGGAAGCTGAGCGTATGAGTAAGTGCAGAATAATGCCGAACAAACCGAGCACCGGCGGAGTAATTCCCGCTCGTACGAATCCGTGCCTTTTATCGTGGCGGCTCACGCCACGAGCTCACGTGTTTTTGTTAATT
Source organism: Anopheles dirus (assembly GCA_000349145.1). Lineage (NCBI taxonomy): Eukaryota > Metazoa > Arthropoda > Insecta > Diptera > Culicidae > Anopheles > Anopheles dirus. The sequence goes on along the minus strand of KB672868.1, from coordinate 11,941,494 downwards.
AATGTGATTTTTCACATGCCAGTCTCGGCCCGTACCGACCGCGTTGCAGTGTTGCTGGACGTATTGTACGAGATCGTTATGCGCCATATCATAGCAATGAGTGGAGTGTTGCTGCTGGCGGTAAAGTGTGCTGTTTGCTCACGTTATGGCACGCAATAAATCGATCACAGTGGCATGCATTGATTCGGCTACATTGTGGAAGGAAAGAGACCTGAACAGTCAGGCGAAAGCAAACTCAATAGGAAGGATTGTGCTACCGCGAAGGAGGTTCCATAAATAATCTCTGTAACGGTTTTAATGGATATGTTAGCGCACTGTTGTAGCATGCAATAACGTTTCAATTATTATGTATTTTTAAGTTCTGTTTGTTCATTTTAAATAGATCATAGCTTCAGTTTGAATCTTAAACTGAAACTTAAACATTGTCAGCACGTAAGATCGACCAATTGGGTACGAGTATATAACTAGATCAAGTAAACGCAAAGCGAAGATATATGTACAATAGGACTGATACGTGAACAAACAAACAGAGCAGTGGCGCAGTTTGGATAGGTGAGCTGTGTCTCGAGCATTTTAAACTGTTTTGAAGCCAACCAAAAACACTAGAAGCTACTGTAGAGCAGCTTTAACTCTTTAGCTTTAACTGAAATGACACGCTCTCTTTGTTGATATTTTGATTCAGTCAGCTTTCTGTCTCCTCGGAGGTAGAAATGCTCTAAAAAAGGAAATGTTTTTTTAAATGATAACTCATATTTTTGTACACAGTTTTGGAATAAAAACTTGTAGAATGTACAATATTTGTAAGAAATGTTTTCCTCGAGTAATAAATAATAGGATATTTATAAATGGAACCTCAAACCTAAATTGAAATAAATAACTAAATGTCTACATAAATAGCAAAATCAATAAAAATAAGAGTACATACATAATTAAAACATAAAAAACATAATTAAAGTTTTAATAAAAAGCAACATTGAACAAAAAAATGAAAATGTTAAAAATTTCTAAGCTTTCCAAAACTTCTTTGCAAAGGGTTAAAACGTCCCACTCTCCTGCGAGAGAAATTTCTCCTTCACGGGCTGCAACATGCCAATGGACGAATAAAATAACATATTCGTCTAGACTATGTTGCGCACATCAGACGGTCCACGCCCACTCGCACATGCCCGCATGACCTTCGACATCGCCATACGAACGAAAAATATGGTCCACCGTCACGAAATGCTGGTGTTGTTGGTTGGGTCGCGCTTTTGCGAATCACGCGCGATCGCGCACCGTTGCGTGTGTCTAACTCTGTGTGTGTGTGTGTGTGTGTGTGTGTGTGTGTGTGTGTGTGTGTGTCACGACCGTTGTACGACCGACACTGTGTATATAACGCAAAAGTGCACGTTTCCACTCGCGGTATTGCTTGCGACATTTCACTTTCCCGTAACCGAGCGCGTTTGTTTCAACTCACGACGACCCCGCGTGTAGCTCACTGCCGATCGCGATGCAATTGCCATTGACGCCGTTTTGTTTTTGCGGAGCCGTAGGCTTCCCCGCACCGTTCCGGGTGTTTCCGTAGCCCCCCGCCCCCCTCTCCCGCCCCTTCTCCTTCTCGCGGGAGTCGGATCTGCAGCTGGCAATGCCGAGGTCAAAATGGACAAGTCGGCGCAATCGGCGCAATATAATGCGGCGCACGTATGCCGAAATGCGCCTGCATGCAGCATGAGCTCGCGCACGCACGTACGCCCGCGAGCGCACCCCCTCGACGCAATCGAATAAAAGCTACACGGTGTGTGTGTGTGTGTGTGTGGTTGTGCGTGCTACTAACACATTAGTTGGATCGGTTTCATTTTTTTCTCCAAACTTTTTTGGCCGCTTTGTTGGTAATGCAGTTTGGCTGGGGTTTGCATCACTCCCGCTGTGGGAAAGAATCGCAGATATTCGTCGGTTGCAGCTTGATTGCGCTGTTCTCTGCTTCTCGATTCCACCTGCTTGGCTTGGCCACCCCGGCCGGCGGCTTATGCGTTAGTGATGCCTTATTCTGCACGACAGCAGCAACCCGCATATGGAATAGATGGCTTGTCACAGCGGTCATAATCACTCTGGCAGCGGCAACAAAACAAGCCACAACCTTTTTGTTGTGCTTACACACCGTTGGCATGATAAAATTGGCGAAACGATCCGGCGGCCCGAAAGGAGTGAACTATAGGAGCGCGTGTCATAAATTACGGAACAATGCACCACACCGGCTCGGTACACACACTCTTCCCCAGGCTTGTACCCTAACTGCGATGGTGCATAAGGGTGTATAAAAACGAACCCAGCATACCCCACATCGATCGATCGATATTCGATCGTGATCGCGACCAGCTGTTGTTGATTGAGTTGGGCTGTTCGAACCAAAACAAAAAAAAAGTAGAATTTCCAACGGACACCAACTACATATGAGCAGGCGGGTGCCTTCGGGGGGTGGGCAGCGACCAGCAGCGCAAAAATAAATGAAAAACACCTCCTATCAAGCCAGCACCACACGCGCACGCCGGTTAAATTTGGGAATCGGCCTGGAAGTAGGACACCGGCAACGCGCATTGCTGCAACCCCTATTGCTGGGCAACCCCCGGATCGATTGCTAAATAATGCCGGCTCAAGTTAATGTGGTTGCAAAAGTAATTTCCCCTGCCGATATGATGCCGATAGTTTGCCTTCTCGATCGTTTACACATTCCAGCCACGACGGTTCGCGGCGGTGATCGGGTGATCAAGGAACGGAATCGGGTATTATAAGGATTATTAATACTGTACGCTTCGACGTCTGTATCTGAGGAATGTAAAAAGAATAAAGTAATCGAAAACGTCAAGCAACCCAAGAAGGTGCGGGTTGTTTTTTTTTGTTAGTGAAAAAGATTGGTATTTTTTAAGATTTATTCCTGTTTTGCAGTTGAAAAATGTTGGTAACTAATATCCTGATGAATGTTTCCCTTCCTTGGGACATTTTTCAAACTATGTTCTTTACGTTACAACCATTCTTTTATGGTTATCATATTTAACGCTTGTATTGTTGGTAGATCAGTTTTGAATGATTTTGCAAGACAAAGATATACACATAACCTAAAAGCACAAATTAATAATTTTGCCTGTTCTGATTATTTGCTCTATCTTCAACCACCAATTTTATAGTAGAATGATAGATATGGAGGTTGTTTTTTCAATTTATTTCTATTCTTTGCATTATCGTTTCTTGCTCTGTTTCTTCCTCCTCAAATGCGATTTTCGGAAAATATGGAAAAAAAATCTTCAAATGATACAAATCATTTAAAAAATAGAAAACAGACTTCTGATTAATCGTAACTTAAAGAAAGCTGTGTAGAAATGGTATAAACGCAAGGAAATCTTCGAAATTGATAGGCTTTTAATGTTTAAATGTTGTAAAAATTGCTGCTTTAGATAGAAAAGATACAACTCAGCACACGATCGCTACAGTCGGCTGCAAAATCGGTTTAGTCTATTTTTGGCCTCTTCGTCGTTCGACTCCGTCATCTTTCCATGTCTCATATCTCCCTGATTTGGCAATTTCGAAGGTTCTCCGCGACGGCACACTCGTTTGTCGCGCGTTTGTTGGAGGAAAAAAAATGGAAACAACCCCACAATCTCTAATGCCCACTGCGGTGTGTTCCGTCCGTGTTTCGATCGTTATTCTTTTTGCACGTCACGGCTTTGGTGGTGCGTGCGGTTTTCGGTTCGGACGGTGACCTAAAAAACCAAATCGGGCGGTCCTCACCGGCGGTGGTCACCTCAGGCTCTAAATCACACCCTCCGCCTTTGCGCGAGAGGGTATGCGGGACTTATTTTCGGCAGAAAAAGGCTTAGGTTGCGCTGACCGTTGCTGTGGAGTTACAATGGTAGAGTGAACAAAAAATTGGTGAGCTGAGGAGTAGGTGTTCATTTGGTTTGTTCCATTGTCCGGGGAATTACGACACATAATGCCAACCTGCCGCCCGTGGCCGCGAAGATGTGTGTGAAGTGTTCTCGTATCTTTTGAGCGATTGTGAATGAATGATCCTCTAAAATCCATAATGCCATTGTTATCCCGACTTGTGTCTCTGAGCGCACCCGATACGAAGGTCGGCGGTGGAATAGGTGACCGATGGGTGACGAAGTGTGACGGATCAAATACGGTGGCGCTCTGAGCCAACTACAGAGAAAAAGAAATGGAAAGTAAAAAACCGTCGACTTCTCTCGCGACAGAAATTGCTACCTTCCAACTGCTGGTGCAGGCGTCATTAGCGCCGTCTGTCTTCAAAGTGCGCGCACCCCGATCGGGCAGTGTTCATTAGGAAGTTTTGAAGGGTTGGACCACGAATCAGACCGAAAACCTACTCCTTCGAGAAGTGCAATGCGCGATCATCAATCATCTAGCAGTGGCGGTGGCAACCAACCATACGGCGGGTGTAAACAAAACCCTTTTAAGGCAGCTCCTGATGCCGAACACGGTGTGCTTATGCCCTAAAGCATCCAAAGTACAGAAGTGCAATCAGAAATCAGGCCCGCCAAAAAGACAAATGAGAGCATTATGTGGTGGCGCTCGAGGGAATCATCCGCAAAGAGATGGACTCTCATGTCTTGGAGGACAGATTTGGGCTAATGAGGCCGCTGTTGTCTCTATTTGAGAGAGGACGGGAAGGAAGATGTCAAACACGGATGCTGAATTTTAACACTCAATTATATTGTTTGAGGAACGTCGTATCTTCGATGTTTAGCTTAAGAAAGTTGCAATATTCGTAGTTTCTGAGCTAATGAAACATTTTTTTTAAGACACGTTGTTAGGCAACTCGTCATCGATGTTGAAATCGTCTTTTAAACTTAACAATGCTGATCTGTTCAAAAAATGTTTTCAAGATCGATCATTTCAACGATCGCATAATAAAAGTCCATTACGATTCTACTGCTCCCTAAAATGAGAAATACTCTTTCGCTATTCACAGTGCTCCGTGGGGCCTTTTCGAGTGACCGAATCGTTGCCGCGCCGACATTTGATTGATTGAATAATGAGAGTTTCGTTTCTCGCCCTCGAAACGAAATCAAACGTCCCTTATTGCTGTGGTGTGCTGACGACGAAACGAAGTGATCCTGATGCCGTCACTGCACAGGGAATCAAAACAAACCGTCACTAACGGATGATGAATGTCTAAACCACCGGGGGGTGTGATCCAAGAGCAAGAGCTGGCAAAATGGGCGATATGACCTGGTTTCGAAATGAGCGCACTCCGGCGGAGGAGTTCTTCTCAATGGTTCAATTGCTGCCTTTATGACACTTCACCCGCACGACGCAACCTTGAGCCGAAGTGGTGCTGCTCGAAACTCGTGGGAACCAACCAACCGCGCTGGGGAGATCATCTTCAGATGCAATGCGCTGCAAAACTGTCGCCTCGAAGCGCGCCACGTCAAGTGGCCATTTGTTTACCATTTCACGTCTCACTGTGGCCGCCCATTGTGCCGATGATCATAACCATTTCACGCATAGTTTACCAGTGTACGCAACGCGAGGACAATTAAGCGGGGAAGATCGCGTTTGCTTCAACGCTTCAAGGGACAGTCGTCGTTGCAAAGGGTTAGGGGTGGTACTGTTTATTAGCACTAGCCCCAGCTGGAGGCACACAGCTTCACCGCATGTTTGTGTAGAGTTTGCGCGAACTTGTTGTGCTACGACGCGCGGTACAACAGAAAACGGTGCCTTTTTGCCCACGCGCTCTCGACGCATTATTCGCCACCAACCAACGGGTGTTTGCCTGCGCCCTATGCTCGATGGTTGCCTATTTCAACACGAAGCGAAAGAATGAGCGTGAAAGCAACCGCTCAAACACACACACAGTACAACGCCACCCAGGATATGATGAGATGCGGTCCGGATAATGTTTGGATAGTTACGCCGGGGTTTTATGATCTAATGGTTCCTTCAATTACGTTCGGCAGGAGGCGGCTGTGCGCGCTGTGTTGTTACAGTGCGCAAACGCCGCATGTATGATGTCTGTGTACATCATGATCATCATCATCAATCAAGAGTGTATAAACATTGCAGACGCCGGAAAGCGTCAGATTGAAAACACTCGGAGTAGATTTCTTCGAAAGCCCCAAAACCGCTCGTAACACCTGGCTGGATCCTGGTTGGCTGGAATTTGCATCTCGCTCCACGTCTTCTCGTGGGCAGGTGACACCTAATCTCGCAGCTGACATCAAATGTCCATCAGGCCCCACGAGCGCGCGATCTCGCTGGCTTGTCTGTCCTAGTGGGAAATGCGTGTGTGTGGATAAGCGTGCTTTAATTTGGCACCGGACGCTCGCTCACTACTTGCCAGATAGGGCTCCATCTCTCTCCGAAGGTACAAATCGTCGCGCAACCCGTCCCATCTCGCGGGCATCATTTGAAAATTGAAAGTGTTTCTTTTTTTGTCCATTTCGGGGGCAGCGGTTGCTTTTTTTTTGTTCCGCTGGCCAGAAGTACATGATGATCATTCCGTTTATTACATCAGCGGCATCTCTGGCCGATTTCGTCGAGTTTAGACGCCCTCCCTCTCTTTCTCTCTGTCTGTCTCGATGTCTCGATCGTCAGGTGCGCTAATGATTTTTGCAGTTACGCTTCCAGGTCAAAGTGTCAAACAATAAGGGGTTGTGTGTGTGTGTGTGTCGCTGTTTGCTTCGCTTCGGCGGCGCAATTCCAAAGCAAGGCATGGAAAATAATGCAAGGATTTACCCGCCTTGGTGAAAGGGTTCGCAATTTTTGTCTCCAGCTCTGGAGAGAAATCGTTGGAAGATTAGCATTATGTCAGTTAAAGATACCCCGCTGTGGGACATCTGAGTGCGGTGCGGTGTGTCATAGAGTCATAATGATGGGCCTAAAATTTATTGCTAGGTTTCATTTGCGCTGAACTGTGCCAAGATTTGACCTTACCTGTTTGTTATTACGTCGATTTGAAATCGACAGCACTGTTTAGTTTATGATTGCGATGGACATTACGTCGCATGCCTCTCAGTAATATCGCATGTATTTGATGTAATGAATATTTGTGTCTACCTAAAATCTTCTTCAAATTTTTGACGTTGAGAATCGGGTGTGTGATCGCTTATGCCGTATTGGCTTTCAACAACCGGATGTTAGGATTTTACCTACGAAACCATTTGGCTTTGTATGCATTCACATATTGTGGCCTGAATTCATGGAATCCATTTGAAGAAACTCTTAAACTGTTATTTACACAAGTCTTTATCACGTTACATTAAAGAGAATAACACACCAATATCAAATGTCACTAGTAAACCATGTAGTTCAACAAACTAAAAAATAACACAGCCTTCGATTGTCTAATTACATGGCTTGAGACAAGAAAAATACTGTTCATATGTATTGTTGATGTGCTATAGGTTTTAGTTGTGGTTCCCCGCAAGAGATGGCGCCACTCCATTCGACTACCAAAGATAAATGTTGCATATGACTGCTATGTTTAGGGATAAATGAAGCCGAAAAGAACATTAGACATTTTGGGAAAATGATAAATAACACGACAATTAGGCCCTATTAGACTATTTGATTGCTAGCTTCTTCGTATCGTAACCAATCACTTGAGTTAAATGAGCTGAGTCCAACATGTCGAAATTATTAAAACAAATGTATTTTTTCCCCATTTCTGCAGGTTCCATCTGTTTGGTATCGTCCTCCACTGCCTCGCACGGTTATCAGCTCCATCCCCAGCACCATCCACAATGTAGTCTGGTCACGCTCGCCACCAGCAGTCCCGCCGTCACAGCGAGCGACACGACCCGAAGGACAATCCACAGTCACAGCGTGAAAGCGGCGACCGTCCAGCCTACGATACTCCTCTGCACCAGCGGGCCCGCATCGCCGTGCGCGCAATCGCCTCAGCGGGGCACCCACCGCACGTTCCACGTCTCCGCGGTCTGTGATAAATCATCATCGAAAGATGGTGGCAGCGGAACCGGCAACGGCAGCAACAACAACACACCCGGCGGCGGAAGTGGCGCGTCGGGGAGCGGAACCACCGCCAGCGGTGCCGGCGGTTCCTCGTCGGTGGGCGGTGGTGCCGGTAGCGGCAAGGACGGTGGCAGCAAGGAGCCACCGAACAAGAAGAACACCCTGTCCTGCCCGAAGTGCGGCGACCCGTGCACGCACGTCGAAACGTTCGTCAGCTCGACGCGCTTCGTGAAGTGTGAGAAGTGTCACCACTTCTTCGTCGTCCTGTCCGAGGTCGACTCGAAGAAGACGATCAAGGACGCGGAACCGAAGGGCGCCCGGAAGCCGCCGCCTCCGCCGAAGAAGATCATGGAGTACCTCGACCGGCACGTCGTCGGCCAGGAGCTGGCGAAGAAGGTGCTGTCGGTGGCGGTGTACAATCACTACAAGCGCATCTACCACAACCTGCCGCCGCCGGCATCGTCGGCGGGCGGATCGCAACAGCAGCAACAGCAGCTCGACTCGATGTCGCGCAGCGGCGATCTGCTTCACATCTCCGGCATCGGGCACACGATGATGAGCTCGGCTCCGTCGGAAGTGCCACGGCCACCGATTGCGGGCCACGGTGGTAGTGGCGGTGCGGGTGCGGCTGGCTCCAGCGCACACCATCCCGGGTCGGAGCTGCTGGACAAGAAGACGCACGAGCTGAAGCTGGAGAAGAGCAACATCCTCATGCTCGGCCCGACCGGCTCGGGCAAAACGCTGCTGGCGCAAACGATCGCCAAGTGCCTGGACGTTCCCTTTGCCATCTGTGATTGTACGACGCTAACGCAGGCCGGTTACGTCGGTGAGGATATCGAGAGTGTGATCGCGAAGCTGCTGCAGGACGCTAACTACAGGTAACTGCTGATCGGGGCGGCGCTGATAGCGGGCTTTCTCTAATTATGGTGCACTTTTCTCTCTCGCATAAACTACGCAGCGTCGAGCGGGCACAGACGGGCATCGTGTTTCTCGACGAGGTGGACAAGATCGGTGCCGTGCCCGGCATCCATCAGCTGCGGGACGTCGGCGGTGAGGGCGTCCAGCAGGGCATGCTCAAGATGCTCGAGGGTACGATCGTGAACGTACCGGAGCGAAATTCACCCCGGAAGCTGCGCGGCGAAACGGTGCAGGTCGATACGACCAACATTCTGTTCGTCGCGTCCGGTGCCTACACCGGTTTGGACCGTTTGATCGCGCGGAGATTGAATGAAAAGGTGGGTACCAACTCTCCCAACGGGTGGTTTGAACGTGTTGCTGATAGTAATGAGGCTTTTCTCCCGTTTTTTCTCCAGTACTTGGGCTTCGGAATGCCGGCGAGTTCGTCGGAGGGACGTCGCGCCGCTCAAGCGTCCGCATCACCGATGGACAACGATCAGGTGGAGCGGGACGCCAACCTGAAGAAAGTACAAGCGAAGGATCTCGTTGAGTTCGGTATGATTCCTGTAAGTGATGTCAGCGATGATAGCTTTTCTTCGGGTTTTTTTCGTGTATGGACATGCTCTTGATGTCGTTCTCTTTTTCACGTCTCCTTTGGACAGGAATTCGTTGGCCGTTTCCCAGTGCTGGTGCCGTTCCATAGCCTCGATGTGGACATGCTCGTGCGCATCCTGACCGAACCGCGCAACGCGCTCGTGCCACAGTACAAGGCGCTGCTAGGCATGGACCAGGTGGAGCTGTCGTTCACCGACGAAGCCCTGAAACAGATCGCCCAGCTGGCCATGGAGCGACAGACGGGCGCCCGAGGACTTCGTGCAATCATGGTACGTTGCTGAGGTTTACCTTCCAGCCTTCCTTGTGGCTTTTATACAACATTCCGCTTGATCTCTCGTAGGAAACGCTTCTGCTGGAACCGATGTTCGAGGTGCCCGGATCGGACGTGAAGGGTGTACGCATCACGGAGGACAGTGTACGCGGTGCCGAACCGATCTACGTGCGCCGTGGTGAATCAAGCGCCTCGAGCAAGGATCCGGCGTCGGGTGAAACGGGTCACTCGAGCAGCGGCAGCAGCACAACCGAGGAAGAGGAAGCCACGAAGGTGCGCGTGAAGCAGTGAACACAGGTAACAGGGATGCAACGGTGAGGAATAGAAGGGGGTTTTGGTGATACGCGATAGGAAACCGAGTAACCTGACAGACATCGTGAAAAATGATTACTTTTTTGCTTAATCGATGGATAACACGAAACATCTGGCTCATGTGTACATACGACTAGTTTCTTTTGTTGTAATGATTTGCTTATTTCTTCTGCTCATACGGCTGCGTTCCTATATGTTCGGTTCGTTAATCTGGACTCGTGTTGCTCATTTTATTTATGCCTGGAAGAAGTACCCATTGCTTTTTCCTCACTCTCACGATGCCCTGGTTAGGCATTGTGAAGGTATGTTTTATTTTCGATTCAAGCATCATCGCTATTCAAGCAGCGAATTGAAATCGGTTTTTAGATGATCGTTGCTCTTCCCTTCCACGCACATACATACATGTGCGCTCATCACCATCCAGGTCGGGTTGTACTCTTGTTTAGCCAAAATCAACCCATCCCCCCTTTCGAAACCCCAAATTGTAATGAAATGAACCGTGTGCCGCATGCCGGACAGTAGAATTCAATTTTACCTTCCGGTTGCGAGCTTAATTTAGAATAGCGTTTAATTATCTTCAGATTAGGTTACTCATTGTGTGGCGAAAGTAAAAGTGAAACTTATCCGAGGCTAATCAGGTGACGTCTCGTTGAAAAAAAAACAGAGAGAAAAAGAGAGAAAAAAACTAAGGCGCATCGGTAGCAGCTACCTTTAGCTGCGTTGCAACAAAAAAATAGGTATGAATAGGCACACCTAAAACATTGACGCATTAGAGAGCGCGATCGATTCCCGCGGTGGGTCGTTTTTGTTTTGCAGAGGTGAGAGAGTTAATTATCGTAGAAGAAGAGTAAAAACGAGTACACGCATAATGGACATGTTAACGAATCTTGGAGAGTATATGAACGGGAATTTTGGGCGAAAGCCTAATCGGTAGAGGAACGAAACAATTCGTTTTCTACCGGCACCCCTTTATTTGGTGCAAATGTAAAGTTCACGAGAAAGGATAAAAAAGTAAAAAAAGTCTGTCTAGCCGCCCCGAAAGTGTATGTAATTAGCGTTGTGTAAAAGAATCGGTTTGCTAGTGTAGGGTTTTTTCTTCGATTCCTTATTTTTTCTCCTTCCCACAACGACGCGTCCTGATGTGTGTGTATGTGCGCGCGCTCACACGCCTGTCAGTGGGACGGTTGTACTATGCAAGTTGACTAGGAAGTAAGCGGAAATTAAAATAAAAAATAATAATAAAAAATGATACAAAACACAGTTCGTCGCGGATTCCTCCACGTGGTGTGAGAAGAGAAAGCTATACGCCTAATATTAGCGACTCGTTCGTGATGAAAGAAATTAGTGTTTAGTTCAAAACTTAGCTCGCTTTCGGTTTTGCAAACGAAGGTGGACGTAAAAACCAGACGGCATTGCAATGCGGATTAATCCATTGAAATCTAGGTTAATCGGTTAATGATTCGTGATTGGTGTTAGTGAGAGAGGTGGGCACTTGAAGGTAGATGGTAACGACGTCAAGTGCGAATATATATGATTTACCTACACATGATTTCCGTTAGAAATTGCATCATCCACTCTCTCATCAACTAATTACCCAACTTTCTGCTTGTCGTTCGATCAGACTTCGATCATAGTTCGATCAACGCTAATTTCTAGTCATATGTGGAAAGATGGTGAGAAAATGTTTATCTTTCCACAAACATTATTAAGAAAATTATACTGGATATATGTGAAAGTGGTGATACACTAAAACATAAACTCGGCAAGGTATAGTGCCATTCAATGGAGGTTGCAGTGATACATCTAGTCGAAGGTTCTGTACTCGGTTAGTGCCCAACACTGAGTTAGAATTCTATCTTCTAAACCTAGATACATTTTTAATAGATACTGGGTGGAACTTTCACCGGGACAAAGTTTGTGGTGTCGACTAGCCCAAAGTGGGAAACTTTAAGATTGATGGTTTCACCAATAAGGTTTAGCTATTAATTTAGTTGAATTGATAACTTCACAAGTTATTCACTCGTGTAGGGCAATCGTAATCGTTTAGGGTATCAAACAGTCCATGTTTCTCTCAATATCCGAAAAGACTTATTTAAAATAACAAATCCTATTCTATTTCCATGATGACGGGTGTGCTGTATTAGTAGTGAAACGCTGGTTTAGTAATATTCTCCTGTATCACATGTTGTAGTTAAACAGACATAAGAGATCAACAATTCTGAATTTGTTGAAAATCGTAATGCTGAGTGATACAATCATCGTTAGAAAAGAAAAACAGTCACACACACTTGCTTTACTAGGTGCCCATTCAAAATATCATCGTTTTTATTCCATTTAATATCAACAGCTTTCCCTTTTCCGCCCATTCTCAGACACACCTAAACGACAGGTCCATTTTTCCATTTTGTTACTCATGAGGCCATTTCCACAAAAACGTTCAATATCGTTCGTTAACAACACTCTTGCAAAGATCGTTACACAAGCAAACTCACATGCGCCTTTCCCCACACACTCTCTAAATCCTAGCACAACATTCAACAAACTATCGGCAATCTTCGTTTCCGTGCGCACGCATCTACTCTATCAGTAGGCCGTGGCGTCCGTGTGCGTGTATTTTGTTTTTCTGTGTGTTTGGTGTAAGTGATTCTGTAATATAGTTGAGTGGTTACTTCCGCCGCATCCCAACGCTACGGTTGGTGCATACTGTGGTGCTCTAAGTCTAAACCTGGCCTCCGAAAGTCGTCAGGGTTAGAAAAGACTTTTCGTGTAGAGAAAAGTGATCCTCAAAATATCTGGTCCGTTCAGTGTTGTGTGTGAGTACCAGTTGATTACTGACGTGGAGATACGTGTTTGCTCCTGCCTGTGTGAGATATGAATTCGACTGGAAGTTTGCTCCCTAGATTGAGCTGGCTTTCGTTACGGTTGTGTGCTTAGAACAGCGTTCGCCTGACCGGGTGCGTGATGCGGGAAGTTTGCAATCATCAAATGGAACTGGCTCAATTGTTATGGACAAAAACTGAGGACGCAACTATTGCTTAAAACGCACGCCTAACACCTAACCTAACTTACTGCTGCCCTAACTGACTACGGTAGCTATTACGAAACTTAACTTAAACGCGATCGTTGTATTAAATTATCGAAGCTAAACTGATTAAGCTTTACCCTCCCGTGTGTATGTATGACTTGTTTCACGATTTGGATTTGAAATGTTCCTCCCTTCCGGTGCATTGTACCGTGCAACAGCCGAACGAGAACAAAAACTCTAGTGGCAGTTGTTGGTGATAGTGCGGCGTGTGCGGCGTATGGTGCTGCCTCCTCTGCCGAGGAGAAATCTAAAGCTTTTTTCAGCGCGGTGCTCCCCTTTCTCAGCAGAAGATGAAAGACTTCCCATTGTTGACACGCTCGATGTCTCGATGCCCATTAAATGTCTCCGTTCTCCATCGCCTTGTTCAGATCGACCACGATCTTGTCCATTATTTCCCGGTACGGTGAGTCCTGCCGGAAGGCCGTCTCGAGCAGGGCGGTGTCGGCGAACGTGTCGAACACCTCGTCGATGCGGCCGAGCGATTTGTCCGTCAGATGGCGCACCACGCACGACCGCAGCAGGCTCCGGCAGTCGGCGAGCGATTTCTGCATATAGTTCAAGTCGAAGCTGTAGTCCACCTCGTAGAACGACAGGATCGCCATCTGGAGCGTTTGGAACTTGACGCGGAAGCGATCGGCCTGCCGCAGCTCGTCCGCGTTCAGCTGTCCGTTCCGATGCAGCACCGCGATTTTGATCACGATTTTGATGACGTTCTTGACCAACCGTTCCGCGTCCTTTTTGCTGCCCGTCTGTGAAAAGTGGAAAGAGTTCATTGTCAGCGAGAAGGTCTATTGCACCAATCGAACGCGGTTACTTACGTGCACCTTCACCAACCGGTAGACGTTGTCCAGCAGTGATGCGGTCGTGCCGTCGATGAACACTTTCGCCACATTTTTGCTCGCCATCCGGGACAGAATCTTCTTCTGCGCTCGCAGCCCGATGTCCTTCGCTTTGAAGGCATTGTCCGTCATAACTGCGAACGAGAAGGTGCACGGGAAGGTTAGCAACGTGGAACTGAGCGCACATCAGACGTTGTCCGACAAATCGTGTCGGGATGGGCTGCCTATCAAGACGACGACTTTCTTGACTATCTGCTTCGTCAACAGGGAATGTGTCGCTCTCGTCTATCGTGCAAACAAGCACACAAGAAGAGTACGGAACAACGGGACACGGTTTACCGTATACATATCGCTGAACAATCAACAACACCACCAGTTAATGGTTTGGTGTCGGGATGCAAACGAACATCACATCCAGTGATGCGATGTCTTTCTATTGATTTCATTTCATGGCTTTGTGGTTTGAGGCTCATCGAAACGTTGAAGTGACTTTCGAGCAATTTCCGTCTTCCAATAAAATTGGGAAAATTGAATGCTGTGGTTTACTGGTTATTCCATGAGTCATTAACAATGGTATCTAAGAGTATCTATACAAACACTGAAAACGAAAATACAGCCTAGAGTACTATTTGAAGTTTTGTTATAAGATCACTGATTCTGAATTAAGTCGAGGCTTTTATCAACCTCGCTGTTAGTTTCGGTTTGACCCCCTTCTACGTACCTGTATCGATCATTGTGGAAGGTCAGGGCTTTGATATAACTGTTTTTGTTGTTGTTTTCGATGATTGTGTAATCCGTTCAAATGATGAGTGCAATGAGTATCGAAACTATAAATTAACAGAACAGTATGCAAAGGAAAGCTTGATTTTCCTGAAAATAAAGAAAAACAAATAACATAATACACATAAATTAATAAATAAGCTATAAAGAATAAATAATAGTAATCGCAGCATAAAATTGCATTAAAAATAAAACACAACATTAACACGAAATCAAACAATTAACCCATCACGTTACGAACGAAGAACAATAAACGTAATGAGCTTCCTTCAGTCTAGCCTACCGGGAACGCCTTCTCGATAAGTTATTCTATTTCGACATGCGACAGTACGCAGCCTGTAGCCGAGCGCCCAATTTCCTCCACGAAACGCACAGTGGATGAAGGATAGTGAATAGTTTGAGTTATGATTATAGCTCTGGTCGCGAGCGTTTGCTTGCAACTTCACCTTTCACTGTAGGCCATTGCTAATTATACGTTTTCTCCTAACCCCAAACCCAACCAACCGGAAGGTGAAGAATTCAACTCTTTCCTGTGGTAAAGGGGTTTCAATGGGCAGAGACTTCATCTTCGTCTGTGCTGCTACAGCGGGCGGGTAAAGAATTTTCCCGATCCTGAGGGTTACAAATTCGACCTGGTACTGGCATTTTTGGACCACCGACGAACAGCTCCGTCGTTTTGTCGTCTGGGCAGGGACGAAATCGTTAGCCCACGTGTCACCAGCTAAGAGGATTACTGCTACACGAAACCCTTTGGTCTCCGGATGGAACCCGGTGGGTTGCACGTAGCCGGGTCATACCTTTTGAATATAATCTCCACAACAAAAAAAAAAGCTTCGATATTGGCTTCAGGTGAGGTTCTGTGTCGTGTGACCTTTTTGTGGAGAGGAACATTACACCCGTATTTATTTTTCATTAGAGTCCTTCCCACGGCGGCGAAACTATCGAGAACTCCGTGGGTGTACTGCTCCGGCAATAAGGATTAATGGCGATCTTTCCGAACTGAAGCTGCTTCTTTCTTCGGCGTGTTGTTATCCGGTGGCTTCCGTTAATGATGCCGAACGGCAACAACCCTTTTGATGGTGACATCGTTCTGCTATCGGATCTTCCATGACCCATGGGATTAGTGACGTAGGCTCATCTATGAATTCCTAATCTTTTCTGGGTGACCGTGGCGAAAGGTTTCATTCACGCGTATGGCAGCACCCTCCCGAGTTCGCAGGTAATACTCACACAGACAGTTCGCACATTCGGCAGCGATGCGTTGGTAGACGATCCACGTTTGTAGCTCGAGAATGCTGGCCGCGCTCATGTTGTACATGTTGAAATTTTTAACCTAGCTTATCGAGAATGGTGTTGCCAGTTGCTTTCTTGCGTTTGTACTTTTTCGAGCTGGATGGATTTGACTGCTTTGTTTGTGGATGGAAACGCGAGTTATCTGTAATGAGAAAATGAGAAAAGAAGAATAGAATGAATTTAACGAGTAGGATATCAGCAGTACTAGCATATATAGCTAGTGATGTAGTTAAATCGCTTCGTACGCAAGTATGAGTCAATGAGTGAGCTAAGTTTTATGAGTGAATGAAGATTCAAGTAACAATTGCTTACTCAATTTGTACTAAGTAAGTTAATAGATGTTGTGGGACTCAATTCGCCATAGACTCAGAGTTAGAAAATGGTTCTCTCTGTATTCCGAGTCTTCTGCGATGTTTCAGATTAAAATAAAATTTATTTTGATTTCCGGACGACTTCCGGTTCGAAAAATGTATCACAAGAGCTTGAAGTGATCGTAATACATTTGATCGCAGTCACTCCACCACACGTTGGATGACTCATCATGCGTACATGTTGCAGATATTGTTAGGCTATCTTGATTCCGCCGGACTTTATCGCGATCGCTTCAGCGGAATTCAAAGAAAGCTGTGATTTGATCGCTTTTTGATGCACATCTCAATCGTGCCGGAGAAACTTTACTATTCGGCAGCCGATGTGTGTAGCAAATGTCTTCATCAAAGCAGAAAGTACAATCGTACAATAAATACATCCGCTTGGAACTGTGGCGTACAATTAGCGGCGCGAGCGAAACGGATAGCCGGAGTATAAGATATGGTACATATTCGAGCCGAAAAGCCGCAACGACTTGTCGCTTTCATTCGAAAAAACACAAGGAGGAGAAAATCGATTTGATAACGATGGCTTCGATGTGGAACGGTCTTGACATTGGACATTGGCTTTTGGGCGTCGCACGTGCGTCAGGGCAGCGATTTCGTTAAGTGTTGCTTTCTTTCCTGTGTTTTTAAATACATTTGTGATTGGAGCTAGTAGGAATTGACTTCACTTTCTCTTTATTTATCTGTTTTTATGCAACGCGAATGTGTATTACTGGTGTAATTTATATGGGTTGTCAACCCCCAAAACAACATCGCATCAAAGCACATCAATAAACGACGTTGCAACCAAAAAAGTGTTATCATTTATGCTGAATCATTTAAAAGCAACAACAGCTAACTCCATGCAAGTGGTTTACCGCAATCGCGCGTTTTTTTCGCCCCCACGGTACAAACTAACAGGCCCCTTTCACCGTCGTCTAAACCGTCTGCAAACATAAGACAACATGATGGAAAACACGGTGTCGACCAGGTTCGTTTTGATCACTAGTGCTCTCCACTACACCGAGCTAATCTTGTTGACAGGGGTTTTCGCTTTGTGTGATCATCTCATCATTTCCATAATTCTCACCAACGCCACCGCTGGCTGGCTGGCTAAACGTTGCGAACGAAACCCCCAGTCGCCACATTCCCGAGCAAGGCGCTCGTTATGTTGTGGCAGAAAAGGCCTCCGAACAAGATGCGACGACACGATGCTTAAGTAAGGGAAGCGCGCGAAGACATTAAACCTGACGTGGGCGACGACCAGGCTTTCAGCTGCGAGTGTGTTTTGTTTCCTCACTTTCCCTGTTCCGCCTCGAAATGGCATCAATTTCGCAGATGTGCTTCGTGTCCCCGAAGCCGGTTGACGTTGGCCATCGTTCGTACATTGTTTGAGGGGGAGGTGTGTTTTTAATTTTCAAACGGAAGCTGCCACCACACGCTCTCTGACATGAACGAATTTTTCAATGGAGCCACTTGAACAGCGTTCCTTCCGGCGGTGGTTAGAGTGTTAGGGTCTGACAAGAGAAGGGAACCGTGAACGGAAGGTTCGGGATTGTGATATAACTTCAATTTTCTGCCCCCTAACAACATTGGATGCCGCACAGGGTGGAAGGTGACATAAACGCACGGAGCATATAGCTTGAAGGCAGCCCATGCGTGCCGTGTGGTAGTGAAAGTTTGCCACCAGAAGATTGATCAATTTTGTATTCACTTCAACGAAAGCTTTTTTCTACCATTTTTTCGCCATATCCTCACACTAGTTTCGAAAAAAATGATGAATTCGATCAATCATCGAAACGAAAGTGTGCTTCCGGAGTAGGATCCTTTGGAATATGACTGCATATATAAAGCAAGAAAAAGCGTCTCCTTCTAATACTATTCCTCCAGAATGATATGAGTTATCCATCGAAGAGATGAAAGCCACACGCCAGAGTGAGGAGGCTCTTGTAATGTGTCCGTTGATTTGATTTACGTTTCCATCCAGCCGGAACGAGCCTATCATGTTTGCGTATAATCCTCTGAGTCGTTTGCTGGCCATAAGAACCGAGCCCGGACGCCCGTCGATAGAACCGTTCGTACGCTATTCAATCAACCGGTCTAATCAACATTGCATTAGCAAAAATGCAATCACCAATGGTTCCGGCACTCCGGGAACCCGCATGGCGCTCTGCAAAAACAAAAAAAAATGCACCAATTTTGGCCTCTCGCACTGATACCTTTTGTTTCCCACACTATGGCTTCTCGCAGGCGTGATTCCACTTAGTAGGAGTCACGGTTGGAGTTTCCAATTTTATTTGTCATGAAATTAAAGCTCACGGCCACTAGGGGACGCGGTCGTGGGCAATCGACGGTGTGATTGGATTCGGCCGAAACCAATTCCGAACCAATTATACGGACGAATTTAATCCTTCGGTGCCCGCGAACAGAAGGGTGGCCGAGTCGTGTGTGGTTCACCATTAAAACAATGTTTGAAAAGAAAGCGACAAATTTGACATTTAAAGTGATGCCAATGTCAACTATATTGGGTATTTTCGGTAGGAAGCACACAGGCCGTTGGCGGGCAATAATGGATTAATACTAAATCTTCTACTCTTAAATTCTACTCGTGTTGCTCATAGAATGTAACACTTACAGAGCTCAGGCTTCCATCTCAAGGTGGAAGAGAACGCAATGAAGTATATTTTATTCGAGTAAACAATACCTTTTTCCCTACGGTACATCCGGGTACGGGTTTCGTTTTCAGCACGCAATTGTAATCGATATTTGTGTGCTTAGTCTTCTCGCATTACCATAAGTTATTCAATTTACTACACCCTCACCCTGCTGCTTTGAAATAGCACACCCAATAGACACAAATTCCGTCCGTGGTTCGATGTCATTTACGAACCGTGGCGCACTCGTAAAGATGAGCTTCTCGTACCCGCCGGCGACCAACGAGAACACTTTCGGTTTAACTGCTAGCAGAAGCTAATTATCGATTGCACTTTGCCCTAGAGCTTGGAGCCGCACGTCGCACAAAGCTCTTCGAATGAAATTAGGCCGTGTTACGTTGGAAAGAAAATTATTGAAAACCTAAGATCAAGGGAAGCCAGACTGGTTCCAGATACCAAACAGCGGAGGATGAATAGATCTTGAGATTGAATTGAAATTAACGATGGTGTATTGTTGTGTTATCCTTAGAAATAATGTGTTATGATATTCCTTTTAGCTTAACCCAGTTCGAATGAAAGAAATTGAGTTGAGTTTCAAGTATTGACTTTTATTGGAAGCACACTCACCCTAACACACTCACCAACATGCACCAATATCGCTACACTGCGCCATATCCATTCTACCACCGTGCTTCTCCCACAAAGTAAGTCCATACGGAAACGAACATGAAATATGAGATAAAAATACTTCCGTTCCGGAAAAATGAGGAAGCTTAAAAGGACGCTGGAACGAGGCCGTACCGGCAGCGAATGTGATGCGTGATCACACATCAATCGTGCTTGTGAAAACCGTGCCCATCTCACACCTTCCCTTTCCCGAGGAGCAAACTGGTTCGTTTGTCGCCGTGGGCGGAAGGATTCATGGTTTGTTAATTTGGCTCACATTTGTCAGTGATCCTTGCCATGGGCGAACGTTCGCGTCTGTGGCGCTTCACGGAAGGATCTAACTCAGATCCCAGACCCAAGACCCGAGCGTACGGAGAAAATGTAATTTAAAGGCACCGAAATACTTGTGCGTGAGATGAGAGTGAGGCAAAAAGAAAAAATAAGAAAAAACATCCCGGTTGTTAACAAAACCCACCTTCAACTTTGTCAAACAAATAGGAATTTATGATTACTTGCATCGCCCTCCCGAACCGTAGGAGACGTTGCCGTGTGCGATTTCGTTCTAACACTCTTGATGGTTTTCCAACTAAACAAAAAAAAAAGAAACTGTGTGGCATTGGGAACGCCGAAAGTGTTGAAGGAAAACTTTCAAATGACTCCACCGGGAATCGTTCACCCGGTCGTTGAAATGGAGGGATGAAAGTTGTGAGATGAAACTTTCCATTCACTGTCGTGGCTGCACAAGGATCTATTCTTTCACTTCCACAAAGTTGTCACAGTGGCAGTGGCCGAAGGTTTCAGTTGCATCCCCTTCAAAAGCTTAAGATCAGAAGCCACCAAAGCCACCTCCCGCCGAGAGTCGTTCACTGGTAACGAGCTGCGATTGCCGTTTCGTAGCAGCAGGAGCCGGTATACAATCAGCTCATTTGTTGAGAGCATCTTTGGCGTTATCCTAATGGCGTGTGGGGAAGAGAACCGTGCACGCTGCCGGTGAACGTTTCTGCGTTTGTTTCTGCTCTCCAAACAACCGACGGCCTGACCCGGACACGTGCCGGTCGCCGAACAACAACCATTGTTATGGCAACGCAGTGAGCGTAAAGTAGGCAGTGTAGGCAGAGGAAAATTAGTACCCATGTCAGAGGGAAAGCACTTGAACGCATCTCCTATCGCCTCGGTGTGTTCAAGGATTTTTCATCACATTTTTGCCCCAGGAAAGGAAATGGTTCGTTGCGGGTGGGATGTGGTTTTCCGTAGAACGTGTAATTTCGCATTAAAAGTAGCATTCTTTTTGTTCCACACGTGATGAGAGGTGGCTTTATTGACGTCGCGGTCGCAGTGCGTTGAACTGGGACTCTGAGAGAAAAGCGTTGGTGGAAGCTTGGCTGAGATTGTTTTTGTTAGTATCGGGAAAGTTTCTGTAACGCTCTTAACTAGGGGTGAGCAAACTTTTGAAGTAAATGGTCGTATAACAGGCAGGAAATATGTGTAGTTCAAAGAGTTGTTATTTCAACTAACTTTGGTTTCTTATAGAGGTGAAATAGGATTTAATAACGTCTTTTGAAAAAAAAAATCGCAGAAGTAAAAAGCATATTGCATTGTTTGAATACTTCGTAGTGCGAAAAACGATCATGACTCAAACATAAAGATATTTGGAATTCTGAGCGACTTACAGCACCCTTAGAAAACATCAACGTGCTGATGGCTAAATAACACTTTACATGACATCTCACAACCTTGGTCAGTAAATGCTGTTCAGACGGTAGGATCATATTTTGAAATGTTTTGAAAATTTCCTACCACAGCCGAACTTTGCCAATCCCTGCCCTGAGCAAATACACCGCAAAACAAATTAAATTCGCCCCAATATTGGTTTCGAGAACACGTAAAGGTCACGCATTACTATGGTCCCCATCCGGATGGGATTGCTTGCTGTACGGAAAAAGTAAAGTGCATAGAATACTAATTGTGGAACTGATTCGGATTCGCATAAAAGAGATGTTTTGAAGCACGAACGTCGCTTATCAAATCTCGTTGGAAAAGATTCATTTCTTGAAATTAAAGACAAGTGGTGTACATTGAGCACGTGTTCGCTACGAAGAATTGGTTCCCTTTCGGGACGTACCTTGTTTCCACGGTGTCTGGCTAGGATTCTGAGAACATTTGCTACGATTGCTTTCAGTTCTGCAAATCAATTTTCAACTTTTTTTCGTGTCATTTGGCTTAACCGTTTGATCACACAACCTTTGCTTGCATGATCAGCTTAGCAGGCATCAAATCCCTACCTAACTGATTGTAACAGCTTATAGAATAGATGGGGTTATAATGTGAAGTTTGTTTAAGCGAAAAAAGGGATATAAGATAACTATTACCCATAGCTGGCAGCCCATTCTTCTAGTAATGGGTTGTAAAACTAGCAAACACCACTTCACTCAACCCCCTGTGCTCCACATCGCCCTCACGGAAATGAGAGCGCCAGCGATGGAGAGAGCCCTTGGAGGTAATCCGCATTCGCTACTGTTGCCCGGAAATCGGATCGCTTTCCGGTTCCGGTGTCTGCCAAATGGTGCCCACAGCAGCAACCATTTCCTTCTCCACCTTCTGAAGTCTCGAGTTGCGCCGTCGAAATATGAGAGCCGAACACAGAAAGTGGTGTTCTAGAAACGCAGAGACAGAAAGAAACAAACGCGCGCACGCACACACAAAACGGTTATATCCAGTTTCCAATAACGATGACGAAATGGCGATTAAAGGAATGCTTAACGGCATTCCTGGCGTTCCACGGTGGACCGGTTTGGGGCGGGGTTGCTTCTCCACTCCGTTGGGTCTTCTGGTGGTTCTTGATTTTATTTTAATACCGAAAGCCACCAGCTGACTGGACCGTGGCGCTGGGAGCGCGATCGCCAAGAAACGTGGATGGTGACGTGCGACAGCTTCACCGTCAGAAGCCCTTCGCCTTGCGGGCCCCGGAGACATTAGGCGGTAACGGTTATTGGCATATTTATAGCGGGCCAGATGACCGGTCGAATGCTGATAATCGGTTCGTTGCGCTCGAGAAAAGGCCCTGTGCTGCTGCTGTGTCGCTCTACCCACCCATTGCCCGGTGCGGCCATTATCGGTGCGGAGAATGAGCTTTTCCTTCCCGCAGCAGCCATGAAGCGGCCATTCTAATAAAGCGATTAGTGTCACAATCACCGTGGGATTGGGTTTTAGCCCATGTGGATTTGCCGCAGAGAGGTTTGCACGATGGTTTGCTCTCGGTAATGCGTATTTGATCTCGATTTTTCTCCCCGAGGTTTTTCGCTGTTGCAAATACGAATTATCTTGGCGTAGCTGTCGTGTTGTGCCCTTGGCGTGGTGTTGATATCATCGCTATCGGAAAGCGATATCGTATTTTGACACATTTTATGGCACCGGCAATCAATCATGCTGCGTAAATGAATTGCTCCGAGAAAAGAACTGCGCAACGCATCGATCTGGTGAGAATTAATTTGATGGAGAAAGACAAACTCACAATAGCACTTGGGAAAAGGATTGATTGATTGATTGATAAGTAGCTTAACGATTGTAGCCTTATATCGTACAACTTGTTACTTAAAACCTTC
Organism: Anopheles dirus; assembly: GCA_000349145.1. Classification (NCBI taxonomy): domain Eukaryota; kingdom Metazoa; phylum Arthropoda; class Insecta; order Diptera; family Culicidae; genus Anopheles; species Anopheles dirus. Next base: position 11,918,159 of record KB672868.1, on the reverse strand, counting down.
TAAAATTCACCCCTAAAAACTCAATCAGAAGTACATTCTGCGGTTGAACGCTCATATGGGTTGCTCCAAAATGCTGGCCAGTGGCTAGTTTTTGGTGACGGCGCAAGTTGCCAACGCTGGTGCAATGCATTCAGCCCATAAACACACAAGTGTTTGTAAGCAGTTTGCAACGCGCGTGGTCTGATAGTTGGTAACGTACGCATTCGCCCGTAGTGACTTTCGGAAAGGTTTGAAAATGGAAGACAATTCACCGGAAGCAGGTGGAAATTGAAAGCAAGTGAGTCATTTTTAGGTTGCGTTACTCTTCAAGAGATGCCTCCACTAACACAAGCTGTAATCGATCTATCGAACGATAAGTTATTTTGTGGTTTTATTTTAGATTTCCAAAAGATTGAATTCTAAATTTCTTCAATAATTTGTGGATAAATAAACGATTTAATGAGCACTTGAGTTTTGGAGACTTTATACAACCTTTTAGACTGATTCTAGATATTTTATCTAACACTTCTCTTATTGTGGGTACTGGTTTTATAAAAGGTAGCTTCTAAATCGGAAATTTCAATTATTGATTAGTATTTCAATTATTTAAGACGAAGTTTGCTTTGCCGAGCAATATTCCAAACGTATCTACTGTTTTTCGTGATTCGCACTCGTTAATTATGAGATAAACTAATAAGGCAAAGATGATAATGTTATATACGTTCATATTTTCTACCCTTCCATCCTCTATATGTCATAAAACTAATGAAGCATTAATTATGCATAATTCCAATTCTCCCCTAACTAAGATACATATCTAGCCATCCGGGATCGCCAGCAGGAAATAATTAAACGGAAAACTTTCCTCACCAACGCAACAACGAAAATCCATCACTCATCACGGCGGCACTTGCCGTCAGCGGGTCCCATAACTCGTACGTGAGTGATGGCGGCATGTTAATTAATTTGATTAGCAAATCAGCCACCAACACCAGCCCGTCGAGCGTGAACGGGTGCAAACTTTGGCGCCACTCCGTGTGCAAAACGCGCGAAAATGTTGTTCACCGCGACAATTCGGTTCATTTGCACTGTTTTTTTGTTGTTGTTTTGTTTTTGTTGCGGTCAGTAAAGCACACCCCAACAAACAAACCACCGCAAACTAGCAAACAAACAAAGGAACGAGACAATAGTGGGCACATGACTTCGACAGTCGTAGCACGGGGGAAAAAAACACGGAACACGGCACGAACTCATCGCGCGTTGACGAAGAAATCAACGGAAAGCATCTGCCGCACAGGTGCGATCACGAATTTGGATCAAAAAGGCCCAACTTATGGCCCACGAATGCTCGCACAGAAGCGTTCCCATTTCATATTCATACATGGGCGGCAAGTGAGTTTGAAATTGATTTTCGTTTGCCCAGCGCCCACCGTTCCATCCCACGAACGAAGGGGCTTATGTGGGCGCATACTCGCTCGAGGGACGGGTGGGTATAAAATTAACTCATATTCATCCCGCGCAGGGTTTCACGAAGTCCCACAAATTCCCGTGCTTCGTCTACGCGGAAAGCGAAGCACTTTCCAAGCGCGAACAACTGCGCGAAATTCCGAGAGCGTCGCCTTGTGTCTGTATGTGGTACGAACTCGTACGTTATGGTGACGAACGACGATCAAGATGATCTCGGGTGCATCTGGTATGGAGCAGGCAAGTCAGCAGAGCGATGAGAAAACGATTATGCGACCACGATGTGGCGGTTCGACGTCTGCATATGAATCGTGGATGTGATTTCCATGCGAATGGCGCTCCCGGCGTCGTCGTAACAATGCACTCCTCCAGTGCATAATAAGTATGGCTTTTTCACATGAAACATCGCTGCACACATCATTCGATCGGACTGCACTTTCCGATAAGCAACCGAACAGAAGCCGAAGCTGTTTATGGGCGATTGTGCGGAAATGGGCTCCCTTCGTATGTCTGCTGCTGCTGCTGTTAGCAGCGATATTGAAAACTTAATGCCAGTGATGTACAACGGCACGACGCTTTACGGTCGGATGGAAAGAAAAGTTTAATCTAATTCCACCCAATCTCATTTGCCGCTCGAGACATAATCCCGGCACGTTTCGGATCGCCCTCCCAGCGTGGTGGTGATGCATTTTAACTACGCGTAGGCGAGACAGAATTTCAAATTAGCTCATTAGCCCCGGCTAATGAGCGCCGTGCCGAACGAGACGAGCCGAGAGGTGAAATCGTTTATTTATCTATTTTCCAGCGCTCGAGTGTGCCTCTTCGGAGCGTTCTCTACGGTCGCTGCGGTTAATCCGGGCGGAGCGGAGCGTTCTGGAGACGGGAGCTCGGAATGTGTTCGTCAGATGCGTGAAACGATCTCGATCACTGGAGACGGATTGCTGCCGGAAAACGGCAGCGTTTACGGTGTTGCGTGTTGTAAATCTACACACAATACGCATTTGTAAAAGGTTGCTGTTATACTTCGTGCGAGAGCTTAGCTATCCGACTGGCAAGTGATAGATCGGTGGATGCTAGAAGTTGGACTCTATTTGGATTTCCAATGTTCTGTTTGTGTGTTTTCTAAACCCTTGAGGTGTTTGGCGGAAAGGAAAGATTGTGAATGAAATGTTAGCGAACAATGTAAAACTTTCAATACCAGGCAAACTGAAAAATTGGATCAATTCGAATCGGATCCCAAATCTGGAATCGCTGGAATCGCTGGAATCCGAATCAATCATGGTTGGATCCCGGAAAGGGGTCTAGATTTCTCAAGATTTAGATCTTTTGAAATCCAAATCCAGGACAGTATTGAGATAAGGTGGGAATTTGGATGAAAATCCATTGCTATTAGTTTATTCCAACAAGACAGACTTGGGTCTCCGATTTTGATGTCCAAAGGCTTAGTTATAAATTTAACCATAGTATGTTTTACTTTTTAAAGCTATATGTTGGCTACGGGTTAGAAAGAGATAGCCGAAAAAGGGTAAAATCTGTTAAAACGATTTCCGGTTTGTTTGGTTTTCATGTACGTTCAAGAGGTCATTTGGGACTTTGATAGTATAAGATAACGTTTTGTAAAAGTACTGATGGTGATAACCTACAAAAAGTCTTTCTTATGACGTCTCAATGCATACATAATTCGTAAACATAACAGTAAACATAACTCGAATGGTAAATCTAAAATGATCACTCTATCCGTTCAAGGGTTAAGCCCCAGAGACCTGATGTGCGATTGGAACTGTTTTTATTTTCGCCTTCCGTGCCGGCGGCCGGCACGGCTACGCTTTGTTTGGACAGGCGGACGTATTTTTATTCTCTCATCGACGTTGAAATAAACATTCATTTACATTAAACCTTAACCCTCCGGCGGCAGTGATTTTTCCTAACCCAAAACCACGCTCCCCTTGCTTCCAGTCCCAATGGAAACACCGTTTCCCTCGCCCGAAGGAGGATTAAAGCGAACGATAGCCGTGCGGGAACTGGAAAACAACAGCGAGCGGCACGATCGAAGTTTTTCGTTGAGATTTCAATAATAAATTATCCCAACGGTAGCAGCGTTCGGAGAAGTCACGATTGTTCCCCGGAGCAACCAGCGGCCCAGCTTCCGGTTGCGACGAGGGTCTCTGTTGTTGACCGACGGCAGAACCTTAACTTCCACTCGATTCTGGCTCGGATCGGGCCGGAATGGCCCGGAGGGGAATGGAATAGGAAAAACAAAACGTTCGCCACCGGCCGCGGAACCGTGGTGGCCAAACCCGAACATGGGAAAGACAAATCTTCCGACCAGGTCCGCGTTCGATCGTGTGGATGGGTTAGAGACAATCGTTAAGAAGTTGTTTACCTCCAGCGCTGCCGTCGATCGGGTCGGTTTTGGGGAGCCACGGTGATTGTTTTATCGTTACGGCGGCGGCCACCGTCCGAACGTCAAGATCCAACAAGTCTGGGCGACGTAAAGCAATCAATGTTGCGGGGACGGGGAAAAAAGCGTACACAAAAACTTGAACGCTGAACATTCTCTAAGCTGTCGACCGAATTGCACTTGTACTTGCTGGCTACAACTACGACCGAGCGAACGGAGTGTGCAGTGGACCACATCAAATTGACCACGGGGGCTACAGACGGCTACAGTGATTCGGAGCTTGTCATCGATACAAGTGACAAAGTCCTACAGTTTGTACACTCTTTGCGAACTACGTTCTCTAGCTCCCCCGCCTGCAGGAGAATGAGTCTTGTGAGTGTTGCAGAAACTGCGAGCTCGTCTTATTGCCGTCTCATTGCCAGTGCAAGCCACGCGCAAGCCGTTCCCAGCCAGCGCGAGCAACGAGTCGAAGAAAAAAAGCACGTCTGGCAGGAAAACTGTCGACTGTCACGCGACCAGCTCGTGGAGTTACCGGAGGAGTTGTTTTGCTGTTTGCGTACCGGTGGCGAACGTACATTTCGTCACACGTTACAAAACACTTGCTTGCTCTCGTGTTTTCAGATGAGTAAGCGCCACACAGAGCACGCAGAACAGCTTTTGCTGGTTTGCTGGGCCTCTGAGAAGATGGCTTGGATTTTGGTGGGTTTTTTTTGCATTGTTCCAGCAGGGGCCTATTGCTATAAGACCTATTGCTCGAGACAGGTTAGGTAAGAATTTAATTTTCCACTCCTGAGAGCAAGCCACGTCACGTACGCCGATGGATTTACGGGTTTCAAGTTTTAAGTCGGCCATAAATCGTACCGATAACCACGACGGAAAAGCGAACTGCCACCGACCGGTTCGTGTAGCCGGGTGGCAACCACCCGAAATAGGACCCCGAATGCGGAAAAGTCAGCTTCCTGTCGGACGGATACTATCGATGCCACATTGTACGCTTTTGCTTTCCGCACACATACGAATGGAAACGGAAGTAAGGGAACGTTACACACCCCGGAAAACGAACGTGAAGGCCACATCCATGTGCCTGGAATAAAATATCCTTTTTCGGCTTTTTTTTTGTTGGCGTGTCACGGGCCTAATACCCCCATGTCACGAGCTGGACGCGTTGGATCGAAAGTTGCACCCTCTGGTGTTGGGTCGCCATGGGGAGCACTGGCACATCCTTGCGTGAAGGAAAATAGAGGCACCAAAAATTGCCTTGGAAAAGCCGACCACCTGCGCCTGGTGGGTTTGATCCGTTGCCCACCCTGTGGCCGGTTGTGTTGTTCTTGACGGTGTTGTTACAGTGTGGGAGAACGGTTGACAAGGTTGGGACGCCCTGCTTCCAAGACGAACATTACACGCTTCGCTATATATTCGTAATTAGTTTTGTTCCTAAACGATGAGATGTTTTTTTTTTGTTCGATCTCTGAAGCTCCATTCCGCTGAAAACGGCGCGTGAACATTTATGATAGCTCAATTTCAGGTGCAGGCGTAGCGAATCCAATTTAACGCACCAACACCACCGCCGGCAGGCAGGCGACCGGCCGGGTGCAGGTTAATTAGGGAGATTATCATGACGAGGACGGGGTAACGATGTGGTAATGATGCAATCTGCCCAAACGAACTCTGACGCCGAAGCAGAAGCGCCCATCCTCCGGGCAACGCGCTGTTGTTGTGCCGGTCGCCATTTTGTGTGGGTGCGAGTAGAAACGCACTTAGGCGCGGTGGCTAAAGACGGCGGCGCGTAAGCTCACGGTAAGCTTCAGAGACCCGGCCGGGTCCGTAAGCACCTTTCTGATGCAAGAAAAAAAGAAATCATGAAAGCTTCTACCGCGCAGGGTGCGTACTGAATTGATAAATTCATTTAATTTGTATTTGACTAACAAAAAGATCTCATCTCTTATTTATTGATGTCCAATGTTCTAAATATTATATTAAAATACATTTCAATTCATGTTTCTCCCAAAGAGCGTCTCCAACATACAACTTTTCATTGCATTCCACCAGAGCAATAGCGGGAAAGTCCTTTTTCTAAAAATAGAAACACACCCATGAAGCCCTTTACGGGGAAAAACTTTTCAAGCAACGTTATAAACACTTACTAAGGGCGAAAAAAAACACACCCGGATCGCATTATGTAGAGCGGTACAGCTCAGGTACGCAAGGATCGCCGTAGAGTCCTCGTTAAAAATGGCACCATCAACGTGATAATGAGATCCACGTCTCTACGGCTCTCCGGGCCAGCTCCCACACACTCAAAGCGTTGGTGCAAAACAAAAAAAGAAGTCAATTTTACTTTCTCTGTAGCCGTGTCTAAAGCAGGCAGCAGGCAAAAAAAAAAAAACGAAATCACGATACAGTACACCGAAGGACGCTTTTTAGACTGTATGCCCCATGGTGAGCTAAAAATATCGCCCTCCCCCAGGCCGTCATGAGTGTGACATTGGGGGTGGTTGTTTTTGGTTTGGTTTTTCATTCCAGTTTTGCCCCACGCGAGCGGAGTTGATGAAACTCCATCGTGCCCGAACGTCATCGCTCATCACCGCACTCGGACATCATCAAACGGGTTCGCCCGAAGGATCAATCATTCGCTCTTTCGGCTCTTGCCCCAACGGGGCTCGAAGACCAGAACCGACGCGCTAACTTCTGACATTTTCCACGGCTTTTTTTCCACGAGCACCGTCAGCGATCGATGGCGGGTGCCAGCGAATAGGGTCTGTTGCCCTGGCGATGGTCGATTGGGGCTTTGTGCCGTACCTGGCCGCCCCGGGAAACACCCAACATGGACCTACTCTGGTGGCCTCACCCGGTGTTCCTTGCGTTCTGACCTTATGCTCCAGCAGTGGCTCGGTGGGCAGGGTGGAGCTTTAGAATCGATTTTCCCACCCGGCCGTGGACTTGCCTGGCTGTGGTGCTTTCCACAGCGACAGAGGTCAGGGTGGACAACTCCCACTGCTCGCCAGCGTGATTGGGGGAGTGGGTGAAAAATCAGCAAACTCATAAAAGAACGAAAATATCGTTAGCAGCGCGATGATGGCTACATGAATGTGTGTTTGGCGTGTGACTGACGGCTGCAATGATTGGTGAGGCTGCCGTGATAGGGAGACGTTATAGGGACCGTTTGCGTCGTTTGCACCGTCCAATCGGTGTCCATTTTATAGCTGGTGGATGGCTCCCGATAAGTCTATGAATATGAAAATATATGCTCTGGTTTGTGCATTAAAATGGCGCTTCCTACAGTGTTCGCCAGCACAAACAGCGAGTTCTTCGCTACCAGCAGAAAACAGTTTATTTTCTATTTTTCCCCACCCTAGTGCTTGCTTTTCTATATCTCTGTTGAAGAGAAAGAGCAGCTTTATTATGCCGCATTGTCCAACATATACGCGTGCGTTTCATGGCGCCCCGGTAGGCCGGTTACGGCAAACGGTGCATGAAGCACCTCTTGTTTCGCTATTTACATGCTGTTGGTGTTAAGCATAACCAAACACGCGTTTCGCACATCGCACCCGGAGGCTTTTTTGCATAATATTTTGCATCATTTTTCGGTTCGATCTAGCTAGAGGCCGGGCGCCGGCCAGAATAGGCCGGGCTGTTAAGCTGGGGTGGGTTTCGCATGTGGGATGGCCGGCAAATAGAGTAAAAGTTTCTTTATTTAAATGTGGACCGGTGTGGAGGTAACATCGCTCTGTAGTTGCATCGTTGTTTAATGTGGCTTTACGAGATATAGAAAAAAACCCTCTCCGTTCTTTTATCGTCCACTTTTGATCCCCCCCAGATACACATCCCGCTGTATTTTTAATGCATTTTAGCGCTCGCACACACTCGCATACTTCTACGTATGAAAAAATAGAACGCACTTTCGTGCACTTCCATCAGCGGCGCCATCATTCATTCATAAGAGCAGCGCCGGTTGCAGCCGCGAGGCAACCGATGGTACGGTCGGGACAACCCTTTTTCCCGCCGGTCGCTGCTAAATTTAGCTCGACAACTTTTGCATGGGACACAAAACACACTCACAGGCACAGCCCACCCAAGAGTGGAAGCGGCGACGGAGCAGCGTAAATCGATCCCCGGCCGAGTGCCCGTTTGTGGCGCACAAGCAGCGGTGGGCTTTGCAGAAACGAAAGAAAAACGAAACGCAATGCTTTGAACAGCCTAAACTGCGTCGTACCACCGGGCTTGACCCCGTGCATCATTACGCTGGCGTGCGTACTTTTGGGGTTGATTTTTAGCGCTGCAATGCCCGGCGCTGTCGGAGAGCGTGTCGTTAAAAATTTACGCCGTGAGTCATGAAGCCGGGCCGGAAGGTTTCGCAGAAAAGGGGTCGCCGTAGGTCTAAACAGTGTCGTCCCTGGCGTGTTGTAATATGCAAACGTTTCACGTGTGCGTGATTACAGAGCAGTTTATGCAGAAAGGTTTAGTTTTTCAAAACGGACGATTTCCTTAGTTCTAAACTACGGCTCGAAACAGATATTGAGCAAATGGCTAACCTAGTCTAGTTCGTAGAAGATCCTGCCGATCTTGCAAGGGTAAAAAATTAGTAAACATCAGTAAATGGGTTCCTTTTTTATTTATCAGCTCAACCAGATTTGTTTCAATTATGAGCTAGTCTTTCAGTTGGCATATTTAACTAAAGTATTATGTTTTTCTCTATTCCTTTACTTGACATACACATAATTTACTATTGGTTCAGTGAGTATGAGTGTTTTCACTAAGACCCTGAATGAAATTGCTCTGGTTTCTAAACGAAAGTAAATTAATTTCTATTTTTTATGATTTACGACTTTAGAAACATAACGTTTCTAACAGTTTCTGAAAAAAGATTTAAAATTCAAGTGCTTTTCAGGCCTGATGGACATGAGAAAAGTATCCACTTCTCGTATATGAATGGCAGATAAGTCAATTTAGTCTATAAATTCGTGCAGTACGCAAAATGATGTTTTATTGAGGGGAAAACACATATTTGAAACTTTCTTTTTGTCCTAGACGTGAAGTTCGTCATCAATGCGTAAAAATCTCACAGAGCATCCTCCGTAGATCTTTTGTTTTAACGACGGAGTCCAAGATGGGATCCCGTTCCCCTACGGATGGGTAGTTAAATATGAATACCGGTTTATGGTTGTGCTTGTGAAATTCGAACGAGGACTCACTTCCGCCGGAAAAGGACGCGTATTGTGTGCGCTCCTCATTGAGTATGAAATAAATTCACCACGAGCATCACATTCGTTTTATTGCTGATCCTTTATTTGTGTCTCCCCTGCGGACGATCGCACGTTCCTTTTTTTTTCATTTCCGCTGGTATTTGTCCCCGCTCCTGGCGAAGAAGATTGTGGTGCGAAAGCTCACCAATACACGCTTACCAAAACGAAAAAGAAACGCGACTCCGAGCAAATCTCACTTCGACGCCGGCGCCTTCACCTATATCTGGAAAGCGTAAGCGGTAGAATGGATGAATAAATCATGACACTAACGCGATAAAAGCGATCCCATAATCATCGCCAGTAAATGCAGCGCTATTAAGGTCTCATAAACACCGGCGGGATCGTAATTATTACGATATTTCATCATCTGCATTCGGTTGCGGGGCGATATCGTCAAAGTGGAGCACGGTACTACGAACCAAGTATGATTCATTGTTAAGACTTTACGGCTGCGTTGAGGAAGAAATAAAACTATCTTCGATGCGCGAACTGTCCAGAAAGTGTGAATGACTCAACCCCTTGGAGGTGGAGTAGGTGAATGACAACAGAGAAAGAGAGAGAGAGAAAGAGAAAAAAATCGTGCCGGAACAGGAGGGGAACGTTTGCGCTCGGTCATGCTCGGATGCATCTTCCGTCCGTTGGCAGCTTCAGTTGGATGGAGTAGAACTCTTTCGCGCGATATACTCGTATCTGCGTTGAAATGCAAGCGACCTTCCCACTTCTATCAGCCTGAGCTGGGTACCAGCAAATCTTATCGTAAATTTCATTCCCGCAAACACACATACTGTCAGTTCTTATTTGTTGGAGCTCACACTCGAGTTGGCGAAGATGGCTAGCGTGCGTGGTATGGAAGGTATTTCGCTGATAAGAATTCCACCTCAATCGATAACGTACGTGTCTCGGTATTCGAACGGATTGCTCAAGGGAAGAACAACAACTTCGACTTTGAATTGTGTTTTCGTTTTTCATGTTCTTAACACATTGCTTTGTTTTGTAAGTTTATCATATAGCCCACCGGAACAAATGCATTGTCAAATCAAAGTATTTGCTTTAAACTTCCAGGCTTTGGTATTATCTCTGGAACCGGCATTGTATGGATCAATCCCGGGACGAACTGAATCTTGAATTCAATTTACATTCCAATCGGTTCTAATAAAAGCCAACACCCTTATGAAGCGCACGAAGAAAGTGCATCGGCACACATCCACAGCCAGATGCATTTGCTGCACCGAACAAATCATTGGATTGATAGCTTCCCCACTCTCCTCTCTCTCTCTCTCTCTCTCTCTCTCTCTCTCTCTCTCACACACACACACTTTTTTTTCTCATCTTGAATCCGATATCTAGCCAGCCGTGTAGAGAAGTTTCTTGATCGACGTCACGTCGACGTTGACGGTTCTAAGGAATGCTCGGTCCACAGCTGCTTCCGCTTAGAGTATGAGCAATGCGCGCGCGCGTTCCGCTTGAGGGACACACGGACACAGACAAGCGCACCGATGCAGAGCAGATGTTTGCAGCACGGGTGCAGAGGAGGGTTTAAATTAGGAAGAGGGTCTAAGGGCCACGTTTGAAAAGCAATTGGTGTGAAGCGAGAAGTACCTTTTGTGTAAATGTGTTCTTTTTTTGAGTTATTACATTGCCAGTTGTTGTAAATTCGTATGTTTTAGACACATACATTAACAATCCTTTTCTGATTGCTTTTCAGTTTTAAGAGGATTAAGGACATAAGTAACTGAAGTGATTGAATCGAAAGTATCTGAAGGCTTTCTTTGGAAATAGACATACTGATCAACAGTTGCAACTGATTCCGTATTCTACATTTCCATCAGTTTCCTATATTGATATAGAAGATATAGAAATAGCAGTGCTTCTTTCTATGCCGGAGTAACTGCTTTTAAATGGCGAATTAAAAACCGCTCGAAATGATAGACGCACAAAAGAAACGAGGACAACAAAAAAACTCACCCTAAAAGTTGCTCCACTCGAAGTCCGTTGACCGAAAAATCGACCGGAATCTGCTGCTGCTCCTCTACGACACCTTCCAGCTGACAGCGTTAGTGTCCCGCGTTCGTGTAGGTTTCTTATTCCCCGTTCGCTCCGTTGCTTCACCTCTGACGGTTATTAATCGATATCCTTTTTCTTCACCGCACACACTCTCACGCACGTTCGTTCACTTCCTTCGGTACGCTTTATCACGCGCAGACACTCGCACACGTACGCACTTTGGAACGAGCCTAGAGCCTCAGGCCCAAGGACGAACGCAGGCCAGCTGCTGCTGCTGCTGCTGCGACAGGTGCCACTTACTGCAGGGCAGACGAACACGCGCGCACAAACACTGTGAAGGAAAGGACGAATTGCTTTTCTCGACTCCCGCTGTGCTCGACTTTTCTCAACAATCGCACACGCGTCGCTCACCAGTCACACGACACGGGCTTAACCGGGTGCTGTGTCCAGATGGACAAACTTTTGGGATGGACTTTACCGAAAACTTCTGACTGTTGGAAGCTGCGAAAAGAAATTAGGATAGCAGAAATTACCGAATTGATTGCTTTACTTTGAAAATTGAAACGAACGTCCCACCGACAAGACGATCGCCATGACAGCCGGCAAAGGTTTCGCGCATCGTGACCTACTTTTCCGCTTCACCCGAACCTTGCACAAGATTTGTTTACTATGTACGTCCAGCAGGCTTTGACTTTTTCGCGCCGCCGTCGGTGAAGCAATTCGTGCCATATTCCACGGCAACACCGAAAAGCCGAAAAACCTTCTTTCTTTTCTCCTCTCGTAATGCACAACTCTTTCTCATCATGACTTCATCAGTGGTCATGGCTGCCACCGGGTGAAACTTCGTCTAGCCAGCGTCGGGGGGAGGATTGTTTTGATTGCGTTCGACGTTCGGGGTTGGCAACGTGGGAAGAACCAGTCCACACTGGGACGCACTTGGACGTGATGACGGCTTGGAATTCATTATTGCCCAACGCGACTCCGTTTGACTCCGAAAGTCCGGCACCGTTTTTCAGCATGAGAGCTGAAGTCGAGAATGGGATTGGTCGGGTGAACTGTAAAATGCTAATAACACTAAATGAAGCGCGAAAGGCAACAAAAACATCTCGATATCTGGAGCACGCAATCCACACACAAACGCACTCCACTGCAGTGTGACTTACTCCACTCGAAATGTTCCACGAGCGCGATACTGTGACTTTAATTAATATTAATCAATTCATCAGCATGCACCCCCGCTCCAGTGGCTAGAACAGAACGTTGATGGCGTAGCGAAGGGAGCACTGGATGGACGTGCTTCTCCGACATTCCGAGCAGGACGCTCGTTCCCGCCAAGGACATCGCACAAGGGGGCACGTCAAGGATTTGCGTTTGTGTGCGTGTGTTAGTTGTGCACCAGTTTTCCGCGTGCCCTCCGCAAAACCGCTGTCGTTGTTCCTGCTCAATTTTCCGCTCAGCAGTTTCCACGCTTCGTGAGGCTGGGATCTCTCCCCGGGTGCGGAATTTAGTTGAAGAGAGAGCTAGCATGTGTGTGTGTGTGTGTGTGTGCGCGCAAGAAATACGACATACACCACCGGTTGCATGACCATGGCCAGGCCCTCTTCCATTCACGCAGCGGGTTTGCCAGCATCAACTGAACGTAAACGTCGTTTTTACTATCGGCACAGCAGCGCATACGCTTCCGTCAACTTCACCGAACACCGTGGCTGATTTTTAACGATCTTTTGCATGTTTTATGCTCCGTGCACGTCTCGTTCGCTCTTTTGCCGCCTTTGCCCTATGCCGAAGGCGTACGGGTATGCCGTTTAATAGACACTTCCACTGTCACTTGGAGCACGGCAGCGTACACGCGACGCGAAGTCACCGTCACCTGCGGCGGGTTTCTCCAAGGTTAGGCTCGTGTGACTCATTTTAAACATTTTACTGGTTTATGTTGATTTCCTTCGGGTTCTTTTTTCACGTCACTGATACCACTGCATTGCTCGAATGATTAATGGACAAAACGTGCACCCGTATCTTACCAACTGTCTATGGACACATTTTTCCCCGTGCGCGACGAACACTTTCCGTTTGGGTATACGACGTTCGCGTAAGGCGCAGCGCAGCAGCACGTCCGCTCGCTTCGAGAGATCTTCTTTCGACGACGACGACGACGGAAAAGCACAGCTTTCGGGTTGCGCGCTGCGAAGCGGTTGCACCGTTGCAGGGGTAAAACACCTTCTGATATGAGGTGTTTGAAGGAGCAGATGATTTTGTAATCTACTATTTTTCTGTTATGTTATTGGTTTTTATTCAATCTTTCATTTTCAATATTCATTTGGTACTATTTTATTAATTTTTTAAAATATTTTTTAAATAATAATAAAAAAATATTATGAGATTATCTAGATCTTAAGAAAATGACGAATTATGTCTTGTTCAACAGGCAATGCGCAAGTTAAGATATTGTTATTTAACGATTCAAAGTAAATATGCTTTCGTGGGTTTGTGCAGTTTGCCGACCCCTGGCTCACTTCTCCTTGTCTGTTATGTTCAGTTGTCATGGAAACGAAAGAGAAGCATGGAAGCTTTTCGGCCGAATGCCAACGTATATACTGAAGCAAAGCTCAGCGTGTGCTTTTATAACCCCTTGCGCTATAAGCATTGTATGCAAAACATGAGCATGAGAAGAAAACACACAATTTCCAATATAACGCAATAGCTCAATGACGAGACAAAATACTCAAAATACTTTAAAGCATTAATTCCGATATCCTTTCCTGATCTAGGTCTCGAATGCGATCGTTTTCTTGATTCAAATTGTTACAATAAAAAAAAATGTTTTTTTTATTAACGGAAGGGAACAACATGTTGTTTTTGTAGTCAAAATGATTTTTTGGGATGCAAATATTTGTGCATGAGCTCTTCATGTTTTGTGATTTAATTATTATTTAGTTTTCTACAAACATTTCTTTACAAAATCATGTGCTCTCAGAATCTGTTATGCGAAAACGTCAAATTTGCGCTTCGCGATTGTAAGAAAATTGATTGTTTTGAAAATATGGGCAGCACTGTAAATACGCTCATCTTATTAGTTCGGCAAGCATCCGCATATAGCGCCACTTCACAGCCAGTCAGTGGAAAATATTTGACAGCAAAACATCGATCGATTTGGTATGAAAATTGAAAACAAAAACAAAAACAAAAGCATCTCAACTAGTGCTCTCTGTTTGTGCTCCGCAGCTTTTATTCGCGAATTCGTACACATTAACGATTAGGGCTTACAAAGAGCACTATTCAATTACAATGTGTCGCTAGAATGAGCGAGCAGCGGGAAGGCGACGCAATCGACGGTACGGGCGATACCACCTTCGTGCAAATGCTGAACAAACGACCTCGGCTGCTGTCCTTCCAAGGGCTAAGCTCCCATTCGCGCTCGCTGGCGGAGCGAGATGTGGCCCTCCCGATGGCTGGCACATCGTCCAGCTCGCTGGAACACATCAACCGCCGGGAGCAGCTGGCGAACGATCTCCGCAGCTGGCAGGAGGCCCAGATCGCGGCCTGCGTGGAAGACAACGTAGTGAACATGGTCGTCGAACGCTACCTCTTCTTCTTCGAGCAACGAAACAATCGCAACGAAGAAGCGCCAGCAGCCCGGGTGGACGCGGAGCTGCTGCTGGAGGATGAAGCAATCGGTATGGCAATAAATGAACGAGGGCTGCAGGCAGTCGCTGCGGCCGAAATGGGAGAACCCTCGGGTTCCGCCCCACCACAGCCCCCTCAGCAGGCACTGCCGTCAGCGTTGCTGGAGACCACCGACCGCGGACGAGCGTTGCCTGCCAATTTCATCCTCGAAACGGCGGTGGCCGCAGCAATACAGGAGAAGGGATTGATAACGAACTGCGCGGAGGCGGACGAAACGAGCGACAGTGACGACAGCGTGCAGCAGGGCGAGGACGAAGATGCTAGGTAGTGCCTGGGAAAGGAACTGGCAGATTGGCATACTTTGTAAATTGAGTATTTAAATTTATGTTTGTATCGTACTAGGATTTACGCACTCGCAATATTAACTCCTCACAGGCATATGCTAAACGGTTATTTACCAATTGTTAGTAATAACTATCAATAAAAGATTATGAAAAACGTAATCTCGCCCTGTTTTATGTCTGCTTACCAGCAAAGTTAGCGCTAAATCCGTTTTCTTCTTACACTACGACTGACGGTAACGGCATAAAATCGGCCACAGGGAGCCATCATAAGAGCGGATGAGCCGCAAAGGCGAAGGTGCCACACGGATTGGCATTGCGTGCGACGGTGATTAACATACACCCGGTAAACAATTATGATCGTGTTTTACAGCGCGCGGTCGGCGGTTCAGAAGGTCTATCGGAAGAAAACCATATGTCCGAGTGGTTTTATGGCTCTCTACAGCGCGTCTGCTTTGTTCGACCCGTTCACTGTGGGCATGTTTGTTTCCCACCCCGATCTGAATGTGGAGCCATCGAAAAATGTGTCGCTGCTGATTGGATGTCAAGGTTGCTGGGAGACTTTACTCGACCAAATACTAGTAAATACCTGCTTATTCTGGGAGGAAGGCTATTTACGCATCGATTATCGTGGAAGACAATGAATCATTCTATTTGTCCATTTTTCGACTAATTAGAGCCGGGAAGGGAATGCATAAAATGATACACAGCAGCTTTGCGTTCGCGTTCGTAGTTCGTAAATATTATTGAAACCTGTCGTATCTCACATGCATGTGACACGGACTTTCCTTAGTTAATTTAATCGCCATATTGGGCGGAAATAAAGAAATCGTCAGTCGCCGTGTCGCGCTCGTGCTCGGAAGGCGTAGAATAGCAATACGATTAGCTTCTGGTCGTAAACTGCGCATTGGAGTGTGTAATCGTGTTACTCATTTGCAACCGACGGAACACAGGAAATGCAGTTGCTCGATGCTGCGCGCGTGATTTGCTCGTTCGCTTGCCTCGGTGGCGGGGAGATTTGTTTTAATTTGCTTACATCTCGGAACGGGCGAATCGGCAGGCCATCTGCTTGGGTTGTGTGCACTTGTGATCTCTGTTGCACTGTGACGTCAGGGGTTGCGGAAGCGCCCCTGTTGCGGAAGTTGCGGAAGTTCAAGTTGATCGTTGTGTGCACCGTTCTGTGGGAAGATTAGCATTAGTATGCTGTAGTTCTAATTGTATGCGTCTGAAAAGAAATGTAAAGTTTCAAAAAGTGTAAAATGTAGGAATGTCGAACGCTACATCCGAGTCGTAAGAGTTAAATGTCGAAAAACGTCATGTAAGTCATAGTCTTGTTGATAAACATCCTACAAAAACAAATTCTTCAATAAACGTGTGTAATCGATTCATGGAAGCAGTTAAAAAGGATTTCGAAAGATCTTAAGTGACTTCAAAAAAGAATGAATTGCCAAAAGAGATGCCAGATAAACAAAATAAAAAGTGAAGTGACGAGAGTCAAGCTTCGAAAGGAAAATAGAACAGATAAAATACAAACATAAAAGAGCAAACAAAGGATCAACTCCCGAACAGCGTCCATTTACAAAAGAGTCGAAAAGTGGTTGACTCACAACAGTATTTAAAGTGCTATCAGCTTTTATTCGCATGAAGAGCCTTTTAATGACTCCCAGAGAGGTAACTCAGAGAGGTAAGCGTTACTTTGATGCACAATTTGGATATAATTAGATTTTTGAAACAAAAGAAAGATAAGAACAAAGTTGAAAGCATGGAAGATTTCTCAGAACTATGGAGTGTTAGATTAAATTTATGTCAGTTTTTCGACTTTATACATTTTAATGAGAAATACGGTATCCGATCTTTACACTTTATCAATCTTTACACTTTATCAACTATTGGAGTAGTGCATTCTGCTCCAATTTCCCCTACAAGATCCTGACGCTGAGTGCCAGCTTGAAAGCTTCCGGTTCCAGCTGATTTCCCTTCAACAATAAAGCAAACAAAAACACTCGTACCACCAAACGCGCAAACTCCAAAACGAACTGTTGCTATCAGAGTGCGATGTTTTCCCCCTCCCTACCAACGCCACGGCATCAAAACAGCTTCCCCAACCGGTCGGGGGTTCGTTAGATTTTGTCAAATCCTTCGCAAATCCTATGTCCAACAGGTTAGCAGAACGAACCGACACGAACCGAATTTGCTCCCCCTGGGGCGGTAAGTTTAGTTGTTCTCGCAACAATGAAATCGCCCCGTCTCGTCTCCACACGTTTCCGTCTGTTCGCTCCGATCGCTCCGGACTAATGC
This sequence comes from Anopheles dirus, assembly GCA_000349145.1. NCBI lineage: Eukaryota > Metazoa > Arthropoda > Insecta > Diptera > Culicidae > Anopheles > Anopheles dirus. Next base: position 11,900,805 of record KB672868.1, on the reverse strand, counting down.
TCACGCTCACGCACGCACGTGAGACGGATGCGTTTTGTAGAGGCCACCACCCACCCACCCACTTCAAGAAACGCTGCCAGCTTCACGGATCACGTTGTAGCGATGCTTGGCAGATCGAGAAAACATAGAGAGAGAGAGAGAGAGAGAGAAAGAGACAAAGAGAGCAAAAAAAAAGCAAACGCTACCGCACCCGGGTGCGGGGAAGATAAAATCTTCCTCCACGGCGGAGAACAATCTCGCCGCCAGATGCTGGGAAAATGTAAACAACCGCGCACCAAAAGGCGCGAGTGCGGGCGAACACAACTGCGGCATTTTCGGCCCGGCTCAGCTGGATTTGGCCCGAACCAACCTGTTGTCTGGTCTTGGGTGCTGTGTTTTTTTTGTTTTCGCTTGTTTCGCGCTCCTCTCGGTTCGATCTGCTGTTGCTGGTGTCGCAGCTGAGTTGGGTGGGTGGGTGGTGGGTTTTTGGTATGTTAGTGATAGCACAAGATAAGCACCGTTTTCGAGTTAGTGGTGTGGTGAATCGTGTCGCGAGCTACAGCATAGTTTGTTTATAAACCTCATAAACAGCTCCTGTGCCAATGGCGGTTATTCTGCACTGTGTTGGGAATGAACAGTATAACATTTGTGTATTTCTTGGGTAAGAGTTTTCGGCATCTTAGTGTAGTAGGTTCACAAAACCATCCGATATTCCTAATATATTGGATTACGTGTTACAAAACCGGTGGTTTTTGATAGAGTTTTGTGCTTTTGTGTGAAATGAGGTTTACAAAACAAATTCATGAAGAACGAATCACTGCTCTCTTTCCAATTTTCTGCAACGCTAGTAAGGAATGTATAATTATACGATACAAAAATATATGAGGAAAATAGTTTCTGTGATCAACTCTTTTGCTTGTTTGCCTGCGATATTGGACTAGATTCATACTAGATTTGCCTGGTACAAGTTTTCGGCAATCTTTAAAGTGCAAAAACAACTTTTCGTAGAGAAAATAATCGTCGGAATAGCATTGAATATGTTTTAATAAAATGAAATTCTTTCCTAAAAATGCTGCATCAATGTTTGTTAATTGTGGATTTCTTAATTCTCGATATCTGTCGAGCTATTGGCTTACATCACATAGGACGAAATTGATAGAACATGGCAGAAATATGCAAATATTTCTTCGAATTTGTATGAAAATACTACAACACTTGTAACTTATTTATAAGTAAGACTAGTATTTTCCAAATATACTGTGTAAATTATTGAATGCTTGGGTTTGAATGAATGGGCTTCTTCCAACTCCTGTAAACAGGCAAACTTATTGCACGCTCATGTCCACTATAACCCCATATTTTAAGCAATAATTTCAAAAAGAACGTTACGCACACCCTGAAAGCTTTCACATCTGCTCTTAGTAGGCTAACCTAGTCGACGGCTCACGGTGGATTCACTTCCCAAAGCCCGAGTGGCGCTCTCGGCGCTTTCCCCTCCATCGGGGGAACTTTGACGATGTTATTGCTGTTATCTCCCGCCATCGGCCGTGCGTGAGCTCTCCTCCGTCGGGCTTTCGATGAGATTCCGCTACACATTTTCCTGCCCCCCTCCGTCGGCTCCTCTGAAAGCTCTCCCACCCTCTCCCCCGGCTCGACCCGGCTCGGGTTGGTCGGTTTCTTGGTCGGCTCCGAGTCAGATCGACCGTCGGCAGCATCATCATTCCATCCGTGGGCATCGGACCATCCGGACGCCTGTTGTTTCGGTTTCGTGCCAATCTCCCGTGTGACTGTGCCTGGCTAGGTGTGTGTGTGTGTGTGCGTGGTCGAGTGATGGAAAACCGTGAAGTTCGAACAAAACCCCTCCGAGCCAATCGGTGCTAATTTGTACACCCGGCCCGGACCCGGACCCGGACGGAGGCGATTTTTCGTGCGCGAAGATCGCTGCCTTGACTACTCGCCGCCCTGGGCGACCAGCCCGGTGGCCCGGAGTGGATTCGGTGCGGTTGTGTAAATAATCAAAATTTACTACGTGCGGTACGCGCGCTGCGGCGAGTGTGTGGCTTCGGGAGCTGGTTTTCATTACGTTTTTTGCTCATTTTTGTTTTTCGGTGCATGTTTCTTTCGCCCATGTCGGTTGCACGTTGAACTTCGACGTCGTGGTGTTTAAGCAGCAAACCGACGGGCGGTATTCAAACTATCGTTAAGCGCTCATTACGCGTGTGATCGAATGATCGAGCTCCGGGTGTCTATTCTTGGGTTGCAAATAAATACAAGCCGCCGCCGGGCCCTTGCAAACGGCGGTGGGGTGGAGCTTGGGATTTTTGCGCATTTTCCGCCAACGGGCAAGATAAATATTTTCTGAGCAAACTGTCCGGACGAGCGGGCGTGCGGGCGCGCGCGCGTGTGTGTCAGTGTTGTGTGTTCTGGTTTTACAATATATCGTCCGCCCCAAAACAAGGAGCACGAGAGAAGCGTGCGAGCGATCGCTGATGTTCGGATTGCGGCGGTGTTGCTGGTGTCCAACGAAATCGATGTGAATGTTGCCAAAAACCGTTCGCACCCGGAGGGAAAGAAATAATGCTGCATCCATTCGGAAGGGTGAAGGCAAGATAAATATGCAAACGTGTGCCGCGTGGATCCAGCCGCAGGATTGGCTGACTTGCTGGTGAGACATAGTGGGCCGTGGAGCAGGTGCCGTCGCTAGCCGTACTTGTTGCTATTGGATACTGTCATGTGGCATCTGCAAGCAGGCTTTGCTTTAACGTTGAGCAGAATTGCCGCGTTTAGTTGAAGCTATTTGTTTGGAGTGTGCGGTTGTACATAAAAGTTGTAAAGTGTTCCACTCGTAAGATATAGCAAAAGCCGTTTTAAACAGGGTATCGTAGATAGAGTAGCAAAAAAAAACACGCTCGAGTGCATTCAAAAGCGTCATGGACTATTCCAACTCAGCTGCCCTTTGGAGAAGTCCGGAAGAGTAACGAGTGATTCACGTTCCAGTTTGCCTCCGCAGGCAGAGTAATCTTTCAACGTCGGAACTTCGCGTGTGTCTGTGCTCCCCGTTCGAAGTGTTGTTACCTCGGTGTATGTGTTGCGAATGCTGGTATGTGACAACACAGCACCGAAATAAGGTGTCGAATCAAATCGGCCGAGTACGCAAGCCGAGTGTCCCGAAAGTCCCCGAGCTACACCGCAACATCCAGGTACGCATTGTAACTCGTTACGCACACCACCAGCTCAATTTTTGATCGTTTTTCGATACACATATTTTTATCTTCTGTACCGTTCTGGTTTACGTGTTGCTCCTGATTGGAGTGTGTCCTTGAGCAGCAAGCTCCAACCGGTAAGGATTCCCCGCACAAGCCGTTTTGATTACTTTTCCCCTTGGTGTTGGTGCCGTTTGGCTCGATTCAACTCCATCGGGGCTGGGCTGGCTGTTGAAGAAGGGAAAAACCCGTCGCTCGGTGATGAAACTCATCCGAGAAGCCTGTGAAGAACGCATTCCAAGAAAGGTGCCCCCAATGTCACAAAGGAATCTTGTCATCCGATGTGGACGGTGGTTGAAGTACAGAAGAGCTTGGAAGGAAAACGTTGTCTCCTGCTCACGTATGACGTCATTTGTAACGGCATATTCTCGCCCGAGCGATCCATGTTTGCGATGTTCTTAAAAACTCAAATCTGAACCAGCAATAACATTCTTCCTGTGGTAGCATTTTCCATGCCGGCAACCATGGATGGCAACCGCCAGCACACAATGGCCGGTTGATGAATCATGGCAGGCTACAAGTGTTTATCTACGTACCACCTCCCAACCATAACCTAGGCCAGTGCGGCTCACACCAGTGGATGCCGGAATGTGTCTATATGTGTGTGTGCCTGTGTGGTATGGGGCATGTAATTGCGTTCAATAAAGTCCAAGGTAAACGGTTCCGAATAGATGAACCCCTGCTGCTTCCGCTCTTGCATGTCTGTGTGGGTGTGTGGGTGTGGCGAGGGTGTTGTCAGCGTTCGGGTGCCATCGATAAGAAACTCCGTACCGTGCCCAGGTCGTCTGATAGCGAAAAGCACACCTGGCGTGATGCAACCCAAACCCAAAACCACCAAACGACTCCAGCAGCAAGTGAGTTTATTAGCCCAAACCTGGAAAAGTGGTTAGGTGGGTGAAAAAAAACATGCCAGAGTTGAATGGAACCGTTTCTAGCAGAGGAAAATATAAAAGAAGTTGAAGGAGAAAAAAAAAACACTAGAAAAAAAACACCAAACCTTAGTCCCGCATGCCAGCCGTTTGGAGTCTTTTTCTCCCGCATTTCCCGGGACAGACCGCGTTCGGCCGCATGGTTGTCTATTTTTAGGTCGCTTTATTGATGGTAATCGATGATAGGTTTCATTTTACATGCATGCGCGCGGGTCCCGCATCGGTCCCGGTGGTTGCGGTTTTGCTTAGAATTTAAATTCGTGAACCCGGGGAGGGAAAACGGGAAATTGGAGGCAGGCGTGGAGGAAAGCAGCCCGGTTCGTCCGACAACGATAAGATTGTGTGTTTTGGCCAACGTGTGCCTTTCCAAACATTGGGATCGGCCGTGCGTGCGCCGAGCGATGGTAGAGATTTATGTACCCTAACGAACGGTTCACTTTTTCGGCGTTGGCTTTATGCTGATTATGCTGATAGGCGTCTATATATTGGCTAGCTGAGCACAGACGCATCGAGTGTAAAGAATGCCGCCCAAAGGAAGTTAAGAAAAGGATCTTGTGCTATGATTAATGAACTGTTGAATCGAAACTCGTTTGTGGAGTGGGTGTGGAGCATTCGGAATAGATGTTTACTTTCGCCGGGCACAAAACACACGACAGGTTGTAATCTCTTCTCCTGAAGCAAGCGCCGTCTTGGTGGAAGATCATCACTCTTCCTGGTGTTTTTAATCTATAATAATCCTTTTATTGTGAAACACCCTCACTTACTTGCCCGATCGGGACCGGCTGAATCGCTACGTTTCCCTTTAATTACAATCCTTCTGCTGATGGTGTTGTAGGGTTGACTGTAGAAAAAAAAAACAATTTCTCACAACACGCTGCCTTGTCCAGCGTGCTATGGTGAGCTGCACGAAGGAATCACGAACGAGGGGTTCGTGTTCGCATTGTGCAACTCGTTCGCCTCGTTCCTGCCTTGAGCAAGGCCGACCTTTGTCCTTGGGCAATCGTGTGGCAGGGCGGACGGAAATAGCTACGGCCAGAAGAACAGATCACGCTCCGATACTCTGTAATGCAAGCGGGCTAGTGGGCTTTAAAAATATCTTTCCATCCTGGCACCTGGCAAAGATGAACTTTTGTGCCCTATAGGAGCGTTTGGTTCGGCTTGTTCGATGGATGTTTCCTGTCGAGTTACAGCGAGTAATAGATTGTAAACGTCCAGCCCACACAGAAAACTTTGTGTCGGGTTGTGGAGACATAGTTAAGACTTCAAATAATCGCTATTGTATTTGCGTTTGGATTACAGGATGAATCCTCTTCTGAAGATTCGATACAGTTTTGAGAAGGACGAAAGCATCATTAAGATAATAGAACTCTAGCATTCAATAACAAATTGCAAAGAGCAATATTACTGGAAGTCGTGGCATTAGAGAACACTTTTCAAAGCAAACGAATCAGTTCGCATGCTCCAAGGCAACTACTCCATTCCACTGAGGTAAATGGATATAAGTTTGAATATACTATCTTTTGCTAATATCCTTTAGAGAACTAACTTGTCACTTTAATAGATATGCCAGTGTTACTGAGACCAGTCCATTGCTTCACGATACTACCTTCCAAAACAGCAATACAAAAATATCTTGGAAAGACCACTCAGGGGCCTGAATGTATAAACCTTGCCGGGGTCATGTGGCAGACTGTACGGAATTTTTGACCTCTACAGGGCGTAATCTGACTGTTTACTGGTCCAATGTTCTAGTAATAGACCTTTTAATATTTTAACTATAATGATCATGGTTTGACACACTATCCTTTTCTTTACAGACATCCATTGAAGAATGTCTAGCATAACAGCAGAAGCTATGCGTCGATCATACGCCGTTTGTTTGTGTTAAGTGAGATTTCAACACAACTAATACGGTGATGTTAAAAGTCACATCAAAGTTTTTGCAAGCAAAAAGTCAAAGCGTTCTTTGTCTGTTTGTAACATAATCATAGCAGTAAAGAAGCAATAACTCAACACTCAGAATAATGATATCGTTGGCTAACTTTACCCAGCAACGAACTCACTTTAGGGGCAGTTCGCTGAAGAAACTGCACGCCGACACGGCCATAAAGCTACCCGAACCGAAAGCACGGCCGTGGTGTGCTTTTTTTCCCAACAGCAACAAGCCCAAGCAGCTCTTGAGGCGAACTCAAAAACACCGCCTCCCAAGCGGTGCGCCGCGCTGTTGAACAACTTTCCGTACTGCACTTTCGACTTTCTTCCACTGCACTGCTTCCCTGGGTAAGGGGGATGTTTTCCTCATTTTCTCGTGCTCCACACACATACACATAAGCTTGACGGTGCTATTAATTTGCTGCCTTTTGCTGTTTCCTGACCGTTGAGCTAGCCGGCTCAGAGTCTTGCCAGCTCGCCGGTGGGCTTCTTTAAAAACTTCTTAAATTACAAACGCAAACAGTGCGGTGCACTGTGTATTTGTGAGTGTGTGTGTGTGTGTGTGTGCGATTGGTTCGTGGGAACGACCGGACACGACGGGAAACAACCATTATCGAAACTAAATGCATGTTCTTCGGTTGAACGGCAGCAGGGAGCGAAGGAAGAAAGTTTCCCCTTTGTTGCCGGACAGCGCCCCCATCATCGTGGCTCGGTCTATTGTTTCCACCAGTGCACTCTTTTGGCGATGGTGGGCGGGCGTAACCGGGTGCGGTGTAGCTTTAGCCAAGTTGTAATGAAATGATTCTCCTATTTCAACCTGACTTTGCGCCCGGTCGCGCTTCCGCCACGGTTCGCCCGTAAGTGCATTGGTGGGTGTGTGCGGGTGTGTGTTTTGTAAGACAAAGTGCATCTCAAAACAATGCACCGAAAGGATCGTCCGGTGTGCATGTGTCCGCGTGGGTTTTTTTTTTCTTTCTGTTTTGGTTGTTTGTATCTCTCTTTCCGCTCCACCGTTCGTCCACGGTCAGCAGCCAATCCGTTTCGTTTGCCCTTTCAATGACACAATGGCTTGCGACAGTGCGCTTCAGTACCGCGGCACAAAGGGGTGCATGGATTGGCAAAACAGGACATTTCGTTTGACACCCCGGAGTGTCTCTCTGTGTCCGGTGTCAAAGGTGAACTTGTTAAAGTCGTTTTTTCTTCTTGTTCTTTGTTGTTGTTGCATGTTTCCCCCGAGCCCTTTGTGTGTGTGTGTGTGTGTGTGTGAGTGGCCCTTCAGAACCATTTACTCTTCGGGACCTCGAACGGACTCGGCTGCACGGGGCTGCAATTACGTCTTGTAACGGCGAACGATGGTTCGTCTTTTGTGAAGCTGAACACCCGAGACAGCCGGGTTTTCCGAGCCGGCGACAAATGGATGGTGCTTTGTTTCGGTTTTGAATGGAACGGTGCGGTTGGCACGGGCGGTGCACAAAGGAAATCCTTCGCAAGGAGTGCAGTCGCGCTTTATTTCTCGATTGTGATAAAGAAGCATGACAATTGCCATTAGTTGCGAGTCACTTTAATAGGAGGTGTGCGCGAGTTGTATACTCCGATGATATTAGTAGTATTTTATTAGATAATTTTTTTTTCCTGAGGAAATTGTTGAATTTTGTAAAAAAAACTGAGTTTTATAAAAAAATAAAAGGTTGGTAAACGCTGCAGTGTTAGAAAAGACAAAGAAATGGGAACGACTAATACATATGTATCTGTCACATTGCCACTGCTCAATACTATAGACAAACGACCTCTATTTTTAAACTTCTTTTTGAATTTGACATCAACATGGATTAGAGGGTAATGTTGAAATTCCAACGTAAAAATGTTAATATAATTGAAGAAAAGGCATTTCTGTACTTCGAACAGCGTAACAAATATTATCAAGCTCTCAAAAGGCAAGGTTGGTAACCTGTTGTGTATGATTTAATTATTATCGTATTAATAAATTGCTTAAGCATGGAGGAGTCGCTATAATGATGAGCTTTTCAAGTTGTACGATGATCTCCGGTTTCTGCAGCACATTCAACTCGTTCAGTTCCTTCGAGACATCTTCATAGACAGAAGGGACGTTTCTGATAAATGACACTGAGCGGTTTTGGGCTCCTCTTTGAAAGAACAAGACCGCAAAGTTTTTGAGCATTCGATACAATGGGGAAACAATATTCGATAGTACCAAACACATAGCACAAGCGGTGACCTTTTCGGAAACAGACGTTTTTCGCAAAAAAAAAACGAATGATTATTGTGAAATATGGAAAATATTCAATTTAACGGAACACCGCCCCTATAGGCGGACAAAGACAGATTTAAACAATTCCCCTGCAATTGATGGCGCCCCGCAGGACGATATCTTCAGCCGGCGGTTCCTTCTCCGTATCGCATGTGTGGTGGGTATACGTCCACTGGATTCAGGGTTCGTTTGAAGCGGGAAAAGTTTTATCCCATCGTACGAAACGATGGATGCATTGAAGCCATACAAAACCGTATCGAGCAATTTCGAAATAGCTGCCAACGGAAATGGGAAGTCCGGCTAACCGCAGCACCCGGCAGCCGTCACACTCTTCTTTGGCCGCTCGGTACATTCGGGTGCGCTGACATTCGATACACTGCGAATCGGGAGCTTTAAAGGACACGTTCATGTGCTTTCTTAGACGTAAGCGGATTGTGAGGCTTTGATGTCTGGTGGGATAGTTCCTGCCAGCGCTCCGACTGGTGCAATGGTATGGTATTGCCTGCTGTAAGTCGTTTTGATAGTGGGATCGAGAAAGCGATAGAACCAACACAAAGCAAACGGGTAGTTTAGTTTCTTTTGATTTTTTTGGCAATGTTTTCCCATCTATCTTGAGTGTAGAGGCGGTTTTGGTATAAGGTAAAAGGAGGTAAAAGAGAGTTTTGGTGCGAAATTTTGAAATAATGAAATAGTTTGAATTCTTTATCGTTACCTATAATATCTGCAAGGCTTTCATCTTCAAATCGACAGATGATATAATACCCAACTTATCGAATTTTTTTTTACGAACTTTTTATGTAAATCCCTTCCCCGGTTTGTTAACCAAAATGGTTGCGTTTTCATCAAGCTTCTCATGAAATTGCAATTCACTATTCTCTACCGTATGAATATTAATGTCATCTTAAAGCAACAGTCTGCACAGACATTCGGGGAAATCAAAATATGCTGCGTATTGGGCAAACCTTTCGTGTCGTTAAATGAGAAGAAGAAAGGTCGGTTGGTTCATAATTCAATTCGCTGCCATCGGCGCTCCCATCCACCGTAAAGCTTCAGTGGAATTTGAAAGAGAATATTCAATGCCATCTCTGCCCACCTCAGCTAACGAAATTCATAGTATCGAGGAGGCGCACTTCATAGAAACGGCCAACCCTACCCGGTCGGTGCCCGTTGCTGGGCCCTCACCTCACGTCAGGCGGCATTCCGCGCTCTGCGTTCTGCTGGAAATTGAAATTTGTCGACTGATGTCAAAATCCGAAGATTTATGGTGCGCTCCGTCAAGTGCTTGATAGTAATCCCGGCCGATTTGCTGCTCTCGCTACAGGCTGCCCAGGGCCTTCCACCCCTCGGTCGAACCATCGGCACATGGCGATAAAGTCATTTTCCCCGGGCCGTGACGGACCGGGCGTCTCCATCGTGTCGAAAAAAGGCGTGTCTGTGTCTTCGGTGCGACCCACGACAAGTGCGTCCGTGTGAAGTGGGCACGTTTGATTGATCGATTGCCAGCCGTTTCTAGCTGAACAATTGAATGCACTGCTCATCATCGTTTGCTGCTCGTGCATCGCTTCCGTGCGCATCCGGTAGTGAATGATTTCGCGTGCTGAACCGCACGGCAGTTTTCCGGTGATTACTCGGCGCGGAACTAAGTGAGTGCAGCTGGTTGTGATTGATGTGATAGGTGGATATGTCTAGGTGCAAAGCTATGCAGAAGCAAAGCTCTTCATGACTGTGATATAATAAAATGTTTTTTAAACGAATTTTAAGACAAAAAATTGCATAGAATTGTTAAGTTTTGCTCATTGAAAATGAATATATTGTACATGGGAATGCCATCATGTACTTCTAATCGTCTTCATTATTCAAATACAAATGTTCAGGTATCCTTTTCAATAAAAAAAACCATAGTTCGTTGGGCTCAAGCAACCCAATCAAAGCACATATTTCTCTTCGATTTAAACTCGCCACAAGCAATGATTAAAACTTCAAAACCACACCAAACGTTATATGCATTTTCGAGTTCTCGGTACATGCGTCTCCCAGAATCCGGGTCAGGGATCGCCCGTTCACCCGTTGTAAAACGTCAAGAAAGTCGCAAACATGTTTCCATCGTACGAGGGATTAGCCAACCGCGTGCGTTCTGTTTCATGCACAGTGAAAATCTGCTTTACCGTGCAAACAGTGAGCGAAACTCCCGGGGTGCTTTTGGACGGGGGCACAGGCGTGTATTACTGCGAATCCATTCGGATAAAGCATCATCCCGCTTGTTGTAATGCAATCTGCAACCGGACGGTTCACGTGCATCATGTGCCGGATAGTTTATCCTGCCGCTGTCGGATGAACTTGCAGATGATTTGAAATGTCACACTGGATGTTGGTGTTGATTTTGCAGAAAACAGGTCGCTGATGCTGCTGCTGCTGCTGCTGCTGGTACCAGCCGGTGAGAGCCGAAGCTTAGCCCAACTGTTTATGCTACGGATTATCCGTTTCTGTTGATGTTTTATCCTCGCACATCCGACAGTGTGTGCGAAACACTCCATATGAGTAGGAATGATTTTTGTTTCATCGCAAAGGGTATTAGTTGCGCTGGATGGTAATCCTGACACGCGTAAACGGGTTGTTTTTTTATTTACTTTGATACTGTTTTGCTGCTAGCTTTGTACTGCACATACAATTCTTATTATTCTTGAATTATTCAACTATTGATTGCAGTGTCCAAGAGAGTGTTTTCATCTAAACTAGAAGTTCATAGACAAGTAGTAACAGATTTGAGCAGAATAATTGTAAACATGTGAGTTCGAATTAGATTTATATACAACTTGGGCTGAACTAGCATATGCCTGCCTCTAATAAGTACTTTGACTTTGAATCATTTCTTGAAAACTACTTTACAATATTTGTACATAAATTTGGCTTTATTTTAATATAATTCAACTGGCCATACAGAAGGCTCCCCGATAGTGACTGACTCCTGACACAGTAGAAGTATGAAGTGGGAATAGCAAGCCATGAGCCATGAGATTCAAGTCTATAATCTGTGTGATGCAGTTTTTAAAATATGATTTATAATTGGGGTACTTATTGGGATGCACTCGTTAGTTTGATGATGTTATTGGGTGTAATAGAAAAGCACTTAAGCACACTAACTTAGTTTTACAGATTTATATGTGCAAGATAAATCTTGAAATGACGCATAAAACCTCCTTCCTTGCACAAATTGTTCCATCTGCTTACTATCAGCACTAGATGAGAACTTAAAACCCCAACAGCATGGTATGCGTATTAATAGATTTCAATCATGCACCAACTCTCCTCGTCCTCACTCAAAAGCTCACTCACGGCTCATCAGCACGCGGGACGTAGTTTCGCGTCGCTGTCGATATTAATAGCACGCGCAAGCCGAATGCCGAACAGTAATGGGCTCAATTATTTCTTAAAGAGCAACTGCTAAACTTTGGGCAAAGCTGCACAACTTTATTCCCCGCCGCAGCCATTCATCGAAGCCATCGAAGCGGATATGGACTAGAAGAGAGGGCGAGGAGGGAGTGAGATAAAAAGAGAGCGAGAGAGAGAGTTTTCTATGGAAGAAATCACATCGTTAGCTTAGTTCACACAGCTCCCCGTAGCTGTCCCCTTCAGCTACCGTACAGAAGCTAGGCTCACTTGCGGTGGTGGGATAGTGAGCTGGGCCGACGTGAAGGAGTTACCCTAATTCCCATCCAGTTGTCCCGGGGTAGCTAAGCCCATTCCATCCTCCCCTTCTCGATAGGCCGTCTGGAAGGGGGAGCGACCGATGTCGATGATGTCGATGATGGTGCTAATGGTGGTAATAACGTCCCCGGAGCCCGGTACGCCCGCTTTGGTACGCGCGCTTTCCGATGCGGGATACGGGTAAGGACACGGGCGGCATGCTTCGGCTGGGAGCGTTGGCCAGTGAGGAGTCTGCGACCGGCTGCGACGGTGACGAGACGGACCGCTTTCTTGCTGTAATATTAATGTGCTTCAAGCGTTATTGCTTTTATTCCTGCATTAAGCATATTGAGTTAACGTTCAGTGGGCAGAATCGAATGCCGATTGAAAGGGAGGAGGGAAGATGGATATGGAGGGGGGGGGGCAGGAGGAGAGAAGTCCCGGTGTCTTCAACACTAGCACCGTGCACACCGTTCCGAGGTACTGAGGTTGAGCAAGTCCCGATGTGTGTGTGTGTCTGTATGCGTGTCTTTCCTTCCTCTGCTCTCACGCTTACTCACGCCCTGTGCGCGGAGTGCCGGATGTCGTTCTCGGAAGCCGTAGCGGTTCCAACACACTTCCCCTCCTCCCCCGCACAGTTGCCCGGGCAACGGTTGCCAGAAAGTCGTTCAACGTAAAATTCGTAACGCTTTTCTTAAAAAGGATCGGGTGTGTTTTTTTTTCTCTCTCTCTCTCCTGCGTTGTTGCTGTGTTGCCTCCACCGTCCGGACGGGGAGCGGCTTTTCTCGTCTTGGTCTCGGTGCCCGGGTGGTAATAACGGCAGCTTTTCTCGTCTTTCTCGGCTCGGGTCCCCCACCGGAGGACGGAAAACCCGACGCGGTGAGGAAAATTGCCTACGGCAGGAAAAATACGGGATAATGTGGTGTTTAAAATTTCCCACCGCTCTGTCGTACCGTACCGTGCTCAATGCGGGAGGGGGACGCATTGTAAAGGTTCACCGTGGCGCCGAAATTGGGACACCGTAGGAGGACAAATTTGCGTATTCTTGATGCGATTGTTAATGGTGATCCCTGTTTTTCCTCCACCCGCGGGGCTCGCATCTGCATACGGCCGGGCATGTGGGTATCGTTTATTCGCCGGTTTACTCATGCTAAATTTTTAAGTGCAGTTTCGTGTATGATCTCGAAGCCCTTGCCGCAGTTTTGTTCCTGGGCTGCCTGGGTTCAGAATCTTCACGCGGTGGCACATAGGTAGTTCGAGATTATTTTCTCTCTCTCTCTCTCTCTACTTGCTTGTTGTTTTGTCCCGTCACAAAGTGTTTCTATTTTCTTCAATCGATTTCCGCCTGCTGGTGACTGCGGAGCGGAAGCTTTCCATGGGTGCCGGTACGAATCGCTCGCGTTTGACGTTCGCGCCGAACGGTCGATCTGATTAACCGAGCGTCGAGCTACGAGGCGGGGTGCTTTTGTCTGGAAATTGAGCACGAAATTGATTGGTTTACGATTTCACCGTGCGGAGTGGTTCGGAGTGTGTAGTTGGATTATTTGAGACACGTACACGCATACACCCAAACGTACCCCGGGCGAGATAGCAAGTTTGCGTGATGAATAAATTACTGCATCGAGCATGCTTATTAAGTCAGTGTTTCAGAGTTCAATCGAAACGAATCTAGACGCATTTTCAGAATACCAAGTGAGCTGGGTGAAGATTATAGCCGATGGATTTATGCAGAAATTTTCCAGTGCGACGACTGGGTTTGCGGAAGGTGATCGAAAAGTTGGTGGGCTTCAGTTGAACTAAGGTTGCTACTAAGATTAGTTCTGAGAACACACCCAAAATCGATGATTAGGCTGAATCAAATTAACCTAATTGTTTCATATTTTGAGTTGCATCATGTTGGAGTTGGATTAGCTGATAAATTAGTCGATTATCAACTGTTATATTAGTAATATTCAACAGTGTTTCATTTTTTAACGAAGTTTAATGTAGTAGTGTGTGTTAGTTTATTTGCTCAAATACGTCAATATTATGAAATAATTTTACATAGGTGTTTCACATTGTTAGATATCATAGTTAGGGTGTGCAATGCAGGGTTTTGTATGACATGTTTACTGTTTTACTGTTTTTTTTGTTGTTTTTCTTGTTTTTTTTTAACTTATTTGTGCTGCTTTGCCTACGTATGGAGCATACAATTTACTGGATTTTTTTCTATACAATTTTACACGTCACTGTCAGATGTGAACATATTTTTGCTTTTGTCAATAAAACAATATTTTCCATCAAGTGCTCATTATGTTTTATTACAGCACATTGATTTTCTTTTCCACAATAGTGATTGCAAATTCGTTTACTTTATTTTTTTTTTTCATTTTATTTCGAATATATTAAGCAACGAAAATTTTTCATTTAAAATTGACGTGTAATGTGCTATGTGTGCTGTTTACATGTTATATGAAATTTACACTAGTTACAAACGAAACGCTGTGGGTTCAGAATGCTTTATAAATGCAATTTAAAGATGATGTACTGAAGCACAAAATTATATCAAATTAATTTCAGTTGTTTTTTAGTGTTAAATTTGTCAAACTAGCTTTCTAATACTTGCAAGCACATCTGTAGGTCAGATCGTATTATTCTCCCGGTGCTTTTGTATAATATATATTTTTTCTAAAGAAAAATCTATTATAAGCACTCTCGTGCTGATGAAAACAGCACACCGTCTCTAATTATTCCATTGACGGACGGAGACGGACGGAGAGAACATTTTCTCCGAACTTGTCACGGCGCCTTATTTGCCGCTCGTTACAGTCTATCATTCTCGGATCACATCATTACAGCGCAGATGAAGTATCGTTCTCCGTAGAGAGAGAGAGAGAAAAAAAAACTAACAAGCTTCTCAAGAACCTCGATTCCGCGAACACCGCTCAGTGCTCATGTTGTATTGTTTGCCCGCGCGTACATTCTCGGACGGATTTCCCTCGGTTGCGTTCGGCTGTGGTTTTTGATCAGTCCGTCAAATTGGTAACCAATTTTCCAGTCCATCATTGCTGTCTGTTTTCTCGCTGCTGAAGGAAAATGATTTCAACATTATGCCACCAGCGAGACCCTATCAGGGAACTAATAAAAAGTCGTTCAAACATAAGCTATTACTTCGGCTGTGCGCCTAAGGCCGTGGTCTGCATGCTACTGCTTATTCCTCAAGGAAGGGTCGAGCAAATCAAAGTGTGCAAAAAATGGATCCCTCTCCCAACAGGAGCCCCGGGCTGTGTCATAACTCGATTGCCGATGACGCGGAAGCCTAAACACGACACGTTCGCTCCAGCCTAATAGATATTTTATTATCGCACGCGCCAAAGTTTACGAACTTTGGATTAGGTCAGAATCTCCGTTTTGTTTCTGCTCCGAGCGATTGGATATGGTTTTGTGTGTGTGTGTGTGTGTGTGTGTGTGTGTGT
>KB672868.1:11798012-11885284 GCA_000349145.1 Anopheles dirus | reverse complement strand
AGAGAGAGAGAGAAAAAAAAACTAACAAGCTTCTCAAGAACCTCGATTCCGCGAACACCGCTCAGTGCTCATGTTGTATTGTTTGCCCGCGCGTACATTCTCGGACGGATTTCCCTCGGTTGCGTTCGGCTGTGGTTTTTGATCAGTCCGTCAAATTGGTAACCAATTTTCCAGTCCATCATTGCTGTCTGTTTTCTCGCTGCTGAAGGAAAATGATTTCAACATTATGCCACCAGCGAGACCCTATCAGGGAACTAATAAAAAGTCGTTCAAACATAAGCTATTACTTCGGCTGTGCGCCTAAGGCCGTGGTCTGCATGCTACTGCTTATTCCTCAAGGAAGGGTCGAGCAAATCAAAGTGTGCAAAAAATGGATCCCTCTCCCAACAGGAGCCCCGGGCTGTGTCATAACTCGATTGCCGATGACGCGGAAGCCTAAACACGACACGTTCGCTCCAGCCTAATAGATATTTTATTATCGCACGCGCCAAAGTTTACGAACTTTGGATTAGGTCAGAATCTCCGTTTTGTTTCTGCTCCGAGCGATTGGATATGGTTTTGTGTGTGTGTGTGTGTGTGTGTGTGTGTGTGTGTCCTCCCGATGACAGAGGTTATTAAATTTCACTTTCACTGTGCGCCACCGCCTTGCTTTCGACATTCCTTTGCCGATGGCGAAAAAGCAATTCCCAGCCGGTGACCGAAGTTTTTGTCCGCCGTCCAAAGGCGATTAAAGTGACCCTAAGTGGCCCGACCCGGTCGTTTGGCGATTGTCGTCACAGGTAGGCCCGCTCACCTGCTCGCAGCGTCGGAATCGATAAATAACATTACGCCACGGGAAGGTTAACGTGGCCGACCTTCCCGCAGGGAGCGATAACGTCGCGACAAAAGCGCACGCGGAGCGCAATAAATTTAAAATCTGAGCTGTCCAGCATTGTCCGGGCGTTGCGAGGAGCCAGCTGAGTGCGACAGCGTCTCTTCCGGCTGTACGGTGCGCCACGATGCGGACAACGCGATGCGGAAATCTGCGAGTCGTGTCAAAAATTTCGATAAGCGTCTAAGGAGACGGCCCGCCACCGTTCCCGGTCGGCAAACACGCTGAATCCTTCGGGTTTGCTTAACTTCGGGGCGAACGACGGAACAATTATTTATGGCTCCTTGTGGACGGCCGGCAGCCGGCGGGAGCGTCTCGACCTCGGCAAGAAAATGTGGAAATAATTTATGTTTCACACGGCGCTCCGGAAAGGGAAGCGATTTTTTGGCCAATTTCTGTGACACGCTGGGGATATTTTGTGCGACGGCCACGAAGACATTAGCAGGAGCCTCGCCCCCACTGTGGAGTGATTAATTTCTATCACGTAGTGATTCAAATTAAATTAGAAATCCTTCCCTCGTTGTGCCGGCGTCGTGTCCGGTCATGTCTTGGTAAAGCCTATCCGTAAGCTAAAACATACATTAGCTTTCGTCGCAATCGCGAGAGAACCCCGGTTCAGAATTCCGAGAAGCCGGCATGGGCCAGCACTGGGAATAATTTTCATCGTCCCGTATGGCCCCCTCCCAGAATAACTCAAGAGCTTGTTCCATTAGCTGTGAACCAATTCCAGCCATCGCGTTCAAACACTCTCCCGGAGACACACATCAGCCAACTCCCAAGGGTAAGGCCATCCTGGGTGTGTTCTTTCGCAGCAGTCCATTCGCTTGGGCCGTGTGTCCCACCGTTCAAGGACTGTTCTGAGTGGATTCTCTCATCGACGTTTCTTCCGCTTTATTCTCCACCGGGCGGCCGGGTTTGGCATCGGTTCCGGAACGTTTCGGAACGCCCATCCGTCCACTTAGCCTGGACGCGCCATCGAGCGTACCAAATACCAGCCCACTTGGTGCCAGTAAATACCGTGATCCGTATCCTGTATCGAGGGGGGAATTATGCATTCCAAACCCAACGAACCAGGCTGACAAACACGAACACAATGCCCGAACCGGGGCGAGTGCCGTTGTTTACCGTGAGTGGTAAAATGAATTCGATTACGTGTCGCTAAAATCGATCGCAGTCAAGCGCTGGTTTCGCACGTTTGCAATGTCAATCACGAATCCCGCTTATCTGGCCGACATTAAATATTGTAGCTCGCTTGATTGTGCGTGTTTATTGGCTATCTCAAACAGCCGTCCAGTTGGAGTATCGCCTGCGCCAGTGGCCGTTGCGTGAGGAATGTGACGAATTAGCATTTGAAAGCCGGGATTGATGTGCTGTGACAGCATCGCGCGGTGGGTAGTGTAAAATGTGATTATGGTTGTTTATATTTTGATTATTTGAGACTTGTTGGTTTTTTGGAGTAAGGTGGAGAGGAGTATTTATATAAATAATTTAAATACTGAATGTTCTGTGCGAGGGACTTTCACGTTATGGTTGTTTTTATTGACAATATTTATTAATAAATGGGATCACGGCAATGCACCAGCCAAGTAAATAGAGTTATTTATTTTCAGTAGGAAGAAAAACGAGTAGCTGTAGCTAGCGTATTGAGCAACCATTCTAAACAGCGACATTTCAAGTGTCCTTTAGTTTTGCTCAGTTTCATTTATCATCTTCTAAATATTTGAAACCGTTTGTTGCCCTCAGTGCGCAGCACAAATTAAATTCGACTAAAATGACGACGAATGACTAAACTTCAAGCACGCTTAAAGAGTGATGAAAATAAGTAGCTAAATTTCCATGCTAGCACGTTCTGCCGGTTATTTCTTGATTGATGAGTGACGATGAATTTATTCGTATGTTGTGTACTGATTTATGTTTTTTTGATGTTGATAAAATGGTTGATAAATTGAACTTATCAAAAGTTAAAAATATTATAATATTATTGATACAGTAGAAAAAGATTAATGATGAATTTGTAGAAAAGATAGAGCTAAATATGAAATATGTGTTTTTCAGTACGATATCATGAATATTTACCATTATTTGCCATTTTTTTGTTTTAGCCTAAGCAAATCATAAATTGATCTTTAAAATTAGTTGATCTTTCTGTCGATGTGGATCAATATTGTGGTAATTTGAAATTTTGATTTCCAGATGGTGTGAAACATGTATGTTGGACTGCATAAGTAATTAGTATTAGTGTTAGTCATTAGTAATTATCAACTTCAATTAGTTTTGATCTACAAACTTTGCGTTACGTTCCAATTGGGCAATCTTCTAGCAGAAGTTGCTAGTTTGAATTGTCATTTTCATTATATGAAGAGTTATACGATAACGATAAAATTTGTTTTATTGAATAATTCTAAAACTCATTCTTTTGTACCGTATTTATATTTTCAATGTACTGCACCGATAATCTCCTACCGGGAAGGTAATATCGGCACTCCAGGTCAACAGCAATCTTATCGTTTAGTTGTGCTTCGTTCTCTTTGATCATCCTGAGCAGCTACCAAAGCTGGTCCCTAATTATGTCCTTCAATGGATGCAATAAACTTCAGAAAAAATAGTACACCTGCAGTACCAGATTCCTTCTGGGGTTGCTTATTAGATTCCGGTCGTAATACAGAATGCCGAACCCAAACCGTGGGACCGCGCATGAATGGGAACCCATTTGGACGATCTAATCAAATCAGAAACCCCCTCATTTCACTTTTACTGACACGTTTAGGATCCCGGGTCGGCAAATTGTGCTGCTGGGTCCAACGCGGCTCGTGGAGCGCATTTGTTATGACTTCCCGCGGAGCTTCTCACGAAGCTTTCTTTGCCACGTTTTCGTGTTTGAAGGTTTCCCGCCGGGGGAAAAAAAAACTCGCTCAATGATGGGGAAAGCAAAAGGTGCAGGTCATAATGGCGAGTAATATAACGAGTGGTTAGGATTCAGTCCCCCCCCATTACACGATCATGAACCGTGACGTGAACATGTGTTTATCCCAGCGAGTGGAGAATCAATCCAGTGGCGCTGAAAACAACTTCGATCGAAAAGCATAAAATGGGGGGAAAAAGCTGGAAAAATATTTGAATCCCTTTGTGTCAATAACAACACTATTAAACTAATGGCAGCTTCAGAACGGATAACTCCGACAGAACGTTGTTCGTCAATATGCCCAGCGCGCATGTAAACAACGCCACACAGGAAGTAGTCGAGTTTTCGGTGGAAATTCGATTGCACATTAATACATCCGGGTTGCGGAGTCGGTCGTGCGTGCAGAAAGCAAGCATCCAACAGGACGGAAACGATGAAAACAGGCTCTCCCGGCACCGTACCTGCACGTGCCCCTCGTCCGGCACACTTTTTTGCTCGCGTTTGTTGACTCGCGTCCCCCAAGGGACGAATCCCGTGCGCGGCGACCGAAATTTGATTTCCTAGCGGCCAGAGGCCCATGCTGGGAGGAGGAGATGGAACGTAACGAACCAAAATGTCAGCCTTTCATTTGGCGTAATAGATCGATGTGTTTGCGTGCCGCTGCGTGCCGGATGTACAGACCTGAAACCGAAATCGATAGCTTCTCTCGCCCTTCTGGAATAGTTCGATCGCCTTTCGAGCGGTGCAAAGTGATCACACAAAAAGAATCAACGAAAAAAAAAGACGAATCGAGGAGCGGAAATTAATTTCCAAATAGCACCACTCGACGCGGCTTCTAAGCGCACCGGGCGCGTCAGTGAAAGGTGAGATGAGGTGGCATCGCAACCGGACAGCGGCGAACACCACAGGACCGAAAGGCTTCTTCCGGTGGCTCCGTTGGGGACGACGATGTGTTTTTCGAGCGCGTTTGCCGATGTTACTGCTGTCAATTCTTCGTTCCACACAAAAAATAAGCTCCGACCATACATCGATGGCTACGGTTCGTGCATGTTTGCCAATCCGGGGGAAGAAAATAGGCAAGTAGCAGCACAGCTTATTTTGCAAAGCATTGCTCCTCACCGGATACGGGTTGATGTGCGGGTGGGCGAAATCATCCGACCGCAGATGGTCCCGGATCCAAACATTCGGGAAAGTGATTTACAGTCGTTTGGGTGTTTTGAAGATTAAGTGGCTAGATCTGTCCCTGGGGCACCCTCACCATACAGAAGTGAGAAGCTGCTCGAACGAACAGCATGTTTGTGACGACAGGGTGGCCGCATGGTGGTAGGCTAGGTCACCGAGATAATTAGCTGATAAAAATGCAATTAAAACGCCAGCACGTGTAGCAAAACGGTTCGGAACCATCGAGATTCTTAGATGTCCGATGCTGGCGGCTAGGGCGGCATTTCTTGGAATACACATCTTTTTCTAAGAAATTATTTTTCCATCTTTTTCTTTACTGTCACCCCTATCTTTAGCTTTCGCGGTACGGCACCGTGGCACCGAGAGCGATCTTGTCAGATGCGTTGCTTTTTAAAACAAGCGAAATGTAATTAAACCAGTGTTTTTATAATTAATAGCAAGCTTCTAGAATTTTTAAATAGAACTTTGAGATTCTAATGAAAACATGAACTTTTTAATGGGCTTTGGTTTTGATGGCATATATTTCGTTTTCAATTTTTAAATTAAATCTTATTTTTTGTACAGTTCTGCTTACATGACGAGCTTCATTTGGAAAGAAGGGTGCAATACAGACTCTGTAAGCTTGCTTTATCGTAAAGTTAGTCGTTCCGATATATTTTTATATAAGCTAACGGATTTTCTACACACATGAAAAAAAAATGTCTTACCTGTACAATTCAATGCTATTTTCTACTGAACTAAGACTGCATAACTACAAATGACTGGGCACCTCCATATTTTTATTGGGATTGTATTTGCAGCATGTTTTTTTATAAATGCTGAAGAGCGTTTTTTTAATACATTTTAATTTGTTACGAAGAGTCGTTATCATATTGTCTCATCTTGTTCTGGCCGAGAGCTAGATTCTGGTCGTTATAAAATAATTAAAAAAGCTTGAAGATTCATTAAATACACGTAACAAAGCTTTCGCTTTTAAAAAGACAGAGCAAATGAAAGAACAGACGTCATTCTTCTCGATAGCGGGCATAAAAGGTACGAAGATACTGACAGTGGAAATTTCCTAATGGAATTGATACAATCGACAAACCGCAAGCGTTCACCGCTGTGTCTATGCTGTTACTAACCAGTTCGATCCACGACCAACTCCGGCAGAGCGACGACGTGCGCGACGGTATCTATCGCATTGTTTTCGCCCCTCTTTACGATACAGTGCTCGGAGCAACTTTATGGGGCCGTTCGGAACGCTCAAAATTGGATAGTTTCATCCGCGGCGGATCCGCAGCAACCGACAGACAACCCGGCGGCGGCACGCTGTTCAGCGCTGACCTTCACCCCTGGCCAACCTTGACACTGCGAACTTTGCCCGTTCGTTCGATGTAATTATAGATCGGTGATGACGTCACGACCGCAACCGTCTTGCTGGCGTCTGTTTTTGTTGTTGTTGTTGCTTTGGATTTCTGTTTTACACTCTCGCCCCGTTGAACGTTGAACTTTACGTACAGGGCGGTTGCTTGCGGGTACCGGGCTCGATGCTGCCAGTCAGAGTGGGCAGAGGAAACCAGGCTCGAAACAGCAGAAAAATAAAACAAAAAACCCACAAACAACCATTTCCCTTCCGGGGCCGGCGAAGTTGCCACGATGATGCTGGTTTTTGGCAATCGGCAAACTTACATTGCCGTTCCTTCACCGAGCGAAGCTTCCGTTTCGGTGAACGGGCCGCTAACAAGATACATGCTTTCTCTGAAGCCGGCCCATGGAAAGTACGCACAAATTTCGTGTGAACTTCTGCGGCACCGGCACAAATTGTGTGAAGGTCAAGTTAATGAGGCGAGGCTTTCATCTTTTCGTCTATCCTGCGGGACCCGCCCTGGGGGCAAATTAAATTAAAACATCTTTAAGCAGCGGGAAGGTGCGATGAAAAAAAATGTTTTCTGAAGTCCGTTGCACGTGGCAGTCGCCGCCAAAGGACAAAGGACATCTGTGATGCGCGACGGGCGGGTCCTTGCGGTCGGCTATATTATGGAGAGCACACGCTGGACACAGTCCAGTGTAAACATAGCCTTTTTCTTTCGCCCTGCCTGTGCCTCGGAAAAGGTGTATCTGCTTTTTTCGCGCAAAACACAAAACAGAAAGCGCTGGCAAAAAACCCGGTCCGGTTTCGGGGGCCAGCTAAGGGAAGTTTAATTATGTAAGCTATTCAATTAGCGAGAACTACTCAAATACCACCATGCGGTGCATTATACTTGCTTTTTTAAGCTTTTTTAAAATGCAGAACAAGCCAAGTGGAAGCTTCTTTTTGCAAGGTAATTAACCGCATGAATATGTTTTAAAAACGATTAAAAAGCCCGCAATTAATGGCACTCACAATGGAAGGACCGAGCCGAAATGGAGCGCTTCAAGCATTAATCCGAGCTGGAAGCAATCCGAACGAGCCTACACACGCACACTCCACTGGTGCCCAGTCCGGCAATCACAATTAGAGCGCAACCCCTGATTGACCCCTTGTGCACGGATCGCATTCGCCCAACCGTTCCCGGCACGGTTACGTTCGATGGATTTGTTTTCCATCAGGCTTCTCGCGCACTGATTGCTGCTGATTACTGGATCCGATGCGTGTAGGCCGGGGCGAACGCATCATTTTATTGTTTGCGCGCGCGCCACTGATGCACTCCAAATATATCCGCCTCACAGCGAACCGCATCTCATCTTCACGCGTACGATATTAATTACCGATTACGAATGCATGGGAACATGCGCCACCCACCGTTGCCACCGCTCTAGGGCGCGCCGCGAACGTTACAATTGCCGGTCGAATGCTAATTAGGCGTGGTGGTGTGCATTCTACGCACCCCCTCCCTCCTCCCAGCGCTGAGCCCGCCGTTCGTGCACTTCCGGCTGGCGCGCGTTGGAAGCTTTGCCGTTGGGTCGGATGGGGTTGAACGTCGTGTGCAATTCCGACGTCATCCGAATTCGTTTAGTAACTGGAGCTCCAGCTTACCTTATCCAGCTTACGGGGCGGCTAATAAACCTAACAGAGGGAAAGAACGAGCCGTGCTAGGGGAGGAGCGATTCGTACCCGCTGCGCGTTGGATATTGATGCTGCAGACCCGGCAGTGCAGGCGGATTCGTGCAAGAACTTAAACCTTACAAATTGAAAATATGGAAATGAGCGCGCATCGCACCGTAACCCAACACTCTCCTGCAAACGCCGACGGTCCTAATGCACCCGCCATGCCAAGCCTTGCGCTGCTTGGAGCGTACAGGGACGTATTATTTGCGAAAGCTAATGCCTGCCCTGCACAGCGCCACAGCAGCCCGGGAAGCCCATTGTCAGCGGCCCTTTGCCTCGTGTGTGGGTGTATGTAAGGTGTTGTTATTTTTTCTTCTTCTTTGTTGTGGGGTTCCTATTACGCGTACCCGGCACGGTACGGGATCGTGTTTTGTTTTGCGTACGTTTCGCTGGAATGCTGGGCCAAAATTTCGGGGAAATTTTCGGCATCCGTACGGTAAAATTAATGAAATTGTCAAGGGTATTAGGGCGTATTTAGGCAAGCCAATCATACGGAGCAGATGGGACGAACCGTGCGCGTGTTTCCTGTTGCGGTTTTCTGTCGCGTTGATAAGGAGTTTGCGCGTGTGTGTGTGTGTGTGTGGGTTTTCAAGAGCGTTTCGAGATGGCGTTTGAACGTCGCGAGTAATAACAGTAAATTAAGTGGTTATTTATTGCACGTTGGTAATGATTTAGCTGTGCCTTACGGTTGGAACGGTATGAACATTTTGCGTAGACTACACGTTCGAGCTTTGAAGAGATTGAGATGTAAAAGAACGAACCCGAAAAAGAGTCAACTCTTAAAAGAGTTGAACGTTTCAAGATTGTATCTTGAAGTGTCCACTCCTTAAAACAATCAGATTAAAAAGAGCCAACAGCCATAACAATTTAAAACAGAGTCGACTCTCAAAATAGACTAACGTTTATCTCAAAACGAATCGTTTAAGATGCATCTTCTAAATGAGTCGAAAACAGAGTGAATCCCCAAAGGAATCGATAATGAGTCATCTTGCTAGATAATTGCATCCCAAATATAGTAAGACAAGAAACAACATTCAGACCGGTAACCTGAAGATACGAGAAACAACGTAAAATGCAACTTCAAATTTTACATAGTCGTTACGTCGTTACGAGAACTAAAACGGCCGTCTCGAAAAGCAACACCGTGAAAATAATTTCGATTTAGTTTTCGAAGCAAGAGCGTTAACACGTGCCAACGTTGCTAACGGAGCTGTCAGTAATTAAAAATTGGATGATTGTTTGCTGCTCAGCAGCATGTTGCTTACACCCAACCTCTTTGTGCATCTGCTTGACGAGACGCCAGCTGGAAGCCATTATTCTCTTAGTGTACCGGGTGTTGCACAATTAGCGACTTTTGACTTTTTCGCGTGAGCTCTTGAACTCGCACCGACATAGTATCACCAGCCAACCAAGCTGGCAAAAAGTGTGTTGGATACACCTAAAAGCAACCCACACATACCCACTGTAATGCACGAGGATGAGATTTTGCCGCTACGGTGGCCACTTCAAACCGAAACAATTGATTGCATCGAGCGACACGTTCGGGTGAAAATCGAAAAGGGCACCGCCTCACACTAGAAACCCACCATCCGCCGGCATAACACGTCCCATATTTATTCGACAACGAGAAGTTACCCATATTGGCAGCCTAATTTACGAATTTTCACTATATCAGTGCACCGGTCCGTCCTCCGTCATCATCGCACAGCGTTGTGCGGCCGTTGTTGGTAATGTGTGGGCGTAAAAGTTTTCTCATTTTGGAAACCGTGTGCAACCGAGGCTGTGAAAGCGATGGTGTGCCACCGCACCCAACGCAGCTAGAGAGAGAGAGAGGGCTTTGCGAGCCATTTTACAATATTGCTGTGTACTTAAAGTGCTACCGAACTTTGACGCTGATGGAAACGGACGCCGATAGTGCAGCCGGAAATGGGTGGAAAATGAGTGAACTAGTTTCGTTCCGGTGAGATGTTGGACGGCCGATACCGAACGAAATGAAAGCTAATATTAATGAAGACGAACAGTTTTGCTTCAAAAAGTATAACGGAAGTGGAAATAAATGTTTATACAAGACTTGTGCCAGCTGTGGTCATCTTGAACGAAAGTAAACGAACCTCATGACCGTGAAGCAAAACTATTGCAATCAACTTCTTACCATTTGCATCCTTGTTCGACGCAGCAGCAACATTGAAACGAAGGGAACGAAGATAAACCAAACAAAAGTTCTCTGTTAGTTTCCAGTATTGTAATATTATATGAAGGGATTTGATCCTCCAGAACAAACTGAAACAAAACCGTCAGAAGCTGTGCTTGAAAGGTTTGTACTCGTTAAATTATAACGATGTAGTGTTGATACTTAAAACCAGAACCAAATTCATCATTTCTACTTGTGTAGTTACATTTATCACCACGAGTTCTTAGCTATACTGGATGATTTCGAGACATCACTCACCAGCTTACAAATAGGGCCCTGTAGAGGTCAAGCTATACTTAAAGTATTTCACTTATAAGTGTTACTTCCTGGTGTTAACACCATCTAGTGTTAATTAAATTAATTAATTAAATTGTGTAGTTTGGATGGGAGCAGTCAGCAAATGAGCATCGTGCCGTTTCAACTCCACTCATTAGCTTCCGTTATGTCCGACGGTACTTCAAAGAAGGCGTTGTAATTGCACCCTGTATTCCATCAGCAAGCAACAGGTACCCATTAAAAAATAAGGTCACTCGGTGTAGCACGCTCGTGTTTCTCGAGCTGCTTCAAATTACCAAGAACGCAGAGTCTGGAATCCTTTTGCTTCTCGGCAAATTAAACTCACTTCATTAGTTTTCAATTACCCAACAGAGTCGATTTGTAGCATGGTGTGAGATTGTTCGTTTTGAATGTATTTCCTTTGGAGCTGCCATCGGACTTAAAATGAACAAATTTTAAGCAACAATTTTATTGTCTAGGATTTTCTGATTTATTTTTATAACATAACCTTTTCTTCCTATATGATATGAAAAACCACACAGACGATTCAGCAATGAGTGAAAGACAATAACAATGAGCGCGTATATAATTCTAAAGTAGCCGACGTGCTAACAAAACATTGACCCAGTTCCGGGAAGAAGTGCGTTTTCATGCTAAGTACTGCTGAAAGTAACCACGTGCCGCTTTTGCAGCTTTCCGTTCCTTCGTTTGGTCGTTCGTTAGTATTTGGATCCACCACATCCGCCATGTTGTGGAAACTTCAGAGACAGAGCACAATTTGATTTGTTTTTCATTTAAAGATAATTGAAAAGTTTTTGCATTAGCGACAGTTGTATGCATACCGTCGTACCTGTTTGCTTTTCGGATTGAATATGTGTGTGAGAGAGAGAGAGAAAGAGAGAGAGAGAGAGAGAGAGAAAATGATAAAATTGCAACATACGCGTGTATGTAAAGTTTTGGCACAGGGAAAGTTTAATTTCTTTACCCAAACAAAGCGCAATAAAACAGAAATACTGTGGGTGGATCGAATTAAATGATTCACTACGCAAAACAAAACCGCAATCCTGTCGCCGGGACGTTGCGTGTGTTCGCAGTCACGTCGCAGCTTTCGAGCGACGTTAAGAGGCTCGTTTAGACTTTGCCAAATTTTATTCATTTTCTCACATTTCCACTTGTTCGTGTACAATGCGTTCGCGCATTGTTTATGTAACTAAAACGTGCCCATAAATGGCGTACGGTTTTTCTGTTGTTGCTTTTCCCATTCTATTTCGGCACACTCGTTTTGGGAGGTTACACGCAAGAAAGAGGAGCACGCTCGGCAGCATGTGCCAAAACGTATGATTACTTTCGTCGGGGCTGCCTCAAGAGACCGAGCGAAGCGTTGGTTTTAATGCGTGCCTTCGAGTGCGAGTGGCCCGGTGCGGTGCGAGTTGGGAAAGTGATCGAAAAAGTTTGATTACGTTGAGGAGCAATTTCGCCAAACGTGTGCGCCCTGAAGGAGTGTACATCCCACGGGTCGTCTGATGGGCTGGGTCGCGGGAGCCCTGCTGGTGCGACGCAAACATCTTTAATCACAGCCGTAGCACACGGTAAGGCGCCCTCGGTAGGGTGGAACGGTGTGGGATGAAAAATATGTCGTACAAAAACAAAAGCAACATGTGAAGTGAAACACACTCACCCCCGGCTCCTCGCACACGCGTTCCAGCATGTGCGAGCTGGAAGCAGGTTCGGGTTGCATTCCGGGAACGTACTTAATAATTCAACCACTTTACGCACATAACGATCCGTGTAGTGTTGCAGCACGCCGCCGGTGTGTTTTCGTGGATTATTTTTTCTTCGAAACCTCGACAAAAGGGCTTCCTTTTCCCGAATCAGCAAGCGGAGTGGTTTGAAAATCCCTGCCAAAAAAGGCGAGCTGTGGCGGGAACCAGAAAAAGTAACTTTCCCCGAATCGAGATGTGAGGAATCCGTTGTGCCCAGAATTTGACTACCTTCTACCAACACGCGGGCGTCATTAATCTTCACGAGTCTGGCTTATTTATCGTCTCGTGGAGGAATTTTAACACGTCACCAGGCGCCTCCATTTTCCGGTCGGCTTGGGATTTCCAGATAAAGCGAAGCACCTTCGGTGCCCAGTTTTTATGACGAATTGAACGCAATCAACGGCTGGAACCGGGCGAGCGTTTGGGAATGATGTATGAGGGTGCGATGCGGTGAGTATAACCGACCCTGGTAAATTATTGTTCCTCGGAGGGAAACTAATATTAAATGGTGATATTTGTGTAGATTGATTTCATTTTACACGTATTTTGTGAAGGAACATTTGCATGATTGTTGTTCTGGTGATGGTGAACTGAAGCACTTCAGTTTGTAACTTTATTTCACGGTTGCGGGTTGCGATTCACTTTGTAACTGAGAAAATACCGAATGAGAATGAATTGGAATGTTTTCTTTTGAAGCTATACTCTGAATTGTGTCTCATTTCCGTGGAAAGTCAAAATGTTTTCGTGGATTGGTGAGTGGATCAGCCAAGGAATTATTCAAGAATTAAAAGCGTATCTTTTTCTCCACAAAAAAAATAACACCAAAGCAGAAGACATACGCTAATGGACAACAAACAAACGATCCAATCATAAAACTCCCTCGCCACTAGCTAATGAAGAGCTTCCCACTAATCCTTGCCGCTTGAGTCCGGGAAGAAAAAGGAACCATTTTTCTACACTTCAACGGTAGCCCTGATTCTTCCCTGATGGTGACGAACGATAAGCACGAATCTAAACGTATTAACGAGGAAATGTCAATCAACGCTCCGGTCGGTTCGGGCGGAACGAGCTGCCGAGACGCGCCTGACACGGAGATCGGTTTGACGTTTCGTGTTTTGCCCGCGGCGTGATGTAAGCGTGTCTGTTTGTACCGGCAGCCGGTGCAGGCGGTTGTCAAAGTTTGTCCAAACGATCAGACGAATAAATAATGCGTATGACGAAAGCCGATGAAAGGAATCCTTCCTTGACGGCGCCCGGAACGCGACGCGCCGTACGGACGGAAAGCGTACGTGTGCTCATGTAGCCGAACGAACATTACCATGCATGATAGGCCGCATCAATGTTTCATTTCGTTTCACCGTCATTGGCTACGTCTTGTTTTTTTTTCTCGCCCACCGGCACCGCCCACTCTTAGGCGTCACAAGAAAACTGAACGCGGCTCGATGTAAATACGTAAATAAATGTCTACATCTTTGACCGACGGGTGGAGCCGAGGGGCAAGGAGGTGGGAGGGGGCTGGGAGCTTGGGCTGGAAGTGCGGCGGCCAAGAAGGTGTCCAATATCGTTTACCACGCTGTCGGAATGTGAGAAAAGCGTGAGAAGCGACCCAGCTGCATTGGACTCGCCCGTCGACAAACGGTGACGACGGAATGGGCAGCACCGGTTCGGTTGACTGGTCAAGAGTGTTGTTTTGTTGGGCTTGTTTTGCTGCAATGTCTACAATTCTATCGGTTAAAATTGTCTCAGTTGGGCGTTGGTGTTTATGCCTTGCTCGGGGTTGTAGCGGAAGCAACTGGCTATAAGTTAACATTGTTTATATTATTAAGGTTCTTGCCGCTGAAAACATATCCTGAGTCATGGATGGCTGGGGTCAAGTCATTTTGCTTGCTTTTTTTAAAGTAAAAAGCGGTCGAATGTTTCTCTGTATACATTATTATTATTACGTAAAATATAAACAAAAATATTGAACTGCCTAAGCATTCGAAACTTAGCTACAGAAGGTAGTTTCACAGGAACAAAGCAATACTCCTCATATGTAGGATTATAATTGATGAAACTTGTGACTACATCAACAGTCACAAGTTTCATCAATTATAATCCTACATATGAGGAGTCGTAGACTATCGTAGTTTATATTCCTGTACATTTTTCTGCTGGAAATGATTTTTCAAAGAATTTTTCATAAAAATGCCGTGCCATTTTTGCTAATTCTAATTAGTTAATAATTTAATGCTTCCATTATTTTACCACCATGCAGGTCATTTTTGACGTTTAAAATGTCCTTTTACTTGTAATATTTGCCATGCACAAGCGTGTGGCAGTATTTAAAATGAAAAACAGGAATTTAAAGAGACAATAATTATCACAAAAGCATTAAGTATCGGCATATTTGTATAATTATTTTTATTTTTATATTTTCTCAACCGATGGTGTAAAAATTGTTCCTTATATTTCCTGTATAGCAAGTATTATTTCATTATCCCTCAAACGTAGCTCAGCAGACAATACGCCGTCACACATCGATCCAGATTGCGTTCGTTGAGGATTACGAATTTAAAACTAATTACATGTTTCATGTAAATTTCGTTCAACAGGTATGCATTTGATAATAGTTGTACCAGAAATGGCTTGATTTTGTTTCGTTGAAATGTATATGATACAATGGAACCGATTCCGATCCGAGTTCCGAATGCAGTACAACGAAATGGTGCAGTAGTTGTTCCAACTTATAAAAACAATTCGTCCAAAATGGTGAACAATGCAGCAGTACACCGTTTTCGCTCGAGCATAACGCAAGCAGCCAACTTCCAACTTTATCAGCCATTTCATTCTTCACGTACCACCCAGACTTTCGAGTGTGTTTTTTTTGTCTTACCCTTCATCCCGGCAGCACTGACTGAACGCACTTTGGTCGCATGTTTCGACTCAATTCACAGCATGCCATGAATAAAATGGCGTTTCACGCTCGGCAGACCTTTGCCGCGGCAGACCGGCTCGGTCTGGTGGGAGGGCTTGCAGCTTCTGCTCCGTTTCGCGGCCGCTCTGGCGTTCGGCTGTGTCAATCGATCCCGCGGCAGCGGATGATCGAATCACGGTTGAAGTAGTCTAGAATGCATATTTGATCAATGTCAAAATGTGTTCTGCGAATCGGTCTATCTCCTCCGCTTTGCCATCGCTTTACCATGAAAAGCTGCCCATCCGGTGCGGTTGTCCACATGATGACAACATCGCCAGCAGTCCGGTTTTGGTTGCGCTCATCGATGTGATCCAGTTCGCCCCGTGCCGGATCGGGGCGAGAACGGTTCGTGCTCGGCTTGCCTAACGCCCGTGGGAAATTGGAGCCAGTCGCCGGATCAGGCGACGGCAGCGTGTAACAGCGTTCGTGCCAAGTTGATTACCTCATATTCTACCGCTCGAAACAATGGGTTTCCGAATGCCACGAAACACAGTGTCCTCTCCCCCCCCCACCCTTTCCTCTCTTCCTCCCTTCAGCAAACCGCTCGGTTCGCCTGCGGTACTCGTGCGTTGAGGCAATAACGGAAATGTCAATCAAAATCGGCTTCAGCCCCCACAAAACGTATCGAAACGTGCCCTCTAGGCAACGGTCTGGTGCAATGGTTAGCTTTCGCATCATACACACACACAGAGATACATGCATTAACGCACATTTTCGTATGCCAAGCGCAGCGAATGGATACTCTCGCCAACCTCGCCTCCACGGTAGCTTTTTTGCCTTAACCGAGTGTAACGGGAGAGTAGGGCACTAGTCGGTGCCTGCCGGGGGCAGGTAGGGTCGGCCGGGAGCCACCACCACACGGCATGTGGTGGCATGGAGTCGGATGCATCGGATCGGACTGCATACTAATGCATCGACGCGAGGAACGCACGCTTCGGTTGTGGACGTTCCGGGACGTTCTTTGTTACACGGAAGATAAACGTCACGGAGATACATTTCCCGGATCGGAGGTGGGAGAACAGGGTGCCGGGATTAGGAAGCTACGAGTTGTTAACAAGGCAATATGGGGAGGGACATATTTTAGCACCTCGGCTCCCCGGTTACTTCCATGCTATTTTGCGTGTACATACGGTAGTGGAAGGAAACAGGGACAATGCTGCCATAAGGCAGGATTTAATTATTCTCTACCCTCGACAGAGAACACTATCACAACCACCGCTTATTAGGTGTACGGTGACAGTATTCCTCCGGTTTAGTGGTCGGATTGATTCAGATCAACTTTTCGAATGGGTGTTTAAGTTACAGCCAATATTTTGTGGTTTTTCGTACTTTACTTCCGCATCAAAGGCGGAAGTGCGTATGTGGTGATGACTCTAAAGATTTTATTTCACATTCTATAGAAAAAGACTTCGATTGAATTTCCCTTTTTCGGAGAATTTTCTCTGAATCTCAGTAATTCGATTATTGCAGTTAGCGAATGATTGATTTCATAGCAGGAAATGCTTCTTCGGAATGGCTCCCGCATGGAAGGACGTGTAATCAGTTTTCTGTGAATTAAAACACTTCCGAGGTAGCAGCATGAGAGCAGCAGATATTTTTGTCGCAGAACCATGTCCGGGCCATGTTTCGATCGTCAAACAGATTGATTCAATTTCAAATTTCCGATGCGATTGATACGTCCGTCGAATCACGCATGCGGAATGATGTGACACATTCTGGCAAAAATGGTTCTACTCATCTTATTTTGTTAATCACTTCACCGTAGCTCTCTCCAACAGTGCAGCACCACGATGATGGTTGATGTTTGAGAATAAATTTTACAAGAAAATGAAAAGGGCTTCTCGATGGCATGAATCATACTGCCACACAATCGGTTAGTAGCGCGGGCCTTTAAATGGCACGGACCGTCGTTTGAAGATTGGCTGCAGGGAAAAGCCTTGCTTTCGCCTTTCGCGCTGCCCAATTCCAAACCGGTATTGTATCGAAAGGAAATGAATCGCCACCGTTTCGAACCCACCGCCGACGCATTTCGATGCTGTGCTGCGAAAGAGTGGTTTGAATTTCAAGCACGTACCACGTTTTGTAAAATGTAAAATGGTTCGATTCCGAACGGGGTTCGCACCAGAAGCTCGGTAAAGGACGCGATTCGGGTTGCCCACGTGGAAAAGAAGCACTCAAAGTTGAGTACCTTTCACAGGCGTGGTGTTGTGGTTCTTCTACTGCCTGTTTTTGTGGTGCGATACTTGCGGCTCGGGATTTAAACACTAACCAAGTGGTGGAAAACAGCGCAGTTTACGAATTGTAACAGCAGTTTAATAATAATTCACTCCATACAGAAGGTTGCGGCCCTCTTCATCAAACGAATGTCGACATTTTATTCTATGCTACCCAATGGTGACTATGTGTGATCTTTCAGTTAATTAAAACCACAATGTCTGTCCGATGAGTAATAATCAAATAAAGTTTAAAAAAATCCCAAATTTACAAGTGTGTTTTCTGTTAGAGATTTTAGCTACTTTAAACCGTAATTAAAAAAAAATAATAAAATAAAGTGGCAAAGCCTTCGAGTAAGTTATCACAAGCGTGACAGTTGCAAAGGTTATTTCGATCAAAAGGTTATTCGTTTTGAACTTACGGTCGACGAGGTCATTGTGTACCAAATGAAAAGAAATAAATCAAACGATTATTAAGTGGAAAAACAAGTCGCATAGAATGTAACGCAGGTTGCATGTTTTTGAATTTGTATTATTGCCATAAGTAAAGGTTATCTCAAGTACAACTTCTCGTGCAGTAAAAACGTTAACGTCCACGCTTGCGGCAGTTTAGATTCTCTGAATCGAAGTTTATAATAAAGTCTTTTTGCCGACAAAGTTTGGAGCACGCTTTTCCCTTTTATCTCACATGCACTGATGCGACCGAGAAGCATGCGAGCATGGTGAAGCAGTGAGTGATGGTTCGCCCTATCTCTTATTAATGCATACTTTATGAATGCCCTTTTATATGTGGTGTAAAAACACGATAAGCTGCGAGCCAGATATCCAATCGATCCGGTGCGCGGTTATGAGCCGATGGAAGCCATCGGTTATGAATGTGCTTTCAGCGGTGAAATATAAGCAGCAGGTTTTATTCCTCCCGAACCACTATAAAGCATTGCTACCATGCCACGACCCGGCATGAAGAACGAGGCAGCTTTCCGTGTTTCGTGCTCATTGCCCGCCCTTCCTCATGAGATGTGCGATAGTAGCGCTACGTGTTTGCATCGATTTTCGATCAAATACATTCGCACCAGGTTTTCCATGATCGTTTACAAGAAGTAGATATTTTATTGGAACCGATGAATGGGTTTTCTTCTCGCATAAGTATTGAAACAAAATCCGGATCATGGCTGTTATGTTGGGAGAAAAAAAAAAGTTTAATTTCAATCCAGAACCGAGTCGACGCTCACCAGAATCTAGGGCAAACCTGATGCAATGCCCGTTCCACGTGGAGGTTGTAAAATCAAAACCAAATGCTTCTTTGCACCCATTCAGAATCGCCCATATAAGATCACCTCCATCGGGTGGTAAGAAATGAACTTTCCGGGTCGAAGAAATAGCAGAAAAACGCGATCGGAAATCCTGCTCCGTCCGTGCTCGCTGCCGTCCAACAAGACCATACGGAGCAACTTTTTTTCTTCGACAACCGTTCATCATGCATCGATTCGAGCGATTTCTCACTGCAAAAGTTGCCCAAGAACGTGAGCTTGGGTGAAAATGAGCAACAAAAAAATTGATGAAAGTTTTCCCATACCAACACGCACACGCACATCAAGAGAAAATCGACGCGCGGGCAAAATTCTTCCCAAACCCGACCCAATTTTCACCCCATTCCGCTGGATCGCTCGCGGCTAAGAAAACTGATTGACGACCGGCCTGACACATGCCGGAAGCACTGGCGAGCCCATCATCCTTGCGCTAATTTGTTGGCAGTGTGTGTGTGTGTGCAAACTGGGTCGTGGGAGCTGCGATTGTAAAGCTGTGGAACCGCTACCGCCGGTGGAAAACTTTTCCGCGCACCAGCGCCCGTTCGTTGTGAAAGCTCTTCTGTGGTGGCGAATGGAGCGAAACTTTGCACTTGGTATCGATTCCGATGCTTTACGATCGGGTATGATTTAAATTCGACTGGAAGTGCTATGTGAAGGAAGTGACCTGAACATGAAAACGACATGCCCTTTGAAAGGTCATAATCACAGTTTTATTTTGAAGTGACTCCTTGGCAGAAAAACAATCTTTTAGAGTACGCATTTTCCACCTTTAAAGCTTTCTCCGATGTAACGAACGTTTGTCCCACATCTCCCACCGGAGAGCATCAATCTGTTCGGGTGCCCTTCCTCCGGATATTTGAATAAAATCATTCCTTCAAATACTCACCAGGCTCACCCGGTGCACCGGTGAGATTTCGTTGTGAGGGTGAGCTTTTTTTTTTGTTTTGTTTCAGGATGCTCAGGATCCTAGCATCCCTTGACCCGCTCGGCGGCCGATGATGGAGTTCGGGTTTGTTAGCATAAGAAGGGCCGAGCTTTGTAGCTTTTGAGCACCGGGTCGTTCCTTTCACACATCGGAGTGCAATCAAATCTCGTTAATGTGAGCATCGTAACGTGAAGGGTAAACCTGCGTTGCTGACGTAGCTAAATTGATGGCCCGGCAACGAACACGGACGTCCTTTGACGAGCGAGCAGACGGAAAGGTGCCTTTGTTTCTCTTTAGAAAATTCATACAGTAGAATTCAAAAATTGCGTCCAACGAGGTTGTCTGCTTTAAAAAAAATCATCAAAAAAGGGTAAAAATCGAGTTTCACGCAGATTAGATGTGGTTCTTGGAATGGAGATTGAACCATGCGGCTGTCATATGGTTGCGATTAACATAACAATGAAATGTTCCATCGAAACAGATAGCGCCAGCCGAGTACGACAATGTGCCGGTGGGGGCATTCATGTTCTAGCAATTTATTTTAACTTACCCATGCGGACGAGCGTTCGTTAGCGAGTTCCTCCATGTTCACCGGCTTAATCTTTATTAGCTTGTGGTTGTTTTTTTTTGTCGTGTCCCTGTTTCATCTTGCTCTCCCTAGCATTCCTCTACGCTCTGGGATGACTTTTCGGTGGCTGTATATTTTGATTCTTGATCAACCTTTTCTTCCTTCGCACAACCCGTACCCGTAGCCTACCTAACGGTCTGCTCGTCCACACTCGAGTGCCTCTGGTGCCGCCGGTATGACAATGCGCCACGGGAGCAACCGGGCAGGATGCCGGAAACATGAAAGGTTAAGCAGCACACGCCCGGTAGCAGTGTCCGGATCGACGGTATCGACGACAGCCTCCGGCCGGTCCGGGATGCGAGGAGAGGGTTGGGGGGGGGGGGGGGGGGGGGGGGGGGCAGGGGTGGTTTGAACGCGCTGGAAAATGCACACGAGCGCCATGCAGGACATCACGATGGGTGTGGGGTTTTCTCTTCTTTTTTGTTGGCTACTGTTACCGCTGTACTCCAGCACATGTTTTATGCATGAAGTTTGCTTTGCGAATCTTTTGTTATGCATTGTTCCTTGTTGCAGGGTGGGAGGGGCGGATGAGCCCGGTGGATTGTCCATTTTGTTTCTGGCAATCGGCTTTCACCACCCGACTTACGGGTGGAGCGGTGGAGGTGAACCCGGCAACGCGGTTACCACCAGGTCCTGGGAACGCTCCGTACCGTTCAGCAGCTGCTTGCGTTTCATCTTTCAACGATGATTTAATCTGAAGAGAGATAATAAATTGACTTGAGCCAGTGAAGGTGGTTCCGATAAGAGGGAAAAAGGAGAGGAGGGGGGGGGGGGGGGTGTACCTGGGGTGGGAAGTGTAGGGGCGGTAAGCGATGGTAAAAATTGACTGAAAATGAACAACATTCCGATAGCATCGGAAAGCGAGTGGAATGCCGCGCCACCGTCATCATCGAAGGCATTCGGTGGAGCATGTTTGCAGAAGCCGCCTGTGGCATTTGTGGAACGCACACACACACACACACACACACACACACACACACACCCACACATACACGCTCTTGTGCACGTTGCGTTGTCGAGGATTTTGGTGAATTTGAAGGACGACAAAGTGGGCATTGTACCGCGATGGTGGTGTTTGGGGTTTCTGCTTAAATTCTTCCTTTTTGGAATCGAATGGCTAGGATGTTAGACGCTAAGGTTTTAAATCGATAAGATGGCATTTGTACGCAATTATGTGGAAATGGCTGAGATGGTGTGATACACGGAATACAAAAGTTGACTTCATTAGCATGACTACAATAAAAAAGGAAAAATAAACTGGAAATATCATCGTATACACCTACGATAATGTTATAGAGCCACATTTACAATGAGCATGAAGCAACATTTGTTAGTGGACGCATTTGTTACACAGGGGGAAAAAATTAGTTTATTTTGCAGTAAGCTATTACTTCAATCTTTAGATATTCAACTATTAGTTATCGCTGTTATACCATTTCTACTTATGGTCCAATTTTTGCGATAAGTTGTAAAATAAGCTTGCGAGAATAGATTGTCTCAAGTTTACGTGGTAACACTCGAAGTTTTCTTTCCATTTTAAGAGTTAGTTAAAAAAAATATTAATAAAAAACATTGAAAAACACTTTCAATGCAGCACTCGATCCGAAATAGAAAATTGGCAAATAATGTTCAAAGGTCCGATGTCAAACTAATATGTTTAGGTAATGTTAAGTTCGATAAAATAATATTGTATTTTGTATTTTTAATTTACTAGATGTTTAGATAGAAAAAAAATAGATGATTTATGGATTTTAAGCATATGAGCATAACATCAATCACGCTGCACATTTGAGTGACACGTGCAATTAAGTTAAGATAATTCAGTCATTTGCGTGATTCAAACAATTAAGCATACCATCCTATTTCGTGCCAAATTTACCCGCCCTGTACGTACAACACATCCATTGTCATTACCCCGCACAACTAATGATCCGCTCCGATATACATTTCCACCTGGAGGATAAATTTCTTTAATTAATTTTGTGTTCGACTGTCAGCGTTGAACCACATCAGCCAATTACCGTGGCGTGCGCACGACTACCGAGAGCTCCGTTGACGCACTCGACGCACACGCTTATTAATGAGCCCGAAAATCCCGTGCCCGTGCTCATTAATCATGCGAAGATAGATGGAGCCTTCGGGCGATCAATCCTCCGCCGGTGATAATGTCCTGCGCGTGTGTGTGTGTGTGTGTGTAGTCGATACTCGCATCTGACACCCATCGGAACACGGTCCACGTAAACCCGATCACCAAGATTGATGCGAAAATATTCGGATCGGGGTGGAAATTTGATAAGACAGTGCCGGGTTCAGGTTTAACCTCGCCGGTAAGCACCGGGACGGGCGTAAGTTTTTGTTAATTGAGCATGCTGCTCTATGCGGTGGCTCATGGCCGTGGCATCGCCCGTGTCATCGTGATCGATCGCAACATTATCGGGACGATTGGTTTGCGGAAGGTGCACGCACGTCCATATTTCCGTGCGATTGATTTTCACCCTGGCTCGCTGGTGAATATGTTACCACTGCATGCTTCAATTTCGAGGCCTAATTTCATCAGCCCGCTGCGGAGACGGAAATCGAATTATTCACCGTCGCTGGTCATCGGGCAGCATCCATCAACGCGACGGGTGTCGGTCTGTGGCAGTAGCCACCCCGTTGCAAAACAACCACCTGAAAACCGGGAGCTTTATCGGGAATGCGCATGGCGATCGAATCATGCAATCGATGGAAATTTTTGGAACGATCTGTTTTTCGATTTT
This sequence comes from Anopheles dirus, assembly GCA_000349145.1. Lineage (NCBI taxonomy): Eukaryota > Metazoa > Arthropoda > Insecta > Diptera > Culicidae > Anopheles > Anopheles dirus. Next base: position 11,862,238 of record KB672868.1, on the reverse strand, counting down.
TTGCCTCCGATTCTTTTGCACCGTATTAATTTTTACCCATTTTTGCCTGGTCCGGTTTTTTTTACAACCCCCCGGCAGAACCGGTTGGCAAATGGTGATTGGTTTTTCGTCTGTCCGGGCGATCCCTGCGCCCCCGTGCGCGCCCCCGTTTCGCATCATCATTAGTGCAATAAATTCGATTTGTTCCGCGAGTTTTATTTCGCTTTTGCCCCAAACCGACCGGTTCGGACCATTAATGGTCCACTTGTTTGCTTGGAAGAGGACACTCTGGCTTTTTTTTTTGTTGGACAGTGCTGTTGCTGCCAAGCTAGACGGTGGGCTTTTGTGGGATGGTTAGGTCCGGGGTAAAAAGGTGCAAAAGCAAAAGGAAAAGAAAAAGAGAGAAACGGCTCCATTTCGTCGTCGAAAGCCCAATCGAATCCCACACTAATGAGCGTTCGCATTCTGTTTGTTTTTAATTAGAGCACACCAAAGATTGGAAGTTCCGTGCCCGCGGACTGTTTGTTTCGTGAAAGGGACTTGTTGGTTTGTCGAATGGGTAGAGCAAATAGAGCCGGTCGCAGCATGCTTTGAAAATTGAATCACAGGTTGCTCTGACATTGATACGAATTGCGACCGGGCGAAAGCAGTAATCACTCGTCAACGTTAATCGAAGCGGATTAACTTTCGCATCCACACGTGGGTTAAGAACGCTCCGCTCACTTGTTACGGCATATTTGAGCAGCTCGGCTGTACCTTTTTCGTCGATTTAAAGAGCTCGCTTTGTGCATCAATCAACCATTAAGCACCGTGCCACCAGAACGCTTGATGTGAGCGCTGCTGCCGGTCTGTCCGATTACTGCGCCATCGCGTGGAAGCTTTCGGTCGGGCACGGGAAATCGGGCCCGGGCATTGTGGTGATGGCTTTTGCAGCAGTGAAAAAGATGGAGACCTAAAAGCTATCGGATAAAGTGAACTCTCGTCAAGTGTTCGGATGCTGTTGAACGTTTCACCGTTGGCGCCGTGCTTGACGCTTTCTTGACGCTGGGGATGGATTATAGACACTAGCTTTTTTGTTGTTGTTGCTGTGGTACGGTTGTCTTTGCACGATAATCGAAAATCCCATCCACGGCGGCAGACGATTTTCACGATTCGCGTCGTCGGTGGGCCCGCAAGATGGAACATTCGTTCCCGCTGCCTAACAACAAGGAAAAAAGGGTGGAAAACTCATCAGTCCCAGTTTATTGCTGATTGACAGTCAAAGTCAATGCGTGTGAGTGTGTACAATGTGTCTGCGGTGCCTTTGCCATTTCCTGTGTATTATCTACCACAAGCGTGTTGTGTAAAATTTTCCATCCAATCTAGCAGCTCGACGCAACCGTTGCGGGATGGGAAAATACGCGATGCGAAGATTTGTGTTTTCCATCATTTCTCGTTTTTATTTCGTTTGCTTTCCCCCATTGTTCGGAAATGGCTGCAGCGAACAGTGTCTCGTGCGCATTTGTGTGTGTGTGTGAGCACGTGTGGAATAGTGGTCTCAAGTGGCGGCGTCGATCGGGGAGATCTAGCTAATATTTGCGCGACCGCAAAGTGGCCGCGAACACCGGCGGTTCCGCCGCAACGCCGGGTTCGCCGGGTCGACCAAACCGAAAGTCAAACAAAGCGGTCAGAGTTGATAAATAAATCGCTTCCCGTGCCGTGCCTGCTAGCGTTTGTGCTTTCTCCGCCGGTGCTAGGGGCGGCCCGATTCCTCGGCAGAGATAAGCGTAGTCACGTCGGGCGAGAGAGAAGAGAGGAGCGAGAAGTTTACTAGGTTTTATTTTTGTTTTTACACAAAGACTTCATTTGCGGTGATTCATTTGGTCATTCCAGTTTCTGGCTAAGGCAGGGGAGTATAGATATTTATTTATTTATTTTTTCTCTGATGAAGTTTGATTTTTTTTATAGTGTTAGGTTTCTTTTACTTCCATCGATTTGAACCATGAATAATGAGAATGAGAATAATTAAAGTCGATTACGCCATCGAAGTTGAAAAGCTGTAATTATATACAACCGAACTAATGAAGCCGGTAAGCTTTCAAAGTATTACAATGTTTATGACGCGTGATTTGTTCAACTTTCATGTCTTAATTTGTTTTTCACTCATGCTTCACTCGAGATGCAAACGCCAGATGTGGCGACCTAATTACTCAAAAATGTCAGAACTAATTAATGTGCTATTGAGAGTTCTACAGTCCTCGCGCTTTGATCAATAGCAAACATGGCACGGATGTATGGCTAGGATGTTCATGACATTGAATAAATACAAAAGGACATTCATTTGAGCACTGTGAACAACAAAGGGCAAACGTATCGGAAAGACATAGACAGGTATATGTTTGAAATAGCCGAGTAAGTGAAACGATCCCGCGAATCTAAATGCAAGCTAAAATGTGTTTAAACAATTCGTATGAAATCTATGTGACTTCTTATTTCAGCCAATAGCGAATAATAATTTAATACAATATAGTAACGGTAGTAAAGGCAACCTTTTCCATTTGAATCAGCTAGACGGCTCCCGCCAGTCGGCTAGACGCTGCAACGCTACCAAAGTACATAATTTAACCGCAACCACGAAGAAAAAACAAGTACGAAACAACAGTCGACGCCGAAGAAACAACAACAACCAAAGTTTCAAGCAGATAAAGCAGATAACCCGTGGAGCGAAGGTACGCGCGGTTGCACGAGCGGACGGTGGATCGGCAATAAGTTTAGCTGACAGAAGCAAATATTTACTTAAGCTTTCCCCGTACACCCAACCCATACCTTCACACCGGTGCGGTACACACTGCTCCTTCGCTCAACGTGGGAGCACCAAGATGAGGATGAGGATGCCACCGCTGGCACCGAAATCAATTAGACAGCGGCAACGGGTGCTATTATTGTTGCTGTCATGTGGCTGCATTCCCGTGACGAATTCGGATTCCAGATGAGCGACAAAATCAACAGCTCCATTTGCTGTCAGTGTGCGTGTGCCTCCCAGGCCGGAACGTCAAATTACGTTTATTTGACTAGTCACTTTTGCGGCGACCGGCCCTGGGAAGGAAGCACGGCGATGAAGTGCTAAATGCCACACGGTACGGCGTTGATAAGAAGATCGAATTCATTGCGTGATCTTTCTCGCGCGCTCTCTCACTCTCTCTTTGCCTTACCCCGCGAAAGGTGTTTGAATGGTGTCGTATCGGCTAGGTAGCCTGCAATCGAACGGTAGCTTGGGCAATGCTAAAGATAGTGCCAGGTGGATTCGATTTGCTGTACAAATAGCTCGCAGCTCTATTGTCTTTCCATTTCGCCATCTTCGGAACTGCCACCAACCGGTGGCGGTGAGACAAACTCCCGGGAGCGTTTGATTTCTTCAATGAATTATTTATCACGCAACCGGCAATCGAAAATAAAGCTCATCTAGGTCCGGTGAATCGTGTGAACTTATCAAATCAAGCATGATTTACGTACCCGGTACAGCACCTATTTTTATACCAATTTTTTTCGTGAACAACCAGGCGTCTCCATCGAAGAAAATGAGTGTAACCGATTTTGTTGTGCTTATTTTTTTACTGTACTTATTTCTGTAAATAGAACTAACTGTCAGTTGATTCTTTCAAGGCAAACTTAAACTTATCATATCAATATTTTTTCCTATTTTTTCCAGACCACATCACACCCAGACAAACGCGTAGGCTCGGGTCTCTGGACGATCTCCCACCACCGCCATGACGTCTCCGCTACCGCTGCTGCGATCGTTTTCGACCGAAAACCAGAACCGTGACTGGAGCAAACGCTTCTCCCTGCGCATCAAGCAGAAGAGCAGCAACGATGGCAAGCTGGTGAGTAACCGGGGCGAACTTTCAGCCGATTTCGTCAGTTATGCAATCCTGGCCCTCCCCCAAGAGACCTGTCTGTCTGGCGGGAACGGTGTAGTTTACGTAACACCTGGTGGGAGGGTGGGAGGAGCCGGGCACACCACCGTCACACAACACACCTCCGAACCGGGCACCTTTCATCAGTGTACAAATAAAATCTCTCCCCACAAATCCACTGTCCTGTCGATCTGCAGGCACCCGAGCACGCTCACGGTTGTCCTTGTGTTGTTTCATGTTTTCACTCACTCTCGCTCTCTCTTTCTCTCGTTTTTTCCCCCACGTTGTATATTGTCCTGACCAATCCTGACCCGCCCCCTCGCCCCTCGAACACCAACCACCCGCACCCGGCACCCGCGCAGGACTTTGCATCGTTGCGCAAGAACAAATTCGCACGGCGCTGCTCGTCCCTGCGCCAGCAGCCGACCGAGCAGACCACATCGAGCGTCACGCTCGAGCTGGAGTCCGCCTCGCCGGCACATTCCATGACCATCCACGAGAACAGCTCACCGAAGAAACCGAAGTGGGAGGTCATCGAGCACTTCAAATCGAACGTCCGGGGACAGGAGTCGATCAGCAGTAGCCTCATCGCGGTAAGTAGTGTGGGTGTGTGTGTGTGTTTTTGTTTTTGCCCGTTCGTTGTTGTTGTTCTGGTGCGGTTTGTGTTGATTCTGGACGGTATTTGTGTTGACTTGCCCCGAGCTGGCGCGAACCGGTGTTTGTTCTCGGTGGGGTCAGCCGGAAGCACAATTCACTATAGCTGCCCAGTGTTTTTTCCACCGACGATCCTCACACCATAGTTCCCTCACCAGCGCACAGTGCATTCCGCGCACAGCACAGCACACAAACAATAACAAAGTATGATTTATGTGTATCGAACCGCGGCGATCCGTTTGTTAGCCGGGTGGTTTCTCCTCATACACACACACACACGAGAACAACGTGGGAAAGGCTAACGTGTCGTGAACTTTTGCAGACTTTGGCGGAAGAAGGTTAAGTTAAAGACTGAATGGGGGCTGTTGCGATAGCGCCGTGATAGTAGAAAATATTCACCTCTATTTGCGTTCTTTTTCACGCCCCATAGGGGGCCAACTCACGGTATCGCGAATCAATTATTATTAATTAACGTAAAAATGTACGGTAAGCAGCCAGATAATTGATGATCTACGCGGAGGAATGCCGACGTGCCTTTGCCGGATGAATTGCAATTGAAGTGGGAATTTCCGATGATCAATCGGGCCCGGTTCCATGCATCCAACTTTGCCTTCTCAATGTCCCCGTTCCCCACAGCGGCTTCGGTTACCCCGGGCAGCCTGGACGCAAAATTCCGATCGAGACGCTCGGGCACGGGCAAATCTGTGTGGTGCAATCGTGCGTACAGGCATTTCCACACGTTTCCAGCAGATTTATCTGCCGTTTGTGTTACCTTGGGCAGCGTGCGCCGGATGGGCTGAACGAGGTTTGTAATGTGAAGCAGGCGGTTGGCGCGGGAGCCTACCGTGAATGCACGGGGGAGTTCGTTTCGGGTGAAATAAGCCCGTCTGCAAAACCAGGCCGGTGCGTCCCACGTGCGCCTCATGTGGCTCGGTAATGGCGGCACGCCCGCTCGTGCTCGTGCCCGCTCGTTCGTATTCAAATTTAATAAAATGTAAACGATGCCGACGATAGCGAGGCGCTGCTGGCTTTCGTTGGCTTTTGGAATGTTACGTGATGCGAGCGGAGATAGCTGTGCGTGTTCGTGTGTGTGTGTTTGTGTGATTTTTTACAGAATAAACAAAAATGTTTAGCGAACAGGCAAGACGACATGGCTTAAAATGGGGCAACGAAAAGCAAAAGGAAATAAGATATCATCAGCGAAACTACTTTCCCGACTATATTAAATTGGCCAACAGCGTCGAAGGCAATCGGACGCGTTGGGGATACGGAATGAGCTTTACCGAAGTTTTGGCTGTGTTAAATACTAGCTCATGATTTAAAAAATTGTTTTGTTGTGATCTGTTTATTCCTATATGATATATTTTTTATGATATATTAGCAAAATATAACCTTTCAAAATCGATCATTGAAATGTTATGAGGCAGACCAGCCTATAACAATTTAGTAGTCTATAATATTACATCCCAATACTTAAAAGGCCAAACTAAAGCATTAAATAATTTAAATTCATATTATCTAATTTCAAACAAACTTGCATTAAAAACTCAAAGCAAAAAATACTTTGATTGATGTTATCATAACATAAAAATAAACATACTTGGCGGAGAAAATAATAAACGAACATATCGTCCTTAGTTTTTTGGCATTAGATAACTAATATGTTTAGGCTTTTTTTCAGGTTCATCAAAAATGTTTCGATCGATTTTACGGTCGTAAAATCTTGCAAGATCCAATCGTAAACCATTTTGGACATAAAAAATGTGCAGTTTTTCAAGGCCAACCTCAATGGACAGTTAAAATGCCAACGATATACGATAAATGAGTGAAAATATCTATTATTGCATACTTTTCAGACCGGGTTTTTCATATGCTGGGCGATAATACATTACGATCGTTTTTGTACCTCAAAGAAGGTTCAATTATTAAAGGCACGACATTCTATTAGCGCAAGTAATGTGCACTTTAGAAACGACGACGAAATTTTGTCAATTATCTTCACTGTTGACATAACAAACCCCTCCGACTAGGGTAGAGATAATGCATCGTTCGAAATTTCGTGCCTGTGCCTGAGCACCCGAACAACCAGAACAATCCACTTCATGGGACACACTCCAGCAGCGGACTGTCGTTCCGGGCTAGATTCTAATCCGGCCTTCCCGGAGGCGCGCGTCCAACTCGCCCGCTCCCAAAGTTCGGCGATGTATGCGAGCGTCGCATCAAAGAAATCTCTTTCAACATTGTTGGTTTTGTCGGAGGGCAAACTCTCGACGCTCGGCTTTCCACGGGACCGTATCAACGATCAGCTCCCTCTCCAGCTCGATGCAGCAGTGTCGGTGCAAAAAGGTGCTCCATGCTGCCGATGCTGCTGCAGCGGATCCATGGCAACCTCTTGGTGAGTGTGTGTGGGTAGCGCGTGCTTGTTTGTCTCCTTGACTATCAACAACACCGGAACGATTACAGCTGCCCGACCGACCCACCCCGTCCAACCGAACGATAAACTCACACACACACACACAGACCGGGAAGATTGCGATCCGCTTTTCGCTCCGGCAAAGGTGTCTTTACTCGGTGCGGGGTGCAAAGCGTTTAAGGCAAGTAATTGTTTTATGCACGCGAAGCGATAAAGCGTGTTAAGGTGGAAAACCTCCGCGTCCACGTCCCTGCAGCAAGTAAACGATGTCCCCCCCCCCTCCCGGAGGGCATGTAGGGCACACGTGGTGAAGTGCGCTCGGGGGCCACCCGAGTTTGACGCTGACAACATAAAAGTACAAGCCAAGCCATTAAAAGTAGCCTCTCCATTGTCGAAAGATGTGTTGGCGCGCGACGTTTTCGGGGCAGTCGCTTTCAGCTTCCAGCGAGCAGCGTGTGAGTGTGTCGCCGCACGAACTACCAGGTGTTTGTAAAGCTTACGGGCGTGACATGGAAGCACCGGGTGAAATCCGACAACACGGATGCCCTACCTTGTCTCAGCACCAACACCAGCGGGCGTTTCGCATTGAGAATCGCTTCGGCACGTTTGAAATGGCTCGAAGTAAGCAATTCCGGTAAGTCGGCTCGTAAAGCCGACCACGCACCGGTTCCGGGTTTTGTTGGAGCTATTTTTATAATCCCTCCGCCACCTATAATCCGACTGTTTTTCGCTATCCTGTCGGACTGTGCCTTCCAGAGCGGGCTTTGTCATCAAACGGACGTGGCGTGGAGTGTCCCGTAAACCACCGCGTTCGAGTCGAATTGAATGCGGCGCACCGTGTTCGCTGGCAGCCATTTATGCGTCGATTTAAGCGATTTAGGCCGCTCCCGTGTCGGTTGCGGTCGTCTTTATTCCGGGAAGCAAAGACCGATGCCCGTGCGGGAGTGCAATAAAAGTCGCCTGAAACGCCTGTTTACAGTGGGGGTGGTTTTTGGTGGTTGTTTTGGCCGCGAAAACTTCTCCTCGGTGTCGTTCCCCTTCGGGGGGGGCCTTTCAAAAACGTTTTACTGTCGAATTTGAGCCGCGTTGCCCTGGCTTGTTTACCCACCGCGTGCACCGACAGTTTATGGAAGACAATTTTGAAGTTTTATAGCACTTACATCGGGGCGATTTTCGCAAACGAAAACGCCACAAAATAAAGGCAATCATCGGCGCTGTTGACGCGACGCGGATTTGAACGCGACGCATCGCGCGGGTGGTAATTATAGCTTTTTATTACGTTTACAGCGCGTCCTGGGGCACTGTGCCGCATCCGCTGCATCTTGCGGGCAGGCGCGGGCGCTCGTTTTTTACTGTGCGGCGGTATTCTCGGTATAATTAAGGGTAATTATATCCACAGCCGAAAAGTCATTTCCCTGCGCCAAGCAGTGGATTCGGTTTCGGCGTTGCAATTAAATTTTTCGGGGCAGACAAGAAACAATGGTTGTAAAATGGGGATATTGAAAGACGATTCGAGTTGCGGTGCGCCTGTGTGAAGGCTTCAATGTTTGTTTAATTACGTTTTAATAATTGGCTGAGAGCTTTCGTCGGAGCGGTCGGATTGGATGTGATACAACTGCGGCATGCTTCACTAGCAATGGAAAGCGCGCGCGCGCGGGCACTATTGGTTGAGTAGAGAATGAATAATTCAAAATTTAATTACCACCAGAAAAGGATTACTTATAGATAAAAACACGCTCCATACAGTGCGTACCGTAGTTATGACATCACAAATGAAAGAAGAAAAAAAAACACCCAAAAGAGAAAAACTCTCAATGTGTAGTTTTATGAGAGTTTTTAAATCTGCATTTGGATTTTTTTTCAGGAAAAAACTATTTTTTTTATCTATATGAAATCTACATTGCTTTCATTACATAACTAAAATGTCTGAACATGCTTCACAAAGCTGCAAAATGGTGTGGCGTGAGTGCAAATAGGCTGCCAATAATCCTATTCAGGTGTGAAAACTCATAAAAACCAGGTTTATGTTTTATTTTGGTTTTGAAATAGTCAACTCATATTTTTCTTCTGAAACATGAAAAAATACGCATTAAAATGTATAAAAATAGTTAAGAGCGCATGTTTGTCATTCTGCGCCTTTGTTAGGTGTATTGTTTTAAGGTACTAGTAATTCCCCTTTTTTGTCAATACGGCCACGCCCGTAATATATAAATAAATAAATAAATTCCCTTTTTTGTAATCGCGGTATATGCTGTGTTAGCGTTATTTACGGGCTGTAACAATCTTTTTTCTATCAAAACGCGTGAGTTTTGATTATTTTCACAAATTTATATCTGACATAAAAAACTGCATGTTTAATTCAATTGCAATGGATTTTTTTAATATAAAAATATGTAAAGCACCTAGAACCTGAACACAGCGTGAGAAAAAAAATCAAGCTGTATAACATAATGTACTACTAAACGATACGAGCAACTCGGTGCAAAACTCCCAATCCGGAACGCACTTTAACGTAGCCGAAGCATGAAAGTAAAAATTTCCGGCAAAACTTTCCCGCGCACACATACACTCGGCCACATGCAACAGTTTAAAACTGGCTCCCGGGGACGAGAGTGCATACAATCTGCATCACATTCCACTCGCAGTGCAATCTGCCAACCTCAGGCAACGAGGCTACATCTGCCAGTGCATCTCGCCATACGGTCTGTGTGTGTGTGTTGGAGCGAAAGAATGCGCGAAAGGGAACGAGAAAAAGCGCTGAATATTTCGGAAATGTCTGTTTTTTGCTTCTCTTCCCTCCTTCTGATGATTGCTACCCTCGGCTGTGCCGGAACGCGGCACCCGCTAACGAGGGCGTTGAGTGGCGATGGAAACTAGCGGCTTTCGTATGCACTCCACGTCCGTCAGGCGGTGCTGCGGATGCATGCGTTCGCTCCAACCGCACCGTCCACTCAGTGCACCGTCTCACTGTGGATGTTCGTTTCCGGCCTCACCGGTAGTGGACCGAAGGCGAAGGGAGCCGACTAACAAACCAACGGTGCAGGATATGATAATGATGATAAGCGCACGATGCCGCTGCTGTTAACAAGGATCAGAATCAGGATGATGAATGGGTTTATGGCGTTATGGCTGTTTTTTTCTCTCTTCTGTTTGTTTGTAATAAAAATCTCTTTATTTACTTCTTCGCGTTTCTTTTGCATTCACTTAGCGTACGGAACGGGGGCGCTGGGCCGGCACAAATTTGTATCCGCGCGTGTGTGGTGCAAGCAAAGTGGATGATGCAATGGTAATTTGAAGGAAATGAGAAAGCAAATAGCCTCTCTCCGTTCGGTCTATTATCTCGCGCGCAGTTTCGTACGATCGTGAAGGGTTTGGGTTTTGCTGTGAAGATAGTGTTCTTTCGTGGCTTGCAGCGATGTGCAACAGTCCAAGATGACACACTTCCGTCGCGTTTTCTGCTCTGCTTGCTACAATGGCATTTTTTGTCACTGTCGCATATACACAAAACGACAGTTCATCATGCGACATTTTTTTCGAAACTAAATTCTCACTAGAAACAGCAAGCTCGTCGATCTGAAAAAAAAACGATATTTCACATAACTCTATCGTTTATATTATTGAGAAAACCCGCTAGTGTTGAGCTCAACACATAATCTATAACTAGTCCAAGAATAAACGTAATTACCACTTACAGAGCGCCAGGTGCGAAACGCAATCTGGATAATCCGGGACGAGCACGGTAATTACCATTATCACGATGCTGTGCGTCTCAAAGCTAGCCATCATTCGCCCGCAAACCTGCAGCATTGTTTCGAATGGAAGCTTTGGTGCTGCTTAGCTAACAATTTGTGTGTGTTACATTAGATGATTTTCGTCCATTTTTTGGCAAGTTTATGATTTTGTCTTGAAAGCTAGACAAGTATTCAAGATTTTTTTGTCATTCAATCCTGTTCGTTACATCTTCAGATCGAACTACTGACGTAATTTCTAGCTGGTCGCAATTGATTTGTGCTAGCTCAATTACTAATAGAATCACTACTGATCATGATCAATTCTGTGCACTTCTAGAATTCAACGTAAAAGATTCCCAGCCTGACTGAATGTACGCTTTTATTTCATCCTAGCCCCAGGACAGATACAAGTCGATTTCTTTCATCTCTTTGTCGATATCACCGTGTCCTCCTGGGGCTGCAGCTGGTTTCTGTCGGATTCCAGTACGGTACCTGTTTGCAAATCGTTTCTACTTTATCGTAGTGTATGAAAGATACATGCCCATTTACGTTCTTGAATTTCAACATCAATAGGGTTTTGTTGACATATTCGGCAGAGCTGTAATGCCACCAGGGATGATGATTTCATGTTTTTTAATGGTTCTCCGCTAGTGCACATCACGTCTCACAGGTGTACACAGGAGTACAGGTGATCTCTGTATATGTCTTAAGCATGCAAAGGATGCTCTAGCTTTTATGAGAATTGTATCATCGCAATCCAATGTTGGAGATGGACATCTCTCAAGATGGACTTAATCATTATAAACTACATCCGATCTCGACAAGGATGATTTCATACCTTCTAGTTTTAGGCAATCGGTACTCCCCGCATATTTCGGGAGTGTTCAAATTAAAAAAAAACTAATACTAATCAGAAACTCTCCATCAAACCTTTTTCAACTCCCATTTTACGCTCAACGAAATGTATGAGCCAAATAAAGTTTATGAAGGATTCGCGCCCTGCGTTCCTCCCGCCGTTTTGATTAACAATTTAACTAAATCGTCACCACTCTTGCCGCGAGACGACGCTTTCCTGTGGCACAAAAAGCAAACAAAGCACCAACGGACGTCCATAAAGCTTATTACATCCAAGGTCGGCCACCGGGTCCCAAGGACGGAGTGCAATTTTTGCAAATTATTCGCCACGGACTCGACTCAATGCTGGCGCGCTGTGGATTAACTTTTTGTGTGATTTATGAAACATTTAACGATGTCTCCGCTTCCCGACAGCGTCAACCGTTTATTATCCAACCGTGCCACTTTTTTTTGGGATGAGTTTGCGGGATTAGTTTGTGCGCTTTTTCGTTGTTTGTTTCTATTTGTTTCGGTAATCATATTTTCGGCCATTTCGTCCCGCCCGGCCAAGAGCGACAAGCAAACAGTGAAATTTGTTCTAATTCCCTCCGGGCCCGGGGAGGTCCGTGGGAGCACGTGGGGCCAAGTCCAGCGAGTCACGTCGTTACGTTCGAAAGTTTATTAAATTTCATACACCCGGCTGTTGTTGTTTCACCGTGTCTCCGTGGCGTTTATTGGCAGTAATGGAAAGTGTGATTTGCTCTTTTGTCCCCCGCAGGCCGGCGTGACCGCGTTCAACCTGGACGACACGAACTCCAACTACTCCGGCACGCCGTCGATCCGGAAGAAGAGCTTCCAGATATACAGCGGAGCAGGTAAGCACTCATGATTTCGCGGTAAACATTTGATGGGTTTTTGGGATTTGGAACGCGCCTCCCGGAGGGATACGGAACAGGTCGAAAGTGACGAAACTCAGGTTCGTTAAGACGTACTCGTACTGCGAGTTTGGTGCAAAGAGCCACCGAGGGAAATCATTATCAAATTGTATTAATCATAGCCCGTGCCCTAATTGAATGCGATGGAATTATCGTTCGGAAGGATAATCATTTCGCCATCACTTTTTCCACGAACCGGGGGCGATCGTTGCCTAGGCGACGAGCCTAGGCGTTGCCTAGGTGTGCGAGAGAGGCTCCCGTAGGAGAGAGAGAGCGAGCGAGCGCTGGAGTTCACGGTTCCACCATTTTTATTTCACTTTCCCGCTGCCACCGGTGCTGGTGTTTTAGGAAATGTACACACGAGCGTACGTCACGCCGAGCAGGGTACGACTTGAAGGTTCGCCTCCCTCACCGGGCTAGTCATCATGCATATTCCCGTGCGGCTCGTGTCGTGGCATTAATTAAAAATTCATATTACATTAATTAATAATCAACCGACTGGTGAACCCGAGGAGCGAAGGTAAGCAGCGCCGCCACCGGAGGAAGGCTGCAATTAGTAACAGATTTTTAGAGCAGCAGGCTAGTTTTAATTCACTTTTCACCTTCAAGGCGAGCTGCCGGTGCCGATGATGGTGAGATATGTAAATCGAAATTAAACTATCTAAGCCACACCGGGCTCGGCGCTTGGTGTGTGAGTATTCATGAATAGCAATTTCGCACTCGAAACCCGACGAATAGTGTTGAGGGCAGGATCACACGGGAGTCAAGGGGACACTTGATTGGAGCCAAAATGTGTCGGCGATCGATTTTTCCTCCCGCACAACGCCCACACGCTCCGGGGCGAACAGGATAACGCCCGGATGCTGCCCGGGCCCACCCAAATCAACGGCTCGGTTTCGGGAAGCGGATCGAACCTTCTTGGCTGGCGGAGATTGAGCGTGTTTTCTCGGAAGTATATTCCATTTCTTTTTTCACTGCCCATCACTCCAATCCTTGTTCTATTTTACGTTTTTTTTTGCTGCTGTTATTATGCACACCGACAAGGGATCGGGTTGTGTGCCGAATGGAAAATAGTAAACACATCATGCTGTCAAAAACGTGCAACAAGCGCGGAATTGAGTTGCGGAGTTTGCGGGCGTGTTTGAAAGAAGAATTTCTCGCCCAATTTGCAATGCATGACACCGTGGGCTGTGGGGTGGTTGTGGGTGGTGCACGAGGAAGACCGGATACATTATTAAATTGTTCGCTCCTTGCTCCCAGGTCGACGCTGCAAGTAAGCTCCAGTGCTCCTAGAGAGCCCCGGAGTGGCTTTACGAATTCATTCGCACAGAACGCGACAGAACAAAGCAACACGGGGCTGCCCTCTGTCCTCGAGTACACGGCGTTCAGTCCTTCATCCAATTGACCCTTCCCCGGTTCCCAACCTCCAGCGGCCTCCCTCGGCGTGGATGACGTTTCCCGCTGTCATGTTTACATGCCATCGACACGTGTTGACTTTGGGACTGGTGTGGAAAGTTTTCCGTAATTGAATTCCGTGCGCTGCGCCCGGACCCGGTCCGATGTTTGAATTCTGCGGTTGGGCTCTGTGCGCTCCTCCACACGAGGGACGCCGCGTTCCGCACCATTTACGATGCGAACCGGTCGTTCGTCGAATGCATCAAACACTTGGGTTTTATCTCGTTTCGCTAGTTCGAACCAGCAGCCGAAAGAAAGCTCGCTCTTTGAAGTTACGAGCGAATAAGTTCACCGTTGGGCTTGTTCTACTTCGCTCCTCTCGACGCCCGCCGCACAAAGGAATCGCATTTCGCAAACAGACAAACGGCCCCGGGGAAGGGCGAATAGCGAAGGGTGGGTGCGAATAGCGCAAATGTAATCATACTCATGTTTGCTCTTTGTTTGCGAGACGCAATTCAGCTACAAATCGAACGCGGTGTCGTGTGCCGGTGCTCCAGCGTGTATCGAATGTATCGAACGACGGATGCGAATGCCGGCTGCTAATGTGGTAACAAGTTTATTTGCTTTTGCTGCAACAATCCGAGATGCGTGGTGATTTCGATGCCCAAAAAAAAAATGAGCAAAGTGCGATGGATTCTCGATGGTTCAATATAATTCACGGCACTGTGAGATGGTCATTAGTGCGGCAGGAATGTTCAATCAATCAAACAAACCCTTTCAGGAGTGCTTTCAATGGATGCGCGACGCGATCGAAGACGATGGTATCGGTTGTATTTCTCGTGTTTTCCTGACATTTACGCCGGGTACAACAATAAACTTTTGCGTCGATGTACGCTGCGACCGGACGATGTTGCGTTGCACAGTGGGATACGGCAGAGCAAGCCAGAGGACATTGCAAATTGCTGGTGGTGAATTTTCGTTAGTTTTGGTTGCTTATTTTCCTAAATGATCTAAAAACATGTACTACACACACTCACTATGTGATCCAAATAGAGCTAATGCAGTATTGGGAACTTCTTTATGGAGGATAACCTAGCGCTCCGTCGTCTTAATTCTTTAGTGTCCAATTTTTAGATTCAATAAAAAAATTTAACCATTTTACTGCACTTCAGCAGTCCATAATGTACGACCTGTGGCGTGCACAAAATACGTCCCTTACACACTCACACTCATACATAAACATTACTCATACACAAAAATCATACACAACACAGAAGTTCCTTAAGAATAAAATTAGTCAGTCACAAACAGCCGTCGAGTCCAGTCGTGTTCTCCTAGGTCGTCCGAACATTGGCATTTTTCACCTCGCTCGCACACAAACGAACAAATCCCAAAGACCTTTATATTTTTCCAAAGAAAACCAAAGAAATCTTAAAGTAATTATAATATTGTTCTTTTTAGTTATAGTAAATAAAAAATATGTTTTCATATGTTTTTTTTTACAAATTAACAGCCATTTAGTATTTTTTACCAAGGACGAATTTGATCATGTACGGCATAAGCATAAGTGGTAATATCGGATATCATAATGGCAATATCATATGAGATACTGATTGTGCAAAAATTGAAACAAACCACTAACTATTAGTCCCATGAAAACACACATGAGCTAAGTTTTGAACAGCCGAATCGTAAAACCACTAAAAAATAAATTTAACTGTTCGATTGATGAGAGTACATGCAAGAAAAATCACAAAACTGTTCCACATACTTCGATTTTTTAGAAATGTCCCACTGTGCACCGTTGACGAAGAAAGCCCAAACAATGGACAACTCTATTCCCTTCGAGGGACGAAACAGCAGGGTACAAACTTATTCAACAACACACAGAGAAAAAAAAAACAACAATTCATCGCTGATCCCCAACTTCCAAACACTTTGTCACCACACATGCCGAAGAGTTTGAAGAGCACAAACGAAAAGAAAAAAGAAACGAACGGAAACTTTGGTCGTGCGATGAAAAGCACGTGTGAACTGCTCGTTTTGATTTCATCGACACCATGTGCCGCTCCTGGGCCGAAAAAAAGGGGTTTCGTGCGCGGAAAAGTTTCGCCAAGGAACTTTCCTTTCGTTCGTTCGACACTGTCCGCAGAGCTTTGCTGCGAACACATTCGATAATGACAGCTCTTTAGCACTGTTTTTCCTTCCTTTTTTCGTCGTTCGGATCACCTAACTCTTTACCGCCGGTAACCATCTTGACAATCATCGATGCGATAATTGCGTTTGTAAACTTTGTTATCAATTTAAGTGCGATCGTACCCACAAACAGCGTGCTCCGGTGGACGTGCTGGGAAAGCGAATGTTACCTAGACACAAGCAACGCTCGCTCCACCGACGTTGTCTCGATTGAAGGCTTGCGCTCAAGTAATGCAGGCATTTATCGCATCACAATCGCCTTTCGCCAGTTTCGCGGAAATCTTCCGTACCCGGTGCGATGATCTGGACGACATCGAATACCTTGAAGCCAAGCGTGGTACTCCATTAGGCCTACATTCCACATCCCATTGGAGCGTCGTTTCATGCACTGCAAAAGAATGCCGTTCCAGGTACGTTCCAACCATTGTCGGTGGATGATACAGCTGGACCGATTTCTCCCTCACTATTAGCTACATCCAGGTGACTGCCGGGATGGGCATGCACGACGCAGCGACGCACGGATGTTGGAAACTCTTTAAGATGTTCCTGCCGGCGTCGTCCTGTAACGCGACGGGCCGCAGCTGAAGAACGGAGCGTGATAAGCGCCTCCCCAGAAGCCGAACCGGGCGAGGGAGAGTTATGAAATATGATGTTTATGTTACGTTCCGCAAGCCCTCGGGCATCTCATTTCGCTCCGGCGCTCGCTGCTTCCTGGTGCCCGAGCCAGAGCGACACGGGCGAAAGCTTTCGCTTTGCAAAGTTGGTCCGCACGACGCTCTCGACGGCTACCACCGCTACGGAAGATGACGCTTCAATAAATGATGCCCCATTGCGAGTGCTTCCGATTAAGCTCGACGTTGGTTGGCCGACGGTTTACCGTACTTGTTGTGGTCGTTGCCTCGCACGGCCGGCAGTACATTATTCGATGACCAGACACTGCCGCAAGGGCTGTATCGGGGTCTGCGCTTCCTGCGAGTTGGAGCGAATTTATTACACAATCAACCATATTCGACGCATTTCGCCGGGATAGAGATAATGTAAACATCAATTTGGACAGGATGCTTGTGCCTGATGTATGGTGGGACGGGATGAAACCTGTTTTGAAATATGTTTACTACAGGGTAGCACAGCTATTTGCACAATAAATAAGACATACAATAATAATAAACTCCTTCCATACGCTCCTTTTACGCTAGTATTTTGTAGCAACATAGTACTCGAAGAAACGAACTTCGTTAAATGATCCAAGTTTCGCTGGACCATCCTTTCGAAGGCATCTCACTAAATGCTGCATATTGTTAGCATGCCTAACTTCGCCATTTGTGGTGCTTCCACTCAGCCTCCAATTATCTCACCATAAGTGAAGTTTCACTGCTGCTAACAACAACAACAACGACAAGACTTTTCTGCAAAAGTCCCTCCTCCACGAAAAGGGCTAAGAAAAGGCGCACAATAAATCAGCTTAACTTTCCTAGCGTCTCGACTCCTCGCAAGAACCGGCCCCAGTCGCTACTGAGTGGTGGGCTCTTCCGTCGAGGTTTCGAGTTGTTGGGTTACTCGAAAGGCCGAAAAAAAACGAAAAACCCGGCGAAGAAATTTTCCTATGCGCCCGCAAAACGATTGCCCAACCGAGGGAAAATCGATGCCGAATGGCTCAAGGACTCGATTAGTGATTGTTGATGGTTGCGGAAAGCAGTACTTAAGAGGGCCCTGAACTGAAGAGCCAATTTCACAGCGCCGGCGGCACTCCACGCCACGCCGAAGCGTGACGCTGGCACCGCAGACACCTGTTGCTGATGTTGCACGACTCCCGGTCCGGCCCCGAGGGTAGAAAATTTGAATTATTTGAACAGGGATGTGTGCATTTCCTCTTTCGAGCCTTTTCGAGGTACGCAACCGATGGTAGCCTTCGCTCCCGGAACCTCAACACGATAGGCTGGAGTGTTTTTGAAAACCCCCCCCCCCCCCATCTCACTGGTCTGTCCGGCCATACACGAACGCAGTCACGCACGCATCAGCTGCGAGAGAGGTGTTGGAAGTGATTCAATTACATTCTCGGTCTCCGGTGTCGGGAGCCTTCTGCTGGTCATGTGATTGGCAACGCAACCGGATGCATAATTAGCAGTTGGCAGCGTGTCCAGGTCTGGCGTGACGAGAACGAACGGACGGACGGAGGCGGTCAAATGGGATTTGGAAAGAAAACCGCAACAGCCCAGTTTACACGGCAATTAAATGGCAATTACTCTCTAATTGCGGGCACGGGTCTGGCGGTGAGGTCGAACGGTAAATTATTCGACCCGACAGCGTTCGCCACGCTAGGGATTATGTTCTCATCCGCGGACAGCCGTGCGGAACAATGGAGCGTCATCGCGTGACAGTAGTGGTAGTGAGGTTCGGATGCGTTCCTATTACTTTTCTTCGGCACGCAACACTAATTGGGGGCATCTTTTCTCATGCAGTTGAAGGTGTGTTTGTGCCCGCCGTGCATCGAGATGGGTTCATATGTGTGTGTGTGCTCCTTTTATGATATAATGATAAAGTTTTCCAAACGGGTTTCCAAAAGATGCGATGAAAAAGATGTAAAAATATATATAACAGTAATCATCTTTTCTCAGCTCATACAAAGAGCAAACAGTGGATCTTTTAGAGGGCCTTAGGTGGAACAGTTTTCCTCGAGTATTCTGAACATTTTTCTGTTCTGAACAGTATAGCTTTCCAACTTACTTACACTCCCTTCCTCGGCTGTGCTTTGGTTTTGTTCGATGGCTCTTCCAAAAAGAAGTCAATGTTATTTGTGTTCTTGATTCTTCACTTTGTCATACCGATCCCATCAAAGTTGAACGAAAAATTAGGCTTTAAGTTCTACAGCCTTAGAATTGGAGGACAATTTCTAAATGTAGCTTTCTGGATTATTTATTTATTTTTAATAGTATGAATCCTTGTCAGGGCTCAAAGACACTAACAGACATTTTTGATCTAACAGTATTTTCTTCCTTTCTTTTGGCCTATCGTTGAGTCTTTGGCTTATCCTGTGCCCAATTAGTCAGTTCATGTATGTGAAATCTTTATTTTTACTAAAATCTCTTTTAAAAACAATGTTACATACAGTGGGAAAATGTAACTATAATATATTAGAGATGTTTATAAATCTTAAAATTGCAATCAATTGAATAATTGTTTGTCTTGTCAATATCTAAGTGTATGCGCATACTGTTGTTAGTTCATAATATGTGTGTCATTCCAAGATAACCCTGTTTTTTACAATATTCCTTTCTCAACGTTCAATTACCAATTAATTCATCGACTAAGTGCAGTTCAGTAAAGTGGTCTGATAATATGATCAACAGTTCTATGGATGAACTTGATTTGATCAACAACAAGAGCGTTAACTTAATCATTTTTGGTCCTCACATCAAGACATTCTTCTACTACGATGAATATAAAAACACAGCAACGAACGAATTGTTTAATTTTGCCTCAAATAACAAGTGTTTCTCTCCATTCTCTCCCACCCGCACCATTCCAGCCCAGGAAGAGCTGGAACCGCTGAACAACCTGAACATCAACAACGCGGCCGAGGGCGTGTTCGATACATCCCGCTGCTGGAACACGGTCAAATGTTTGTTCAACGGTGTCATCTGCTCGCACAAGTTTAAAAATGTCCAGGTAAGGCTCAGGCCGGGTCGGGGGCGTGCTCGGAGCGAAACGAATGCAAAAGTGATTTCATCCTGTCCGCGCGCGCCCACGCTCCGTGTCAATATTTTATTTGCACCGTTTTTCTCGTTTACTACGTTGTTGGGTGATAAGCAAGAGATGTGGAAAAAAGTAACGCACGCACACAGACACACCGCGATCCGGTACAGGGAGCGCGTGCATCCAACTAAATAACAGCTCACGTAATCTTCTCATCAAAGTTGGACGGACGCGCGATAGAAACCCGGAGCGGAGCTTACGCCAGTCAAATTGCAATCTCAATGGACTTTTGAAGTCCGCCGCTTGGGTGGCGCGGCCAGCCGCGCCCTAATGCGTCAAGACTTCCGCCTCTTTCATACTCGCTCGCTTACCGGCGCACTGAAATTACATTTAATCTACAGCAGCTGCGATCGAAGCCTGCGAGTGCCGGTGGTGTTCGTGACACTTTTACACGGCAAGAAGTTTCGCAGTCACACGGACCCGTATTTTAATTCCATTTTCCCGTCGTTTCGGAGCGTCGGGGGCTTGCTCCGGGCGTGCCCTTGCCCTGGCAAGTTTTTCCATCCCATCTCGGCCGAGAGGTTTGTAGCGTTTTTCTCGGCCACGGCGGGCGCGTTGGACCACACCGGGTGTTTTTTTTTGTTGCTATTGCTGCAAACTATGCAAACGGCTACCGTGTGAAGTTTCGGAATCGAAAACAGGAAAAAAAACGCTCAAAGTAGCTTCGAAGAAACAATCCGTTTTCGCCCGCGATGGGGGTTTCAAAATGAAGCCACCAGCGGATCGAGTTCGAGAGATGGTTTTACAGCAACAGGGCTGGTGTTTCGCCGCTCGTACGTGTTCGTCGTCGAGTCGCACTGTTTGCGTAATTGTATTTGTTTGGAATATTTCACCTGCACCGGGGATGCAGAATCCGAATGCAAACGCAACGCAACGCAGGTGGGAAGCGGGCGTGCAAACAGCAGAACGAATATAAATAACCAACTCCTGTCCGTTGGCTGTCGAATCTCAATTTACTTTTGCACCTGCAGCCCGTTTTCATAGCGATATTTCGATAGCATTTGAACTTTCGAGGCGGCAGGCGAGTGATAATGCTTTTTTCATTTAAATTTAGCCATACTTTCCAGCGCTTTACGCGGAACAATGTTGCTCCGGCATGCAACCGGAGCGTAATGCGAAGGCGGGAGCCGCTGCCGGTTTGTGGTGGGCAGGCTGTGCGGACGAATGCAAAACGAGACGTGGTGGTGCTTCCGGGCAGACAGCCGGTGCATCCTGACCACTGCATCTGACGTTCAGGTTCACTGCCTGCAGCGGAAACACAAGCACTTTCTCATCACACGAGCAAAGGGTGCCATGATTCAGCATGAAATTCTCTTTTCCTATTACACGGCACTCGTTCCGAAGGTACACCACTGAAGCCACCCAAGTAACCCAATTCCTGGACGGGGGCTCCTTCGCAGCAGCGAACCATTCTCTGCACATAAAATTTGCACAAACAACGGAGACAAAGATAAGAGCTGGTGCGGACTCGCTTTCGTGTGCGGACGAATTGTGCGAATGCTGATGACAAGCGACGATCCAGCGACTACCCTCGCAACGATACGAACCGCTGGAGTACGCCAGAGTGGCTCCTCTTTGACGATGACGACAGCTACCGGCCAAGAACTGGTGTACTTTCTTGCCCCCCTGACAATATCCAATAAACTTTCGTAAGGATGCGCAACGGCGTTCGGAGAAGTTGTCGGGGTCGGATTTTTGCACCACACTGCTACTATCTACTGGAACTAGGGTGTATACAATTGTAATAACGCCACATCTTTCAGGGTACTATCGAGAGTGTCTTCAGTTGAAAATGGAAGCTTTTAAATGGTTTCGAAATATCAAATCTCCGAGTGTTTCTGTGTCACTAATGATGGCTGTTTTCAACATTATCCTGCTGATATTGGTGTGATTCTATTTTTTTTATCATAGTAGACACCTAAACATCAGCGGTTAGCTCAAATCGGGCCCGTTTGCTTCGCAGCATCCTTCGTTAAAATCGTTACTGATGGTTCTGGCCCTCAGCTATCAAACGGACCCGAAACAAAGAAGAATATTAATTATAATTCCACCAAGTGGCGTCCCGGTAATGCCTCAAGCTGCTGCCAACCGGAGACCGGTGTGTGCGAGAAACCTTTTATAATTTAGTACCACGTTCCGTTCCATCGCAAACCACCGATGGAGTGTGCATTATACACGCGCATAGGCTGGGCTCTTAATTTTGGCTCCGTTCGGAACCATTTTCCATCTCCTTTTCCGAGCGGGGCATAGTTATGGAAATAAGCCTACTTAGAGTGAAACAAAACTAGCAACAACAAAAAAAACGCGATGGTACATTTTTCCCCCGCGGTAGTAACCACAAAAGTGTGGCCACCTTTGAGGGAAACAGAATCAATGCAGCGGTTTATGGTTTTCCAGCCCATTCGGTCGGCTCCGCTTTCATCTATGGTGATTAAAAAAACGGCAACGTTCGCGGAACACATGCTACGCCCGAAAGGTGTGCGAAGCGAAACCAAATTTTAATTATGAAACAAGCTGCCCGATGTGAATTATGCATCGATTCCAATAAAATCTGGTGCTTGCTTCTTGCTTTACACTTTGTTGTTACTCTCGCAAGTAATTTGAAGTATTCTGAACCGTATGCTTGTTTTCTCGATATAATAATCAAGGATAACCAATATGAAATTGCGTAATAAATCAAACTGCATGGGTGGTTGACACGATATTGCACGGTTCTGGATGAAACCGTATTCACATCTTTCACACATCACATCTTTTTTTTTGCCGATACGCGGGAAATAAGAGTGCTTCGCAATACTGTTTTGTAAAATCTCACGAAATATGGCGGAATAAAACGGTCAAGATACTAAAGTTTCTTTGATTTTTGAATAGCCGGGCGTGAGGAATTGAAAATTCATTTCACATCAATTTTCAATCGACACCTCGGTTTGCACGACAGGAGTGTTCGAGTGCTCTAGGGGGTGCTCTGGAAAAAGTTTCGTGAAACAACGACATGTTTTACGAGTGCTCTAGCATTTGTCGGCCAGCAAATTGTCGTTCGACAAGTTATCAAACAAAATTAGGTCGCGTTTACACCCCGAGGAAACCAAAACCATCCGTTTAATAGAGATTTACCGCACCGTTTAAGCACTTAATGTTTATACCAAATTATTTGGTAGATATCTACAGCAAAATATATACATTTTTACAACAATTGTGTCAGATATTCATCAACAGATGATATTCACAACCAAGGTTCACCTTGAAAGATGTGCCACATGCATGTTTTTTATCAAGATTGATAGCGTCACCGACGCTAGGTGTCTCACCGACAAAAACAACCAAATTTATATGACGACAAAAGTTTGACAGACTTTTCTAGATCAGCTCCAAGCAGCGTGATACATTTGTTCTTGGTGTTTATTTCATCAGACTTATTCTAGAGCAGTCACTTACGGATAAACAGACACACGGATAACAAGTTCATGGATAAACAGCATCGTACTGTAATCTGTTTGTTGTTTTTTACTATATGTCTACACTGCAGAAACCACATCGAACATTGTAACATAACAGCGATCCATAGCTCATAATTATTAAAAAATAAACAGTGTATTTAACAAAACGTGCGCGTATAAAATCCTCATTAAAAGTCGGATTAACCGGTTTGGGCTCTATTCGAAGACCGGATAAACCGTCAGGGATCGTCGAAACGTGATCGTCACTTCGATTTTCGGAAATGTAACCAAACTTCGGCTTTTCGGGCCGCACTCGGCAATCTTCGTGGCCACTTTGATTCTCTTTTTGGTTGTCTTTTTTTATTACAACGAATAAATCCTACTGCGCAGCACGTCCGTCGTTCTGGCGATTGAAAAAGGTGATAGTGAAAGGTGAGAAAACTCTGTCAAGTTTGCAGAGGAATGCAGCAATACATTATTCTAATTTGAATCTACTCGATCTGCCGTAGACGCGGATTTGAAGATTGCATCCCACCATCAACGAAAGGCGGTATATCGAAGTGCGTTTCAACTTCCTTTGGAGATTCATTAAATTGGTGAGCTGGGAGAGTTGCGGGGAAAAGGAACACGTCTCCGGGAAACCATCACCAACCAAACGCATCTCCAGCTTGTTCGTGTCGGCTTCACTCCTGTTCATGGTGACCGCGTGTTTGCCGCGCTTCAACAATCAAGAAACACTCCCCAAGCGACAACGTGAAACTTCCCGAAAAGTGCGTCCACGTGTGTGCACTTGAGCCAGCAAAATGGCTTTGAAACGTATCCGTAAGGAGCTGGAAGACATAGCGACAGACCCACCGGCAAACTGTTCAGCCGGTCCGGTGCGGGGAAATATGTTCCGTTGGAATGCAACGATTATTGGACCACCGGACACTCCGTACCAGGGCGGCTTATTCCTTTTGGATATACTTTTCCCTAGCGAGTATCCGTTCAAACCACCAACCGTGACTTTTTTAACAAGCATAGCCCATCCAAATATAAGCCAGGACGGGATGATCTGTCTGGACATTTTAGGACCCCAATGGTCTCCCGCCCTAACGGTTTCGAAGCTCTTGCTTTCTATTTGCTGCCTGCTGTGCGATCCCAATCCCGACGATCCCCTGGAGGTGGATTTCGCCGGCATGTATAAAAACGATCGGAACAAATTCAACCAATTGGCCCGAGAGTGGACAGATAAGTTTGCAAAGTGATGCGTTCCTTACGACAATGAAATCCCACGGGTACTGACGGCAACGCCGGAAGAACAACAGCATTCAGTACCATCAGCTCCGGGGCATCAACAGCAGCGTAGCATTATCATACGATCGTACGTCGTAAGTAGAACAATCAAACGAATTCAATCCATCGGAGCCATCATCAGTGTTGCAAGCGTGCGCTTCCTACTTCAACAACAACAGCGGCAAAAAAAAGAAATACAAAGGAGAGCGTGGAAGAAAGTGCGCAACAGCTGCTAGTTTTCTACTACTTCCTAAAGGAAGCAACCTCGAGCTTGTCAGTTCAGTAATGTCCGCAACCACAATTGTTTAACTTCAACAGAAATATTAATAAACTGGAACTGTTCGGTTAGAACTTCTTCGACTTTCTTCATTTCCAGAAGATTTACAAAGCACACGACACGATGGAGATTTAAGGAGCACAATTAGCTGCCCTTGAAAAAAACGTTTGGGTCACCCTTTGCAATAGCGACAAAAAATTACAGCTTTTGTTTTCAAACAATTGATAGCGTTTTCAATGGAGCTGGCCGCCCCGGGAGGGTGCAGAATTTCAACATCAGGGAGTAGCATCATAACGTGAAAATTATCTCACACATACGCTTTCCACCATCGTCTGCCAGATGATCCGAAAACGCGAAGGAAACCCCCGCTGGAGCCATATGTGAGTGGTCCTGATGGAGCATGTTTCACAGCTCCGTTGCTCTGCCTTTTACTGCAACCGGCTTCATACCGTGCTTCATCGTTTGCTTTGCGGAGGTGGTAAACTGGTAGTGTGTTGGAGTGTGGAGTATTTATGGCATCGACGGAGATTCGTATTTTGATACCGAAGCTACAAACGAGCGGAAGAAAACACATCACAGCGGCGTGAGGTGAGCTATCTTTTCGAAGGGTGGTCTTTTTTTCTACCTCCAGCAATAACACTCGACTGCATCCCGATGAATAGGAGCATCTCCCGGGAAGATTACGTCGAGATTTTATACTCCCTTCTTCGGCTTGGCCTGGTGCAGCGTGCCGTGGCAATGCGCCACAACGTGTAAGTGTACTTCATCCGTCCATTGTGCTGAGTTGCATTCATGCCGCCTCCCTGGTCCGTCGTTGCAGCTCCCTGCGGTACAATGTGGAGAAAAAAACCCTCCAATGTGAGCCTCCGCATGTGAGCAGGTTGGTGAGTTTTCTTTTTAACCGATGCGTATTCACATCACCGTATGAGGATACCGTACGTTTGCTGTGCTGGCGTTGAACAAACATCAAATTAAGTGAACATCTCAGGCGAGATCGCACCACGGTCACGTCCATTCAATGGCTGTTTCATACCTCTGCGGGATTGCATGTTCGAAATGGTTGATTGAACTGTATTCTTTTATTGAATTGAGTGGTGTTGTTTACTGGTTTCCCTTCGACTTGGTTAGGATTCTTTAAAGAAGGTGTGAATGCAAATGAGAAGCTTTCCATTGACTCAACGGCACAGAAGCAATCAACTTCATTTCGATGTTGCATGTCATGCGATATCATCAAGATTGGCTGAATAGAAGTGGGGAAAAAGATCGGAGACACGTAAGATAAGATCGTATGCGCATTCCCGCAGTTCGAAGGGTTTGCAAGATAGATATTCCAGAAAGATACGATCGTGTCAGCACCGAATGTGTCTTCCTGTTGCTAACTGAGGGGAGATCTGCTATGACCCACTCGTGTATTGAATGTTGGTCGTGGTTTCGAGGTGAGGTTTGACGCTGTGACAGTCTCAAGATCGTGCTTCCGTTGTACTTGCTGTTGCTGTTCAAGGGCTCCGCGAGGGATCGTATTTCCTAGCTCGGGCTTTGTGGTGACAAGATGCTACTTCCGTGCT
This sequence comes from Anopheles dirus, assembly GCA_000349145.1. Lineage (NCBI taxonomy): Eukaryota > Metazoa > Arthropoda > Insecta > Diptera > Culicidae > Anopheles > Anopheles dirus. The sequence goes on along the minus strand of KB672868.1, from coordinate 11,835,898 downwards.
GCTTGATGTTGCAAACTGGGGTTCTGCGATCATTTGTTTGCCGGATGCTGCACCTTTTGTTAGATACGTGCAGCGTAACAATATGTTATTCTCTCTATATTTGTAATTCAAACTCGTATTAGGTGTGTAAAAAAAGAATCACCTTAGCTTATTGTGGCTTTTTTTTGTTATGAAAATGAATTATCAAAAATAATAGTGATCGTTATCTTCCAATTGTTAAAGTCCATATATGACCAGAACATTCGGTGAGCCAAGCCATGTACCATTGAACCCCATTGATCGACCATCGGATGGTGCAATCTCTGGAATATAAAGTATCATCCGGTCGTAATGATCATTTCGTGTAATTCGTGTAAAATATTGAAAAGATCTATTAAAAAAGGCTCAACATCTTGTTACGGATTTAGTTGTTTAGCATAAGAGTGAAGTGTCCGGTTTGTTCGAGCTGCTTTCAAAGTGATCACAGATAACGAATGTTCTTTTCATAATTTTCTATATTCAGTTACACATCTATATCATCTGTAAACGAGTTTAACCACATTCAACTGCACACCGAACCGTCACTCGTGAAAGATATGCGTAACGATGACCACAAGCTTCCCGTCGACCAACGGCTCACCCTTTTGTTCGCGCTCGTCTGGCAGGTTGGCAAAGCGCTCCGTGCTTGCTGCGAGTCCCGCACAGCAAGAGGAATAAACTTTCGCGAAAGTTTTTAATATACTTACCCATTAACAAACCGGGCTACCCTGTCGCGCTGCAAAACAGCCACGTGGCGGGCGATATTGCAACGGGCGCACAAAATGGCACACCGAGCCCGTAACGAAGTGCAAAGTGCCTCCCATTACGGAAAGCTGTGTAGCTGCTAATTGCAACCATCGTGCAGCGCGTGAATTGAGTTTGAGCAAGTTTTTGCAACCGTTTCACTGCTGATTTGTGTAACTGTTATTGGCGTCTGGCGTGTGTGTGTGTTTTTCCTTCCACGGAACGCGTGGCATTTACCGCAGAAATACGATACCGGCTAGTACGACCAGCCGGTCGCGCTGAATGTGTGACTGAAGACAGGACACATTGTAGCAGCGCAGACGTGAATCTGACGGACGTGAATGATGTAGTCTCGTAGCACTGATTTGCGGAGCAATGCCGAGGTTAAATGGGGGTTGGCGTCGTGAAAATGCGACCCCGTGGAATGAGTTATGGTCCGATTTGGCTTCTAAATAATTCATTAACCTCCGAACCGACGGAATTCAGCCCGGTTCACCGGTCTGCGTAGGGATTTGATAATTTATGTCCGTTCTAAGATCGTGCGACGCGTGCTAGTGGCCCTGTAATGGGCAACGAAATTGCTGCTGAAGGTGCATCGTCGTGCCTACGCGCCACCTGCACCCCATGCGTGATGTGCGTGATTTACGGCGGGTCTACCGGGTAATGGATTCTGCTGCCCAACGGAACGGACCTTGAATAATAAGATGCCCTTTGAATTAGTGTAGCGATGCAGTTCGAGCTGAACGTTCCACAGCAAAGCGCAAATGATGCTGATTGTCCCTCGGTGAAGCTTACAGTCGTAGTGTATCCGTGAGAGCACAGCCATAAGTTACTTCTGTATGTTAAGATTGTAAGCACATAATTTAGTTCGTATAATCAAACTTCATTGTTGCTCCGTGAACAATTGGATCTTTATTGGGTTTAGCCCATTCTAATGTTCCATTATTCTCGTCATTAATAAAGTTAGTTCTGACACTTTAGTTACTATCCTATTGTCGAGCCAGTTTTCCATCTCCTGTTAATTCTGTTTTTTTTTTCTCGTGGCCTATCATCATGTTGACTTTGTCGTGGCTGTTTATGCGTTGAGGACGTTTTTATCCTAATTATTGGTCCCAAAGCATTAATTCTTCTCAGTAGATCTCCGCTTTGATCGGTTGTATCAGCTCATGTGTTTCTAGTCTAGTCAGCAAACAGCGATGGACTGGGCGGCCTAAGTGAGCAAACGACGTTCGACAACTCTTGGCATTAGGCCATATGTCCACAAGTATCTCACCTTCCGGTATTTTTCCTATAAACCGAATGGCCTTAAACGATGACAAACGTTAGAGCTCGATCGACAAGAGTAAGGGCCCTACATAAATTAATCTAAAAATTAATGTCTCTCTGCAGTTAATGGAAATGAAAACTTAACGATAATGTCACTTCAAAATGACAGTGTTGCCAGATTAAACCAAAGTGGAACGAAGCAGTGGCGCCAACTGATACCGAAACCGCACCAACGTATTTCCACTCCTAACAAATTGTTGCAAACAATTTGTGCAAAATGTACGTCTACAAACTAAATCCAAACAAATAACGTTAGTTTTCCATTCGAACGCAGCAGAACGTACAGCAATGTGTACCCATTTTCTGGGAATTTCATTTCCCGGACCCTTTTTTTATTATTGCATTCCCTAATGTCTCGTTTTGTGCGGTCTACATTACACGCTGGAATGGAACCATTTTAGTATGTGGTTGCTTTAAAGCAGACAAAAAAACGTCTCCACTCTCATCCACCCCAAATGCAAACGCGTGCGGAAAGCGAAAGCGCAAAAGACAATAAAGAACCTTTCGAAAACAAGAAAATATGAAGCGAACAGTACGCAACAGGATCACCGCCAGCGTGTCCTATATAGGTTTGCGTGGTGTTTTTTTTTTTCTTCGGTTCGTTCGTTCTCTCCGTTCCACCACTTTCGCTTGCCCTTTTTATACGCTCGTTACACGAGAATTCTTACGCCCCGGCGTAGAACCTTTGGAAGCTGCCTGTTTTTTGTTGGTTTGCTCACCCGACACCACATACCGATGGGAACTTATTTTTATCCGCGCTTTGCTGGGGCCGCCTCTCTTACCAACGCCGGTCGGTAAAGTTCGACCGTATTGCGAGTTTGCGTAACGTGTCCAAAAATGTCCCCTGGGTGCCGAATTTCTGTCATGCACTGGCTCTGGGTCCTTCCGTCCTTCGGTGGGGGTGAAAAAAAAAATAATACCGAAACGGAAACGGCGAGCGCCAAAGTCGCACACCCGGGGCTTTTCGGGTTGCGTCGGGAAGTAAATTGATGCTCGTTATTTTTGCGCCCAAGTGATTGTTGGGAAAGGCGAGCGCGCGCGCGCGCTCGAGCACGGTGCCTTTGGCTGGGCGGGCGTGTATCTAACAATCTTGCTCCGAGCGGCAACGGCACTACATCTTAATGTTCTGCGCGTCGGGCGTCGATGCGTTTTCGGGGTCGTTTTGTTGTTTCCCCGTGTATCGCTGTTATCCTCTTTGTCACGTCGTAAAATTGGGTGTATTTGTATAAACCAGCCGGGTCCTTAGTCGATTGCCGTACTCGGTGCCTATTTTTCACACGTTAGCTCGGGTCGTGGTTCGTGGTTGAGGGTGAAAGCTTCGCCCCACCGGACGGTTGTCAAGTGACAGGAATGTTTACACTCTGGATTTCATTGCCCATTGTTGCTGTCGTCAGATATTTGTTACCGGTTGGGAGGGTATAATTGAAAGGACGTGCAATAGGGCTCATTACATCGAGTGTATTGTTGGTATGGATGTTGTTTTTTGTTTCAATTAAGCTTAATAATTGTTCATTAATGCATAACTAGATTTGACGAGATGTCTCCTCATCCATAAATGTTTGCTGAAAATGGTCTTTAGGCAGCTGAAAGAGGATCAAACAATGCATGATGCATGCATACCTACAAAAATCGATATACCTTCGTTCCGTTGAATGGAATTTCCTTTCAAAGTTTTGTGTTTGCTTTTTGCCATTTTTTATTATTTTTTGTTCCAATTGGGTTTGCTTTGGAACGTCCTAGAGAAATCGCGAAGAGAGTTTCATTTCATTTCATTTCATTTATTACTATTGTCCGCCTTACGGTTAAACAATGACCTATATCTATGGACTTATAACTAACCCTAGCCTGACTTTACACATACATTAATTAGCGCCTGTCTTAGCGTGGGATGGAGGATGAGGATATTTGCATTTGAGAGTTGCATAAAAACGCTCAGACCAGACTTCATTAACGATAATTTCAAACTTCAACTAACGGTAATTTTTAATTATGTTGCAATGACATTAGATGATGCTAAAGGACTGCACGGAGTCGTTGGACGTTAGTGTTTGAAAATTTCTACAAAAATACTACATTTTTCCATTGTTACAATCGTTACAATGCTTCAGCATGCTAACTATGAAACATAAAACCCCCGTACGCGTATTGTTTAATTCTCTTATAAATATATACTTACAAAACGCTCTGAATATATACAGGTAGAACCATGCTAATTTTTAATGAGCTTACTTTAATTTTTCATTAAATGTTTGGAAAGTATTCAAGAATTTAAATTGCTAAAGTTGTTGACTCCTTGTTGACTCCTTGTTGACTCCTTCCGCTTCATTTGGCGTAAATTTCCACTCAACAACACAGTGTTTGTTTTTAAAATATTTATCCAGTTTTCGATTCCAATTTGGTATGTTAAAAGCAATTACTCAGTACGCCTTGGAGAACGCCTTCGGTTAAACCTTAGCTACGTTGATTTAATTGTGCCATATCAGGCCAACAACATATCGTTTCATATCGTATCGATACTTTAAAGGGAACGAGTAGAATCGGATCCTAAAACAAACATAATCAACGGAAAATGTATGTAGTTTCTGAATAATTAAGCCAAGGGATATCTACGAAAAGTTTAGTTATGTACCGACCTATACACTCAAACCCTGCTTTTGAACGTCACCTGACGCAAACATGTTACCAAACCACAACATTAAATATTTAAATACGCTATCTAAACCCTAAGCAATCATGGGCCAATCAATCATTTAATGTACATGATGGTTTACTTAATCGACACCGACAGTACATCGAAAGAAAAAAAAACCGGGAAAATGCATTACAAAATTAAAATTAAACAAGACTCGCTGCCGTCAGTTAATTGCGATAATTTTTGCATCACACGACCATTACCAGGCCAGAGGCAAACAACCACCAGGCGCCTCCATGTGCCACTCTAATAGAAAGCGCCCGGCTCGACGAAGCCGTGGCCGGAACATAATTACTGTAAATTTCCTTCGTTCTACTGCAAGAAACAACTGCTGCCTGGACGTACACGCAAGCACACCTCCCTGTCTCTCTGCGAGAGGTCATCCAGAAGGCGAACGCCTTCGCCTCCACCTGCAGTGTAATGATTACAATCGGAACTGGAGGCACGTTTCGCACAAATACACTCACACACACACACACACACACACACACACACACAGGTGCAATGTAATCATCATTCCCGGTGGTTCATTAACGAGCGGACGGGCGTTTGTGCAAGTGCGTCTGAACCGTCCAAGCACAGTCCTGTCCACCGGTCCGCCTGCTCCCCCGGAAGCTTTTAAGGGTGCTTTTAAGGGGATGAAATAGCCGGGCTGCGAGTCGCCCAATGAACTTTGCACCCGGGCGACACTCGGATTGCACACGGACTGCGGACACTTTGTTCAAATATTTACCGATGCAATTCCATTTCACTGTTGTTTGCGCAACATATGTTTTGCTGCGTGTGGAACTGGTGGAAAGCATTAACGCAAACACGAGACAAGCTTACCAAGGCTTCATCGCTCTCCGGGGCACTCTCATCATGGCACAGATGGCGTAGCGATGGGTTAAAGAATCAAACCGGCAGCCACTCCAGGGAAAAAAACACCTCCATCCGGCTTTCAAAGTCAACCCCTGACATCAGTTTACGCCTTTGCGCGTTCTCTGATGCGGGTCAAACCTTCCCGCTTTTTGCATCCCTTTCGGTTCGCCTTCCCAAAACTCGGACGGGGTAAGCATAACTCCAGCGGCATCTCGCCTCCTACCCAGTCGTTAAAATAGCTCGAGAAAAAAGAGCCTAGCGAATCAAATCTGACATTCACATTCGACCACGTGAGGCATGCAAATTCCGAACCCACTCAGGCGAGCGCCCGGTTTCGGGAGTCCGAGCGATCTCGCCATTGCCAACGGGGGGAAAGTGGTGCTCTTTCCTTGCTCTTCTCACCGGGCAAAAAGTGTGCGCATGCCTCCGGAAGTTTGAGCCGCCCCGTCGGACCAAAACGTCGGGATCACTCAAAATCACTGTTTCGTAATAATAAATTATTGACAAACGTTGACTGCGTTGTTTCGCAGCGGGACCGCTTTCCCGGAAGGATTGTCCTGCCCCGGCGGTCGGATGCCTTCGAAAGCTTCCCCGGCCAGGCCGGACACAGGGGTGGAAGGCAACATTGTTGACCCAATTTCGATGGGTGGTGAATGTTCCCGGCGAGCGTTAGGCACGCAAAACGAGCAACAGGTCGAGGACAGGCCTGCCCAGCCGACATTCCGCAATTGTAGGCTCTGTATTAAAATACGTCTGATGTGTTTTTCCCACCCCAACAAGGGGAACAAAAAACCCGAACAGCGACAGGTTATTTAACCCCCGAGCCTCAGATGTCCCTGTCAGACGCGGGCTTTCCGATGGCGATGGAGGAGATTAACTTTCATCGGGCATGATGGATAGCCGTGCTGGATGAAATGTAAACATTGTTTTAAAATAGTTTTTTTTATCCTCTTCTCACTTACCTGCATCACTGCAACCGATGACGCTGGATTTTATCGTGTTTCATCAAATCGGCCCGGTTGGCATTTCGCTGCTGTCCTGAAGCCGAGATGGCATTTGAGCGAATGCCTCTTTTTTTTGCGCATTCGGTATTTCATACATTTTTAATGCACGCACACCGGCGAACGGGCAGCCGGGTGGAATGGGTTTGGGTGGAATGGGCCGGGTGGAGCTCCTTTTTGGGCTCTACGCTCTACGCAACAGCAACACAAACTAGAGAGAGAGAGAGAGAGAGAGAGAGAGAGAGAGAGAGAGAGAGAGAGAGAGAAAGAGAAACATAACCCTTGTAAAAATGCTTGCGAAAATATTAGTCCCCTTCCATCTCGCTTATCAAACCACCCCCGCTCGGCCGGTTCACCCACTCAATTTAACCCAATTGGTTTAATAATGAAACAAACATCCCTTTTTCTCGTTAACCCTCGGAAGGTCTCACTCTCACGCGCACGCTAGCATAAAGCGGTAGGCGAGACAAATTGTTGCGCTACTGTTTCGTTGAGCTTCGTAAATTTTAATCACTTCTGAAATCATTGTTTTAGGATGTTTTTTTGTTTTGTTTTGGTTGGTTGGTTGCTGGAGTTTTGTTTAAACGTCGACCTGCTTCAAGCCGGAAGCTATGCCGCGAGTAAAGATAAACACGTCCAAAATGGGACAAAAAAAAACGGAAAAAGTGACACACCGCCCAGCCGCTGCCTGTTTTGTGTGGAAACTTATCAACCGTCAAAGTTTTCCACGGTACGGGGTAAAGTATTTTCCACAGTAGCTTTATCAGATCCGAGCCAACTACCGGGAACGAGAACCTTCAAAGCAAGTGGGCTGCCTTGGTGCCACCTTTTGCAGCACTGGGCAGGTATATTAGCTCTCGGCTGCGTACCCTGGTACCTGGGGTGCTCGTGGGCGAAGCACGGGCAGCTTTGTTGGAGTAAATTGAAAATGTTGAACGCGTGGATTTCGAAGTAAGAAACTTTTTTTTCCTTCTTCTTTGCAATCGCAGCTGCCTCGCAACGCAAGCGGTATTAACAAAGACTGTGTTTTTTTTCTCCTTTCCGTCGGCTAAGCTGGCATAGATACAGCCAGGTAATGGTGACATAAATTGTATCATAATGTTGTTTGGTTGCATGACTTACCGCTGCTGGGAGAACGTGGCGTGGTAGAATTGATTGCTTACTAGAGAAAGCACTGATAGAGTTATTAATTCCTATAATATTATCATTAATAAATAACACAATTGGACGACTCTCAAGAACAGTATCATAGAAATAATTCTATGATTTACCATAACAATATAAACAAGATGATAATGATCAGTACTCTAATTCTAGTTTTCCAACAAAACTGCCTTCGCACATTTCTTCAAATTTTTGTTTGGGAGAATCAAGACACAATTGTCAACATCATATAACTTCATAACTCATAACTTCATGAGCCAGAGAACTCTTAAATTTCTTCTTACATTAAAGAATAAATTTCGTATAAAAATACACATTTATGCATAAAACAATGTTGTGAGGATATCGGGGAACACAATTGTTCTGGGTATCGATGTTCATCGGAAATGAACACTAGTTTGAGATACGAATCTAATCGTTCTGATAATGAATTTGCTGATAATTATTAGACTAGCATAATCTTAAGGATACATTTTCCCTTCTCATGCTTGTGCTGGTGAAAGAGATGGGTCTAATCATAATGATGCAAATGATGCTTGTTTGGTAAGGCAAATAATCGAAATAATCATATAACAATACTTAATGCACAAATAAGTAATGATCGACAACTGTCTAAAAGTAAAGAATGTGTTTAGGCGAAATAAATGTAAAACGTACTCAGAACTTATTTGTATTGCAATCGAAAGATCAGATAATGTAAGCTCACAGATTGATTGCGATACAATCTAATAATCTGTTGGATTGGATTAATTACACGCAAAAGCTTTAATAAGTAATCAAGCGGCACGAATCGTGTTCTCCGTTTACCACAAGCACGTCCTAGTTTTACCAAGTATCATCATTGTAAGTAGGTGTGTCAGTATCACAGTGATGTTTCCGTCCGTCAGCTTACCATCGTTCGTCTTCCTCCCGCCGTCAACCAAATAGTTTTGTCCGCGTGCAGCCGTCCAAAAACACAAGTACCAGCTGCTGCTGCTGCCACTTCCCGGCCATTTATCCTCATCACGAAAGCCCGATCACCAGCGCCGGGCAGGGGGTGGGAGCTAATTCGATTCAATTATGTTGTTGCATCGCGCCCCATCTCTCCCACCGTAGCGGCCATTTTCAGTTCGCCGGCACACGCATCACTTTCATCATTTTGGACATCATCGTTCGGCGCGCCGGGGTGGCGTGTATTATCGGTGTGGCGGCTCCGGCGAGAATGGAGAAATCTCCGGCGCGATGAACACCCGAACCTCCGCCCGGGTGCGACACGAGCCGCCACTTGAGCCGACAAATGAATGCCAATAACAATAACCATTATCCATTCGGCCGCCCGTCGGAACCGGCGGACGCAACGGGCGTCCCGGTGGGGGAGTGAAATTCAACCCAATTTCTCAAAACGACCGGCCGGCTTTCCCGTAAGATGCCGGCGTTGGCGCGCGGTGTGAAAACCCAGCCCAGGCCCCGGGTCGAACGCATGCCCGGCGTAATGATACAAATTAGTATCGGTGTATTAAAGGCGAACTATGGTGCGGCGTGAATAGAATGGGAGGCTATTACTGGGGGGCTCCCGGTTGCTCGGGAGCAGTCCGGAACGAAACCAAACTTGATTGGCGAATGCGGAATGCTTGATAAGGCACGATGGTAATCGGCGGTGGGCTAGGTTGATGGTTCTTGTTCCGAGAAAAATCTGTGCATTATCGTACCGTGGCTGAGGTTCTGCATGTCTGCGCAGAAGCTTATCAAGCACCATCGCTTACGTGCCGAAAAAAAATGGATAGCATTAAGCGAATTCTTGTTGCCGTCAATCTTTAAAGGCAATGAATTTGCTTAATTTAACTTAAACCTCTTTATTGACAAGTTACGAGCAATTACCTGATGCCGTCGTAGACGATTTTCTGGAACGAGTTAATTATCCTCAGCACTGGAATGTTTCGAATCTCGAAAGTTTGACAAGAGGTCCTTAGCTTGCCCCACCCGTACAGGACAGCGCTCGGCAAGACGAGCGGTCGTCAAGATCGCTGCTCAGAGAGAGAGAGCTAAAGCTAAAGAGTCATTATTAGTTGTAAAGTCGCGATAAGCGCTAAGTTGTTCCGCTACAAAAGAGTCTTCAACGGCGTAGAAAAAGAGCAATGCCCACTCGTCCCATGCTTTGGTGCTTATTAGAAATTGATTCAATCACCTTGAGCACCTAAAAACTCGGAGAGAACCTCATTGCAAAGTGTAGTGTACACCTTTCAGCTGAAAACTTCAAGCTTCACTTCAGCTTTGCACGCGGACAAAGTTTTCACTCAATTCCGTTCGAGTAATCCCAAAGCACCTGACGATACAACAAACCAATCCCGCTGCGCTTCCATTGGCAATCGCCGTTTCAATCATCAATTCCCCTGCCCCCGAAGGGATGCCCGCGTGTCCCTCGTGGTGCACAAGGCTGCACAATCAGCGTCCAATCACTTCCACAAGTGATCAAGCCAAAGCGCTTGTAATAATCAACACAATCAATCCGCGTCCACCTCACCGGCAAACAGTTCCGTTCCCAGAGGGAAACGCAACCGGTTTGCTTCGGGGCTTGCTTACGTTTTTTGCCTTTGCTTTTGATGCAACCCGCCGAGGAGCCCGGAGTGCAGGCCAGGGCTACGCAGGGGTAATCCTGTCGCCCACCATTAGTCGGAATGGAATCGAAGTGCGTCCTGCTGGTCGAGACAAACCCGGCACAAGCCCATCACGCTCGGATGACATACGCGACGCGATGCTGGTGGCGATCTTAATGACGACAACTAATGAGATTTTGCTCGTGATGTTTTCCACCACTAACGTCTGCCCTCTATCATGCCTTCTCTCTCTCTCTTTCTCTTCCGTAGGTGGAGATGCTGTACCAGCGGTACTTTCTTCGCATGAATCAAAGCAATGCGGTGCACATCGTGTGGCTTCTGTTAGGATTAATATTTATCTTAGCGCTAATACATCTAGTGTTTACGTTCATCCTGCAGCAGTCGCTGGAAAGCTGCTACGAGTCGCCGCTCGGTGGAACGCACGCCGGTCAAGGTAAGGATGGGAGGGTTCGCTGCCGGGTTTCCCGGCGGTACTGAACCACGCTTGGGCAAGCTTTGGTAAACACACAATAGAGAGAAAGCGATAGGGAAGCAAGTGGCGATGTGGGATCGGATTTGTCGAGTTCTGCGTGCCGCCATTGCTGTGCGTTTTCAACCGACGTAGAACTCCACCTAAATACTGCCCCAGTGTCTATGGTTTGGTCCCAGTCTCCCGGTCCGATCCGCGGGCCGTAGTTCATAATGCTTGCTAAGTACGTGCGCGTCCACATGTGTGCCACGGACAGCCTAATAACGCAAGCACGGCACAGCATGACACATTAATGGAGGGATTAACTGTGTGCAGCGAATCTCGCTGTACGTCATGGTGCAGCGAGAACCGGTCGGTTCGGTTTCGCATCGCGGTAAAAATAATCTTCTCTATAATAGTGGGTTTGCGAGTAAGTTTCCAGCATTTTTTGTCGTAAAATTTCAAATTTTATTTTGCAAAAATTGTTAAATAAGTTTTATTGTTGTCATATTCACGGAAATAGGTAGGATTCTTTGAAATGTACAGTTTTCAAATTAAAAATAATTCACCTCTAACGAAAGCCCAAACACGCAGAGAAACAATTTTTGATTGTTTATTTTGTTAAGTGGAAGGAATACTGTAATACAAAGTTGCATGCGATTCCAGAAACTCTATCCAACAATAGTCTTTAGCTGGCGATCAAGTACACAATGTTCAGCATTTCCTTATTAGTCCTTTCCCTCAACATTTCAATGTTAAGTAACATTAGCTCATATAAACGAATTCGACACTATCCTAACTATCCTAACTATATCATCTACTTCGTCGAAAACAACAACGTTTGATAACAATATCCTCGAAAGCAGGATTGAAAAGTTATTGTTCTTTAATGTACAATATTTCTTAAAAATGTCTTAATCACTTAGAAGCAGAACTGCTTTATATGAACTATACACAGAACAGCAGCCGTATCTCCGTTAATTTTCACATGTGAACGCTATAAGGGTCGTCGCATCATTAATGTATTATGCCCCGTAAGATGTCAGATGCGAACATTAGGTCCCTGTTGCCTTTTTCATTATCAGGAGCAGAAACAAACACAATATTTTAGGTTTTAAAACTTGATATCATACTTTTGGAAACTTACTTGTATACCCAATCATTATATAAATCGCATGAACAACTCAAATACTTCGTGCTCGGTCGGTGCGTTTAGAGAAACTATGCTGTTCGGCATTATTTTACGTTCGCACATGAATGTGAAATGATGTTTTGTTTTAATTAGCAGAAGTAATACGCTCCTGTTTTCAAAAGGACCTGATTGCACGGTATGCTTACGTTGATTAACAAAAAAAAACCTTTCGCCATTTTGTGTTGCCCGTAGCACCATTTGTGCATGGACATTTTCCATTGAACTTGTTTGTGATATTCTCAAAAATCATAACCCTTTCGAACCAGCATGAAAGACCCTCGTTTGTGTCGAAGTCTGTTAGAACCTATTCACGCACATGTGTTCGAGGCGGCTTTTCGCCGAATGCATACAAAAATAGCACTTAGAGTCTTTGTTATCATTTGCAATCAACCTTTTTGTGGAAGCAGATAACGCAAACGGCCCTCATGTTGTCCGTGTCACGGAATCCGTGTGACAAACGCGCACATCTTCCATCTCGAGCCGCGTGGAACACAACCCAAAAGGGAACCTGTTGCGTACACGATTTGAATCGCTCAAAGCGAAAAAGTTCATCACATTACCCACACTATCTCACCCACCCTATCTGGGCCCGGGTTCGTCCTTTGTGCGGGAGGTCAATCGAACTTTGTTTGTCCTGACGTTTGCGTTTCGCCATATCCTTTCCGTGACATCCAGCGTGATATCATCGTTTTCCTCCGTCAGGCCGTTTTGCCACGATGGCTGCGGTTGTCAGCGATGGCGGCAGGTGGCAGCCATCATTAGAACATCAATCGGCTCGGGAATCGTGTCGGTTTGCCCGCAGATGCTATCGAATTAGCTCCCGTTTAGACTAATCTTCCCGGAATTCCCCAAAACGGTCACCGGACCGCCATTGGCTGGCCTTGCATCTATTTTCCCCATTTTCCGAAGCCCGCTTTATGTATCGTTTTCTCTTCCCACAGATCCGCTGAACGGCACTACGTTGGCGGCAATTGCATTCGGCAATGGTAGCGCAAGCTACGACGACCCGCTCGGGCCCGGAAACCGATCCGAGCTGGAGCCGCCCGATCGGAGCGATGCGCAAAGCGCACCGAACGAACGAGGCGAGGAGCGACAGAGCAGCGAAGGTTACCAGGGCAACGAGCAGGACGATCCGGGAGGCGCGTCCAGCGATGGAGGTTTCGGCGAACTGACCGAGGACGGGCCGGGAGCCACCGGTCGGGTGAGTTCGGTCGAGAAAAGGGGCGCCGTCCACCGGAGGACGAAACGGCGACGGTGGGACTCTCTGGCTGGGACCGTCGTCCCGGTACCTGTTGCTGGCGGTGCCGAGCCCGGTGCGGAACGGAGCGCAACGGTGCGTGCGAAACGATGGACGCGGGGCCATGCAAACCAAAGGTGAGTTGAAATGGGGGAAAAGAAAACATTACATCGAGCAGAATGCTCACCTTGGCCAGAAATCGATTGAGTTAAAGCTGATTATAGCTGGTTTTGTGTGTGTGTGTGTGCGCGGGTTTCTTGGTGTGGCTTTGAATTCGATTTACTCCTATCGAGTCACGTTTTACTTCTCCACGAAAAGAGAAGTCAATTTAATGGCTCTTAACTTGTCTTTTTTCTTGTTTGAAACCAAAAGAATAAAATAATCAATTCAAAGGTATCCCATTTGTGTACAAATTTTCCATTTGTATCCTGTCAGTAATCCTGAATAGAGTACAAATCGTATTTTTATACGTTTTGATATAATCAAGAGGTTTGGTTTATGTTTAACACTGAACGTATTAAAATATATTTTTAAATAACTTTTTATTCACTCTATATAGCACGTTTCAAACGGAAATCAGCTACTTCCAAACGATTGCTAGCGAATGTTCACGAGTCCAAAATTATCCTCTCTTCTGCACCGTCCCAACGTGCAGCCGCTCACACACAAACCCCGCTCGCAAAAATCCCTTTTTATTTCAATTATAATAAAAACGCACATCCACCTTCATGCGCTCAATGGGTGAGCTTAGAAATCAATTGCCCCTAAACTGATGCGAAAATTGAATTTTCCTTCGGCAATCGGTGTGACAGGCGGTGGAGCATCGCAGAGATACGAACCCCACGCCAGAACAATTTCTTAGAAATATGAATTGACTTACTTTCCTGCCTTCGGACTGGGGGGGGGGGAAAGAAGCACTTGCTATCGCATCACCGAGCAGAGAGAAAAAAAGGATGCTTTTGCCTTTGCGGCGTAGTAAAAGGCACCGAACCGAATCGACGGCACAAAGCGCGCCAGCTAACTGGTAAAGCTCACGCACACACTGCCTGCCAAGTATTTCATTTGTCTTCGTTTTCACAAAAGGGTGATCTTTGTCGAACGGAAATAGACGGGGCGGAGGGAAACGTGAAAACCGATCACGATTACAGCTTTAATGTTGAAATAGGATTGTGCGGTTCGGGCGTTTCTGTTTTTTTTTTCGGGGATGAGATAGCGTAAAGAAAGGAAAAATATAGAAAAAAAACGTGTGACGTGATAACGAAGCGAGCGAGTGAGCGATACCTTTCCGCTTCAAATCCCTGTGCTCCCAGTCCACTTTCCACTTTAAACCCCTCGCCCGGGTCGTCCCCAGCGCTCCGGGACGTTGTTTTGTGCTGCGCTGTTTCCTGCGAAGCCCATCAATTTTCCATTAGCAATCCGACAAAGATGTGAAAACACCGTGCCCGTGCGTTTTCTTCTACGCTCGGGGTGTGCGAAAGTTCGCCTTTGATCCACGCGAAGTGCATTGGGCAATGGTCAAAACAAATCGGAACAAAAGAGAGATCGCCGTCGCATCTAGCGCCGGCAAACGCGGCTCAGACCGATAATCATCGTTTTGTTTGGTTTGGATAAGGCGGCCGCTAAGTCTTATGACAGCGCAACAAATAACGCGACCAGTGCCTTTCGGACGTTGGACGCTGTTAGTTAGAGTTGGCCTAATGCCATGAAAGCGGGGATTACTCGGACTTCGAAGCTTGAGCATATGGCTTCGTAGTAGCAAAACTCACCGAGGTTGATGTTTTTCTGTATTATTTGTAATTGTTGTAGAAATTCCGCGAATCTCGAATGTGAGCTGATCACTTCCATTGGCGTCTTGCTTCTTGAGTCATGTATGTTGAATGAATTTTTCGTTGAGATGCCGTAAACGTTCCGTTGAGCATCCATCCGATAAAGCTACGATAAGGTTTTGTCAAGGTTCCGAAAAGGTTCCGTCACGAATCCATTGAGGTTCCGAAGAGACTTCGAAAAAGTTCGACTATAGCTGCGATTAGGTTCCGAAATGGTTCCGATATCAACTAAGGTCCCGATAAAGTTCTGTAAAGGCTTCGTGAAGGCTCCAATAAGGTTTCGATTCGCAATCGTTAAGTTTCCGTAAAGGTTTCAAAGACGATCCTAAGAGGTTCCATCGAGTAAAGCTTGTTCGAAAGCGTTCGTTCTAAGGTTTCGTTAAGGTTCCAAAAGGTTTCCATTAAGGATCCTATAAAGTTCCGTTAAGGCTTGGTAAAGACTCTGATAGGGTTCCGATAAGATATTGTCGAGGTTCCGATAAGGTTTCAAAAGGTTTCGGATAAGTGTCTACATATTAAGGTTCCGAAGAGGCTCCGAAAAAGTTCCAACATAGCTCCGATAAGGTTCCGACTAGTATCTGATATAGCTACAATAAGGTTACGATAAGGTTCCAATAAAGTTCCGTTAAGGCTCCGAAAAGGCTCCGATAAAGTTCTGAAATGATCCATTAAGATGTCGGTAAGGTTTAGACATAGCTCCAATAAGGTTCCGATACGGTTCCGAAGAGGTTCCGATGAGGTTTCGATATGGCTCTATCGCTTATCCCGGACATCGGAATGGTCAGCTAATGATTGTATATATTATAGTATGTATAAATGCACGATTTTACATCCCAAGGACCGAAATGCCGGTCCTTAGCCTTGCCAAAGAACGGTGTGAAACGATTAAATCCACCAATCGTCCTCCAGAACGACTTGTCTCACAGTGCCGAACGACTTGTCTCAATAAAAGATGCAACATTTTGACCACCCCAAAAACCAACTGCTCAACTGCAAGCGAGGTCATTGCCTTATACCGCCCGCAACAAGTAACCCACTCGAAGTTTGCTAATTATACACTTGACGCGGCAGTAATTGGAGCGGTCTCCCCACCCCAGTCGGACAAAGCATCGTAGCCTAACGTAGCGGATGAAGCGCTAAAACGGCTCCGCTGGGGTGCTCTTTTCAGGCGAATTTAAAGGTCAACGGCGTTCACCTCACCTCGAAAAATGGCGCGGTTGACAATAAATACCGATTACGGCCCCTTCTGAACTGGCCCGCCGGGATAAGCTCTCCGCGGCCGGTTTGCGGTTGTCCCGACCAGCTGCTTCGCTTGGCCCGCACGTCTTAATTAGGCGGTTTCGGTTGCTTCTTGTGGGTGGGTGTGTGTGTGTGCGTCTAAGACACCAGGACATGTCGCCGAAATTTCGCGGCGGAGCAAAACTTGGAGCGCACGGAGGGCGCGTTGAAATTATGACCAAAATTGTCGTAATTAATCATGATAAACGGCAGGCATGCTTTCTACTCCAGCAACGGCGTCATCACGTGTTGCTGCCGGTGCGGAAGCGAAATGGCCCTCAAGCACGCGCTTCCGGAAGAGGACGTAGAACCATTGTGCAGCATCCTGTGCCACGCACTTCGCACGGTGGCGATGCTTCATCATGCCGATGAGCCGAAATTGATCGTAGACCGGTGGGGTTTAATAATGTGCTTTACCTTTGCCAGGAGAGAGGACTGCCGGTGGTCAGAAGTAATAATCGTAAAACGACGGTGCTTCGTTCTCATCTTTCGGCGCGCGATAATGAAGCTCGCAGGCCTTTTCACGGCCCGGAACCCTTTTAAATAAACTCATCTTCATCATCTCGCTCCTTCTGGGGGCAGTAAGTGTCACTGGACGTAACGGTCGCGCCCGTGCTTTATCTCACCCGATAATGACGCGGTCGCGCAACGGGAAGACGACCGGAAGGATGAGTGTACACGTTCGCTGTGCTTTTGTTATCCGCTCCCAATGCTCAATCCTTGTAACGCGTGCTGGTGCTGGTACGGTGGACGCTATTGCGTTGCCTATAAAAACGCGCGCATCGTTGTCTGGCAGCATACGGTTCGGCTAATGGTAGGCTCGAACGTTCTTTTTTTGCGAATCCCTGCCGATGACACAAGCCGTTCGTACTCTTTTTATGTCCCACTCATTCCCTCTCTCTCTCCTCAGGAACAACGTGAACACGGACCGGCATGACGAAAGTGTAGCTGACAGCACGACCGGGCACAATAAAGCGAACGACGAGCCTGACGACTGGGACAACAAAAAGCGGAAGTACGCCGTCACCGCTCCAACCACCACCATCGAGACGTCGGACGCATCCCGCGGGCCGGACACCGGAACGGCATCCACCGTGCCACCGCCGGTCCAGCTGGCCAACGTCAGCAGCGATTACTCGGAGGACGGCGAGATTCCGCTGTGCAACCGCGACTACTTCACACTGCTGAAGGACAACATGACCCAGATCATCGTGCTCGGCGTGTGCGCCACCGTGTACGCGCTGCTGCTGATGTGCCTGTACAAGCAGCGCATCAACGAGATCTACCTGTTCCAGGTGTCGTACGTCATTATGGTGACGCTGCTCGTGCTGGACGTGTGCTTCAGCTTTACCACCTCCGCGAAGTGAGTATCATCGGGGCGGGCGGAGCGACCGTTCAGTAACTGTAAGGTGTCCTGGAATGGCGCTCGTCACATCGTAATAGCACTTCGCGGTCGATCGAGAAGGGCGTGAGGGAGGCAAACATAACTTACATTATGTTCTGCCGTCACTCTACGGAGTGGGAAGGAATTGCTTCCGACCTTTAAAATACAGAGAATGCTCTGGAATTCTTTACAATGAATCGAATTTTCAGCTATGCTTGTAGTTGTGCTTTAGTTTTCTAAGAATGTTGAAAAGGCAATATTTTCTTGATTTTTCACGAGCATTAGTCAAATTTATAGCATTTACATACGTTCACGTTATCCAGGGATACAAAACGGCCATTTCGGAATAATGTGAGTCCAGCTCGTGTCGTCTCGGATTGCCAATGTCATATTTTCAACCAACAGTTGAACCTCGAATGAGTTGTAATTTGTGTTCTGTTTGAATCATTTCATTTAAACCACCAGAAATCAAGAAGATCCATAAAATAAAAGTTAGTACAAGTAGTACAAGTAGTTCTACAAAGATTTCTGTGCTAACGATCTGGGAGTTAGTTTCAAATGGTTATAAATGTCATACTAAAATATCCAATATCGTGCAGTATATTTTCTTATGGACAGACTGATTGTGAAGAAAAAGTATTCGAATCTCCATTGGTTCTATACATTGATAGATAAACATACTATCCAAATATCATAGAAACCATATGTGTCTTCTAGAACAACTACGAAGTTCTTGTTAGATGTGCTCCATTTGTCTATCAACGATGTTTACATATTTGTAAAGAAGAAATTACCTCCACTCTTGTGTTGATAGAAAATTCACTTCGTCCGGTGGCTGTACGGTGATTGCCATCTACATCATCTACACGATGCTCCCAATCCGTCTGCGCGAAGCCGTCGTCGGTGGCAGTCTGCTCTCCATCTCGCACATCGTGCTGATGTTCTACATGAACGAATCCGACGACATGGATGTGGTAGGTAGCCGGTTTCTTCCGCAGCATCGCATCCAGCACTCAATACCTTTCGATCTTGCCTCCCAGCTTTACTGCGACCTCATCACACTGGGCTGCACGAACGCGACCGGCATACTGCTCCACTGGCCGAAGGAAAAATCCCAACGGAAGGCGTTCATGGAGACGCGCCAGTGTGTGGAGGCGCGGCTCAAGATCCAGCGCGAGAACCAGAAGCAGGAGCAGCTGCTGCTGTCCGTGCTGCCGCGGCACGTCGCCATGGAGATGAAGAACGATATCGCCGGCCAGCCGCGGGAAGCCCAGTTCCACAAGATCTACATCCAGCGGCACGAGAACGTGAGCATTCTGTTCGCGGACATCTGTGGTTTCACCAGCCTGAGCGATCAGTGTACGGCCGAGGAGTTGGTGCGGTTGCTGAACGAACTGTTCGCACGGTTCGATCGGTTGGCGCAGGAGCATCACTGTCTGCGCATCAAGCTGCTCGGCGATTGCTACTACTGCGTGTCGGGACTGCCGGAGGCACGGCCCGATCACGCACTGTGTGCGGTCGAGATGGGGCTGGACATGATCGATGCGATCGCGCTGGTACGGGAGGTGATGGCGGTGAATGTGAACATGCGCGTCGGCATCCATACGGGCCGGGTGCATTGCGGGGTGCTCGGGCTGCGCAAGTGGCAGTTTGACGTTTGGTCGAACGATGTGACGCTGGCGAACTACATGGAGAGTGGCGGCGTGCCGGGACGGGTGCACATCACCAAGGAGACGCTCCGTTGCCTCGGTGACCACTACGACGTGGAGGAGGGCCGTGGAGCGGATCGGAATAGCTATCTGAAGGACCACCAGATCCAGACGTATCTGATCGTGCCGAAGGACGCATCCTACCGGCCGGTGAGTAAGGAGGTCGCTAGGGGCGCTCTCATCGACAGGAAGTGGTTTATAACCTTTCTGATTTCGACAGCACACCATGTCCAAGCAGTCGTCGTCCGTCAACGGGAACATCTCGAAGGAGCTGCGCATGATGGGCCACTGGTCGAAGATGGGCTTCAACGACAAAACCGAACCGAAGAGCACCGAGGAGGAGGTGAACGAGTATCTGATCAAGGCGATCGACGCGCGCAGCATCGACCGGCTGCGGCTCGACCACTGCAAACGCTTCCATCTGACCTTCATCAAGGACGACATCGAGCGGAAGTACTGCCTCGAGCCGGATCCGATGCTGAACGTCTACTTCTACTGCAGCATCATCATCTTCCTGGGCATCATGCTGATACAGGTGTTGGTGTTTTCCATGTAGGTAGTCGCGTCGGGGTGGTGCGGCGGCCACTTGCATCACTAACACAGTCACATTCCATCCCTACAGGGATCACTACAGCTACTGGGTGTACGGCATCCTGTCACTCACGCTCCTAGTGTCCTGCGTTCCGGTATTCACCCGGGAAGATATGGTAGGTGTACGCCGGGTGCTCGTTTCTCGCCATCCCAGATCACCAGCGCAACTTAATGGTTTCTCTGCTCTTCAACTTTGCAGAAAGTTTCCACCTTCTTTCGTGCATTGTCACAAAAAATTCACGGCCACCGTGAGCTAGCTCAAGTGATATCGCTCTGCGTCGTCATTACTGTGATATGTTTATCTTACTACAAACTGGTACGTTTTTTTGCGCGGACGGATACCGGTCGAACTTTGCAATATCTCAACTCTCTCTCTCGCCTCAACGCTTCTCTCGTTGCAGACTTTAATTTTCTATCTTTCGCTTTACGACGAGTACCCGCTCGTCCGGCCTAGTAATTGTAAGGAGTCAAAAATTATTAATGTACGTACGCCCGTGAGTGTAGGGGATTATAGGACGAATTGAAAAAAAACACATCTATTCTGCTCCGTCTCCCACAGATTCTGCTATTGCTTACCTTGCTGGCCTTACTCACCTGTGCGGTGCATCAGTTTATTAAAATTCTATTTAAAATCCTGCTACTTATTACCATCCTCGTCATGTACGTGGCGTCCGTCATCGTCCTGGCGCTCATCTTCGAGCGGCACTGCGAACCATGGTAAGTACGATGTAGCAGGCAGAGCTTGGAGAGAAAAGAAACAACGACCACCAACTCACTAATGGAACCGGAACCGAGCGTTAGAGTCGATCCGGGCCGGGGGGGAGAGATTCACAGAAATCGAATTGCAATTTAGGTGCTGTGACCGGTACCGGAAATTGAGTTCTGTGCAGCCGCGTGCATGCGTGCGTAGCGCCTCGTTTGGACACATTATTAATTTAATTCGCATAACATGTCGTGCCACTGTGGTTTGCTAATGGAGTAGCACGTTCGAAGGCAACTTTTGATGGATTTATCCGGATCTGCCTTGGGGGGAAGTTGTTTTTGTTTTTGAGGCCGGCTTTCTATGGAACATGCTTGCATTACCTGCAAACGATACATCCAGCCATTGGCATTCTACCTCAAATAGGATAGGATTTTCACCACACGCATGTTTGTATTGAGGACTGTGAGCGTTTATACAATGTTAGCTTCAATGTTAACTACAATGTTGGCTCGCATTTCAATGAAATATTTTGCGTTGAATGAAATTTTCCCAGAAAGATTCATATCAATTTCAATTGAATCCGGCACTAGTTTCAACATCCAAAACCCCTGCGGCATTCAAATTATGATGACATCAGAATGAATGCATTCGGTACACACAGATAATAGTAATATCCCTTACCAAACCCGTTCTTAAGTCTCTTGCGATGTATCAATGTTTGTGCTGGTTTATTGAAACGGTTGTTTGATTTGTTATTTTGTTATTTGTTATTTTATTATTTAAAATTCAATGGACCACGAGGCCCCATAGAAGCACGCTTAAAACTAATACAAACAGTACACTAACACGTAACAGGCCGTACAAAACGAATAATGTTCAAAAACAACGTGCGGGTCAAGTCGGGTTCGTAACGGTCACAAACGGCATTAAATTCACGGCACATTACGAGAAACGGATCAGAGGAGCCAACACGGGTGCGGCGTTCCTCTACGTCAAGTAACGATCTTGCACGGAGCGTCCTCGCCGGAACATATAGATTGATCGCGGAAAGTAATGCCGGCGAGTCGATCCGATGGTCAAGAAGCCCCGCGACGAACAACCGTTGAGCACTACAGTTGCGCTGTTTCAGGGTGTCAACGCCAAGGAGCGCACAACGTCCGCTAGAATCGACCTGAGTCCTCCAGGAGCGCAGAGCAAACCTAGTGAATTTGCGCTGGATGGACTCCAGACGTACAAAAGGTCTTGCAGGAGACAGGATCGTCCAAATCCCGCGTCAGTTGTTTTAGCAGGCCTAGAAGCTGATTACCCTTGGCTGTAATGTGATCAAGCTGGTCATGGAAGCTCAACTTTTCGTCAAGGAGCACTCCAAGATCCCTGACACAGCTGTTGCGCTCGAGTACAGTTCCATTTAAGTGGTAGTCGTAGATGAAAGGGTTGCGCCTTCTCGCGACAGTGACGACATGGCACTTCTCTATACATAGCTCTAGACCATTCGTGAGGCACCATAACCGAAATTTTTCAAGTACGGTCTGGAGCTGCAGCTGATCGTCTTGAGTCTGGACAGCAAAGAAAATCTTTGCATCATCGGCGTAGAGCAGGTTATGGAAAACCTCATATTTGATTTATTTCAATTCGTGATTTCAAGGAACAACATATTTTTTTCAATTTTTCTTAAGTCTACGTGAGTCATTAATGAGTTTGTAAAATCAATTTGCGCTGATTTTATAAACTCTTTAAGCTTCTAATTGAATAGCAATAAAAAATGAGAAAAAAATTGTTGGTCGATTCGATCGATTATTTGAAAAACAGGTTACCAGAAATAATAAAACGTATTGAGAATCAGAAAAATACGATATATTATCTGAATTAAACTGCTTAGTGGCACGATTTTATGACAATTTACTTTTCTTTCGATGATAGTACACCCACCCTACATTGAAGATACTTTGGATAGGACCAAAGTTTATTTGAAAAGAGCAGAAGAAAATTGATTGTAGTTTCAATCATTACAAAAATGGTATTATAAAAGTTATATTCGTTAATATGTTTCGATTGAAGTGATAGTCACTTTTCCTAATGATTATAGCTTATTACTCTCTAATCACAGAACTTTGTGTACGAGAAAGTTCGAAACAAGCTCATTCAAAACAACGAATCCACTGCCACCAAGGTTAACGATTCCAGCCAATATTTGATCCCCCAGCGTAAATTAAACACTAAAGACAGCTGATCGGTCCAGCGGGGATTAAAATTAAATCATAATCACAAACAAAACGCTCACCCATCGCATCGCACCGCCCGCCGGCTTCCTATTCGGCAAACTTATTGGCAGCCATGCAGATTTCTTCCTCGTTCTTACCAGCCCGGTCGATCAAGTTGCTGGCATTTCGATAAAGTTTGCCTCCCACCCGGGTCCCTCCGCACGCGTAATCGCGTGCGAATGCGCTGGAGCAGCAAGTTTACAACCATCTCGAACACGCGCGCACACACACACACACACACCGCGAAAATCTTCCGCACGTCCGGCGAACGGTGCGAGGATTAAAAACTTCCCGACGCGCGAACGAGCACTCCCCTCGGCTGCACATAATGAGGATTTAACAACCATCACTTTCACCTCAGTGACCATCATCAATTCACCGGCCGCTTCCGCCCACCCCCAAATCCATCCCTCCCAGTCGAGCGAAGCATCTTGCGTTGGTGTGTGTGGGAGCAAAAAGTTTTCCCACCACAGTGGAGGCGCGCGGTGGCTGTCGGTCTTTAAAAATTCACCTTTTCAGCTTGTTAATCACCCACGAAGGAAAGTTTCGAACCGGAATCCCTACCGAAGACCGAAGTCCGAGCCCGGGCTGTCGGTATCGGAAGTGATTCATTAATTCCTCCCTGTTCCTTGGAGGGATTTGTGTGATGGAGTTGTTTTTTTCTCTGGTGGTTTTTTTTGTCTGCTTCTCTCAGCTATTGGATTGCGTGTTTTTTTTAATGTGTCTTTGATTAAGATCCTTCCCGAGCCGCGATGAAGTTCAATTACAAGGATATCCGATTGGGAATCACCGGAAGATTTGTTGTCGTTTTTTTCCGGGCCTCTTGATACGCAGGTTTTATATCGATATTTTATTTTGAAACAAGTGCATCGATCCTTCTAGCCATTTTACTTTGTGTCGTGATTTGGGTAAGGGATTCATGTAATTAATTTAAGGTGAATTAATCGCTCGCAAAGTGTCCTAAAACCGGTGCTTAATTTATTGCAGCTCATTAATCAACCTCTAGTTTATAAGCTAGAGCGACTGTAAACATTTGGTTCAGTTTTTTATCAGTTCGGATAATGTGAATACAATAGAAACAGAATGTCAAATATCGCAACATCACAAAACCCTGGGCAGAAATTGTGGTTTGGAAACATTAATTGAGTTTAAACGGCGGTTTTGCCCTTTGTATCAAAACATTCGCAAGCGCATGATTTATGAACCGCAAGCCTGGTCGCCGACTGTGTCCTGCCGACGGTGCTCTATGGCCGCACACGGATTACGGGCAACGATAGCGATATGGGGACGTTCATCAGATACCAATTACTGCGCTACAAATGACCGCAGCAAAGCAAAGCCACAAGCCGGAAAGTTAATTTACACAGCGATACACCGCCCGCTTGCATAACCCGATCCATCGGTTTGCACCGGTTGCGTATCCTTGCGCTGGCATCACGAATTCCGCTCACGTACGAACCGACTCGCTGAGCTTACGAGTCTGTGCGATGCAACAGCGGGGGCCAGTGGTACAATTCGAGTAATCGATACAATCATTAGCAGCATTAGACATCAATTACTTGGGTCGATTACCGGCACCACTGGGTGAATTGGCGTAAAGTAAAGGTGTTAATAGTAATTTCGCAACCTCATTTTTGCTGAATGCACGTTCAGAAAAGCAAAAAATGGATTGGAATTCATTTGAACCGAACTATAAAAGTTAACAAGTCGAAGTTAACAGCGTTTTGGGGTATTTATTGAGTGATTAAAGCGACTCCTACCGATTCTACAGCTAAAACCCCGAAAAACTCAAAACCAGGGGTAGATAAACATTCTATTAAAGAAGCTAGACAATCCACGAAGGAATCGGAATCTTCTAAAAACTGGAAGTATCATATATTCTATATCCAAAAGCTTGTATGTAGTTTGTTTTATTCCAAGGTCCTACGGACTTGTGGACACAGGTGTTGGACTTGTGTTTCGAATAACGCAAATTTCGGTAACATTGTTTTGATTTTGCAAGCTTCAAGTTCACTCCAGATTCATTCCAGATACAAGATCAAAATAAAATAAATAATGTAATATTCCAATATTATCTTCCACAACCCGATTAAAATTTGCAACTGTCGTGCTGTCCGTGTTCGACACCTTTGCCCCGTAAGCTTTCCTAGCAGACTGTCATTCTCGCTCTCTCTCTCTCTCTTCCGGTCGGTCAGGTTTCTCACGACGGAACGGTTTCTGATCGATGTGGCGTTCCTCGTCGTGTTCGTGATCGGGCAGATCATGCACAGCCAGCAGACGGAGATAACGCGCCGGCTCGACTTCATCTGGAAGCTGCAGGCGACGGAGGAGAAGGAAGACATGGAGCACCTGCAGGCGTACAACCGGAAGCTGCTGGCCAACATCCTGCCGGTGCACGTCGCCGACCACTTTCTCATGCGGGAGAAGAACATCGAGGTAGGTTCGGGCGGCTGTTCGGGCGGTGTGGGTGACCGTTTTCAAACAACAGTGTTTGCCTTTCGCTTCCAGGAAATCTACCACGAACAGTGCGACACGGTGTGCGTGATGTTCGCCTCGATACCGAACTTCTCCGAGTTCTACATCGAGCTGGAGGGCAACAACGAGGGCGTGGAGTGTTTGCGCCTGCTGAACGAAATCATCGTCGACTTCGACGAGCTGCTCGGGCTGGAGCGGTTCCGGTACGTGGAGAAGATCAAGACGACCGGCTCGACGTACATGGCCGCGTCCGGGCTGACGGCGAACAGCTGCGACAAGAACGACTTCCAGCACGTGGTCGCCATGATGGACTACGCGCTCGAGCTGTTCCAGAAGATAACGGACGTCAACGAACATTCCTTCAACAACTTCCGCATGCGCATCGGTAAGTGGGATACGCGGTCTGGCATACTGACTGAGCGTTGAACAATGCATTGCCCTCCCCCACAGGAATCAACATCGGTCCGGTGGTGGCCGGGGTCATCGGCACGCGGAAACCGCAGTACGACATCTGGGGCAACGCGGTCAACGTCGCGTCGCGCATGGACTCGACCGGCCTGATGGACCACATCCAGGTGACGGAGGACGTCTACCAGATCGTGAAGGATAAGGACTACAATCTGACCTGCCGGGGCACGGTCAACGTGAAGGGCAAGGGCACGATGATCACCTACCTGATGCCGGGTCTGGCGAAGGAGCAGAGCAACTAGAGCGTGTAGTATGTACCAGCAGCGTTAGGTGGTTTTAGTTGAGTGCTGCAGTTTTGTTGTTCCAAACATGAGTGCGCGTCATTTCAATCGTTAAGCATTTGAACAGAACATATCAGAACAGGTTACACACATACATGTCGGTCCCCCTGTTGAGTTATTTGATTCCGGATCTACCATTAGCCCTTAGCGCCGATATGAGCAAACGTCAGCATGTAATGCTTTCAGTTCCAAACAATCTCCGTCTACCTGTTGCAAGTGAAACAATCCACTCTAATCAGTATTATGCCTCGGTGCAAGTAGCCAACAGTAGCCAATTTCTATATCGTATATAAGTCTGCAAGCCAGTCGCTTAAAGCGACAATAGTTTCCTGGTATTGGGTATTAGTTTGTGACAAGATCTACCACCGGACGTACATTGGACACGGAACGTTGCATAGCCGAACGGCTTAGTGTAGAGTCAATTATGCTATCGTTGGAAAGATTCGTGCGAATGGTCCGTTTGAAACCAGCCCCAGGAATGCCGAACGCGTACAAGACTAGACAAGGCACCCGGAAAGGAGTAGACGATGAAGATGGGCATACATATATATATATATTTTTGGAAACATGTTTACCGCCGACAGCTCCGGCTGAACCTCCGCCCGAACGGATATAATTTTGTATCGCCCCGCACAAAAAAAGACCAAACATTTTCCGATCTCTATTGTCTCGATTTCTCCACCCTCCTTACCAATGTAACTAATGTATAGCGTATAGTAGAATGTGTGCGTATGTGTGTGTGTGTGCGTGTGCGCGCGTTTGACCGTACTTGACCAAGGAAGCGGCACAGTATCAGTCCAAGGAAATATGCAATTTTAATCCCATTCGGAACACGCTTTACACCGCCTAAATGTTTGTGAAGTGAGTGTTGCGCGCGCGTGCGAAATCCCGGAAAAGTCCACCATGATATAGCGTAACGCAGGATCGACTCTACGATGTACGATCGGTCACCCGTTTGATCGTGATAATCACATACTCACCGGAGCAACGTCATAGTGAGACCATTATCAATACTATTACCACTAGCGAGAACGACAAAATGAGAGAGAGAGAGAGAGAGAGAGAGAGAGAGAGAGAGGAAGAGAGAAAAAGAAAAACTAGACAGACAGACGAAGGAACACTATACAAAACGAAACGAATAGAATCGTATTACTAAGTTAAGACAAACCAAAGATGCATACAAGATGTTAAAGCAACCCAATCTCTGAATGGAATTTAATTCGATGATAGACAAACAACTACTAAGCGAGATGATTTATGCCCAAAAAATAAAGCGGATGCAAGTTAGCTTTGGTGATGGGTTTAATTTAACTTACCTTAATTTAACGTCCGAAGGTTTGTGTATACGATCTTATTAGAAATGGTTTAACGTACTGGATAGCAACACTCTTTGGGAACTGTGATTGGTGAAGAAGACGCTTCAAGGTTTCAACGAGAACTGGTGCGTATCAATAGGGTGTTTTAAAGAATTTGACAATGGCTTTATGTGCAATATGTTCAATCTCCATTTTAGCATTTCTTGAAGCCGTTAAGGAGCCTTGTCGGAACCTATACGGAGCCTTATCGCAGAGTTTTTGGAACGTTATCGGAGGCTTAACGGAGTCTTGGCGGAGCCTTATCGGAACCTTATGGAAAGTAATGCAAAAAAAAACACAAGCAAAGAAGAGACATTTCCGATCAAAATTGAAGAAATGGTAGGAGCTTCGATACTAGTTTCCGATACTTTCTTCAAATTCTTCAATTTCAAAATGTTTTGACTTCTGTTTTATTCATTGCCTTCAAAAGCGACAATCTTTGACAGATTCCCGTAAAAAAAACCCTTCAACCATTGTTCATCTCACCAGTTTCATCGTGTTCGATACCTGTGCTATGCTCACATTTAAAGCGAATAGTGTCCCCTAATTACCAACGCTTGTAAACATCATTGCGCGCAGCCGCAAACTCGCCACACTTTGACGTACGCAGATGGAAAGCGCATGTGCCGCACACTCTCTCCCGCTCTCCAAACGCCGCCGGAAGAAAATGGATCAGCGGCAACATACGCCGGGAGATGCATTCTAAATTTAGTGCACTCGTTCTAATCGCCACCAGCGAACCGAACAACCACGCCGCGTGTGTATTACGTCCGGAACAGCCAGCCAGTGTGGAAAACAGTGTGCTCCGGACGACAAGCAAACCCCGACCAACATGGCCACGATCGACAACGATCCGCTGTTCACGTCGTTGTGCAACGAAAAAACGCTCCAATCGCAGAAGGAGGGCTTCTTCAACGAGTTCTACGCGTCGGTGGCGGAAAACTTCACCGGCACGAGCGCCCGCTGGCTGACGGAGGTGTACCACAAGATACCGACCGACGCGGGCCGGCTGCGGCGGATCTACGACGATCCGGTCGTGGCGTACGAGGTGCAGGGCACGCTCGAGCACGTCGAGCCGGTGTTCCGCGCGAAGGACGCCAAGTTTTCCTGGCAGCGGCGCGAACAGGCGCTGAAGCTGCTCGGCGAGAACAAGCTGCAGCAGGCGCTGATCATCGCCTGCCAGGCGGTGATGCGCGCTCCCGGCCAGGGCGTCGACCGGTACATCGACAAGGGCCTGACGCTGGCGCTGGCACTGTGGACGCGGGCGGAGGTGTTCATCCGCCTGCTCGATGGGAAGCACGCGCTGCAGGATCTACAGCTGGCGGCCAAGTGTGGCCTGCCGGTGAAGCAGAACGCCGACTACTACGCGCGTGTCGCGAAGTGTTACGCACGTGAGTGGTTCCGGCGGGGATAGCTCTGCGCTCCACATGACCCTCTTTCATTCCCATTTCAAGTCTGCGATGAAAACGGACGTGCCGAGGTAGCGGCCAAGCTGTTCCATCAACTCTCCGGCCACAACGATTACGCGCTCGGGCGTCTGAAGGAAGATATGGAGGACCTGCGTGTGCTGAAGCAGGAGAAACCGACGGTTGCGGCGGAACGCAAGCTTCCGAAGCTGGCTGGAGAGGGTGCGAATGTTGAGATTGAGGGTGCATCGACGAAGATCAAGCTGACCGGTAGCAAGGAAGATGCTCGCGGTCGGTACGTCGTAGCGGCCGAAGATCTCGCACCCGGTGAGGCCATCCTCACAGAGCCGGCATACGCGGCGTGTCTGCATCCGAAGTTCTTTGGAACGCACTGTACCGGGTGCTTTGCGAGGTAAAGTTTGGCGTGAAAGGTGTCGGAATGTCACGATTGACGTCTAACCAGTATCTCATCCTCGTGCAGATTGGTAGCCCCGGTCGCGTGTCCCGATTGCTGCGGTGTTGCCTTCTGTTCGGTGGCGTGCCGGGATAAAGCCTGTGCCACCTACCACCGCTACGAGTGCCAGTATCTCGATCTCATGATCGGTTCCGGTATGTCCATCCTCTGTCACGTGGCGCTGCGCATGGTTACCCAGGCCGGGACACCGCAGAGGGTGATCGAAGAGGGTCGCATGCTGCGCGAGACGTTCTGCGCCCACACGGAACACCGCGACCCGGAGGATCACTTCAAGCGCACGCTCATGACGGCGTTCCTGCTGCGCTGCCTGCAAAAAGCGGAGTTCTTCGGTCGCCGCACGTCCGAGGCACCGGAACCGACCGAGCTGGAGCTGCAG
The DNA here is from genome assembly GCA_000349145.1 of Anopheles dirus. NCBI lineage: Eukaryota > Metazoa > Arthropoda > Insecta > Diptera > Culicidae > Anopheles > Anopheles dirus. The sequence goes on along the minus strand of KB672868.1, from coordinate 11,806,033 downwards.
GTCGGCGCCGTTCTCCTGTCCGCCCTGCAGTCACTGCAGTTCAACGCCCACGAGGTGTACGAAACGCGCGTATCCGGCGACCATCGGTTCGATTCGGCCAAGGTGCAGTACATCGGTGTCGGCATCTATCGCGCCGCCTCGATGTTCAACCACGAATGCTACCCGGGCGTGACGCGCTCCTTCCTCGGCACGTCCATCGTGCTGCACACGAGCCGCCCGATCGCGGCCGGGGCGGTCGTGCCGGAGAACTACGGGCCGCACTTCCTGCGCCAACCGAAACCGGTCCGCCAGCGGAACCTGCGCTCCCGGTACTGGTTCAAGTGCGATTGCCGCGCGTGCGCCGAGGACTGGCCGCAGATGGATAAGCTGCCGGCCAAACCGCGCCTGCGCTGCCCCACCGAGGGCTGCGCTGGTGTGCTCCCGTACCCGAGCAAACCGTCCCAGCGGAGTGCGAAGTGCGCCCGGTGCAAGAAGCAGGTCAACCTGGAGGCCGGCGTGAAGATGCTGGAGGCGAGCGATCAGCTGTGCACGTCCGGGGCGGAAATGATGGCGGTAAGTGGGGTGTTTTCCGGGTGGCGGAGGGAATGAGACGTGTAAATTACAAGGGTTTCCCAAAGCTATTACATGCGGGAGGGTTTTCTACCCTATTCTGATGTTTACTGAAGTTTTTCACCACATTTTTGCATCTTCCCACAATTTATTGACAGTTTTCTAATTTCTTCAAAAAAATCTTATAATTTGTTTGATTGCTTCGAGCAATACAGACGAATATGTCCGCAAAGAACCAATTGGGGAGCCTCTTTTGTATTATATGGACCTATTTCCGTTCAACCATTGCTTCGTAAATGTCTTTCTATTAGGCATTTCTTTTCAATTGATCGTTTCAACATATGGAAAACTGTCAGCCGATCATGGGAATACTTAAAAAACTGCTGGAAATTCCCAAAAATTGGGTTAAAACCGTGTAAAAAAGGGCCAAAATTTATAAATTTTTAAAACAACACGTCACTCAGTTAGTTAGAAATTTAGTGGGATTTGTACTAAAAACGTGCCGGGTGCACAGAGTTTATGTATTGTAAACTCTAGTTGCATTAGATAGCTGACGCTCTGAAGAGATCTCAAAGAGAAAGTTAAAAAGTTGGCTAACAATCATTAAATTCACATAGGAGTATAGTATGCAAAACGTTTTAGCTCGAAAGATCCTAGCCTGCCCGGAAACTTCTCGAGTGACGTGTTGGTTTGGGAAACCCTGCCCCTTCTTGTACGATAACAAACCGAAGCAACGCCTGCTACCTCCCCTGTCTGCTAAAACTGGGCACACACTGTATGTTATCCTTCACCCTTGCTGTTGCTGCTGCTCCATCCAAACCGATCCGGCGTGTTTTTTCGTTCTTCTTCAATGTCGCTGTGTTACTGTGTGTTTGTGTTCGCGTGCGTTTGACCCATCCGTTGAGTATAATGTCTTTTATTGTTTTTCTATCTGCAGTCTCACCAGTTGGAGGTATAAAGTATAGAGCACACCGTTTGCTCAAGAATGCCCCACTTCAGCCCAAAAGCAAAACCGAAACCGATGCTTCACTAGCCCGAACCCACGTTCCTACGGAATGGAACCGGCGGAACGAATGTTTCCCAGGGCCTAGTTGAATGCGCGCGTGCGACACGAGCGTGTGTGCCGAACGATTCTAATGCTCTTCACTCTTTCTATCCCCTCCACACACACACACAAACGCAGGACGAACGCGTGGACGAGGCGATCGAGCTGCTGACGAAAGGCATCAAGCTGTTCGCACAGGTGGCCGTCCCGCCGCACAAACCGACGCACGTGGCCGAGGAATCGCTGCGCTCCTGCTACGCGGACAAGGGCAACGCGAACCGCTACTGACGGGCGGCGTGGGACTTTGGCGAACGCACCGAAATAAAGAACGGATTTTGATTACAAAAGACACTGCTCTATTTGTACTAGGAAACGAGTTTCCGGTGAGCGAACACGTTACAGGAAGCACCACTTATCACACGGGAAGGGTACCGTTAGCGTCACTGCGATTGGGAGACGGTCGGTGCATCGTCGTCCACCGCGGGCCCTTTCGCTTCCTCGATCAGACCGGCACCGGGTGGTTTTTCGACCGGCGTACACTCCTCCATCGTACGTCCACGGAGCGAAATGTGGATTGCACTGAAAGCGTTTCGAAAAGAAGGGATGAATTAGAACCCAACTCTCGAGACACACCACACAACCTCAAGTCTACTCACAGTGCGATGAAGAACACAACCATCTGCGTGCCCATCGTGAGCAGGAAGATCGCCTGCGGGTACGTGTTGATCGACGCGTTGTACACCTGCGTATACAGCACCCCGCTGAACAGCGGCACCGCATTGTCGAACACCGACAGGAAGGAGAATATAATGCCCCGCTCGTTCGTGGGCACCATCTTCGAGATCATCGACCGGAGCACGGGCGCCACCACCGGCCCAACGCTGGAGATCGTCGCCCCGATGTACAGCACCCACCCGACGCGCGCAAAGATGTACACGAACCGGGCGCTGGCGTGCGCGAGCGCCCCAATCATGATGATCAGCGTGTCGCGCAACCCGAGCACCTTCGTGAACAGTGGCACCCCGAGGAACATCATCACGACGTACGCCGCCGACTGGTACGTCTTGAAGTAGCTGTACAGATCCGTGTCCCAGTTGAAGCGCAGCTGCGTGTACAGATACATCTTCGGTTTCTCGTCGCGCTGGAACGTGTAGAACGACATGGCGACCATCAGCAGGTACAGGTAGGTGCGCCGGTGCATCGTCCGCTTCCGCGCGAACGTGCGCACCGACCGCACCACGTGCTGCCGGTCGAAGAAGTCCAGCGGCATCCGGTACCAGGGCAGCTCGCGGATCGAGCACTGCCGCTCGGTGGTGCGCGACTTCAGCCGCACCACGGAGTACAGGATCGAGCAGGCCAGCAGGGACGCGTTGATGGTGAACATCACCGTGTACGACTTGCCCGTCCCGTTGAAGATCGCGTTCCCGAGCGCGACCCCGATCGGCATCGTGCTCAGGTACGTCGCGTCCAGTATCGTGATGCGCAGCGTGCGCTCCTCCACCGTCGTGATGTCCGAGATGTACGCGAAGCAGGACGCGAAGATCGCAATGTCCGCCCCGGTCAACACGCTCGGGATGGTGGCGGTGTAGATGATGTACTCCACCGGCCACGACGGCATGCGCGTGTTCACCACGATCATCACCGAGTACACCAGCTTCCCGCAGAGTCCGAGTATGAGGGGCAGCTTACGGCCGCGCCGGTCGGACCACGCACCGAGGAACAGCGCCAGCACGATCGGCACCACGTACATCGCGATGTTGTTCCACTGGTGGAAGGTGGACGTCGTCACCTGCACCTGCTTCTTGATGTCCTGGTACTGCTCGATGTTGAGACAGACGTCGTGCGAGTACCCGTGGTCAACGGTGCACGCTTTGTAGAGAAAGAACGCCTGCTCCACGACCGACGTCAGCATGAACGCCATCATGTACAGGAACATCGACGGTTCGACGGAGATCTTCTCGTACCATCGTTCCGCCCGACCTTCATCCGGAGCCGTGTGCTCCGTCATAATACGGCCACCAGCCGCTGTGCTTTGCGGTAGGCCACCGTTGGCAGGCTAAAATCGCAAGGTAACAATTAAATACAAACACAAACAGAACTCGAATTTCTGCTTACCTCAGCCGCTACGTCAGACATCGTTGCGACGGTTTAGAGCCGGCCGTCGTGCGAACGTTCCACCAGCAGCCAGCCAAACCCGATCGACGTTTCGCTGTCGACTGTTCCGCTTCGCTACTACCGACCATACCTTGAGCGCCCGAGGGGGATCGCGAGAATGCGATGCTGATTGTATTACTGCCCGACGACGACGACGACGACGACGACGGCGGCGGCTTTATCATATGGAGGCTTCCTCCTGGAGCCCCGTGTTTCGCTGCAGCCGGCTTCCCTGGAGCAGATAGTGCCCTATCTCGCCCGCACTGATGATGCTGTGCGCAATGGTAGTCCACGGCAATCGCAGCAATTGACGCCCGTTAACTGGAGCAACTGAAGAAGCAGACTCATTCATTCGCTCCCTCCGCTGGCTCGGCGAGATTTTTCAGCTGTAGCGCGTTTCGGTTTGTGTCGAGATTGATTTGCTGATAAGTGATAGAAGAAATCGAAACTCATCTCACCTCGTTCCTGCTCTCTCGTACTACAATGTTTCAGATCAGATGGCGATCGGAGCGTGCTGGGAGGGGTGAATGTGACCGTGGCTAGTATTTCGTGGCAATGTTTGAGTGTTGATACAGCAATTAAACGCTTGTTTTTTTACAAAACACCTTCCAACACCGGCTTACCTTGTGCGTGGCGTCATTTTCGACCACTTCCGTAGCGCGGGTTCGTTCGCTTTGGAAGCACTTGCGTGCCGAAGGACTATCACATGTGTTGGTGCCGGCCCGCGGCAAGGTGTGATTTTTCGGTAGATGGAAGTGTGGAAAGTTTCCGACCCTAAATGTAAATCCCATCAATCTCTTTATGGCAAACAACTTGGCCTAGGAAGGTAGACAAAGTTGTTGGACGTATTTCCGGATTAGTTATTGTATAATTCAATGGATTTAAATGCGTGATAAAACAAATCACACGTTGAAAAACATTATTTTCAGCATTGTTTTTAATGTTGTTTTCATAACTTAAAGATACCAAAGGTTACGTCCCGACATTAGATCCTCGTGCATGCTTTCTTGTAATTCCATGTGTAAGATATGGCTCAACATTTAAAACTACAAATTGAAATCAAACGTGCACTTGTTGTTACTTATTTCGAACTAGAATGTTTTTTTTTAGAACTGATTCGTTTTAAATTAGTTGCTGTTCAAAAAACATTTGAATGACTTGAAAACATTTTTGGAAAACGGTTTCATTTTTTGAAAACATTCCTCTCCATACCATTCGTTCCTGCTTCTTCAAGGGTTACACCGGCGGCACGTGAAGCTCACGTGTGCCAGCTGTCAAATTCGGTTGCGTTGTTTTGTTTTGCTCCGCTCGTTCCCTATCGTAAACGCCGTATCGCCACGATTGGCCACACAATTCGCCGCAATTGATAGCAACGAACGATGCGTTTGAATTCGCTTGCGCCACTCTACTGTGCGGTGCTAAAATCTGAAGACTTCAGATCAGTTTAATTACTAGCGCAAACAGGACATTTTTTTATCTTAAGCACGCTCGAGTGCCATTTCTACCGGTGGAGGAAGGTCAATTATCACTTCAATCAACGACTGCCACTTACTTTGTTGCAGCTTGACGACCGTTTGTTTGAATACAGATGCAATAAGGCCCTAAACCAGCGAATGGAGATTACGTGCGGTCAGATAACGCACCGCCGTCTTCTGCACGAAACGAAGCGCTCTATCTGCTCTCATCCTGCGGTGCGCCTGTCGTAATCACACAGTTGATATGACACACTTTTAACACATGGTTTCGTTATTCAAAAGTCACTCCTTCGTTTGATACGACGTTGATAAAACACATTTCGCGCAGTATTTTCTACAGTTTGTTTCAATTTTATCGTGTTTTTTGTGTTTTACGGAACCAACCACGTTCACAACCATCTAAGCGTCATCAAACACACAGAAGTTGTTTGGTTTCGTAATTGATCGCATGCCATCCGGCACACGTTGGGGAAGAGGTGGCCAAATGTGTGAAATTTTCACAACAAGTTTCACGGTCGGAGCTGGATGCTTGATAAAATAATAACAGGTATTCTGGCCTGCATGTTAACTAAAAATATCAAAAAATTTAAATTGTTCTCATTTCTTTTTTTTTCAACAATATTTCTTTTCAAGTTCTTCTTTTAGATTTTTCTGTTTTCGGAAAATGAACCTTGTATATTCTATCAAATAACGTTTAGACTTATTCACAATAATCATCATATTTTTTCACAACGATCTGAATTACCCAGCTGATAAAATAATAGCAACAAAACCAAAATTTCCATTAAACTATTCCAATTGGATACGTTTGTCCGTTTTTTTCCACAACGTTCGTCGTATAACAAGGTTGTACGCAAGTTGCGTAAACAATTGTGCATTATGCAATATGGTGAAATAGTTGCGAGCAAGTGAAATATTTCACGAAAGACTAGTGGTGGGCAGAATTAATATAAAAAAAAACAAAATTATTGTTGCATTACTAAATTGTTAACAATCTCAATCCATAATAAATAGAAAAAAAAAATCAATTTTCGTTACTGAATAAGAAACTGTTCCAAAATAGAGTAAACGTTGGGAAAAAACCTCTATAATTTTTGTCAGTTACGTTACCCCTCAAAAGATGGCGCGAATCAAGTTTCTTGGAACAACAACCAAAAGAAGGTCCATCTCCATTCGCTGGTTTAGGGCCGTATCTGCCATTTCTTGCTATTAGTAATACCCCCAGCCAATTCGAGAATCGTGTTGAGTTGAGCCGAGGTTATGGCAATATTTCTTTTCCTGTGCTTGCTATGGCAATCGTCGTGAAATATGTATACAAGTGTGATAATGTGAATACAAGTACGATACTCATCCTCATCCTACATTAAATCTCCAGTGAAAGATAACTGTGCTGACGTGGACCTATATCGGTCCCTAAATTATCCTCGAAAAACTGCACCGCCAAACAAAAAAAAACACGCCCCACCCCATTCAACCGCATTTTGATCGTGTAGAGAACGCTGAAGCACCCATTTTCAGACGCCGAAACCATCATCGCCCTTGACCAACATACCCGCTGTCGGTTCGATTCCCGCAAACGCGTACGCTCCATCCTGCTGCCCGAAACATCATTTGTCATGTAACTGGCACACTGAAAGATTCATCCCGCTCCCATTAGCGCGGTTCTGCTTTGGGAATGAGCATACACCAACAAGAAGAAAAAAACAAGCATAAGCACACCATAACCATACGCTCCGGCCCGGGCATAAGAGCGTTCTGGCACAGGCTCCAGCAGCATAAACCAGTGCATAATGAGTGCCTTCGTCCCACTGGCAGGTGGATAATCACCGGGCCCACCAAAGCCACCCGAGTGCTTGTGATGAACTTCGCGCTCAGCCATAATTACCGTCAGGGAATAGGCAAACTGGCTGCCTGCTGCAGTTCGGACCATTGTGTGTGCATGGCGCTTTTATGATTACCCAATTTTGGAGCCTCCTCGGTCCGGGAAGCCGCGAACTAGGATGGGAGAGAGAGAGAGAGAGAGAGAGAGAGGATGGGTTATTACCGGACGAGCCTGCCTGCTTCTCGAATTCCGGCCGGCTCGAGTGTTCGAATCGGGCACAGTTACCGCACTCGACGAGCCGCCCTCGTACGCTAATCCCGCGGACTTGACGCCAGCGAGAGATGCACTCGGCGGCGGTTGTATGGCGCTGCACCGGGGGTGCAGCAGCAGGGTGCAGGCGGGTTTCGGGTGGGTGGGTTTAATTGATTGGCGCTCCCCCGAATCGCGGCTCGGTCGTGCTTCAATCCGGGCGAGTCGAGCGCTTCCCCGAACGGAGCGCGCCGAGCGAACGAAACATTAACCCATTTTCCTTCCGGTTCGCTTTGGGGGGAGCGCACGGAGAGTGTGTGTGTGTGTGTTTTTTAATGCTTTGTTTTGCTTTGGGATTCCTGTTGCTTCGGGGAGGGTGCCACCATTTCGCGGGATGCTGCGCGCCCCCGAGTGTTTGGTGGAAACAAATCGATCGATCATCGATCGCGGTTAGTAATCCTGCTTTGGTTGGTGGCTTGATAGGATTGAATAAAACATTGAAACAACTAATTTAAACCTAATGAAAAATGCTGATTCAACATTTCCTATAACCAAAATAATGTACAAAAATCAATTGAAATTAGCTCAACAGTGACTAATGCAAGTTTTGCAACAGATTAATTATTTTCATTTGCAGGTACAGTCAGTTTCCGACTTACGCGGTACTCGACATACGCGGATTCGGAGATACGCGGATTTTCAAATGTGACATAATGCTGGGTTTATT
>KB672868.1:11666033-11797713 GCA_000349145.1 Anopheles dirus | reverse complement strand
ATATGTCAAGCAAGATTCGAGATACGCGGAAACTCGAGATACGCGGATTTCTCCAGTCCCCATTATCCGCGTAAGTCGGAAACCGACTGTATTTCTATTTAACAGTATAAGGACCTGCCAGTGTTGTCGAACTAGCAGTCAAAATTCAGAAAATAAACTATTCATACACTGAAGATAATGTAAGATAATGAAAATGCATGTGACTCCAACTACTTCTATTGAATCTAATTTTATGTCTCAAAGCCATTTCCCCCAAATCCATCAACAAGAGGAAACAAATGCGTATTAAACATATGTTTCATGATTAAATGATCAAAAACATACGCTAACAAAGCATTAGCAGGCACAATTAACGCGTTCCAATTAGTAAAAAATATATCTTTCAATCTTAAATATAAAGTTCTGCGTCTACATTACAGCGTCAAAGCCGAATAAATTCTCTTAAACTGGGGTTTTTAAACAGAATGGGTTTTAAAATTCGGCAAAAATACAAACTATAGGCGTCTTTAAGCGCTAAATCTGGCAGCTAAAGGTCGTGTGACGTTACGGCTAACGGGGTTTTATGCAATTAGAGAAAAACAGGCGCAGCTTTAGTTTTTTTTATGCAGGACTGGACTGAGTGCTGCTTTAGTTATGTTACACACTGCATAACACTGTACATTTTTGTTACACTGTTACACACTGTATATTTTTCACACAAACGATGCAATTTTCGAATGATTCAATTTGTTGCTATGGTTACTGTTGCCTTCGAATGAGAATACAGAGCAAGGCTACTATAAGAGACCAGGTGGTAGAATGTAGAGCATTTCGACATTCAAAAAGAAGCTGAAGAAGGTGGTTCATTTGACATTTCTGGGGATTTTGAAAAATGACCGTTTTTGGTTTTTCTAAATGGCGATATTAAATTAAAGAATTAATCACTTTAAATCAGTTTTTGCTGCAAAATGATGGTGCTTATCTGTTTCTAATAATTTTCTGCTCATTTTAACACCATTTACACGAACTAAAACCTCTTATTCGCGTGACCAAGAGACTGTTTCAATCCTGTAAGTGTTTATACCGCCTACTAAGCATCGCCCCCTGTTATGTCAAAATACTAGAAGAGGAATTTTGGTCGAATCCGCTAATATTCGACCTTCTCTTTAATAGACCTTGATACAGAGAGAAAGAACCATCAGAAAAGACGAAAATTAACTTCTGACAATAGCATTCAAAAAGAAAACGTAGCATGTTGAAAAATATTATCGAATGGAATTGAGGTTTAGATCTAACTGATTGAAAAAAACAACGCTTTGGGATAAATCACTTCATTCTAATCTCACTTACATGTGGAAGCGTGCAAGGAGAACTAGATTCAGATTAAAATTTGAAAAATAAAAAATGGTGTCAAAAGTGAACGAAAAACACATTACACTAATTGTGCCTGAGGCTCACGACGTAAATGTAGCCTTTTCCATTAGCAGTAACTTCTTATCTCTCTTTTATCACCCAAATCTGGATGAAGCTAAATCCGCACATGCACAACGATCGACAACCCAAATGCACACCCTAAAACACTCAAAACCTCATTACACTCGATCATCTGCTCCCGCGGGTGCATCTTATCTCGACCGACCGATCTTCCTCCCAGCGCTACACACATCACCAATTGGATGGAAAGCACTGCACTGAATCAAACCGCGCCTCCCAACACAACAAATCGGCTGCAGATGCACCCTGGAAAGCACACCCCCTACCGGAGGGCGCAGCTGGTCACATACCGACTCATACGGCGAGGGGAGGGAGGTCGCAATGTCTTCATTAGTGCGCTTTCGCGCACCATAATTGTTCGGTAGGCAAATGGCCACCGATTTTCCCTCCGCGCGCCGGGACTACGAGCGAGACTACGAGCGGCAAGCGAAAGCCGCCCGTCGCCGCTAACCCAAATCGGGGTGACATTGAAATCATTAACTCTTCTGCCGTTTTTTTCCCCGCCAAGAAGCTCGCAAACACGCCGCCACTAACAGCCTTCATTAGGGCAGCCAAGGGGTGCGCTTTTCCGTCGCGTTTCCGTCATTATTTCCCAATCCGAGCGAGCGACAAAAAAGAAACGTCCAACCGGAGGCAGCGTCAGCTTCAATTCCCGTGGGCCCTAGTTTGCGCCCACCTTTGACATTGACACTTGCCATCCCGGCCGCAGCAGCAGCTCCGGCTCCGGCTCCGGCTCCGGCCCAACTTTGTCCCACGGTGGTCGCACGCCGCATTGTCACACTCTGGCCCTCTGGGAGGGGGTGAAGTTCAGCGATCATTTGCATCCCCATTTGCATCGCACGCGGAGGTGGTGTGGCCCGTTGTTAGGGGTCATGTTTACACCGTGCGCATCAGGCGCGGGAACTAACCTACCGCCCGGTAGAAAATAAGAGTAAAAACTGAGCCCGAGCCCTCCGAATGGGGACGCCCAAATCCGACCAGTGGTCCGACCAGCATCCGGGCGAGGGGGGGGGGGGGGGCGGGGGTCGCGAGTGGAATAAATTTGAATAATGTGCAGTACGTGCCGGGCGGAATGTTGCGAACGGGGCTGGTGCGACATGTGGTGCAGAGAAAGGCGAGAAATGTGACGTTTTTGCGTTGGACGTTTAAAGTTTCTTGTAGTTATTTGAAGTTTGAGGCTTCCGATTACTACGAAAATTGTATCTCTTCAGAAGATGTGCAAAAACATTCAAGAGATCGTTGGGCATCAAGTCTCTCTTAGGTGTTCTTTTGAGGAGCTTTTGGTTCCTACCGAGAGATGGCGCCACTCAATAAGGGGTTTTCAAGCAATTCGTTTTCCTATGGTTGCTACGTTAACATTTTGTGAAATCTGAATGTGAGAACCAAGGTCTATTAAAGAGAAGTCGAATATTAGCGGATTTGACCAACAATCTTCTTCTAGTATTTTGACATAACAGGGGGCGATGCTTAGTAGGCGGTATAAACACTTACAGGATTGAAACAGTCTCTTGGTCACGCGAATAAGAGGTTTTAGTTTGTGTAAATGGTGTTCAAATTAGCAGAAAATGATTAGAAACAGATTTGCACCATTATTTTGCAGCAAAAACTGATTTAAAGTGATTAATTCTTCAATTTAATATCGCCATTTCGAAAACCCAAAAACGGTCATTTTTCAAAATCGCCCCCAGAAATGTCAAATGAACCCCCTTCTTCAGCTTCTTTTTGAATGTCAAAATGCTCTACATTCTACCACCTGGTCTCTTAAAGTAGCCTTGGTGGGAACAATAAAACAGATATTTTACAAAGCCCATATACTAGCTTGTGGTTGAGTATAAAGTAACAAAGGATACAATATGCTTTAGGCTCTGGAGGTGGGCTCTGGACGTAAGTGAAAATTCTACCCAAGTCAGCTTGCCTTTTCCAAGCTTTTTTGACATTAAGAACAGAGGTAAGGATGTAATTATGTCACAAGTTATACTCAATAACGATAATGAGGATGGTTGGTGAAATTAATAAAGTCTCAAAAACAAACGCTCCATATTTTTCTGCCTTAAGAAGGTCGTAAGAAGGACAAAAACATTGAAAAACAAAATTTTAACAATTTATTTAAAATTCTGTACAAATCGCAATTTGTTAGTAAACAAATAGCTAAATTGCGTTAAGATTTCACTCATTTGCCGTATATTAAGAACAAGTTTTATGTGTTTGTTATTAATTGTTATATCCTTTGAAACAATGTTCAAAAATGGTTAATAGATGTGGCCATCTATAGAGACTAAAACAGTCTCCTATTGATGAGAAAAAATGTAAATTTTTCATGAAAGCTTTAAAAAATCTAAATATTTTACAAAACACTCATTTTTAAGTTATTTCTACAACTCTTAATGCTGAAGATATTAAAATTGAACAAATTGAAAGGTCAAAAATCGCTCAAAATCATATCCAGACACCAATCGCTGATGGAAAACCCACCTGAAGCCCTCCAGCGCGATCGAGGTACGCCCGGTACAGTTGGTTCCATTTCCACGTCACTCACGCCCCGGTCCCGCGGTCACCGTCGGTGACATTGCCCCTTAAAAGGTTCTCCCCCGTGGGGAACAACGAGCGCCATCGCGCCATCGCTCCATCCGTCATTATTTTGTCCACTCGACACGGGCGCGCGCGCGAAAACGACACGTCTAAACGGGCTGATTCCACGTCGGCGGCTCGACGTGGGAATGGCATGATTGTCCCGCGAGACGCCGAGGTTAATTTGCATTTTCCTTCCCAGCGTTTTTTTTTTGTTTACTTCTACACCGTTTTTCGCACCGAACGTCGTCGTCGCCGTCGTCGTCGATCGTCCCGGGCGTGTGAGTTAATTTGTTATTTTCCCTTTCGTACGACAGATTTGTCGTTTATTTGGCGACCTCGCTACCTAAATTTTTTCGGTTCGTCCAGCCGCCCAGGCCCCCACCGGCTTCTTTCGCCTTCGGTCTAACGGCCGGAAAACGGAAGAAGACAATTCGGACGCCCGGCTGAAAGGTGCAAATTTCGTGATCCACCTGCTCTTCTCGCTCTCTCTCTTACACCCGCCCAGCGGGTGAACTCCCAGGGACGGTGGCCCCGAACGTGGCCTCGATTCGATTCGGGCTTCGGCCTTCGATTTGGCGCGGTCCCGGCCGGGAAGAAAGTAAACGCACAGCACGCGCTCGGCCCTGTGAGCCAGAGCGCGGATTTCCAGTTTTCGTCACGGCCCGGAGGAAGATCACCCCGGGACGGTTCGATCGCGTTTTCCGCGAAACGCCGGCCTTTCGCGGCCCACTCTGCATGCGCGCGAACCTGTTCGACTCGAGCCCGATAAGCGATGGGGGGCGAGAGTTTCAACCTGTACGGTGCCGTTTTCCACACACGCGGCAGGATGAAACCGGAAAGCCGGGCCAGATGGCCCACACGCTGCCACAATCGATATCGGCGCCGTACGCTCGCTCGAGCTTGAAGGGGTGGAAATAAAGACACCCCCAACACGGCCGGTACGAGTGTTGCGACAATTTATCGCAATAATTAACTGCACTAACGATTGCTTATCCACCCACCTCGGGTGCGCGATCGTCGGCGGGAGCGCACTTTTCCTTTCGCTTTCACCGCACCGGACCGCTCGAACCCGGATGAACGGAAGGACGCTTCTTTCGGCGCCAGCTCCTAGCCAGACGGGACACGCGCGCCCACTTACGCTGCCCTGCAACGGGATTAAAACCGTTTGCCGGGGGAAGCCTCGATCGAGCGCTCGTTTCGCGACAGGTAGCCGGCATCTGCCAATTGCCAAGTGAAACCGTCACTATTGAGAGCGAGATTTATAGGAATGTGGGTGGAAAAGCGCTGTATGTGGAGCAGTTCGGAATGATAAGATTACAAGTCGGAGTGGTGGGTGGTGATAATTTTACTCTATCGAACAAGAACTGAAAAAAACAGCGATAAATTACTGCGATCGCGCCGGGACGGCGCAGAAGGCAGGAGAGACAGCCATTTATTTTTGTCATGTCTGCTTTTCTAGTTTATGGCTAGTTGAGTAGGAGATAATAGTAAATTTCGTGATCTTGGTTCGGTTAAATACACCATTTATCATCATGTGGGACTGGTAGTGATTCTTGGTGATAGTTGAATTATGTTACTGACACATATCGCGGCATATTCTATTACTGTAAGATCATCGATCGATCGAGCGATTTGACCCAATTAGATGATCCTAGCTGGTTGTGAACGGGTTTCCGTGCGGTTAAATTGTTAAATGTTCGAAAAAATAACCATTCGGTTAGGTTATACCTCCATGAAATGGAACGGATTCCTCTTTGGAACCCGTCCTTTGAAGCAACGAGCGAATCATAACCAAACAGGAAAAGAATGGGAAAATTAGGTAATCAAATAAAGAAGCTAAACGGACGAATCTAACTGAAATATAGACGGTAGATTGCAAAGAAATGTTAAGACTTAACTTATTTTTAAGAATAGCTCACCCAACTCTTGATACGTGTTTGATATGGCAGTCGTTTTTTAGATTTCTATTGGATTCCCTCTCGAGGATTATTTTTTCTCGAGAAAAAGCGAATTGTTTGAATATAAACTATTTTTCTATTACCCGCTAAGGAAAGGATAAGAGAAAACAATTTACATTCGTTCTCATTTATTTAACGTTCTCATTGCATATTTGTTGAAGAGCGGAGCCCAGGTGCGGGATAGAGCGAAGGTTCGATCCCAGTCGCTCGCACCCGAACTCCTCTTTTCAACTGTTTCAACAACCAACTCCGGGCTGGCTTCGGCAAATATGTCCTGGCACTGCGGGCTCAGGAACAAATTGCCACTCAGTTGCTTCCTTCAAACACTTCTTTATTCTTGCTTTCCTCTTCACTTCACTTCTGGATTCGGATCTGGATCTTTATTAGGAATTTGATTCGGAATGATTTCGTCTACCTCTGGTTACGCTTTTCATAATCGATGATACGAAATTTCAGAGCCTGCTTGAGCGATCTGTGTATGTTTCCCGTTGCAGTGCATCTTTTTTGCTAGTTGCTCAGCTGCTGTATTGGCGCTGAGTAACAATATTCGTCAATATTTCCTCCAATCTTTATCATGAATTTTGGCCACCTACAAAAAAATCTATTTCTCTACACTAAGATCTCATGAATTTCAAGGGATTTATTATTCGAAGAATTTAAAGGAAATTTAAAGAATTCCAATGACACAAAGTGTGTGAAATTTCATCACAAAATGTTAAAATCGGGATTTTTAAGGCTCTTTTTCCAAACTTTCTTGAAATTGAAAAATGCTGATAAATTGTCCTAATTTTTCGCTGCATTTTATTTTAAATGTGCCTTGATGTTAGAATAATAAGCTAAGTAATAAAGTGGTAATATCAATTCAAAGCTCTCCAAAAACGGCGAACAAACATCAAAATTACAAATGTTTATTATTAATATGTAATTTGAACAACACCAAAGATATTTCAATAGCAATATTTCATGCCTTACTTTATACACAACAGTAATGCAGTTTTCAGCGATCTCAGCAATCTGTGTTTCTTCGATTGAGCTGTGTTCTTTAACTTGTCTTCCAACATTGGGCAAATTGAGAATCGAAATCCCATACCCTCACAATGCACCAGTACAAAGCGAGCGCATTAAGTTGCATCTTTGCCTTTTACCCATATCAGCGCGCACCTTCCCATCACGATAAACGCCAGATCCAGATCCACGATGTAGATCGATCGGCCACTCCGATAGCTGCCTACCACCGTTTAACGGTTTGTGACACGCTTCCGCAGTTCCGCACCGGCAGCCGGAATCTTCCTGCTCCCGGTCGACCGGGAGCGGGAGCCCTATAATTTCCCCCACGATCATCCGATCAACCGCGCGCCGATCGAATCCGGACCGATCGGCTGACATTTAAGTCATTCAACCAGCTGTGGGGGAGCAACCTGGCAGCCACTTGTGTCAGTTCGGTGCCGTGCAAAAGCACGGCACAACAGCTCAATTGGCATGCTGGCGCGCGTGCGTATTGGTATCGGGAATTGGCCAGCCCGGACTGAAGTGTGAAGTGTGCCCCAGTTCCTCGCGGGCCCCAGTTGTCGTAAGGATTTACGACGCCTCCGGTGTGCGCGCGACTCGGAAGCGATTTTTTGCGCGATCAGCTGGCGGAAATTGCCGGTTGCCACGGTTCGGATCGCTTTCGGACTCCGGCTGGTACGGCACCGGCTCACCGAACGATCGAACGCCAGTAGTACCACCGTAGCAATTGGGGAGGGTTTTATTTGGCTTTTACTTACGCTCCATTCCCCCAGCGCAACCCGGCACCGTTTACGAGCCGGATAAACGAGCCCGTCATCAAGAAGGCGAAATGGAAGCCGTGCGATCGTAGATTTTATCACCCACGGAACGGAACGACCCATCCCGATCCCAGCCTGCGGCGTGACACCGGCCGTCGAGCCAGTGTTAAGGGCAGCTGGCCGATCGATTCTTCCCGAACTCACTCCGCCCGAACCATCGGGAACCGCTCATTAGCGGCGCACCGGGGTTTCACTTTTCTTTGAGAGCTGCCCGGGCGCTGCTTTCTCAGGGCCTGACGCGTGACCTCTGACCCCTCGGCGGTGATGCGCCGCGCCGGTGTGCAATCACACGCCCGATGTGATGAATTTCGCCGCGCCTTTTTTCGAGCATGATAATTTGCGCGATTTTATGATTCCTATCGCGCGTACTTTGCACCGTACGATCCTGCAGGTGCGATCCAACCACTTCGCTGCGAACGCTTGCAAACGAGCGGACCAATCTTGAGTGTGCCTCTCAAGCCTTAATGGGGAAGCTATCCGACTCCGGCTCCTTCTCCGAGTGTGCGTTTGATTGCAAGCAGTGCGACCGTTCGAGAGGGATGCTTCTTCTTTTGTTCGTTTCCGAACGCCAGCAGCTAACCTAAATCTCAGTACCTTCGTTACTTCGCCGCTCGCGTTTCCTCCCGATTTATGATCGGCACCGATCGCATCCATCCAATTTCCAGCAATGATGCTGCAAAACGCTGCTGCCACCACCGATGGTTTATGTTTCAGATCTTGCGCGCCCGCGGCTCGCTCGCCCGGGTGAGTCGTAGCAATTGATTCTGAACAGTTTTGAATTCTCAGAGGGAGAAAAGCTCACGAGAGTTAAATTGGCCCACAAACTGAAGCACGCTTGAAATGGGTGCTAGGAAAATCGATCCTCTTCCGGAGTGGTTCTCGCGAGAACACATCGATATGACTTCAACTCACCTGCGCACAGGCCCAGGTGGGGTTTGTTTATAGGCCTACCACAAGCCTGCAAATGCAGTTAGTGCTATGGAAAGTAGGGGTTGCAAAGGGGGAACGTCCAAGTCCGATTCGATTAAACGGAACCGATGCTCGATTCAGGAGCTCTTTAAGCTTCAAATGACACCTATGAAACTTTGAAGATCATCAAGAGTACTTTGGAACGAGATAAGTTATGAAGTTATTTATAGTGACTGTGGAATTGGGTTGAAACAATATGTGTTCGTGAAGGGAATCATATTCGGAAATGTTTGGCTTTTTGAACGTTCTTCAAGTTTTTTCTCTCGTTGGAATCCGATTGGTTTTAGAGCTAGACAAAAAGCAATCAGACGTTTTTTTTTATCGAATGTTTGTAATTCAGTTCAAATTGAACAATTGCCAGCAATTAATACTTGTAAACATGATTAGTCGATCCAGCCTATAGAATTCTTCCTAACCCAAAAAGGGTATCTTTATCTGAAATTACAAACAACTACGGGTCGGTTCTATACTTTTGGTGGCCCCAGTATGGACGGGCCAACAAGAGACATTTACAACTATTGCAAGGCATGTAAAGTGCATGTTATACCTTATCATTATTTTCTTTGCATTTCATAACATGAGTGTTCCGGATCGGATTCGGGGGATCTATTATAAGTTGGATCAGAGTTCGTTGGAATGATTCCCTTATGGGAGAGTACTCTCCAGAAATTGGAACATTCCCTCATATCAAGAACCGATTATCCGACCGTGAAGATCGTTACGCTAAGATAAAGTAGGGGAAGAAGTAAAAGAAGAATAAAGTAGAAGAAGAAACAAAAAGAGTAAGTGATTTTCAAATAGTAGAATTTTTAATGGGAAACATATTCCACAAAAAACCATGGCAGTCTTAGCATTTACTGTATCCCAGCAACCGTGATAGAGCAGCGCCATCTCTTGGCCGGTTCAAATGCTCACGATTTTCTCATTGATGGTCGGGTGATGGTCCTTAGCAAGTTCATTCTTTTGAGCTTTGCTTGTACCAAGACTCAGTGTTTTCAATAACATTTTTTCCCTCTATTTCTAGAATTAGAAATAGATTTCTACAAGTGGTATTCATTATTAAATACTGTTTAAATAGTGGCGTTATACAGCTGATACCTAAGGGTCATAGAAGTCGCTCTGACGATCGATGCAGCTCCTGTGATGATGATGCTGATGATCGTAGAACCTAATTAGTTTTTACGTTTCATTGATTAGGCACGGAATCAGGAGCAACCGATCGCCCTGTCGAATAGAATCTTCGATCTATCCTCCCTTTCGGGTCGGTTTTGCTCTTTCTTTTCGCTTCCGTTTGCTCCTACCGGCACCTACCGGCGTGCCGTGATACTGTGTGACTAAAGAAGCTAATAGTTACACGCACGTTTAGCCCGCGGGCGCACGATGAAACCCCAGCACCCGAGCACCCAAAAGTCGGACAGAACCAATTCCGGTTTCCACGTTACATCATCATCATGGTTCGTTTCGAGGGGTTTCTTTTTGGTCGGATCCGTATCTAGCCCGGTTCCATCATCACCCGGGCATGGGGGTGATACGTACCGGGTGTTTTTGTTATCTCATTTCCGGTATGTGAAGCAACAGGTTTAGAAGCAGAAGAAAAAACTGATTTCAATATTTTCCTTTGATTGATGCGTGTCACAAACGCACAAAAACGTCAATTATGATTAATATAGAAAAACGTTTGAAAAAGCTTCTTCCAAAGCCACACGAGCGAAATTCGCTCCAGAACACGGGCACGGGCACCCAAACCCGAACGTTCCAAATTAAGGGCAGTCGGGCGAACGGCGGTGCAGCAGCAGGCGGCGCTGGGGCCGCGTGCGACGCCATTAGACGCGTGTTGGAAACGTTTTCCGGCGGTCTTAGGCAACCTCGGGCGCTGCTTCCCTCCAGCGGCGGCGGCGGCGACGCTGGTTCCCGCTGCGAGGCGAGAATTAATGGAGATTCGGTAATTGGATAACTCACTCCTTGACCACGAGCGATGAAAAATCCGCTAATGCGCGCACCTTGCCCACCACCACCCGTCCCAGAGAGGGCCGCGAGACGCGAGCGAGACGCACAACTCGATTCTCGACCGAGTGCGATCCCTTCTTCACCGCCCGGTGACCTTAATTCTCGCCTCGCCGAAACTAATGGCCCCACTCGGGAGAGTCGGAGTATCCACCCAGCGGGGGGGGGGATTGTGCAACAAGGAAGCGTCTCGTTTACCGTAAGGCACACATTCCGGGCGGCCCGAAAATGGCACGGTAGGGTTGCGCCCTGCCGCAAGGCGCCTCCGTGTGATCGGCGTTTGCGTTCTGCCTGCACTCGCGTGGCCGATCAGCAGCATCGTTTACCCGTCTGCCGGTCGAACGGGGGACTTGCGCGAGCGAAAGCGACGAACCTCGTCCAGAAATGCCCAGACGTGATAAAACGGTGGTAGCACCGGTTTGGAGCTGTTAACTAAATGCTCAATTTCATGTATGATATCTAGGTTTTTTTTTATGTAGCAAAAATTGTATTAAGCATGTGAAAACATATTTCTGGATTCGAGAAGGTAAAGCTCATAAAGCTCAGTTTTTATCAATTTATAAAGACATGTTTCGGTATTTCTTTTCATTTTATTTCATTTATCGAAAAAGCTCTCCCAAAAAGGCTTAAAGATCTTAAAACTATCTTAAAAAGTAACAAATAAAATTCAAGCTTACAAACCATAGCCGAGCACCACAGAACTTGGAAAAAGGGCCTAAAAAGAAGAGTGAAAAAAGTACTAGAAGAACAGAGAGGTACCTTGCCAAGAATAGTAGAAATAAGAAGGCAAGGAATTAAGAGGAAGGATCGAGTCGAAAGTTGAAGCATGTATGTAATAAAAACAATGATAAAGCGATTATTTTCTCACAAATATGAAGGTCTTGCTCAGATTTGATTTTGGGTCAACTATGGGCAATGGGAACAAACTTTTAATGCTTAAGATAAGCGCAACGCTTAGTTTGTAGAAATATGACCGCAGACACTCAAAAACAACCCCACACTCGATGTAACAAAATTATTGGTTCAAGATCATTATTGAGGGTAAAATAATATTTTCGAACCAAAACGTGAAGAAACGTTCAGGAGCACGTTTACAAGAGCCTACTATGCGTGTATCACTGGCATCTGTACGCGTAGTAGGCGTATGTAACAGTTCAAATGGTATAAAAACTTCCCAAAATTAACTACTTGAGGGAATGACCACTATGAGGGGTACATTCGTATGCATCATAAGACATTTTTTCGGAAATTTTAGACTAAGTCTTGCCGGTGAACGCATACAAAAGAGCCTTTCCATTCCATTCCATCAAGCAAAGAAACTCTCCACAGCCTACTAAGCCGCTCCGTTTAGCATAAGCGTCGGCTCGAACAAACCGTTCCGGTCACATCATGTTCACTTTCATTCTCAGCCGTCCGAACGAAACAACCCCCAGCTCCCCGACGACACAAAAAGAAAACAGCATTCGTCACCCCATCGGGATTTAAATCGACGGGCATCGTGCGCCTGTCCCCGAGCCCTGCCCACACTGCCGAGGCCCTTGCCCTTGTGCGCCCGTGTGCGTGGGAAAGCCAACCCAACTTTCTATGGCGAACTTTTCACCGAAAAATGTCCATCCACCTTGCGCGCACAGGCGCTGAAACTTTGAGCACCCACATCGCGCCACCAACCGCCTAACGATCTTGTTAGGCTGGGAGGTTAGGTTTTTTTTTCTTCTTTTTAATATGTTTTCATTTTTGGCACAACGCCGCACCGTTTAGACCCCGGCTGGGCTTTAATTTTGTCTCGGCTCAATGCGCAATGAGCATTTGTTTACCCAGAAAAAAGGGAAATGGTCGGCTCGCCGGGTTTGGGTTATCATTCCGCTTCCAACCCGCCCACCCACCCACTTTGGTGACCGGGCCGCATTGTTTGTTTAATTATCGGTCCACCGTGTTTCCCACACCGTTTTTTTTTTTGAGCAGGCTGTCCAAAAAAAGAAGAAGAAAGAAACGGGATGCTCCGGGTGGGTGCAAAACCGCGGTGGGACACATTTATGCCGCGGTGGGAAGTGATTTTCCGCGCTTAAATCATGACTCCATGGGCTGGTGTCAGATTCTGCTTGTCAACCGTTTGTTAGCGGATCGTTTCGGTTCATTCCGGCGCCATAATTATCAATTTGAGCCGATGAAAAGTGACCGAGAGAGAGAGAGAGAGAGAGAGAGAGAGAGAGAGAGAGAGAGAGAGAGAAAGAGCGACGTATTTGGACCGTGTTGTGTTAGAGCTACTAAAATAATATACCTAATCGGTTGTGCAAACTGGACTGGATGGGCTGTCTGTTTAATTGTTCCTGTTAATGTATACACTCGAGCGTAATTATTCAAGTGCGGTGGATATTCATTTTAATAAATTATTCATCTCATAATTAAGACCGAAAGCTTTTTCGGAGAATGTTTCTCGTTATAATACAAAAAAATAATCAATTTTCGACTGCCATATCTCTCTATCGTGACATCAAAATCTCACTCAAAGTGTTTTCTTCGAGACTCTAGATCGGGTTGTATCCAAAACAACGTGCTAACACTCTACCGAGCAATCATAAAATTATCAACTCCTCCCAAAACCCCACCCAAACGCCATCTCCATCGCAACTCTTCGGGGCGACATACTGTTATACCTTCCTGGGGCCCGAAAAACCGTTGCGGAAATTGAAAAATGATCCCTTACGCCATTCATAACTGCACCGTCGCCTCCCTCCCAGGCTTCCTCTTGAAACCGCGCGCTTACACTTACATTTACCCGGCGCGGAAAAAAAAGGAGAGCATGAGAACACGGGGCCGATTCGTGCGTGTGGCCGCGGTTAGATTAGTGCGCTTTTCGGTGAACGAGGAGCCCGCTCGCTCCGTCGTCGTCACCGGCAGCAAGTGGAATGCCAAATTTATTGTCGCGCACGCCTTCAGAGACGTCGGACCAGGCAAGACCAGAGATAGGAAGTGGTCATCAAAAATCAATCTGCCAATGTCATCCATCGACCGGCTGCCCGGCACCGGAAGTATCGATGAAAAGAAGAAACCGAAACCGACCGGTGTGTGTGTCAATCTGCGAGTGTTTGTGTGCCAAAGAGAGAAGAAGCGGTCTGTGCAAACTAAATCGCCCCGTTTGTGGCCGTATTCGTTCCCACCCCAGTTCTGCGTTTGCGTTTCTGGCACAATTCGCTGGCATAACTTTTTTTTCCCAGACCATTTTTGGCATCCGGTTGCACGTGGTTTCGTTTGACGAGATCGATCGTTTAACGAGAAATGAAGAGTCACCGATCGGTCTATAAATTAAGAATGGCCTGACATGGGTTGAATGCTGTCCAGAGCAAGTTAAACATTGAAATGGGCTTGTCATTACCGTCGGTCTCTCATATAAGATAAAATAACGAGGTCATATTTTTTATTTTTTTATTTGTGAGTATGGCGGCCTCAGGGGCCATATTGTCAGTGCCTAAGTGCACTGACCGACACCAAGGTCATATTTACTGATTTTTTTTTAATGGAGGAATTAAATAAATCATTAGCTTCGGACATGAAATTAGCAATTCTATACACAATACAAGTCTACAATTCTATTGTACAATACAATTTGGTTTTTGTTTGATTGTATAATTAGTATGACAATTTTTCTTCATTATTTGTATCTTGTAATATCTTGTTGTGGTATAGGAATAAAAATAGTTTGAGTATTTTTACCTGCAAACTTATAATAAGCTTGTTAAAAAACAATAAAACAATTAAAAAGATAAATTATTAATTAATCACAAAGCAATTATAGTTAAATATCATATTGACCATGTAAAATAACATTATCTAAATCTGATTGAGCATTTTTTGTTTTAATTTCTAACAGTTTTTTTTTATTCTCGTAATCGATCAACTACGTACTGAAAAAAGCTTAAACTATAACAAAACTTAGCGCAACCTGAGGTAATTTTGAAGTATTTCGAAAAAAAATAGCCTTAACAATTTACTCACACCATTTAGGTATTATAATACACCGAAAGTTACAACTTAAAGCTCTTTTCAGAATCGTAACTATTACAATCCCAGATGTTACTTGAATTGGTTTGGACAGATTCTTAAATCTGGTGAATTTGCATGGCTTCCTGAGACAAAATCGGCTAATGAGTAATACTCTCATCGGTAAGAGATCCGTAAGATCCGTTCTTTGCGAATTGAAAACGCATGAAAAATCGTAACCAGCTAGATGCAAATCAGGCGCGCCCGTGTGCCTTACTTGCTCCACATACCACCCGGCGTGAATTATGCCACGGCTGTGTTCCGGGGCGAAATCTCGGCACCAGGCTGTCGCCATTAGCACCGAGTTACCGTGGCGATGCGTATTTCATGGTTCTGCTGGCGTGCGCTTCCGCTCCTAACGGACGACGCGCCCAACGGACTCGCCATGACGTCTGCCGGTGGCCGGATTCTTCCACGTCCCATCGCCACACACGGCCAGTTCACCGGTTCACCTGCGCGCGGAAACCGTACGGTGGTGCCTCGGAATGCACCGACTCATTTATCATCGCGCGTTGTTCGAGGGTTTTTTTTTCATCTCTCACACACCAGCTCCCAAAGCGAGCCGCGCGAAGCTCATCGAAAGCAATAATAGTTTATCACAGCAAAGCTTACGCAACGCGTGCCGTGCATTTCGGCGCTGGGTTTGGAAAACTCTGCCCAACGAGCTGGTAAATTGGTTTTCCGTTGGAATTCCTTCGCCCGTTGTGCCGCTTTCCCTTCGCACAGGTGGACAGGTGATGCCCAAATTGGGATATTAGTGTTGTTTTGCTGTTCGAGGGGAAGCAGCTGATTGAAACGTTACAATCCCGCGGCGAGAGATCATTCGGTTTCGGACGACTAGAGGGTTCAAGGGCCGGGCAGTGCGAGCCGGGTGCTTCCGGGTGCGATAACAACGGAAACCGGGTTGGCCCAATTTGTAAATCACACCGCCATCACACGCGGACGAATTCGTACTCTTCGCCTGTCCAAACAAGCAGATCGCTCAGCTGACAAATGGGTGGTAGAAAACATTTGTGAGCGGCTACTTCCTATCCCTTTCCACGCAATAAAAGAAAATGACAGCGGCCTGCTGCGATCAGAAATTTGTTTCACATTGGGATTTTCATCTGATGCATCTTGCGATCCTCTCCGCGATGCGCCAGATCAAGCCTACACACGATCCAACATCGTGAGCGAAATACTGGGCACGAACGGAACACGCCAGCTCCGGAATTGAAATGTTAATAAACATTACGATCGTCGTGCGCGGAAAATAATAGAAAACAAAATCGCCCCCGACACCGATACCAGTCGTCGGCAGGATCGTGATCGTCGGCGCATGAGAGCTTCTGAAGAAAAAAAAAAAAAGGGAAAGCGGAAACCGAGCCTCCCCCTTGGGGGGTCGAGAGCATGCACTGGGGTTCGAGGGAGGAGGGAGAAAATCATATTTCACACCTTTTGGCAGCGTGAAATTGTGAACGCCAAAATGTCAGTACGAACGTACGTAATCTGCCCCATTGGCGAGTTGCTCTCGTTTCTGGGTTTCAGGCCCGGCCGGCTTTCGTTCGGCTCGCCCGGCTCGCGGATCGGATTTCGATTTCGATGCTGCCAGTCCGATTCCGGTTTTCCCGGGAGCAGGGGGGAGAGTACGCTGTACTCGAATGGTCTCGTGCGCCATAATTCGCACCTGGCATTAATAATATCGTTTCGCTCGACACCGATTGGCCCCGTGCAGCGGGCGGCACGGTCTGGTTTGGTGGTTTGGGTCGTTTTGAAAGAGAGAGAGAGAGAGAGAGAAAGAGAGAGCGAGAGGGAAAATCGCTTATATCGTCTATCTCCCTACGTATAATCCTGGTCGATGGGGAACTGATCGCACCTAAAGCCGGTTAATCGTATGCATTTGGTGAAGAAACTTGTCGTAATACTTTTTCCCGTGGAGGAAAGAATGCAGACCAAAAGCAGAGCAATTAGCTCTGGTTAGGCAACACTAAAAATAAGTTTTTGTAGAGAATGGCTTTGTTTTTTTTATCAATTTTTTTTTTATATTGAAAAAATAAATTTTAAAAAATGTATCTATTTAACGAAACTATTTTTTTTCTTCAAATTTCATTAAGTATTTTTTGAAAATTTGTACAACATTTATATCAGCAGAAGCCTGGCTAACAGAGTTCCGTATCGGAATATCAAAACGTACGCCTAATGTGTGTTATCTGAGTAATTTTAGAATAAATAGAGACTGAGCTCGAACGAAGAGCAAAGGAACATAATTGAAATCATCAATGTAATCTTTGATCTATGACCTCTCAACTATGTTTTGCTTTAATTTTTCTTCTTTTGTGTAAAATAGTAAAATAATTAGCCATTTCAATTTTAAGATCGCATGAACGCTGAAATTAACTTTGAGATGAGTATCAATCCAAAAAAGGCTTACCTAGCAAATAAAAAAGGGTCATTCCGTTCCGCGTCTCTAAAGATAAGCACAGCCTCATTTGTACGACGACGATCCGGAAAAACTTGAAACGGTTCGTCCCCGAGAGCCACCAAACAATCCACCAAATCCAGCGCCGTGTGAACCTGAAACCGATCTCGGCTGGAAAGCGCGAACGGGTGCTGCCGGCTGCAAACGAAAAATGCAACCACAGCCCGACACCCATTGACGTCGTCGTCGTCGTTTGGCAGGCACGACCATCACGATATTCGATCGTGGGTCGCCGATCGCTGTGCCGGGAGGCGGGTGGGCGCCCGCGACCTGTCCCACATGTAATGCGGGCTTCAATTAGATCTGGACCGACGACGACGACGACGACGAGCCGCAGCCGGGCGCGACACACCCTGTACACGCTGGCTGGAGAAAGTGGTTCTCGGGCACGGCGGGCGCGGGATTAGGGCAGTAGGTTTGCCGCGTTTCGCTAGCCAGCAGCCCAATCTGTCCAGAAGCCCCAATGACGCGGCTGCTCGCGGCGGAGGAAATCGATTGTATCGATCACCACACAACGGGCGCGGACGAATTGCAGCGCCCTGGCGTGCGACCACACTTGAGAAGCCACAAATGTGAAGCCATTGCAGCCGGGCGGAGACGCGACAGATCCGGAAAATGGGGGTCCGTCTGTTAAGCAGCTAATTTTCCACCTCGACACCCAACCGACTCGGGGGGGGAAATGAGTTTTTATCCCTTCTCAGAACGATCCATCCAAACCACAGGTGAACGACGGTGCGAGTTAACAGACGGATCAAACAGTTGTGAGATGAGGAAACAAGCCGATTGCGCAGCAAATGGGTTACTTCCGATCAGGTTGACGGCGTTCGATGCGATGGGATGTAAATCGAACAACGAAAATGGAGTTTTTATGGGCGCGAGAAATGCATGCAATTTGCGGGAAACATCAGGGGACTTTAAAAAGCGAAAACTAATGCGTTGGGGAGACCTGAGTGCACATAAGAAGGGCCGGAAACAATTAAAAAGAAATTCGACATCTTAAACGATGAAATGTTATTGAGGCGATAATGTTTATTTAAATAGTATGTTGCTCTATGCGAAGCATTTATTTGTTTTTTTATTTTCAATCGATACAATACAGCCTTCAAGCTCATCTCAAGTCTCATCTCAATATCATATTTAGGAAATATTCAGTTTCCATGCCATGGGATAAGCTGACGAATCTTCCTGCAGTAACCTCACTATGAGGAGTTACAATTTGATTTGGAGAATTGATTCGTATTTTGATGTTTTTGCATCTTTTTTTGTTAAATTGCATGGAAGCTAGCACGTGATAAGCATGCTTTAGTGTTGTATGAGCACATTTTACTTCACAATAACAAACACAGCCTTCTCTAGCCACCAGGTTGGTGAGGCGAGTTAGAATGTGTGAGAGAGTTAAAACTCATCACTGGATGCATTGATTTAACTTCTCTCGGATAGTTTTCGTTATGTTATTTGATTGTGTGAATTCAAATCAGGACAAAGTGCAGAAGTGAGCACAAAAAAGAGTGTGTTAGTGAGATACATTATATTACTAACTCACTTACTCACCCTTTCGCTAGCACATTGATTTTTTAACTTATTCATTTTAGTCCTATTTGAGGCAGAGCAGCTGCTCTCCCAGGTTGGACTAGCACAATGTCTGTATGCGTCATTTCAACTCCTTCTCTACTTTTTTTTTATTTAAATTCTTCTCTTGCCTCCTTTCGTTCTCGTCTTTTGTCTTTTTCTTATGACTCCTAATGTCTTCACATTCCTTGTCTGTTTGTATTATTACCGATCTATATGTCTCATTGTTTTGTTGTTTATTATCTTTTTCTCCTCTCTGGTCCTGCAATTATTTTCTTTCCCTTCTGTCCTCTCTCCTACTTCACATCTCGTTGAGCCTATCTTTTCGGTTTTTAGTATGTAAGTAATTTTTGTATGTTTTTTTCTCTTTTTTTCTTTATGTCGTTATGTCAATTATGTTAGTTCTTAAGATACCGTTTGTTCGTTTTAAGTTTTAGTTTTTAAGTTTTCTGTGTGTTTAGCCTGTTGGCAGACCACGTTAATAAATTAATGATAATGATATTGATAATGGATCGTAACGATCGTAACAGAGTGGAATCTTTATAAAACGAACATGTGGGTGAGTAAGAATAAGAAAATCCCTTTTTAAACAAGACTATCGATCAGCGTCTATCGACTTATTATCGACTATAGCCTATCAGTAGTCGATAATTAAGTAATGAAACTATTTTTTGACAAACAATTAGGGCAGACACCTTGATTAAACCGCACCTTGACTCAAATTATAAAAGGAGAATACAACCCGAAATAAATAACCGATTGCCCTTTACGGAAAATTGAGCAAAATTGTAACGTACTGTTGTTATTGTACTTAACAAAACGAACAATGCTTTGGCTAATTTGATTCCTTTTGTCAACCTGTTGCTGCTTTCTCGCAACAAAGTCATTTCTTCCTCCAAACGCAATCGAAAACCGAAAGTGTTACCGCACAAAGAACGCTGTCCACACAAAGTTCAAACAGCTTTATATAGCAGCCCTCACATAAACCTAATCTCACCCGTTCCCTAATCAACGAGATTAAAAGCGAAGGTGCCGGCTGAGAAAGAACCTACGCTTATCGTGAACGGAGAAAGACGTAGTGGTTATCGAAACGATGGGAATCATGCCGAATACCGAAGGGAACCGAACGAAGGCCAGACCGTTCGTCAAACAAACAAGGGCCCGATGGATTATAATCATCTGGCTTTTATTGTCTGCGCTCGTAACGAAAATATCATCACCCAGGGCGGTACAATGTGTGCGATGGATTGGTTTGTTTTTTGAAATGGTCATCATAAATCCTCATCTCACGGTGTGGACGTCAAAACTGCGGCCCCCAAAATGAGGGGTCGACTTTCGGTGAGATTAGCCGGTTGGTCTGTGAAGAAAGGTGGTAACGAATATGACCACCCCAGTGACATTCGCTCCGAAAGAGACGCACTGACCCACTATAAAAGACAAGTAATTTCCTCATCTTGTCCCACAAAAAAAAACACAAGCGACAGGAACAGAAAAGTTCATCTCTTCTGCTGGTTTCGGTGCCTGCTCTCGGCTCCGGAAATGGATGTTTAATCTACGCTAGCTTCCCCGCGGTGCAAATCGCAGCTGCTCATCCCACCGCCCGAGCGGGAGAGAGGTCAAACGTCAGCCGGCTTGGTGGGCAGAACCAACCCTTCCGCATCGGGTGCGATCGGCACGATCCAGCACGAGCACCAGCGTCGTCGATAGGAGGCGCACAATATTCGATGCGTATTGTTGCGCTCTCGCGCAGGGAAGCATAATTCGAATCGGAACGGATGCTGCTATCCGGCTCGGGCAAAACCCCGAAAGGTTAATCGATTGTTCGGAATGGGGGGGGGGGGGGAGGAGGCCGAAGCCGTTGTGCAAAAACTGGGGCCACGATTCAGGGTCACCTTTTAGCCGGGTAAATCCTTCAACCGCGCGGAGCCAACCTGCCCGCTCGCACCCGAACGAGCAACGTGAAATGGGAAGGTCGGTTTGATTTGAAATTATATCGTGCAAAAGTGACCAGGTCGATCGATGGGAGGATTAGTGCAATTGAAGAAAAAGCCGGCAGCACGCAAATCTCTTCACCACCGTATTCCGTTTGATTCGGCAAAACCGGCAGACAGCAGGCGAAAGAGAGATAGAGTGTCTGTGTGTCTAGGGTGAGGCAAAGATCTAGTTTTTTTTCTCTGCATTTTTGGGATAGTGAAAGAAAGTGATCGGTTAGGGCACAATTACCGAAACCGATTGGAAACACGCGCGCGAATGTACGAATCCTTCCGTCCGCAGTTGGCTTTTTGGGACGCGATTTGAAGGCGAAAGGTTATCGAAATCGAATCGGCCTCGATCGTGATCGTCGCTTGGCGTGCACGAGTTTCTGGAAGCAAACCTTCGCCCTGGCAACATTGCAACCTGGAAGTGAAAACGAAAACGATCGCCTATCTGCTGGCAATATTAATATTCGATCACTCTGCAAGACATTGCCCGCACTGATACCTCCACAACCAGTTCCGTTGACATCAAACGGTCGTTATGTTTATCTATCCATTCCTTCGATTTTGTTGCTGCGTCTTTTTGCATTGGAAACTCTTTCTCTTTCCCTTGCAGACATCACCAAGGCCACCTTAATACCGCTTAATCCGAAGGAAAAAAGTTTACCAGTCCTAAGCCATCATCATCAAATCGCCCATTTTTTGACCCATTTTTGTCAATGTCACCCCCGTGGCACCTGCACGGTGGCTTAGCGTTAGCCTTAACCTCAAAGCACACCGTCACACATCGACAGGCACGTTAACCGTGATCCAGACATCCGGCTGCACGGGTAGCCAAAAGCGTTGAATTCTTGGAACGCTTTTGATACCAAATTTGAAATATATGTCTAAGTTTTGAATATTTTCCAAGAATTTTACTTTCATTAACCCTTTTCATGGGAATCATTAACACTTAACACTTGCGTAATGCGCATTTCAATTGAGAAAAATGCTTCGAATGAAAAATAGAACGACTCCTTTAGGGTAGCTGCTTGAAGTAGCTTTATGCTTATCTTCATATTATTTTAGTTTCTCTTCAAAGAAGCATTATTTTTTAAGGTGCCTTTGGATATTTTTTTCATACAATTTCAATCCAACATAGAAAATCCAAGGAATAGAAAACCATATTTTTTCTTCCAGAGTCTAAATAAAATATCAGAAATCAATATTTGAACTTATTGCCGAAAGATATATCGGATTCAAAACATACAAAGCAATAGAACGATAAAAGTATTTTGTAGAAACCACAAAACGGAGAATACTTCAAAGCTACAGAAACAAGAAGCGAAAACTAGGCAAGGTTACACTATTTCCCACCGTAAAGATTAAACCAAGCTACTACCCGTGTTAACCCAGTTGTCAGGAATATGCTGCGTTTCTGGTTGTCAAAGAGAGGGTTAAGCTGCGCAAGGTCTTTCGCTGGCAACGCCAGGAATCGAAAACCGCGCGACTCGAAAAGAACACGCGTCGCGTAGCGTTTTCCGTGCGATCTCTCATGCATGCCTCCAGCCGTGATTATCCAACGAAAGTGTTCGGTTCACCTGTTCGGTAGCAGAGAGAAGAAAAAAACCATCCCAACAGTGAGCAGGCGTAGAAAAGGGGACCGGAACGTCCCGCGAATGAAAGCTCCCCTTTGGCGAGGTCGGTCGGAGACGCATTTTCCTCGCTCTAGGTGGGCGATTGCTCGCGCTTTTCCCTTTTTCGCCATAATTTCGCCCATCCCCTGGGGCCGTGTGGGCACGTCCTCGGTCGATGATTGACATCGGCATCGATTGCTCGCCGAAAGCTCGCGCTCCGGTCCGCATCAAATGCCATTCATTCGGTTCAGGTCGGCAAATCGGATGAATTCCGTCGAACGGAATGGCGTTCGCCTCTCTGTCAGGCAGATAGATTTAAATTGAAGCTATCTTCGAACTCACAGCGAGAGGGAGCGGAAGCTTTCACGCACGCACGCACCGTCCGTCGAAGGGCACGTGCCACGGTCGTGGGGCGAGATTTGTGGAGAATGTGTGCTGCTCACAATGAGTGTGTTAAATTACCCATTTCAACAATGTCACCGCGCGTTCCCCAATCCGCGCACTCAATCCGGTGGCACTTTCTAGTTTCAGGCTTTTCATCGCCCCCAGCGCACGCACCGTTTTTCCGCACACGTGCCGTGCCTTCTCACTCGCCCGATTGCTTCTTTGGCACTGTTGGCTGTTAGTTGTGCCGAGCATAATGCCACCATCAAGCGAGGCGATCAATTGAAAAAACGCGTCATTTCGGTGAGTTATGGGCGGTGAATTGAATTTTCTGCGCACGGAATTAGTAATGAACAGAATGGCGTCATTACAGCTGAATTCGTTCCTGTCTTTACTCATCAATTTGGCTTCCACGCGCGTTGGAAGGGTTGAATTTTCGTTTCACTTGCGCTGGACAACGTTTTTTTCCACAGAGGAGAAAGTGTGTGCAGAGGCAAGCGTTCCGCCTCGAGGAACGATATGTATGCGTTAAGAACAAGGTTGCTTGCCAAGTTTTCCTACAGATGGTGCTAGCGCTTTATTGCATTGGAATCTAGCTTTAAAATCAATGCAGTTTGTGTCCCAATCTCTATTAGTAGTAAAGGCAAAATAAATAAGTATAATAGATGCTATAAGTATAAAGTTGTTGATAGCTTTTGTGAGTAATTTATATCTAGATAAGAGCGACTCGGTTATTAGCATTATTGGAATGTGCAGCCTTAACACCTTTTTTTTCGTTGCTTGTATGAGCCGATCTAGAAATCCGAACAAGACTCAAAATCTTTCAATATAAATCTTTCATTTCGAACATTCCGAGAATCAGTGATCCTCTTTTACTTATTTTCCTTAGTGGCGACTTGATAACTCCTTGCTCCTTAAGTTGTCCTCCTCCTTGCCTTAGATGACTTCTTGCTAAGAGGAGCCGGCCCGTTTGGGAGCCGTGTGAAGACCAACACCGCTATAATGCTGCCTGTTCGAAGAAGCACTTGAAGTGTGTAATTGCAAATTTCAGCATTAAATATCAACAACTTACAAAGCGAAACCGTACCGTCAATTTGATTTATTGGTGGTTAGGAATATCCAAACAAGGCGGTTAGCAATGCATCCAACGAATCGCACCACCATTTTCCTCACTCTAATGACTCTCCGCCGCTTGATGAATTGTAACCATTATTTGTATCTAAATGTACCATCCGACAAAAAAAAAACACCCAAGACACCCCATGTCAATTCCCCCTCATCAAATGGCACCGGGTTCATATTCCGTTCGGTTTATTCCGCGCGCTCATTGACCTTGCGACCCGCGCCACCGGAGAAAGGCACCCCGAAACCGCAACAAAAACAACAACAGTCAATTTAGCGGGCTCCTCTTTAACCGTCATCATTACTCGAAATCTCATACGGTATGTGTGTGTGTGTGTGTTTTCAGCAGCCGGGGGTTCTTCTTTCTTTTTCTTTTTTTGCTGCTTGCCTCCGACGCGTACGCGTCTTCCCATTTCCTGCCGCGCGGTCTCGCGGGCCGAACGTTTTCCCGGGCACGCGGCTCCTTTCTCGGTGGCTCCGAGAGAAACGGAGTGGAAAGTCCATTTCAATGCTAATGACCATTCGGGCGGTGGAACCAGCCGGCCACAGTGCCGAACTCTACGAACTAACTCAAATTACCTGTCGTATCGGATTTATGGAGTGTCCGCCGTCGCAAACGCACGCTTTTCACCTTCCGAACCGGGCGAATCGCCATCGCGCTCGCTTTCCGCGCGGTTCTGAATGACATTTTTTAGCATCACCGCGGCTGACAACCGGGCCTGGGACGGAAATGCAGATGGGACGATGCAATCACGACGGTGCAATACCGCACCGGAGACGGCACGTGACCTTTCCCGGACGGAGAATCGGGACCCGGCGCAACGAAACGATCCTTTCGCCACTCCGATGTTGAAGGGTTCAATTAAAGATTTTCCTACCCCGGCCGCCGCCGCTGCTTGAAGGGCAGCAGCTTTCGTTAGCACACCGACACACTCACTCGACCCGCTTCTTATCGCGCACCGCGCGAAGTGTTCCAAGTGCAGGGCTTAACCCTAATATTGGGCTCAGCATGTGCCTACTCGAGCGTGAGGCCTACTCTTCTTCACGCCGATTTCAACTTTCTATGGCATGGGCGCGAGGGGGCGAGGGGCCGAGCGGGAATACAGTGGTGGGGTCATCAAGGTTGAGGCGGTGCGGGTAGGTTTTAGGACGAACGGAAAATCGAAAGTACTGTACCGCTTCGCACTGTTATCGCATGTGAGCACGGGCGGTTGTACGGTAAACGTAGAGGTTCGATATTGGAATTGGGATAGCTTCAATTAGATGGAAAACATACTCAGCATCCCAGCAGCCAGCAAAAGGCTTGATGGACCAACCTGATCGGTGCCGATCGATGGGTGTGCATAACGAGAACGCTCTCATAAACTTGAATAATGTCCGGAAAATGAAAAGAGATCATCTAACAGTATACGTCATAACATTTGGTTGTCCGAAAGAAATTTATGGCATGGGGACGTTATTATAACAATAGGTGAAAATCTGTACTAAACGTCTGCCTGTACGAGAATCAAATTAATTTGATAGATAGTTCCCTTATCCTATTTTGAACTAATTTTGCTTGAATTTTTGCTTGAAGAAATTCTTTAGGACGATACAATAATTTGAAAAATAATACTAATATCGTAAGCAAAATAAAAAAATCGCTCTTTTTATGTAAAAAAAGATTGAGAGCGCCTTATTTTGAAGTTCAGCTGTTTTGTTATATTTTTTTCATTTTTAAACGAAAATCAATTCACAAATCCACTTGATTAGAAGCTTTGAAAAGAACTTTATCAAGTTCATCAATTTACTTTTTTTAAAGACGGAAAAGTAGCCAAATTACATTGCAATCTGTCTGTGCTTTTAAAATATGAATTGCAAATAAAGTTGATATGAAATTGATCAAATTACTTCAGGCTGATGTTCGTCTCGGATACTCTCCAACATATTCAATATGTAATCGAATATTAATTTAATCATTGCATAAAACGGAGTATACTGAAATGCCAAATAATTTGAAAAAAATGTGTAATAAGTTATGTTTGCCTCATGTAATAAGTTAAGTTTGCTTATTCACACTATAAGAGTGTGAATATCATCACGCTCTGAAGCAAAACATTAAAAAAACAATCTAAACACAAATAATCTACCCAAAAACCAACCTGAAAGAGGACCGTTTTCCTCACCGGCAAGATGATACTGCGCCATACGTTCACACCTGTGTTCATTGCAGGCAGGCCATTTGCACCAGTGCGCTAAACTGCGCACTAATTGGAACGTGCCAGCAATTTGCTCGGCTCGGCTTGAAGGATAAAAACCCCCACCGAACGCAGTATTATGATCGCGAAAACCATTCCAAATCCCGCCGCCAGTAGCAACGCGAGCGAACTGCGGCGTCTACCGGTTTAGGCTTGTTTCTTTCTCGTTCGATCTTGCCCCACCCCTCACGTCGATTGGCCACGGTAAGATGCGTTCTGCAATCTAAACGGGCAGAAGATGCGATCGGACGTACGCAAAAAGCGCAGATTTGCGTAGCTTCCGTAACTACACAAAGAAGGAAGAAAGATCAGCCAGCCATTCGCATCGGCATGGGTAACGTGCTACAGTGGGTAGCGAATTTTACCACCGCAGTGTGTTTTTGTTAAGGAAATATTTCAAACTGTCTTATGGAGACTCATTAGACTTCGTTATGAATGCTTGAACTCGTCATCTGTCAAGTTTAGATTGAAATAATCGAATTGAAATTGACGGATCTTCCCTGTTTCAGTACAGATAACTTGTTTGTACTTCCAGTCCACCTCGTACAACCTTAAAACATATGCTGCCAACTCCAGACGGATACCGTCTGTATTCACACGAGACCGGCCTCCCGAGCCAGCATGTACTTACGTGCGCAGGTAGTTCTTAATTAATTAGCTTCCTACTCTCCGCGCCTCTTCCACATCTCGTTTGCCGCAGCTAGCGGTTATTTGTGCGCGATCGTACCGTTCTACCTTCCGACGCAAACGGAACTGGTTAGTTCCGATTCGAGATGGATAGAACGCAGCGGCTGAGAACCGAACCGGCCGGGTCTTAACTTGACCGATTTTCGTTCGTTTTATTCTCTGATCCCCAGACACATACACGATGGAGACCGTCGAAAACGTCTCCGTCGCTTAACGGATTCCGGATACGTTACAGCAGCGTTACCCCGGCATGGCTGCAGCTGAAAATGTGCCATTACCGGCTATCGGTGTCAGGGAGGCTTGATTACGCTCACCGATTACACACACTCGCGCGGAGGATGTGCTTAAGATGACCGATTCGAAAACGAGCGCGAGCCCGCGGAAGGCACCCGTGAGCCGCGGAAGCGTTTGTTGCTTTCGTGCGTCCCCCCTCGTTTCGGTTTCGGTCTCCTCTACTCGCCGCTCTTAGGCCAGTTAGGCCGTTTTGTCCGAAAACAGTTACCCGGTGTGGCGCAGAAGGGGAAGCAGCGGCTGACTGAGGACGCGGACGGATTCCATGACCGTGGTCAATTTCCGATATGCGATATGCTCTCATGCCCGATCTAGCTCGGGCCGCGTACTGTTGCGCGAAAAAAAAATTTGGCAAAAATGAGGTGAGATATCGATCCGATGATGAGATCGTTGGCAGTCGGGTGGGGGTCTCAGGGAAAGGTTGTTGAGGAGACCGTTCAACGGCCGATTATCGCTGCCGCAATCGCGGCGATAGTCGGTGATCTATTACCGTTGCGTTGTTACGTGCGATCTGTCAAGATGGCTGGCTACGTACAGCGGAACCGAAAACGATACGATAACCGGCGAAAACGGCAAGCTTTTCACTTCCAAAAGCGGAGGAAAAACGCACCCAAACAGACGGTGGCCACTGGTTGTGGGGCGAATTTGTGCCTGAAGTTGCAACAGGCCGGTTTCACGTCAAACCTAGATTGCTCTCGATAGCATTCATACGAGGTATGGGCATAATAAGGCATCATTTTCATCCACTCTTTTTTGGGCAAAAACGATAAACTGGATGACACAATTTTCGCATGCCCCAACTGTCATATTTAAGCTCTCCAAATAGCATGCCATGGAGAATTTGATAATTCAACATTTGGAAGCAATTCCCATTCACAATTCCATTCCGAATACTTTTCATTCATTCTGTAGATCTCCAAAGTGAATAGCACTCTCAAGGTTTCGAAGAAGAAAATATAATTATATCGTAACATTAATAAATAAAAAAGTATAATATCTTTTTAGCATTAAAAGCAAGTGTAAGGTTTCTTAAATTAAAAAGCCTTTTCCAAATACACCAAAAATTCAATTAATTTCAAGCTTCAATACATTTACCGAGCAAATTAAAATATCTTGGTCCGGATTAACAGAAGTCTCATTCTTTTTTGCTCTGCTGTTAGGCTAGGGATGAAAGTAAGATGTGAAATGTTACTAAAAAATGTATTTACTTGTTCTATACTGCGTAGCAAACCTATACTCTTACTGGTCGATTAACGGGGTAGATTTGAATGGAATCTGCCCGTCAAAAAGATACTTTCGCCATACAAAAATTCCAGATTCCATCTGAAACTACATAGTGTAATTGGGTTACAGGTCATAGCGCAATACGACCTTCAGCAACTACAACCAGAGCAAAAATATATTACTAATTAGATGTTTTATACAATTTTTAAACATTTTTTCACAGTTTAAGACAGACGTGGGAACTTGCCATTTTTTAAATGTCTAAATGTTCTCTATCTATCTTTAAATCTAAATCCAACAAATGTGTTCTAATGAATCTATCTATCAGTCTATTTTTGCTTTTATTGCTTGTAAGTTTACGTTTATCATCACTTGGTACTGAAACATAGTTTTAATACGATAGAGATCAAAATTTTGCAAGAAAATGCTACATCAGCAGAAAATACACCTTATCCCGAGAATATCATTGGACAAGCAAAGCATCTAGCTTCGATTCGTCTGCACAGACCATTCCAGATCAAACCGAACTCAATCTTATTGCCCACCAAACAAGGAAACTGTACGCGCGGGTCAATAAAAAAGGAAAGCTACGTTACGCACCCTGATCGGCGTAGAATATCCCCCAATCGAAAGTCGCTCGAGTTGAAAGTGAAACGTCATATTCGTCTCATACAATTTTTTTTTACTGTTTCTCCATAATCACGATAATCACGGCCCGGGGGCATCCACCAAAAGCCAAGCCCGACGCCGTGGTGGTTTGCCCGACACTCGCTGCACTCTCGCTCAACCCAAACCGCGTCGCCCGGATGTGACATTTGATCCGGAAACGCAAAACACCTCCCGCAGCACTCGACCGATCGGCCACATCCGGCCGTTCGGTAATCGACAGTGGAATCGTCGACCAGCCCCTCCTAAATACCACCGAAACGCGCACAAACCGCAACCGAGTGCGAGTACGACGGTAGTTGAAAATATCGCCCGACGATCGTTTAAAGATCTCGCGAATCTTTTCACTGCGAAGAAATGTGATCAAAAATACGCTCCAAACGCTCATTTGCGAGGACAATTTGTGTTGTTGTGTGCGAGTGTGCACGCTTTTACTTTCGCGCCGGGTTCGCTGCCACGAGGTTAGGACACGATTTAACAGTAATGGACGCAGTTTGGCCAAAGGAGGGTATAGAAATGGCACCGCGCTCTGTAACGAGCCGCGCGCCGTGTTAGGTAAAGGAAAATTAGGTAAAGGAAAACCCCGCATCGCGGAGCATCATCGCGGCAATGGAAAAAACGGCGCGATCGGCGCCCATTTTTCGAAAGCCCGCCAGGCGAAATGTGATTGTAATGTAAGATTAATTAATAAACTCATGCACTACCATTCCGATCATTAACCCGGCAGCGACCCGGCGGCTGTCCATTAAACCGAAGGGGATCGCGCCGTTTGCTCCTCCGCACGCGATCTTTTCCGGCTGCATTTTTCCAGCTGCATTTAGCGGAAAGCCCTTGGCTTCCGGGATCGGTCCACGCGGGCGTTCGGAGTCGGCGTTTTCGAAGACGCTGCTCGCAAACCCAGGGGCCAAAAAGGGCTTCCATTTAAAGATCGCTTTGTCCGCGATCTCCCTCTCGGCTGCCTCCGAACGTCCTAAAGGGCGCATGGGCAACGCCAACGCGCTTCTCCATTTTTTTTTTGTTGTTGTTTACCACGATTGTGGCCGCGTGCCACAACCTGGTTCGCTTCTATTTAATGACAAACAAACAATCCCCAGCCTCGGCTTCAGCATTGCGGCGAGAAGGAAGTGCCGTGTTGGTAGCGAGAGAGAGAGCAGCAAAAAAAAACACTAAAGAGTGTTTTCACACTTTCTCTTCCCCCAGTTCTCAGGCGGGTGGGTGGAAGAGGGTGGTATCGGTGTGGCGGGAGAGGTGGAGTTTGAAATGGAAACGCGTAAACGCAACCACGTCGCAACGCTAAACGGCCGATCGCCGAAGGGACGTAAGGGCGCACTTTTGTCAAATTGAAGATCGACCGATCGAGAAGACGCGGAAATGCATCTTTGGCGGTGGCTGCGGTAAACCACTTCCGGTACACATACTTCCCCTCCGGTAATGGCTGACGGGGTTTCGCTACACCCTGCGAGTACATTCTCCCAAGCGAGCCTCCGCTAACTCCGAAACCCCACAGGTGATCTGCATTTTTATGTCATTATTTTATTTGCTCAGCGCAACCGCGTTGCGGCTATCTTTGCGAGGCAGTCCCACGCGTTTTACAACGGAAATTGTACTGTTTGCACGCACGCGGCGACGGTGCGCGGAAGAGAATAAAGATTATCTCTGTTTTGACACCCTCCGGCGCGAGAAGGCGCGTTTGTTCGCAACTTACGACGGTTTTCGGCCGTGGCAGGCAATTTCCATACAATCGAGCACTTTCAGCGACATTTAACGGACGTCGATTCGAGCCGAAAGGGAGATGTTTGTGTTGGGTTGCCAGAGGAAAGAAAGGAAAAACCGCACAAAAGATACAAATCGGATAACTGCCGCAAAAAAAAACGAACAAAAAGTAGCAGGTGAGATCATTTCTTAAAAAGCGAAACGAAGTAAGATACATTAAAATGTGTATTTTCGCGCAAAACAACGGAAGAAAGTGTCAGTTTTGAGATGGACGAAACGGTTTCGACCAAAGAACGTTCGTAAGTGCGCACTCGGTCGAACACAGCTTTATGACTCGTTCTCACCGGGTTCAGGTTCTTTCAAGGGTATAGGTGTTTTATTTTCATATTTATTGCTCAATGTTGTGAAGAGAAATTGCCGGGGTTCAGCGTGAATATTGCATAGTTTATAACATGTATTACACGGGATGAAACTGCTAAGATGCGCTATCTTAAGTGCGTTTTTATTGCAAATTTACTTTTATTTCCAAAACCGTTTCATCGTTATCGAGAAGCACTATCAGAATGTTCTTAAGACAGTCCTCCAGTGAGGGGTCAATGAACCCGGCTCGGGTTCTGTGATTCGAAAACATGGAAACAGGATCCACAGATTAGGGTTCAATAATTGAGAACACCAACAGAATTGGGATCAAGATATCTCATGACTAGATTCCGGATTGGAGTTCAGATTTTTCATTAATTCAGAAATCAGAATGCGTCAGGATAGCGTTTGGGACTGCATTTTAACTTTTAAGTTTCATATTTGACATTTTAGAAATCAAAACTTGGTCTTAAAGACATCATCAATAATAGTCGAATCTGAACCCAGTCGAGGTTGGGATAGAGAAGCTCATTAACACAAGTTTTATTCAAGACCCAGTGCGGATCTGAATTAAAAGATGTATTTCTTTATTTTTTTGCCTTTAATACATGGGAAAAGGAGATCAAAGGATTTGGCCTGAACAGGCGATCTCTTTGGTTGTTTGTGATTCAGTTTTACAAAATGCTTTTGAAACCCTATCTAGTTTTATTCCTATACTTTTTGACTGAAAAGACCACTTTCAATCGAACAAAGTGTTTGAAGAAGACGTATAACTCTAGATCGGATTTCGGAACACATATAAACCCGTATCAACCCGTAAGAAGAGTAGAAGAATTAATGGAAAAACTTCAAGCATAAGATAATGATCTCTGTCAAAAAGATAAAATACCATACAATGGAAAACAAAAGTGTCTCGATTGGAAGCATTCAGCTTTAGCAACATCTCTCTCTCTCTCGCTCAACTCCCCAATCAAGCCCTTTTTGTCACAGCGCACATACTTCACACACTTTCGGAAGCATTTGGAAGCCGGTTCCTTTCCGTCCACGACCCGAGACTTTTGTTCGCCATATAACTGCTCTCTACATTCCCGCGCAAGATCGCAGTTTTGTTGTGATGCAAATTTTGACACAAACTCACA
Organism: Anopheles dirus; assembly: GCA_000349145.1. Lineage (NCBI taxonomy): Eukaryota > Metazoa > Arthropoda > Insecta > Diptera > Culicidae > Anopheles > Anopheles dirus. Next base: position 11,765,432 of record KB672868.1, on the reverse strand, counting down.
CACAAAAACACCAGCGAGAAGCAGGTTAATTTGCACTCCATGCGGGGAGTGCGAAGAATGCAGCGCGTATTGTGCCGTGCTGCGTCGAGTGGTTTTCCTTTTGATTTCCAGCACCACCTCCACGCGGCCAGCCAGGGCAGGGCTGAAGAGCAAAAGCCCTCTCGAAGCTTGGCTCCCGTGGAGCTTTTATGTTGGGCTGTGTTTTCTTCTATCGGCCGTGAGTGCCTTAACATAGATCATAGGTGGTACGCAACGCCAAACTAGGCAACTAGCGAAACGACTAAATCATCTGTTGGGAGAGTGGTTGTGGAGAAAGAGAGTGAGAGAGACGAGAGACGAGCGAGCTTTGAGCATAATCCCACCGAAGAGCGGAAGAGAGCATAATTTCTCTTCGGGCATTGCACGGTGGCTACGAGTTGGCGATCTCATGATCATCACTGCACCCGATCCGCACAGTACCGAGCACACTGATAGTGTACACTCCGTCGGTACTCTCGCCTCATTTTGCAATCATCGTGTGGGGGAAGAAATTACTAGCGCTCCGTCTCGCTCTCGCTTCGTTCGCACCGTTTCGCTCGGTTCCGTGGCGTTATCGGAAGATAAGTTTTTTCTTCCCTTAAACAAACCACCATCATCATCATCATCATCATCATTGTCTTCACCAGCTTCATCATAGACCAGCGCTATATTGCTCTCTCACTCTCACTCACGCTAGCTCTTTCCATCTCGCTCTCTTTATCCATCTATCTCTGCTCATTTCGCACCGTCTTCATCGCAGTACGCTTTTCATTCATCAGCCCGCTGGCCCGCTCGTCTTCGCCCCCTTTGTCCCCCAACCCACCACTCCACCCCCCATGCCCAGCATCATTCGCGAGTTCATTCGTGTTCATTCGCGGGTACGCGCGCGCGCGCCCGCGCGGCAACACCGTTAGACCACTTTTTCCCGCTCTCGCTGCGGGGATTCTTTTCACGATCGCGCCACACCGGAGAAAGAGCACCGGAGCATTAGCGCCATCGTGATCGCCGTCATCATCGTCAGCACCGTCATCATCATCAGCGCGAGCGTCATCGTCGACGGCGTCGCTGACTGCAAGCTAACGGAGCCCGGATCGGGGCGCGTCGGACGGATCCGCACACCGAAAACCCTGGACGGTGGACCGTGCACCTACCGGGCTTTCAGTTTCCCAGCTGTCGTTGGCCCGAGTGCACGTGCGCGCGCCGTTTTGCTCCCGAGCATTTTCCCGCACCATCTCCAGACACTCCAGGAACCAGCCAGCCAGCTAGCCTGTCTTAAGCTGCAACTTACGGTCGTTTTTCTTCGTTCGGCAGAGAACCAATACTTTGGTGTTTCATTTTTTACTATCAAAGGTGTGTATTTAGTGTGAAAAAGTGTGAGTTTTTGAAGAAAAAAAATATAACACACATAGGAAAACAAAATATTAAAGTGGTATTCACCGCATTAAGAACCATTTTGAGGTGAAAACTTCATTGAAATAGAAACGCACCACAGTGTTGTAATTGTGCTGGTCAGTTTCCACTTAACGCGTGTGTGTGTGTGTGCGTGCCCCTGTCTCGGTAATAATTCGTCAAATTGTGCGTCGTACTCCCCCACGATCAGTGCTACCGATCGGTGCAAGCCGAGAACGAAAAAAGAAAATACTCACCGTGTGCTCAAACCGTGTCCGTGCGCCAGAATTGTGGCTAATTAGTTATTCGTTATAACGAGAAACAACAGGCAACGCGTCGCGCAAGGATTATTACGTCCAGGTGATCAACGTACGTACGAGCTCCAACCCCAAAGGTACGTTCGATCACGAATCGCCAGCGATTTGCTAGCGCCAATTGAAAGCAAACGAAAGATTCAAACAAGCACTAACAAGCGACGAACCTGGCGCACAGAACTATCGAACGCACGGAATCTTAATTAATCACCACGTTCGTTCTAGCCCAACGAAGGGCGATGAAAACTGAAAATCAATTGCATCTGCGCCACTGGTTGCGTTCTGTGCGTCCCGTTTAAGATATAATCGAATGGCGATGGTCGATGGGCAGCCGACGACCAATTACAATTATTAATTAAACTTCTTTCGCGGTTTATGAACTCCGAGTGGTTGTTGTAAAAAAAAAACAAAAGCTAATCGGAACACATGTACACGTTTACGCCGCCGTTTAGAGTCGTGCCATAAATCTGGTTCCGCTGCACCTGACCAATAAATCCGACCCGTATCACATCCCCACCCGGGGACGGTTGAACTGTTCGAGGTGCTCTTCCTTCGTGCGCGTGTTTATGGCTCGCATGGCTTTATTTTATAGCCAACCACACCTCACAGCCGGCTCGCACTTCGACATTATCTGCTAGCGATGGGCGAGGAAGTGGGTGAAAAAAATAATCCCGTGATTGCGTTACGATTGTTCTCTTTTTATTGTGTTTTAAAAAGACGGTTTTGTAAACTAACCGCACCCCAGAAGAGTGTGCATCGTGTTCGTTTTGGAAGGGGCAAATGCATCGTGAGACGCACCGCCGTGAGGAAAGCAGGATGCAATTTCCGATTAGCATGCAAAACAGCACGATTTTAATTAAAAACACCCTATCGTTTCCCTGCGCAAGCATAAAGCGTGGTCGAGAATGCATAAATTAAGTATTCAGATCGAACAACCAGCTCCGGCTCGCTCTCGGCTAGGGTCTAGAGCATGGTACAAGCAGCAGACTGGAAGATGAAGTATCATCCCGGCTCTGGAAGATCGATTTTACCTTCCCCTGCTTGCCGACGTCGGTATCGTGCATCATGCCAGCCTCAGAACCAAACCCGATCCAGAATGCAGCGCGTCACGATGGATCTTTTTTCAACCCACTATAGACCAGAAATCGAAGGATCAACGCGATGCGGCCCGATAGCTCTGTTTTTCTCTCCCCCCCCCCCCACACACACACACACCGGCGTGATGCGATCGAACCAGATTCGATCGGTGTCCCTCGGTTTCGTGTAATGCGGCAGAAAATTGACTTCTTCGAGTTCAGGCGGGTTGACAGTGCCGCGAACGAATTGTGGCCTTCCCGTTTCTGATCGTGTCGAATCCGCTTGGCTTGTGCTGGTCCTCCCCGGATTCGATGCAGGGTGGAAATGAAACGCACGAGAATACGCCTCGCAGCGATGAAATTTAACACCTGAACAACAAAGAGATCATTTTGAAGGTTTTTCACTTTGTTGGATTTGTATTAGATGCAAGTTAAGCCTTCTATGATCGCTTCTCTTTCTTATTGAATAGCTTTCTTTCTTATTAATGTTTTCAACGCCTTTCAGATCATTTATGTTGGACAACTTATTGGGTTGTCAAGAGTATTTTTGATACATTTTTCCACCTTAGGAGAGTATCTGAAACTATGATTTTAGTGGATGTTTGTGGATTTTTACGTGTTTTATGTCTTTTTTTTTGTGAAAACAACTGCGCAAAACATGTGCTGAGAGGATGAATCTGCATTGGTTGTATTTTTTATCTATTTTTCAAACACATAATAATGTCTGACGAAGTTCAAGTTTACCATAAATACCGGTCGCTGTCGCGTAAAACGCTGAAACACAACCACAAGCTTTTGTTTCTATCCCACTGGCCATCGTTCAACCTCATTTCCATTTTGATGCAAACTTTCAAGCACCGCGCGGCAACAGTACATAAAGTTTTACATTTTTATACACATCGCCGCTGTTTGCCTAGTGTGGCCGGGGACGCCGGACATTTGTTTTAATGCAATTATAAAACCAAACGAACCTCGAGCCCGTAATAGCACTTTCACTCCCTCGCACGCCACCGGCTCCGGCTCGATTTAGCTCGCTCGGGATCGCCGGCGGAGGAGGTGGTGATAAAGCTGTATAATGCTGAATAACTTATGTTTGCGCGTTGCGCGACCAACAACCTGTGGGGGGGGAGGCTCATTTCGGGCCATCCAAACAGCATCCAGCAGCCGATGGATGCGCTGATTTTATTTTTATACAGCGCCCGCTTTCACCACTTTTCGGAAGCTGTGAATTGTTTTCCTACCCATTCGCACATGGACGCGGTGGCGGTGGGCGGGATGGGAGGAAAGGAAGACAACTGCAGCAACAGCAACAACAACAACAAAAAACCCGGCCACCAGCAAGCTTTTGGCGTATGTAAAACCACACTCATATTGCCATAAAATGGATCATAAATTCGTTCGCGACCGTAAAACCGATTCCGTTTACCGGGCACGCTCTCTCTCTCTCTCGCTCTCTCCCTCTCTCTCTCTCCTTCTCCCACACGTTCACCAAAAGACTCAGGAGCACAAAGTTCACATCGCTCATTTAAAACCTATTAAAACGCTAAGCGTCGGCAGGGATTGGGAATGGGTTCGATTTTTATTTCTCCTCGCCGGATTGACTTTAAACTGGCGCGCACACACACACACACACACGGTGACGTATCGGAAGGTGCAGCAAGTTCTGGCGAAATGTTTTCCCCCTGTTAGTGTGTGTGTGTTAATCGGCTGCGGAAACAATTTCGCGAAACCGGCGTGCGGTAGGTCCGGACTTTTCGGGGCTAGTGCAATCCACTACAATCCCTAAATGAGGTTAATCCCACAAAACGGAGATTCGGCCGTAACGGGGGTAGGAAACGGCTGCGGCCGTCGTTTTGTTTGGCCCGCTACCGGACAATATTGGAATTGTCCCCGATTTATGGGCCCTCCCCCCACCCCAATGGAGGAGAAAAGCATGACACGGTTGCAGCTGCCCGAACAAAACAGCGAAAAAGAAACTCCACCGGGGCGCAAGTAAAGCAAGTACGTGCCCCGGCGGTGCTTTCCGATTTCCGATCGATCTGCTTTCCGGGTTTTTCCTTTCCGGTCATATTTTCCTATGCGCTCCCAATTTGTCCGTTTCGAAGCCGGCTGCGAATTGTTTTCCCGAACCGAATTCGAACCGAACTGACAGCTGCCAACCTAACTACAGTTGGAGGGGGGGGGGGGGGGGGGCAAAAAAAACAACGACCGAATTATAACCTCATCGAACAAATGACGTATGCGCCAACCGGCAACCGGCTGAAGAGAATCTCTCTCCGTGCGAAGAGGGCACGTTTCGAGGGCGATTAGGTTCGTCGCTTGCCGAATCGGCGATCATTCAATTGTCGATTGGCTTCGATTGGCTGCACAGCTCGGTATAACAGTTCTTCAAAGCAAACAAAACGACGGATGTGCAGAAAAAGCAGAGCATCTCTTTTCGTGCCGGGGCTGGGGTGTGAATTTTGTGTGTATGCCATTGCCAGGTCTTTCCGGCTTTCTTTAACGCTGGAACGAGAATAACGCTGACGGTGCTGCGTATTAGATCACTCGGTCACTCGGTGAAGAAACAATTTCGCACATTCGAGAAAGGGAGCGGAGGTGGACAAAAACTGACCCAGATGATGTCAAAAATAACCAAACCCAGTACCAAACTCGCGCAAGAACTCGCGTTACGAGCGTGCACCGATTTTCGTCAATATTTGCCATCGATCCCGCTATGTCGACGGGCTGTTTTTTTTTCGCTGGTGAAAGCTGCAACGGGACCGGGTTGACAGAATTCTTCACGACGCTTGTGTGTGTGCATCGAGAGCAAACCGTGATCAAAACCCCCTGACTGACGTCCACCGAACGCTTTATGTCCGCTAAACATTAGCAAACCATCAAAAATAAGCTACGCAAATAAGGCCCCATTTTGGGCCGAAGAGGTGTTAAATTTTCTGCAAACATCGGCGCTTCTCCAGCCGGACAGCAATTAGGCTTAAGCGAAATCTAAATGAGGCTTGCGATTTGTTTGCCGTGAGTCTTATTAGTCACACACGCACACACACACACACACACACACACACACACACACACACACCCAAACATATTTGCAAAGAACGCCCCAAATCGCCATCGAAAGGAAATGGAAACAAATTAAAAAGCCGCCTTTTTAAATGTTAATCAATTTAACGGCAACGGACAGCGCCATTTGCAGCCGGGCATGTGCGTGCTTTTTTCCCATTTCATTCCGGAATAATTTAACCCACCCAAAAGGGGCAACGGGCGCTTATCTCAATAAGGTTTCGTAATCTTGACCGGGATGGGCGATGTGGGCAAATAATTAAGACAGGAAACGGAGCAAAATCCGTCCGGGTATGATTGTGCGGACAAACGATTTTAATAACGGAACGGGACCGAAGTGGTAATGAATAAAATAAAGGCTCTAAAACGACATGGGAACCGGTACGGCACACGCGTGCGAGTAGTTTAATTAGTCGCGTAAAGAAAACCGCCAACGGCCGATCCATAAATCACTCGCCGCGCATTCGCACATGAGTGAGTTGCTGCGAAACGGTAAGATGAGTTATGCAATTCCAAGTCGGTTTGGAGCACAGCATAGAGTTATATTTGGAAATACAAAACCAAACGTTATGGTAGTTTTAGATTGACAAGAGATTGTCGTGAATATCTCTCCCCACCCCGTTACAATCACAAACACACGAAACACCTTCCCGTCATGGGAGTTTGATAAGCGTGCAAACAGAAAAATGCATCCCGGGTGTAAACAGCCTCCCCGCGGTTTAATCCCTCCGGGAAGAAGGGGAAAAAACGGAACGAAAGATGCTTGACGTCTTAATGTTTGCCCTCGGTTCAAGCTGTCAGACGAGTGTGCGTCTTGTTTGCTTTTCCATCAGCTGCCTGGAGCTGCCCAGCTTGCTGCGATCGTGCAGCATCCCATTAGAAGAGCTTCCGAGCTATTTTCGTTGGTTTGTGCCTACCATAACTTAGGGTTTGAATGCGTTTTTCGATGTGACAAGATACCGGTTGGGAGATAAAACCGTATGTAATATGTGAAGGGGTTATCACCACAAAGGCTGGCATTGTTTTCGATGAAGAAAGATAAGCTTCGTACCGATGGTGAAGATGAGAAGGGCACGGTTAAGTTTAGTGTTGAAACTATCAGATTTGACAGAAGCATCACCTCACTAGGTATAAATACTAGGTCCAGGTGAAAATTAGATCTTACAACACTAAAACGACGGCAGTTTATATACAAAAATACTAATCTACAATGTAATCTCATCATTCTACAAAGTACATATTTGCTTCGAAACAGCATGATCCATTCGAAGCTAATAAACTGTTTTCTACTTGAGAAACGCGCTGATAATTGTCTATTGTCCAATAATTTGATGTTAAAGAGGGCAGTGGTGAGTTAAAAAAATTATAAAAAATAGTAGCTAAAGCACAATAAGTTATCTATCACATACAATCCAAAGGGTCAAAGTTTTCCATGATTTTAAAAAGAGTTATAAGGAAAGTTATAGAGAAATCTGAAGAATATGGTTCATTCAATTCTATAAATATTTTGATCGTTATGTGACATTGTAGAGTATGGATCACGTCATATTAAATGTCATTTTTCGTCTGGAGTATTAGTGTCAGACCTCAGGACGCGTTGAATAATCCATTGTTAGTGAATAATTTAAAGGGAAAATTAATTTCTTTTCGCAATTTAAAACCCGCACCGCCTACTTCGGTTCGGTTCGGAATTAAAACAAACTTCAATCAAACATTTATCACCCGTGGGAAATCTCTGTGCGCTTTAAAACTTCAGGCAGGACTCTCTTTTCTCCCAGCGCCGCAAATGTCATCCGGGATGGATTCACGAACGCCCGGAATGGGTTCCGACCGGCCGGCTCGACGAAAGCTTTATGGCTTTATGATTTATGCAAGCTTCCATCCGCTCCCATAACCCATTCCGAACGAGGCCTATCCGATTTGTCTGCCCGCAGTGAGATGAGTCCCGGTTTTCCGGGGGAGGGGGTGGGGGGAGGGTCGGGCAGACTTTCGGTTTTTCCTCCACCACAATCCGGCAATGATTATCCCTGCGAGGCGAACGAACCACCCACCCACCACGGTGCACGGCTGTAATCATGATCATCATGATCATAAAATTCATCTCACCCAATTCTGGCCGATCGCTTGCACGGCCGATCCGGGCGGTTGGTTGCGTACCGGCAAGCCTCCCCCCCCCCCCCCCAATGGAAACGCCAATTTTCCCATCCCAAACAACCAACCCAAACCCCAAAACGCCAAATGCCAGCCAGCACGGAAACTGCACGGAACGGCTGAGAGCTGCGAAAACCAACCACTCTTGGGCTTGGGGAAGAGCGAAAACTGCGATCTAATTGCGCTTCACCCGGCGCAATTGACCGTGTGGGGGGAGGGGTTGTTTTCCCCCCACTTTTCACCTCCCTCATCGCTTCCCGATTGATGCCCGGCAGGCTGCGAAACGATCGCAGCTTTCGGAGCCGGATTGCACCGGATCTTATCAGCCAGCGATACCTTCGCGGAAAGGCCATCGACTTTTGGACTCTGTTTTCTGAAACGATCTATGTGGTTTTCTATGAATGGTCGCGGAAACAGCAATTCGTTTTTAATATTTAAAAAATATTACAAATTAAATCAAACTATAAAGCTATAAACAACGAAATCGTTCATAACTTCGACCATCATAACTTCGATCCCCGAGTCGATTAAATAAATTCAACATTTCCTGCTAATTTTCTCACCCAACTCGCTCCAACTAGCCCGAAACCTCACCACCGTGCTAACGAATCGATTACGGAACGCGATCCCACTGCAACCCACTTCCCATCGATCGGCACCGGCCGAGGGACCCAAATTTACGAGCTCATTCGAAATGATGCTCGACTGCGGCGCGGCACACGAAGAAACGCATATTTTACGGCCCTCTTGACACCTGCTCTAGTGGAGGTTTTCCACTCCCATGGACATGGGGCACACCGGTTACAAGCACCCCGGAACAGGTTCCACAGCACAGGCGGTGGAAATTCTTCTCCAAACCTCAATTTGTATTTGATCGTATTTATTCCAACGCCACGTCGTTCTCTGCCGGGTTTGTTTATGGCCCCGTGTTGATGTGATCACCTGTCGGGCGATCCCGTGTCACGGGCCTCTTTCCGCTCGAATCGATTTGAATTTTATATCCCGAAAAGTGGAGAAAGTGTTCGGATCCTCGGGCAGGCGCCAGCGGAAGCTGTGAAGAAACGATCGTACGTAAAGCGCACTCCGGCTACCGATGGGCGTTTAAGACGCTCGTAAAGTGTGCGTGTGTGAGTAGCGGTCGTTAAAAAGTGGAAACACCTTCCGAACCTTCAAATGCAGCGTGGTGGCCTCTTGACCGAGAGTTTTTGTTTTGTTTTGGAGAAGCCGATCTTTCACGTAAGGAGGCTTCTTCCTGACGGCTACTCCGCTGTTTCGAACAGGTGCCATATATCTTTCTTCCGCGGTGCGTTGAGGATGTGATTTATTACCCTGCGGTGCAATGAAAGTAGCCTGGTACTTGGTGTATCTTCAGCGTCTTCAAATGTGGGTCGAGCAGTGCCTTTGACGCAGTTTTTGAAGAATTTCAATTGAACTTACTTTCACAACAATGCTAACCAAAACAGCATCATTTTTCATCCGCTTCCATGAACAAGAATAGGAAAGAAAGAATTAATATCAGTCTAATAATAGCCGGATCGCTTGCGAAACTGGTAACTCCCTGCTGCCCTTCGGTACGAACGCACCACTCACGTCATAATTAATAAGGTGAATGAGGAAAAACCTCATTCCGAAGCCGATCTTGCGCACACAGCGCCCTAGTACGCACCACGTTTGGGCGTGGGTGAAAAACCATCCCCCTGCTTCCCCAATTAAAAGCGTCTGCAACGTGTGAAAATGGGGCGTTTTCCGGTTGACCTAGCGACCGTCCGATCCGTCGATCGCGGTGTGTGTGTGTGTGTGTGCGTGCGGGTGTGATCTACAATTTTCGGGGTGTGTTTGGGAACGCACCATGAACTATTTTCCGGCTGTGTGAGCGTTTTTTTTTTGCGCTTCGTTTCATTCCTTCTCTCGAACACCTCATGACCCAGCGTGACTGTTTCAGTGAGCAGCAGCGCGAGCGCACGCGGTTGAGCATAATTAAAGAATAGAAATTTCCCTACCTCGCGCAATGCTGCACATTGAATTGAATGCACACAGCCCCACAGTGCGCATTGAAAGCCTCCGCCACCTGACATGCAGGAGGTAGTTTTGAAAAAGGCACAAAAAATAGACCTCTTCCGGAAAAGGGGGCCAACGAGCAGCGTGCCCTGGGTTTGCTTCTTGTCGAACGAATAGCATAATCGTAGAGAGAGAGTTTTAATACAAAAAAAACACTTGATCCAGTTCAAAGGGAGCACGCATTAGCGCACGCGACAATTGACAGTCTGGGTACAAAAACTTGCCGACAGATGGCACCACCACCTAAGCTTGGTGGCGCCTTCTTCTGACGCATCTTGTGCACAAAAAAGAAAACCCCCAGCGTTTGCTCCAATCAATTCGTTTCATCGGCCCGTAGCAGCCGGGAGCGAATATGCATACGCGTGCCCAAACGACGGATCGGGAAGAATCATCGCCAAAGTGGACGCGCGATTGCGGATCTTGGCAAATACTCGCGCTGAGGGGAACCCCCGGGCGAAATGGGCCGGGCTGGACTGGGAGCGGCAGGAACCAAACCTAACAGCCGTGAGCATGACAAGTCAATTAAGCAACTGGAGTACGCAAATGGATCTCTCGATCTGGAATAGTGACTCTGGGCGTCTGGATATAGAGAGAAGCAGAAAAAAAACCCGATCGCAGATACGCTTCAGCTCACGCACGGTGGCGCGAGTAAGGGAGGAACGCATCGGAACGCGGCGGAAGTAGCGATTTGGTTTGATGTGTTACTTACGTGGTGACTACCCGCAACAACAACAACAACAACGCCAACAGCAAAAAAAAGGAGAACAGATTGTTACAGCCGGTTCCGTGAGGTTTGACCTGGAAAAAAAAATGCGTAGAAGATCCCATTTAGGTCGGGCGGCTTCGAACCAGGAGGCACTCGGCCTGGTGGGCTTCGCGAGGCGTTCGACGACTCGCGAAAATGCTATCTGCAGGTAAATCAGTCAAATTGCTATGCCTTGAAGACGAAGACTCGAAGTCGTGAAACTTAGGATCGCTTTACGTTTCGGACGTTAGCTCAAACCCTTTTACACTGGGATTGATTAAACTGCGAATAAACTGATCAACGGATATGGAAAGAGGCAAACATATTTTATACCATCATTTTTCATATTTCATTGAGATGCTGGAAACTTGTCTTTAATCGTTTTGCCTAGATGTCAGCATAAAAGCTAATGCTAAAGCTAAAGGCTAAGCTAACAGAACATCCTAGTATTCATAGTACTCCAATCTTAAACTATAACAAAACAGTCGGTTATTGTATAAAAATCAGAAAAATGTTGATAATCATCAAAATGCAATAAAAAACTTAAAAAGGATCATAATATAAAGAAGGAAGAAGAGTAAAACTAATATCCATATGTAAAAGCAATGAAACCAGTAGATTTACATAGTAAATCGCTGAAAAGCAGATTTGCTTAATAAAAGGATATAACAAAAGACCTTTCCCAAAAATGAAGATAACAAACAAACAAACCTGAAAAAAAGACAAAGCAAATAATAATGCTCTTATGGCTTCAAACATAACTATACGATATAATGCAACTGAACTCAAATATGCAATAGAAAATGGTAAAATTGCTCTTATTTTGGAAACAAAACATGAACTAAGCATCAGAGACAATCTCAACCCAACTCAAACAGCGCGTCCAAATCTAAATCACTGAAACACAGTCATAAAGATATCCATTTGGAACGCCTCCCTCACACTTCGGATGGACACGCGCTCGGAAACAATCTAAACGAGTGCCATTCCCACTGCGCTATCCGCGAACAAAACGTCCCAAATTAAAACATAACCTCCACTTTCGCCCTACACAATCCGCCTCTTTTCACTCATTACCTTATCGTAATGGCATCGATAAACGGTGCGTTTTGACTAGCGCCGCAGTGGCCCGGCGACACCCGGCTCGATAAGATCGGGTCAGCACAGAATGACTGTTCTCTTTCGCTCAGTCGACGGCGAGCGAACGTTCTTTGCCATCTGCTTCGAATCTGCCCCACCGTGATCTCGCCTCCATCACACAATAACGCTTCTCAGCGTCATCATCATTTTTAACAGCAGCGCACTAACCTATAATTTCGTTCTCTGTTTACCTTTTGTCTATTTCGCTTGCAGATCCCAGCCTCGTTCCGTCGGTGGTTTGTTTGACTTGGCTGCCCCCCCCCCCGGAGAGAAGGAGAGGCAACGCGACTTAGCCCGCCCGAGCCCGAGATTTTGTTTTTCATTATTCCACCCACCAAATCCATCCCGTGGGACAATGTGGAACTGTTAGGCGCGGTTGGCATCGTGTCTGGAGTGTTTCGTTAAAGCTGCACCGTACAAGAAAGAACGTCCATCGCACATCCCGCTTCCGTCTGGCGCGTTGCAAGGCGGAGAGTATAATTACCGAGTCGTGAAAAGTGTCATTCCGCGTTGCGCTGATCTTCGCTCTGATCGGTATCTTCCACATCAACAAAAAGGAAACTGTACGAAATGGTGACCTGTCAAAAGTGGCTGGTGGCGCTGGTGAGCTTGCAGTTGCTGGTGGTGGGAACGTTCGCGATTCCCTCGCCGGGCAACTCGAGCCCGAAGCAGCCGGCACCGGAGGATGCCTCCGATGTGACGGTGCAGCTCGACTCCGACACCGGTGACGATCGCGAGCTGAAAAGTGACGACGACGGGTACGACTTTCTGTCGATCGATCAGCTGTTCCTCAACAATCCGCAGTACCGGCAGCTGATCAGTGATCTGCAGGCGCACACCTTCGGCAGTAACTGGCGCCGGAAGCGCGATGTGTCCGAGAACGAGCTGCCGGAGGCGTTCCGCACGGACGAATCGGTCAGCTCACCGCGCGCATCGACCGTTCCGACGACGACGACGACGAGCGCGGCCTCCTCTACGACTTCCGTGTCATCGGCGTCGAGCTCCTCAACCGAGGCGCTCGTGAGCGATGTGCAATCGACCCGCGACATCTCCGCTTCTACGACCTCCGATCAGCCTAAAGCGGCCGCCCTGACCAGTACTTCCTCCTCCAAGTCCAAGGAATCGCCCAAAGAGGTAACGAAACCCTCAACGGTCGCTTCGACCAGCGTCACCGGTAGCAGCAGCAGCAGCAGCACGACAACATCGACCGCAACGTCCACAGCGGTCCGGGGCAGCTCAACCGTCGCCACCAGCGCCGCGTACGGCTCGTCCGGCTCGACGGAAGTTCCCGGCGCCGCGCGCAACACCACGCTCGAGATGACGACGGCGGCCGCACCGATCCGTGCCAGTACGCCACGCCGCCTGTCGCACAAGAACGGCTCCAACAAGAACAAGAACAAACTGTCGGCCGCCGCGGCACAGGCTGCACAGGCCGCCAGCAAGCCCACGCCCACCGCGGCCGTCGGACCGAGCACGGTCAACGTGAACAAGGTCAGTGTCAGCAGCAATGCGGTGGCCAGCAGCAGCAGCAGCCAGCTCACCCAGCAGACGCCACCGGCCGTCGCCATCCCAGCGCCGGAGAACGGAACGGCCGCCGGACCGGCGGCGGGCAACAACAAAGATAAGGTAAGTCGGGCGGGCAATGAGATGGCAACTTTAATGGTGGTACGCCTCCACCAGACAGAGTGGCTTAATCGGTTGAGCTTATAACCTAATTTCGAGCCTGCAATTCCCGAGAATAGAAAAAAAAACCAATGTCGCAAAGTTCCCGCGCTCCAGATGCGACGATGAGCTGTCGAAAACCCGTTCAAATGGCTCGTGTCTTGAGCTGGAACAAAGCGGGACCTGTGTCGTAATGGTGTTTCTCACAGTGACAGTTTTTAAGGTTCCGAGAAGTTTCCGGTACGACCTAAGCGACCAGAGACATTGGTTATGTAAACCTAACCTCAAACTCTTTGCTACGCTCGCTCTCGCAGTAACTATAAACATCTCTTCAAGAGACACCTCATAAAATCAAATAGCATTATTGCTTCACTTAATCCCACACGATAGCTAGAACGACGTAATACTCTTTGCGACGCCTTCTCGTCCACAATAAACTTCCCAACTAATTGCCAACACCCAGTGTCCGGTGTGCTAAAATAAAGAACAAATCAGCAATCCTCACCTAGATCGGCCCGAAGTAGGTTAGACCCAGTGCGCTATGGGCGCGCTATTGGGGCAGGAAATTTATGACTCCTGCTACAATCCTGCTTCGAAGAAAGTTGTATCTCGCCGCAAGTCCGAGTGCGAACCTCTCGAAACTCGGCACAAGTGTGTTTGCTTTTGCAAAGGCCCCATTTAAACCTGCTACGGACGAAAAGCGCCCCAGCTAACCGGACAGGCTGGTCGGTGTGTATGCACGGGACAGGGTAGAGAGTAGAATCTCGGCTAACTGCAAACAACGTTTCGACAGTTCCAGTCCATCCCTCTTTCAGCCTACGTTAGCCGTATCGAAGCGGTTCCTTAACGGTTCATGCGGGTGAATGCGAAAACCGATGCGCCCAGCGCCTAGTTCTTAAGAACCAGAGTTGAGACAAAGCTTTCGGGACGCCGGAATCATCGTTAGGCCCTTACACGCCGGCGGAACGATTGAAATGCATAGCTGCCCTACCCTGGCTGGTGGCTCTAATGTAGCGTGAATTAATCAAGAAGCTGAACCCGGACCGGCACGGACAAGCCACTTCCCGTCCCGTACGGACAGGACTCCACTCGCAGGCGCCCAAAGGAGAGTGCCGCCATCGCCAGCAATCTACGATACGCTAATTAATCGACCGCATTTAAGGGCACCTCCGGGACAACTGGCAGGATCGGGAAGAAGGCGATAAATCTCCCAACTGACGGAAATCTGATGGGCACGGGGATGTAGAGCCAAGCAGCACACATCAATCGCCATGATCTATTGAAGCGTTATCACACCCACGGAGATCAGCGCTGGTGTGCATGTTCGAGTCGCACTTTAGGCCGCCGCGAATGTCTTCCGCATCGCGCCACGGAAATGACGGCAGCGAGCGATAATGAGCCGTAGGCGTGTCTCGCCGGGCTCCAGAACCCTTCTGCCGGAGTTCTCGGCGAGCGCGAGATTTACGGCGGCGACTTTTACTGGTTCCAAGGGCAATTTGTACGCACCGCGGACCGTTAGGCTGTGGTCAGTCTGTCCCTACGCCCTGCGCCGGGCCGGTAGCGCAGTGAATTTGTGTCATTCGGCACCCTCGGCAGGGGGTAAGTGTCCAGAACGGGCCGGCTGGAGTGGGTCGTTATGCAAAACACGCTACGCTACGCCCGTAACCGCGTAACCGCAGAACGCATAGAATTTACCCCATGACCAAGAATGCTGCGACAGTTATCGGTTGCTCCGGGCGGGCCGGTACGATGCTCGCTGCGCTGGGTCAACAACAAGATCGCCGGATCGTTAGATCATCGTTACGTTCTTGCCTGAGTCTTGCCAGCAAACAACATGTCCACAGTTGACGGAAGCACCGGTTGATTACGTGTTTTTTCTTGAACGATGTGCTGATATAGATTTATGGCAGACGTTTCATGGGATACCTTTAAAATCTTCCATAAACATTGTTATTATCGCTGTAAGTTATTGCTTAAGCTAGAGCATGCTTATTAGCCAAGCTTTGAAACTATCTGGTGTGAAAGCTGATAAAGATATTAAGAGGAATAGCTGAGTTCTTCTTGAGTCACTTACGGTGTAGAATTAGAATGTTTTGATTTCTACAAACTCATCTCATTCCAGTGTGTTGGATCGATGGGTGATCGTTCGGAACCTTGCCTAGCAGAAGTCTAGAACCATTCCAAACATACCGTTAGGAAGGAGTTCAAAGATCTCCATCCAATCTTGACACGCTACCGAACACATCAAATCATCTTTTCTCTCAAAATTCTACACCTATCCAGATCATACGCCAGAAAAATATTCTTCTTTATCGACGTACTCCTTTGTCAAAGCGTTACGAACGTTCCTCGATGCCCGATTTTCTCCCCGAGTGCCATGTTCACATCTTCATCCACCTGCTTTCGGTCAAACCGGCGCAAATCGACCACGGCCATCTGGAAGTATCACATCCGCGAACCGTGAATTTTCCGTCCAATTATCGCCTGCTGCCTCAGAGGTGTTTGCGCGTATGTGTGTGTGTGTGTGTGTAAACAAACGAGCCCAATCTGAAGCCACTCTACTTGGCCCTTGGTCAGACATTAGCCACCCGATCAGCTTTGGGTGCTAGCATACGCATTTGCGAATCGGCCCCAGAGCCGTACGTAATTGACCAAGAACTGGACGCCGACCGGATTGGGACAGCACGAAGAGTGACCCCGGAGGACCCACGGTCTACGGTACCACCCCTAATTGGATAATGATCGGCTACCCACCGAAGGCACCGACCGTGGTGGTGTTGGTGCCGACAGAATCACATTAGAATCATTAGATTCTCTCGGTTCCGGCGGGGCGGCCACATATTCCAGACAGTCCAACACGAAGAAAGCCGGGGATGCTTTCCTGGGCTCGCCTCTACGACGACGTAGCATTAAGCCCCGAAACGAAATTAAGCCATACCCGTGTCCGCTCTGGGAGATACCGGGATACGCTACGAATTAAATTTAATTAAACAAAATTGGATGATCTAATCAAACGTGCAGCGGCACCGTCGTCGCAGTCACAGCATCTCGTGTGTTGGGCCGTAGCGGACCAGACAAAAAACGGTTCATCAACGGGGAGACCTCGATTCGACGAGCCAACCCGGAACACCCGGAGACGAACCACTACCCAGCGCGGGCTCATCAAGCCGATCGCACCGATAGTAATCTCCCGTATCAGTGCACGCTAACCGCACGCTGGACCGGCCGACTCGATATCGATCCGGCACAGGATACAGTTACAGGCCCGATCGCGGCATTGACAGTTCACGCCCGCCACTGGCGGTAACGTTTCCGGCACGAAACCGCGAGCCGTCTGCAGCCCCAAAGTCCCCAAAGACAACTGGGACGCTGGCACCGTTTCGGTAGCGTCTCACGAACCCACCCCGGGCTGACACACTTCACACGCCACACGGGTTGAGCATAAAATTTGACGTTTATCATAAACGGGCCTACACGCTCCCTGGCCCGGAACACAGAACGAAGTGCTCACGATCTAGTTTTTACGACTATTACGGTCCATCAAAATCGCACTCTTTTAATTATTTCATTTTGTACGGCCTGCCTGGCGCAGTGTGCATTGTGTTCCGTGGAAACGTTGGACGAACGTGAAGCGAGAAGCGAGATGCAAGCGAACCGATTCTCATGGTCGGTGTTCTGTAATGCGCTTACGTTTTTTTCCTTTATTTTGTGTGTGTGTGTGTGGCATGACATACAGTTTACTGAACCCGCCGGTTCCTGTTTGCTCATCCCGTCGTGAATGCGCTTAAATCCCGTGGAACCGTAACTCGATTATGCAACTCGCAAATGGTCACTCTTCGTTTTATGATAAATGGTAGCATTCCAGCCCTCTTGGAAGCGAGCATAGCTTGGTTTCGGTGTAAAAATAGATGCGGCCGAAGCTTTTAATTTCTATTTCTACGCTGCGAATCGGTTTACGATCGAATACTCTCTGGTCGATGCGGGTAATCGGTGTACATAAATCGAATTGATATTGAAGACCGCACTGAACCCGCGCCGCAGTCTGTTAGATGGCTTCATCGTGAGCCTCGAAGCGTCACGAAGGTCGCCTGCCGTTCTCGCCCGTTGGATCGCTCCTAGAACGCTCCGCCAAACCGGATTCCGACAGGCAGCCGCCCGTCAGACCAGTTCCGAGCCGGCTGCCCGTTGCAACATCAACCGCTGTGCGCATCAACGCCCGGTTGTAACGAACGCTTCAGAGTGGCCGTTCTGCAAGTGATCGACATACCGCCGGGCAGGATAAGTTTGCAACGTGACGGCATCTCGACCACTAATAGTCGCCCGAGTGCAAATTAATGTGCGCTGTTGCACAGCGGGCTGACGGACGAGCCGGAATCGGATCGGAAGAAAAACGATGTTGCGCAATCTCGAGCTATCTGTAGCTGCTTCTGTGTGGTAGTGAGAGTTACGTCGCGTTTGCAATAAAAAAAAATTGATTTATCTGACAAACGTCATTGCCTACAGCTCCTTCTTCAAGATGCGATCATGTGCACCACTACCGCACACAGTGCAAGAGGAGCCTTCCCATCGCACAATTAATTAAGTCTAATGGCGACAATTACAGCGACTTCCCTTTCGAATTCGATCGCTTGCACCTCGCAGCAACACGCATCACACTCGGTGGAATAGATGTTTCGCTCAGGTGAGTTGTCGGGGTGGAAAAATTGATTCTTCTTTCCCATCATGTTGGCTCCTGACAGCGTAATGGCCGCTTGTTTGTTGCTGGTTCGGATTGATTTTTGCTGGAATTTTAATGTCGCATGCTTTTTTTTTTTTTGCTTTACTTTCCGAAAGCATCCTCCTGGTGCTTTGACGCACGAACACGCTTCTTAGAAACGTGCGCGGATATGATTAGCAATTCAAATGGCAAGGAGAGGCCCCGGATACATTTCTCTCCAATAATTGTTCCCACACCAGCGACGGGCAGATGCAGATGTGACGATCGCGTCACAACCGACCACGTCGGGGACGATGATGATAGTAATAATAAGCACACGGCCAGACCCAGATGATTTATGTTTATCTACAGCATAACCGTTCGGGCAGGGGCTGGCTACTATACCACACCTAGACCAGCCCTACGATCGATTAACCCACACACGATCACACGACACGACCACGAGAGGCGTTCGTCACCTACCCAGCGTTCAGGTCTTTCCCTACGCAATCTTCGCGATCGCTTCATTGAGTGTCGCATGGAGAAAAAAAAACCCTCAACGATACGCGCTCCACGATACGCGGTGGCGAAAATTGGAACCGTTACTGGCGTTGCCGGTGCGATCGAAATTAAACTTTAATGATGATTGTTAATGCCCGGGCCGGCCGGGCAAATGATGAGAACCGTCGCCATGATGGGCGTCCCACCTGTTCCATCGCGCAAGTTGGTTGCAGACGGATACCGGATCGGTTTGGTTCACACCTTTGTGGTGCGAACTTTAGCCCCACCGGAGAAGGTACTCTACGGGTACTTCAGAAAGGAACCCAAGGAAATCATCATGATAGTGTTTCTGATGGGTTCACCGAGTAGTACCAAGTGGAAGTAGTCTGTATATTAGCTTTTTTTCTTCTCTGTGTTGTACACAAACGGAACAGAACGACACAGCACAAATCAATTACCGCCATCTGCAGCTTACTGATGTGATCTCCTCCACCGGCAGCCGAGCGGGAATGGCTGTAATTGAAAGCAAAAAACACGCTAGAAGATTCTGCGACAGTACAACAAAAAAAACGCCATAAAAGAGAGGAAATTGCCTACCAGCGGAAGTACGAGTGCGCTGGATCCGTTCGTGCTACCGGAAGATCGTTGTTCGATGATAATTTTCTCGCGTCACGTCTGGCATTTTTTGCGCACAGAAATCACTTCTGCTGCCATTTGAAAGAAGTGACATTTTTATGGCAGAAGTACTCAGGGAAAAAGATGCTCCCAGAACCGGCTGATCTCATCGTTCGCGTAACTGGGAAGCATTCGCAACAGGCCATGATGCTCTGTCTGTGAGCTCCATTCGGCATGGCAACCAGACGGTTAGAACGGCCTGCTGGGATATTGTGTAAAACACACCGAAAAAAACAGCAATCTCCCAACAATCGTAATCGAATTTATGATGGTAGAATAAAGGGTAGCGGTACGTGAAAATTCGTACTCGCCAAACAAGGAAAAATGACTCTAACTTCCACCACAAGGCCATTGTGGTCCGTCCGTACCATTAAACTGTTGACCCACAAATGGGTCGAGGAAGAGACCAAGCTGCAAGCTGCACGCGAGACACGGCCGTAAAGAGGAAAAGAACAGCTACCTGCCAAAACCCCGTGCCAAATAAAATCTCGATCACACTCGCCACGCAATCACACAGCCGGAGCCTTTGTTCGGTTTGGAACGGTAATTAAAATGAAATGCCCACTCCATGCCAGGGGGGCCCTCGGTGTGAGCAGAACTCGATCATTCCCTTGCTGAGGGTGCCGGTTCTGCCGGTGCGTTAACGATTGTCTGGGAGGCAGAAGACAACCGCAAAACAACGATCCACCACATTCCGAGATACGTCTAACCCACCGACCGAATCGAAATCTCCCAGTGAGAAGTTTAAGAAACTTCAGAACAACCAGCTTAGGATCTTGTGGAGCGGCGCTTCTTTTCCTACTGCTGCTCGCAAACGCTGCAAATAGCGCGAAACTGCGCGGCCGGCTCTATTGTTTACGCGAGCGCGGGGTGGGATAAATATTTACGACGACCGTGGCCGATTGGGCCGTGGCGTGGCGTGGTCAGCGCATCAAAACAATCGTACGTAAGCGGAACAATTATTTCCACACCTTCTTCGCCGCGTGAGCGTGCGCGCGCTCGCGAGCGCGATTAGGATTTGGGTCAGTTTTGTGGTGCCCGAATCCGTTATTGCCGTTTGCCCTTCTGCCCGAGCCGGCGGTTTCGCACGTTACGTGGCGGTTCCGGGCAGCAGTTAGATCATAACGCTGACCTCATAAGGGAAGTATTAATATGCTGAGGGATTTGTTTTGGCTTTTTTTGTTTGGGGTCCCGTATTTAACAGATGTTTTTTTCAACAATTTACGGTTTCAAATCGATATACAGGGGGTAAAAGGTGTGAAGTACTGATGTATTAGAAGAGCAGAATTGAGCCGGCGGGAGATTTTTTGTATTTTTATACATTAATTACTAACATTAACATGCGTTTGTTACAAATTAATGAGCAATTCTTTTACATGCTTCGTGCAACGTGCATTATTCACGTTTATATGCAACGAGGTTCGTTTCTTAGATTCTTTTTGGAATGGATCCACATTGCAAGTCGATTGTTTCATGACTCGTTTTGCAAGTCAATTCTCTTCGACAGTATCTGACACTTTTAATATTCTATTTGACATTAAAATATATTTGTATCTATTTTTAATTTGATTCGTTATGTTTTTACTGGTTTTCACTGTTGTTTACTCTTTCTATTACTCTTTTAAAAGTTAAATTAAAAAAAGTAGATTTTCGACTCTTCGAGTTGTCTCTTTACAAGCATAGAATCGAAAGAATCGAAATTTTAATGTATCGTTTGAAAATGGTGAATAATTCACACATTATACACGAATTTACAGAACTTCAACACATGACTTTAGTAAGCAAAAAAACAAGCGACGAACCTTTTTTTATATAGTCAATCCATTTGAAATTCCGAACCAACCAATTTCATCTTACCTTACCCAAAGAACTAGCACCGCACAAAATCGAAAGCAAAACAGCTTCCCGGCTAAGCAAAGCACGTGCAAACTTCTATTCGCACGCTAATCCCAACGACACGCGTCCGTTAGCTGGCTTACTCAGCGGCCGAAAGGCTCGCTCAGAACCGTTCTCCGGCGCGATAAAACGGCATCCGAATCGAACGGAACTAGCGTTCGGTATACGCCACTCACACACCGACAGTTTTGTTATTCAATTCCTTTCCCAGATCGAAACGCTAGCCGGTCCGCCAGTCAAAAGCTGCATTTTATGCTTCTCCGCGCGCGCGCGCGCGCGCAAATCAAACAAATTTTGACGCTCGCACCCCTGCGCGCCCGAAACGCAAGCCCGAAGTAATTGAGTCATGAAAAATGTAAACCCCGCCGGCCCCGGCCGGGGTTTGTGTTGATTTTCCTCCGCCGGTCTCCACACACGCACGTATCCGGTTACCGCCGGTAGCTTTTCTCCGTTCTGATGCATTCCGCCGTTCGTTCTCGAGGGCAGGCATTCCCGTTGCTCAGACGGGCGGCCGGGAATAGGTTTGTGGGTCGATTTATCCAAACATCCCAAAAAACCCTTTTCTACGTTCAGTGAATGAAAAAAACAACCCTCCACCAGCTCTTCCTAACTGTGGTGATTATCGTTTTAATCACCACTCTACAAATTAACGGTCCCACCGTCCCAATGGTGCCGGCCGTGATGTACAACAGATGAGGCGTACGGTTGGTTGCACTGCGTCAGCCCAACATTCGGTGTGGCCGCTTCAGAAACTGGGGGAAATAAATGAACCGAACCGTCGTCTCGGTTATGATTGCTTCAATGTTTTCTTTGACACAAACCGTTCCAACGTTTGCTTCCCAGGGTGAATTAGCATAAAATATCGACCAGAAGGTCAGCTTGAGAGGCGCCTTTGGGTTGGCCAGCTCTTGACCACGGACGTGAGCCGATTTTTCACTCCCAAAGGGCCGAAGGGACACTGTTACCGTTACCGTGAGAAGTCGTTGCCTGATAGCGATCGACCGGGTGTGTTTGCATGCGCCCAACACAACTCGACTCATGCTGTGTCAAGCGGTTCGCGGTGCTTAATCGAAACGCATTAGGCGCAAGGTCCGCTGCACGCGACCGAACAACCGACCCGGAGGAGATTATCGAGCGAAATTGATCGCACTCGAATGCCGTCTCCGGCCCTGTTGAGAAACGGAAAGGCAAATCGGCTTTTCTATCGTTCCACCCACGAAGCAAAGGGACGTACTCGAGTTCTCTGATAGGAAGATAAATTTTACCAACCCTTCCATTGTTGCAAACACCCGCAACGGCGAGATCCGTACGAGCAGCACGCAATCTAATGACCTGATTAGGTGGTCAATGGTGGTTTGGGGGATTTTTTTTCCATATACTCCACCCTATCGCACCGAAGCCATCTATTTTCCACTTCGCGGTTCATTTGAGACAAAACCACACGTGTACCATCAACTTTCCTACCGGACCGATGGATGCAATTGCGGTCGGGTTGCTATTACTCGCACTCGGAAAGATAGAAAGAGAAAAAACCGTCGAACTGGATCTCACCCACACCCGAGCGCTGGTGGCTAGTGCTGTGAGAAAGTGAAAAATGATATTCCGATTGATAACCGATCATTTGGAGTTTGGGGTAGTGAAAGTGTATCGGTAGAATGAAAACAATATGCATATGACCCGACGGCATGAAATTGTGGCCTGCAATTGTAAGATGTGTGCGCGGAGAAAGCACGCTCGATCGAGAGCACATTTGAATTGTTTGAATCAAATTTGAATGAATGATGCCATTGAGCTCAGAAATTAGCACAATTCAAGGTGTTTTTTTTAAACGATGATCAATACTTTCGAATAGAATGACAATTATATAGAACCGATTAAAATTAAAACTAAATAATTAAACACATTTCATCACACATTCAAAAGAGAAACCTGGAAGAGTATTTACTCGATCATCTTAAGTTGGCGAGAAACGGATAAAAAGCATGCACGAAACGGCTTGACTGCTTTTCGAACAGAACAGTAAATTCGAGTAGTAATCAAATATAACTGCTCGACTCGATTCGAACGTCAGAATAAAATTGCCATGAGAGTTCTTTTCTCCAAACTTATCACGCAGTTTTATTACAAGCTTATCACAGTCTGATGATGAGCCAAAGATTTCATTTCAAACTTGGTAAACAAGATTCTATCGTATCGAAACGATCTGTATTTTAACATTGTTACTCAGCGCCAATAAAGCAGCTGAGCAACTAGCAAAATGGAGGCGCTGAAACGGGAAACATACACAGAACAAGCAGGCTCTGAAAACTCGTATCGTCGACTATAAAAAAGCGTAACTAAGCGGTCGACGAATAGATACCGAATCCAGAAGGGCAGTGAAGAGGAAATCAAGAATAAAGACGTGTTTAAAGGAAGCGACCGAGTGGTAATTTGTTCCCGGACTGCCAGGATCTATTTGCCGAAGCCAGCCCGGAGTGCTGACTTATACAGTTGAAGAGAGGAGTTCGGGTGCGAGCGACCGGAATCAAACCTTCGCTCGATCCCGCACCTGTGCTCCGCTCTTCAACAAACATCGAAGAAAACTCATACTTTTGCAAGAGAAAACAACTGTTATCAAACTGATTTTCCACAGACACATCCACTGCACTTCTGTTAACAACTTTGAAATGCAGATTACATTTTTTTTAACTTTATTTCACCAATACCGAACTCAGTGATACTGATCAATCAATTATTTTATCTTAATTGGCGTAATCAAGATTTGTAAAAGTTAATGTCTAGTGAAGATAGACTTTTTCCTTTAATACAATATGCTTTAATTGACCCGTGTAATAGTTATCAAATAGCTCTCTATAGCAAGCGTACTTTCCCCAGCACTCAAATCTTTCCACAACGTTTAGCTGCTCCAACACAAAACAGAGGAAATAATGTGTAAGAATAGAGGAAACAAAACACCCATTATCAATCGTTCCAAATTGAACCCGTCTGTTGATCCTGAACGATCTGCCAACGACCGTGCTGCTTGTGCCCAGAGCACCAACCGACGCAGCAATGCATGGGTCGCTGCCGCGATCGAACGGAAGCAATTTCACGCTGTCGATGCGATCACTTGCTACTGCAATCGATCCAACCGCGCAACAAGCTCGCTTGCGTCCAAAAGCACAGCGAACGAACGTTACACAAACACCTCACCATCACCGTAACGATGCAAATTATCGGAATTTATCGACGGGCAGGCCAGAACAAACACAGCACCCGAAATCGCCGTTTGAGGAAACCACCGGGAACGGCCGGGAAGCGAAGCGAAAAGTTCAGAAGCCGTTCCTTCGGAAACAGCACCATCATCTTCGATCTTCGCGGTGCGGAGCGATTCCGGGCAGGACGATAACCTTTCCCTGGGTGGGTTTGCCTACCGGCAGCTACCGGGCAAGCTCATCATTCAATTAATTAATCCAGAGTTCATTTGCCTGGCGATTTTTCAACCCTGACCGGGGTGTATCGAAAGTTCACTGCGCAAACCTTCACGAATCGATCGCTAAGGCGTGCGAATATCGGTTCTCAAGCGAGAAAAACGACTGCTGCGGGCTGATGGAGAGATGGAAAAAGTAAAGTACACTTGCGGGGCGTCCAGACAATCTAACCGGAGCAAAACAAGACTACCGAGAAATGATCAAAATGAGTATTATGCGTCCATCACCCCGACCCGTAATGTGACGTTAACTGTCCAATCTTTCGCACACACGGGAATATGTGATTAACGAGCATCCGCGTGCCTTGCCAAACATCGCCCCCCGAAAAGGAAAGCGAAACGCCAGCCGTCTCGATCCTGGGCGCTCCGGTGTGAAGTCCGCACCGAATGGTGAATATGCCACTTGCCACTCCCGTCTGGCGCCTGGCGCCGATTGATTTACGATCGAAAGTAAGAAGGAGAAGTCTGAGGCGCGAAAGTGAAGATAACAACAACCGCACCGCCGAGGAACCATTTAGCATACGGTGCTGCGAAAATTATCATAAACACAATGCCCGAACACCCGGCCCCCCCGGTTGAGATTGAGTTGTCGGGATGTTCGCGCCTAGACGAAGAGGCTAGCCCGCGGAGCACGATCGGGTTCGCCTAGTCGCACGTACGCCGCCTAAAAATCCGTGACTGAACTTTGGAATGGCGTGGCGCGGACCGCGCATAAAACGGCCACAGAAACCGGTCTCACCCGCCGGCGGGCGGAGGTGCAAAATCAGCAAATTCGTTATCCCCGCCTGTTCGAAAATCGAACTTCAGGAGGCTCTCACCTCACTCACTTTCGTTCTGCGGCGATGGGTTGGTTTTTTTTTTGGTGTACACATGCACGTTTTCGCTTCAATCGCAACCGGATCGGACCACCTGCTAGCCAAACCGCGATAATGATCTCCGGCGCACCGGCTAATGGACCGATCCGGAGGTCATGGAGTTGCGATAAGGCGCACTTCTCTGGGCAATCGACACGCCATTTGCGCGTGAGCGCGCGCCCGCGCCGTGCGAGAAGCCATTCGATCGAAAGCTGGAAAAAGGCCGCCTAATGTGTGTGTGTGTGTCTGAAGGAAAATTTCAAATTTCACTTTCACGCCCAGGCAAGTTCTTTTCTGAAGCGAGCTACTAGTTTTCGCTTCGTTTTTTTCCCTCCCACTACCTTGTGTTTCTTTCGAACCTGATTTAGCCACAGCCAGAGTCTTTTAGAGGGAAACATTTCCATTTTCTTCGCTCCCAGCACTGTACGCATGTTTTTATTTTGTATCTCGATCAAAAATCGACCTTCCCGCGAGTCGGGCGTTTCAATTCAATTAGTCTCATTATGATTATTTATTGCAAACGACCGCAGCATAATTGGTGCGATACGATAGTGCCTCCGGCCTTTGAAGTGGCGCGTGGAGTGATTCACAATTCACAATGGAGCGCAAAAAGGAAAGTGCGTAACGCAGGGGCTGGTTTGGAAAAGCAGTGGTATGGTTTAGATTGAGTAATTTGTTTTTCAATGTCCTCATCTGATTGTGGGCAATCTATTTTCTAGTAATTTTCTTTATTATCTGCAGCCTATAG
Source organism: Anopheles dirus (assembly GCA_000349145.1). Classification (NCBI taxonomy): domain Eukaryota; kingdom Metazoa; phylum Arthropoda; class Insecta; order Diptera; family Culicidae; genus Anopheles; species Anopheles dirus. The sequence continues at coordinate 11,738,977 of KB672868.1, read as the reverse complement.
ACAATTTGAGCGATTTAAACAGGACATAAGCCATTTTACAAGACTTAAAATTGAAGATACGTATATGTTGTGCGTTATACACAATAAAGATTCCAGTGTTTATAAACTTTATCGAGTGAGATTTTAACAAACGTTCTTAACTATATGGCATATGGTGGAATCAAAAGCATGTCGTGTACTATGAACGGTTTGCAAGTCGTCAAGCTATCAATAAACCATTATATCGAACTCACCTGCTTTGTTTGAAGCAGACATTGAAGAAACATTTAAGAAGCTGCTCTGGTCAAAACTCCCCTTGTAGTCCACATTTGATGGCGCCTGGTTCGATGCAGTTGCAGAACGCACTTTCTGGAATAAGCTCCAAACATCAGCAATCATTTTCTTGACTAGTTCTTGGACTTTAGAAGAGCATTCGGTCTTTAAGATTTCTTTAGAATAGAGATCTCAATGATAAAAAGCTGTGGCAATGATATATTGTACAAAAGTTGTAGTTTCCTGAGGACAATAACAATATTTAGGTATTTTTTCACAATATAGTCTTGGAGTTAGGGAAACAACATTGACCTCTGGATCTCTAATATCCAATCTCTGGAATAGAAGATAAACATTCAGCATACAATGAAAAGTAATTGAGCACAATTATGGCCATAAAAACGAGTTCAAAAAAGTTCTCTTATTGAGCATTTAATACGACTTCAGCTGGCTCTTCAGCCACAGTAATCCTGTGCCATGTGGCCAAGGCCAACAATCTGCAAATATTCGCTCCCCATTGCACCTGGAGTGCCCGTTCAGAATTCCACTCGTAGCCCTCGCACCTGAGCACGAACGCAATCAAAACCAACGCGCCGGAGGAAAAAGGGATAAAAAATGCAGTGCAACACGACACGACGTGAACAAGATTCCACCACACTCGGCGGACACAACCACCTTCGCAGCCCATCTTCTCCTCGGCCCCGGGCCGTTGGGCCACGTGTGCAGCGCGTTGATCGATTGTATGACTGTGGGCGATTATCATTAAATTCAGCCGCCTCGATACACGCGCCGCCAACCGCCTACTGGCGCCAAAAGACTTGAACGATCGCACCCGGCGAGGAAGTCATCTGCGAGCGGTCCCGGGAGACACCGCACCGATTCAACGAAAGGAGAAGCCCCTTGCGTGCGTACTCGCGTGGTTGAAGGCACTCCGCTGCAAGTACTGTTAGTTTTATTGTTGCACCGAACGGTCCTCCAGCCGGCCGGCCGGTCACCGGTGGTGGACCAGCTGGAGATGAATGGAATGAAGCGAGCGAGAAGAAGAAAAAAAAAACACATCTTGCGTATGCGTTCAAGGGCGTAAAAACCCTTGCGCATGAGGGCTCCAGCATAGGGGGCCCGAGAAACGGTGAAAAAAAAAAGCGAGATGGAAGCGATTTCCGGATGGGAGTGACTTTAATGAAATTTATCTATTAAGAAGCTGTAATTCAGTTAGCCGCTGCGGTTGGCCGGTGATTGAGAGCCGCGGTGGTACCGCAAACGCGACCACATCGGGGCGATCGGTTCGGTCGCAATCAGTGCAACCGAGCTCGCTTTGGATTAAACGATCGCTCGACATTTCACTCGCCCCGGGATCGTGGGCGGAGGCGATCATAACGAAACCCGCTCCGGGATGAATTTCAATGAGGGGACAGCAAATTAGGACTCTTCAGGCGCTCCCATTCGCCTGCGAGCCTGCTTCAAGCTTCTGCCCCATCCGAACGAACGGTGTGCCGCTCTCCGAAATTGCTCGCCCCGGGCTCATCCGGTCGAATTGATCGATCGTACAGATTTCGATGGTAATTGACTTGGTCAGTAACTGCGCATCGCGAGGAAGCGTACCGAAGCGATCATGCTGCCCGTTGATGGTGATGGTGATGGGTGCTGCTCAGCGGTGAGGATGATGATGAGATCATTAGCACCTTTCTCTCTCGAGGAGGGAGGGAGGGGGGGGGGATTTCGAGCCGCTTTCCACCATTGTGGTGCGGGCCTTTGTTAGATTCGGCACATTGCATCCATTGCGCCAACTCTACCACTACCGCCACTGCCAGGCAGACAAACCGTGCCCGGGTTACCCGGGAGCATAAACCACACCAGGCGGCGCATAATGTGTTGATGGCCTCGATGACCGGCCGGGATTGGCATCCAGGAAACGAGGAGGAATGAACGAAGAAAAAAAACACGAGCCGGCTCACAAATAGCACAAACCTAGTTCCTTCCCGGCCGGCCTTTAGAAGCCTGCTAACGATGCAGTTTTTCTCCCATCAAGCTCGACGGAAAATAGGTAAATGTGACGGACCATTTTTGGAGTGGCATGCGCTGCTTTTGGTTTTGGTTTACGGTGGAGAAAGAAAAATAAAGCAACAAAGCAAAACAAAAACCAAAAAAGTGGTGCGAGAGGTCGACATAAAACGATCGTGCGGGCAACCCGGGCAGGATTCGAGGCTGCGGGGTGCTGCGATCGTTTTAAAAGGTGCTGTTTCGTGTTAATGACTCGCAATGAACTGTTTTAAGATCTGTTCAGTGCGGCACATTTGCGAAAATTTAACCCATTGTAGAGGTTAAACACACTCTTTATTGGCAAAAAAATAACATTCAAACGCACTCTTGGCGGAAGCATTCGGGTGTGGAGTATTATGAGCTAATAACACGAATGTCGTAAGGAGTTCCGAAGTATGGGGACTTCAAGTATGGTTGCTGTTATTTACAATATATGACAACACTGGTAGCTTTCAAGCAGACGTCGAGGATAGTGTGTCCATTAGTAGTTCCAACTCCAAATGGTTCAGAAATTGATCACTTAAACGTTCACGTGCGAGATTCACGCAAAAAGGGAAAACTCTGCATATGGTGGGATCAGAAAATTGTCATATACCATGAACTGGTTCAACTATGGTCGAATCAACTATGTTCTGTTGGGATTGGGAATATACAGATTTCAAGAAAACTTGCCAGAATGTGACACAATACTTGAGTCAGCAATGTCACGACCAGTGTTGTAAACAGTCGACACTTTTTGCGACATTCGCTAAATGCAGCGAGTCAAAAAAAAAAATTCACGATGACACGAATTCCTCACTACTGCCCTGTCATTTTTCTGCCCTGTCAAATGAATGACATTTACATAGCAGTACAATGAATGCTGTTGTTGTTACCGTCAGCGCAGCCACGATCAAATGATTGTAAACAAAGTAGTTTGAATGTCGTTTGACATTTTCGCATATTCCATTTTTCCGTGGATTATAGTGTATATCTGCCCAAATAATAATCAGGATAATTAATTTTCATTTTCTAATTGAATACCGAGTTGCAAATCAGCGCAAGTAATAATAATGAGTGCCACATTGATTAACAGAGAAGTAAATTCCTGTGGCAAGCCTCACCTCAGTTTGATAGAAGGATGACAAATCGATGATAGGCGATCGAAAGCGTTCTAGGTCGTTTGAAAACCTTGGATATTAACGTCAAATAACTATACCCAAAAAATGTCATGGAATCGAACGACATTTTTTGAAGTGAATGTCAAATGAATTCATTGCGTTCGAATGTCGAGCTTCACAATGAACGAATGTAGGCAATTTTATGTCAATGACTGTCACCTTTCCCAACACTGGTCACGACAACGCTCAACCTCCATACCATCTATACTTGACACCTAATTATAATTAAGCGTGGTTTGACTATTAAAAAAAGCCTTGCGACCACGAGATTTGCCTAATTTCGACTATCGCTTGTACCGTTCTTCGCAGAATGCTCTTATCGAGATACTTTTCCGGAAGAAAAGTTATGAATTATCCGTAACATTCGTAATGTTTGTAATGAAAAGATGAACATGTTGCTCGAAAAGCAAGAAAAGTATGGGATAGAAAACTACATAGACAATACTTTGGACAATGCATACAATTTCTTTTCTGAGTGTTGTCTCCTTCTTAAGATGCTTCATGAATACCTGGGTTACAGAAAAGCTAGTCAAGCATACCGACACAAAGCACACAATTCTAATTCCCTTCCTATCAGAGATAACTCCATTTAATTCCATATAATTCAATAAATATTAGTTTATTTTCCACCCGAAGCGTTTGTTTTGCATCGTTGTAGTTTACGACCCTCGAATGCATGGAATCAAACAAGAGTATGCCAATTATTCAATCAGTTCTGAGAATGTTAAGCGCTAGACCTGGCTGATAACACTTCTCCTCATCTTACGAGCATTTTAATCCCCCCACAAAGCACCCCACGTTAGCAGCACTGTGAAGTGATTAGCTAAGCACGCTTAGCTACGCCAGAACAAGAACCACTTTCCGTTTTGTTTCTGTTGGCTCGCACTATGCGCAACACGCGTTCCACGCAGATGATGATGCTGGCGGGATGACTCACAATGCCGCCGAACGAGATGCTTCCCATCCATGCCGAAATCGCTATCATTAGCACATTAGCATCCAAACGGAGGGCTTTATTAGGGCGCTGCAGGCAGCCCGGCTGCCGACGGTTTTCCGGTGCAGTTTTTAATTTTCCTTTCACGCTTCCGCCGTTTGGCGTTGCCTGAAAGGAAAACTGTAATCTGCACCAGCCTGCCCCCTGTACCCCCCAGCCTGCCCGGCTGCTCCAGCTCCTATGCATTTCTCGCTCTATCGTGCGTGTGTGTGTGTTTATATATTGTGGTACTTATGCTTTATTTTTATGTTTCCTTTACAGGTAAGCCATGAAACGAAAGCAAAATCGCGTCGGCGACGGCGATCGTGTGTCGGCGTGCGTGTGTAAGTACGCTCGATCATGGAGCACGATTCCATCTCCATTCAGAAATATTCTAAGCCAGAGGAAACCATCATTAGCGAGCGCATAAACCGCCTACAAAACTCGAGCCTCTAATCCCTAATCACTTCCCTCTTCAAACCTCGCTTGTGATCCCATGAAGTGGGGGGGTGGGACTCCTCAGCCCGTCCGGACATGCGTTTACAGCCCCCGGTTACGCACAACCGAAATCAAACGAGAGAGAGAGAGAATTCGGTATGTTTCTGTGCCGCTTCTACGCGTAGTCATCGTTGCTCATTTAGATGCCTCCTCCGCTACATAATTAGAGTGCAAAGTCGGGTAGCTCGAGGGCAGCTCTTCCTGCAGCGCTGTGCTGTGCTCCATTCCACTCGCAGCCACTCTCGGCGGCCCCCCCCCCCCCCCCCCTCTGCCAAGGGCAGAGTTGGCTGCTAAATTGTCCATTTAAGTTTTTGCTATTTATCTTAAGCTTGCATCTACCAGCCGCTGTACAGGAGCGAGCCGTACAGCATCCACGCCCGACGCGATCGGGAAAGAAAGTAACGCAAGCCAACGCACACGAACCACGGCGGTCGCTTAAAGAAAGGGACACGGGGGCCCCTTATTTGCCGACCCTTTCGGAAGCAGCGGCGACAGCGGTGGCAGAGAGTTGAATACAATTTATCTCGTTGCCTTTTTTTTTCATTTCGTCTTCCGTATTTCCTCTGTGGCCGCTGTCGCTGTAGAAAACGATTTTAATTAATCCCTTCCCGGGGAATTAAAGAATTTAAGCAATTTGAGTCGTTTTATTTCTGCTCAAATTAAGTGGCAGCATTCTCCGCGCGGTCTCATAGCTGCGGCAATGAGAGCGTGCGCTGCAATGGAAAGTGGCGTGTTCTCGGTTACAAGGTCATTTTTTATGGTTATTTTGCACTTAAAGACACACACAATTGCGCTGCATGTGAAGACAACTGAAAGTCATTTATTTATTTTTACTTTACTGTCTAGTAGCCTGAAGCATCGTATTTCAGTGCAGACAGTTTTATAAATTATCATTTTAGAGTAAATATCCATTATTTGTGATCGTTTATGCTTTATCAAATCCTTCTTTACAACTCACTGTTTCTACATTTTGCATATCATATTATTTTCATCTTGTTCTTTTTACAAAATTTGATTTAAAATTAAGAATTGTTTTCGATCATCCAGTACATTATTTATTCCTGTTTTTTTTTCTAAGAAATATGTTCACTTAGTATGTTATTGGTAATTGGTGCAATAGAAGTATAAAGAATTGTTTTGTACAAACAATTGCAAGGAACATGAAAAGATGTATATACCAACCTATGCATTGCTGTTTTCCAACAATGTGGATAAAACAATTTGCAAACTAACGTAGGAAGAGAATAATAATAATACAATAACAACTAATAACATAAAAAATATACTTAAAGACATATATTTGATCGATTACTTAAAATTTAATGTAAAATAAGATTTAATGTTCATCTTTTCCTTGGAGGCTACAAATGAGTCTCATTGGGACACGAAATCCTCATCCTCAAACCGAAGAAACAAATATCCTAAGCATCACGGCAATTACAATTACCTTCCAATCTATTCTATGACCGGCTTTCTACGCAAACGAGAAAGTTATCGTTGAAAAAAGCAAAAAAAAAGCACGATACAGATCGCATTACGTTCCCACACGAAATGAAGGCGCTCTGTGCAGGCGGGCGCGCGCGCACAGGCAGCCTCTAAGAAGTGACCACTTACTTGCCGACCGCCAGCATAAGACAGACCGCCACCGACGATCACGGCAAGCACCGTCGAGTACGCGACGGATGGAGCAATTCAATGGAGCAATTAAGTCGCGACGGCGGAACCGGAAACCAGCAGCCAGAAACAAAAACAAAACACAAACCTGCACTACCGAAACGGCCGTGCATACTTTCGGCAGCATAATTATGCACCTGCCCTGTCCACGTTTTTTTTTTTCTCCAACACACGCCATTTCCACGATAGGCAGGTCACTTCTGAGTGTCGGCCTGATTTCTCGAGATCACGAGCCCACGAGTGTTTGCGTTGATCTTGACGATCGATGACCAGATGGCTGGCCGGCGCGGTGGCTAGTGTGATCGTACCTCTAAGTGCCTCGCTAAACGAGTCGGACAGCGCTAAACGTCCAGCGTCCACTCACGCAGTCGCGGAACGAACGCGGATCCGCGGTACGCAGTACTTGAAGCGCTGGCAATAAATTATCGACTTGTCAGCGCAGCGCAGGTCGCAAATTTGAATGTGCACGTGCTGGAAGGTCTTTTGTCGTGTGCCTGCCTGCCCCGCAGTGTTCCCGTTGATACGGGAGGACGGTCGACGGCGTCGGATTTGCAGTGGAGTTTCCTTTGTTTTGGTTGCGCAAATGGAAAGTTCGGTCCGTCCGGTCGCGTTTCCATCACAAAGCAGACAAATGTCAGTTCAGTCCACTTTCAGGACACGATAGAAAGCGAACAGAAAACGCGAAACAACAGTTTAGACAACAACAAAAAAAAGAGATCACGTAGAAAAACGTTTTCTAAAGTAGCACATTTACCGGCAGTATTGAGGGATCTTTTCACACAAGCCAAACTTCACAATGGGATGCGACATTTCTTCATTGCCGAACGCCAATGTTGGAATTGGAATCCATTTATGCTGCATGATTCAGAGAAACGTATTATAACCATTTTTTGCACCATTATTTAACATGTTTGATACCTCGATAGATCTTGCTCCGTTTCAAATCGAATGAAATCTCTGAAAGTCTCATTGCAAGTACTAAAGAATCTGATCTGATAGATCCGTTGCTAAATCAATGCAGATTCGTTCCGAAATATGACAAAACCGAGATGCCGTTTCAATATTTGGATTCAATCACGTTTTATTATGTAGTTTGAAGTTTATTATATACAGCTTTGGCAGGCAGCCCTAAGTACGAAACACCTGACAGAAAGCATTTCATTCTATGTTGCCATGGTTTCTATACAAGTGCATACGGTTGAGAGATGTTGGAATGAATTCGAATCCTCGTTTCTAACAGGGATCCGAGTCAGTAGAATCGAATAGGAGTGAACTCCTGTATTTAGACCATCAGCATGTCAATAATATTAGCTAGAATTACGTGATTCCTTCATTGTTACGACTTCAACACCGTTTTCTGAGCTTATACCAGATCAGAACGTCTTTCGTGATCTGATCAAAGATATTGCCTATTTTTCTGCAGCAATCTCCAACCCAAGTGTTCATCATCATCTTGATCCAAATCGATCAGTAAGCAAACCTTTCACTCCAAAAACCTCATCAATGCGCGTACTTGAAATGTACATGAAATCATCATAACAGTTCCGAGCATCGTGCACATCGGCGACTGCCGGCAAACCCGGCAGCTGATGTTCTTGGCTACCAGAAGACCGTTCACGCTGCACGCCGCTGTACACATCAATCGAACAAATCACTTGCATCCCCCCCCCCCCCCCCAAACAACAACGAAACCTCCAAACAACGGAGGTTTTTGTTTGATTCCTTTAAGTGAATAGAAAAGAAACTATAACGCAAGTATCTCAAACACCGTTAGTCCCCCGGGATCCGCTCCGGTCCGGGTTCAATGTCGGGGTTGTTTTTTTTTTGCTTCATACCTGCCCACCATCGGTTTTGTACGGTGGTGGTTCCCTTAGGAGCCCGCCCGGCAACCACCATATGATGTGCGATCTGTTCCTCTTCATTACAGCTGCCCCATTGCGATCCGCTCGCCCTTCCACGCACCATTGACGTGCTGAGGAAAGAGAAAACGCAGCCACCCGAATGGACGGCTTTTGCCGTGCCCGGTCGAAAAAGAAAGCACCAAACCCTTCACACGCTAGATTATCTTCACCTTTAAAAAAGCAACCTTTTTCTCGAGATTTCCTTTCGAACTCGAACGACGCGCTACGCTTCCTGTTCAACTGCAGGATAATTGCAAAACCACCTCCCCTCTCCGAAACCCTTTTGGGCAGCAAAATTAGCAAACTGAAGCTAGGCGTCCAGTGGCACCAGCAACAACAACAACAACAAAAAGTCGAGAAAAGCATTCGTGGATCGTGTGGAGTGATGCAAATTACATCCCGGGGCTCGGTGGGCCCACCAAACAGTAGCAAATTCCCCAACAAGCACAGCACACCACCAGCACAAGGTTATCGTACCTTTCCGAGTGGGTGGGGAGGCCTGCTACAATTGTTCCCAGCTGGCAGGCTCTTCTGTTTTGCTTCCATTCTGTCTCCTCGCTCTCTCTCGCTCCACCCTATCGCATCGGAAGATCTTCTCCGTGCCCGGCCCGAACCGTGAATGTCTGTAAGTCTCCCGAACCTCCCGCGATTGCAATCAAAGTGGGCACCGATGCTAAGCGTTATTTCGATTTTACCGATCGACGATAGGGAACGGCGTGCAGAACCACGGTGGGGGGGGGGGGGGGGAGACAGCAGCAAACAAACGAAAAAATCTGCAACTCTGCCATTCAACTGCAGCAGCAGCAGCAGCTGGCACGAGATTCCTTTGTGCCTCCGTCCGATCCGCCACGGCGTTGTTCTTGCACACAGCAACTTCAAACCCCAAACCCCAAAACGCCGATTGGCCCGTAAACGTGTAATGTGCGGTTTGCTGGCGAGCGTTACAATTAAACGACCGGGGAAGATGGAATACCACCGGATCACCCATTCGTGGGCGACCGCAACTTTGTCCAGAATCGTTCTCTCCGTCCGGCGGCACAGGATGGAAAGCAAATTGCTTTCCACTCAGCAGAGCCGCAGGGCGGATCGCCACACGGCAAAAGGAATCTGCTGGCTTGATCTGCGCTGCGCTTCGATTAAATCGTTTGCGATACACCGATGCACACACACACACACACACACACACGCGTACCGTTTTGTATGCAAAAATAATCGCCCACACCATTACAATGTACTGTCCATACCTCGTGTCGACAATTCGAAACGGTGCTCCGACGATGATGATGATGATGATGCGGTTGGTTTACGCTGCTCGACTATTGACGTAGGCGGCACCTTTGCCGGGGAAGTTTCGCATGCCTGCGGATCGGGAAGAACGGGAAGATGGCATATTAGATGGTTTGCTGTTTTTTTTTATTATTTATTAATCAATTTCACACATCCAAAATGTGGCCCATTGATTAATGATGGATCGCGTGCGTTTTCTGGGTCATGGCTGCGAGCGTCTGCTACGCGTTCTAACAACACTTCCTGATACTTTTTTTTCATTCGCGATGACTCATCCAAACGAACCGTTCATCATGGTACGTCTGGGATGGAATTGATTTTCACGCAAAATTTGACCGACATTCACACAGACCCCGGCGCACGGTTGGTGACAGGGCAAGGATGATGGTGCACAACTTACTGGGGCACCTGTTTCAATCGCGATCGGGTTCTGTTCTTCTTACCAATCGGATCGAATCGGGATAGAACAGGGGTCAGCAAAGTTTAGCTCGAGGACCACATCAGGATCATCTGGCTAATTTGGTGCAAGATTTCAAAATATGCTTACGGCAGATAACGTATGCATTACAAAAAAGCGACTTTTTCCAAATGGACAGTACAAATAAACGGTCAAAGATACTTTATCAAACCAAATTACATTTGTTTCTATATTATGTTTATTATTGTACAAAAATATGTCCACTCCGTTCCGGGCCACCTGGCGGCACTTGGCCGGGACTTTGACCATTCGCTGATTTTTCCTTTTCGCTGATTTTGAGTCGCAGAAACACCTTCCTCGGGAACTTATTATGGCCAGTACCAGGTTTCCTTTCGATAGATTTTACCTTTTCCAGAAGTGCCTGAATCTTATAAAAAAAAATGCAAAATAGTACCCGGCCAATACAAAGTCACAATGGCACGAACTTTGTTAGGCTCGGATTGAGCAGGCGGTTCGAACAAATCATAGGATGGAGTTCCTTCACTGTTTTGACCATAGCTAATGTAAATGAAGTGATAGAGGCGCCAAATTTTGACAGTATGTTGTCAACAAGTATACATTGACCACTGAATAAATGACCGACCCCTGAGAGGCAGGGTAATCTCATGAAAAATCGAAGCATTTTGTCACTTTTTTTAATGCATACGTTATAATAATTCAAGTGGTATAAAGTCTAACAAAATCAAGCAATCGGATCATTTCTTCAATGCCGAACTCAAATCCTAGTCGTGGGATGAGCGTAAACAGAACCTGAGTGTGTTCCCAATATGTTCAGTATGTGAATAATTTCGAAGAAGTAGCAGATTTATCCAGACATTCAATGAGTTGAATTACAATGTATTATTACACTTCGCATATTTATAGGAGACGCTGTCCTATATATTATTAAATTCAAAACTTCTGCCCAAGTCTAAATTTCCTACCATCTGTCCAGGCGCTGCTGCTTAAAGTATCCGATCCGCAAGCTAAAATATTCTCTGCAACCTGGCTCGTGTCCTTAAAAGATTGCCCACCCCTGGAGCAGAAGAAAGTGGCCTGTGTTTCGTATTTTCTTCGAACACCACAATCGTGTCCGATGTGCTCCATTTCGCCATGAAAATATCTATCCCTCTGACATCGTCAGAACAACCCCCCGGGGCTTAATAATTCATCCATTTGTCATGCATTCTTGTAGCATGGGAGGCCAAACAGACATAAACCACCTCACAAAGCAATCTCAATGCAAACAGCCACCGGCGGCTACCGAATCGCTCCCTCCCAGCGAGCTGCTCCGTTCCTTTCTCCACAAATCGCATAACTCAGTACCATCCCGTCCGTGTTCCGTCGTGCGGGCCAGTCGTTCAATAAATCAAACAATCAATAAACGCCCGACCCGACGTTGTTTGCCCGTTCACGTGTGTGGATTCCATTTCTTGCGCCGGGCACGATTTACGGCGCGCGCCGTCAGGCTGAGATTAAAGCAATACAGCCTGCCAATATCGCCTGCCTGGTTGCAAGATGGACGAGGGCCGATGTTTGCATCATGAGCGATCCGAACAAAAACAGCCACAGCAAAGTAAGCTAATCTACTGACTTTTCTTTTATTACCGCTTTGTTTCCCGCTTGCCAAAGGACGGCTGGGAGATAATAGCGGTCCGCATGGAGTGAGCGAAAGATATGAACCGTGGCGCAGCTTCCTTGGCTCATTGTAGGCATCACCAAGTAATGGAGCCATCGGCGCCATTTCACGAACCAACCAAACGCCCTAATGTTCTGTCGGTTTTCGGTCGCCTCCTGGTGTGCGTGTGTTACTAAGGGTCGGCTTTCTTTCCGGGTGGCATTTTCGATCGATGATTCTGCCAACGCGATCTCATGATGAGGACGAGGCGCTTGATGCGAACGCAGCGCGGAAATGGCAACGGTTACGCCGATCGCTATCATCGCGGACGAAAATTCATTGCCAGCGCAATGTGCGGGAAGTTGCAGCTAGAAGCTAGATGTTAGCTAGAACGCAGGAAGAAAAGCTTCCAGCCCGCCGGCGCTGGCGGACGATGCATGCAAATTTCTGCACAAAGCACTCCGCGCAGGGTAATCAACCGTGGTAGCCGTGGAGTGTACGGAGAAATAAAGTCATTGCACCGGCAGATCGTGTCGAATGCGGGGGGCACGCACGCGCGGAAGGCAGGAACCGGGAAGTGATCTCCTTTTCATGGCGAGCAAGAGATAAATAAATTAGCATAGCACGATACGAACCTCTTCCTAGCGGGGCCAGCGGGCCAGCAAGCCCTTGGCTGGATTAGGCTGCTCCGTTCGATCGGTTTCATCTGCTGCCTCTAACGAACGCAAATCGCCCGATTGTTTTATGCTCTTCGAAGCCGAAGCTTGCGACCACGCGCAACAACTACAAAAACCGCTGCTACAAGAGCAGCCCCGTACCGAAATCGCACTAAACGGTGGCAGCAAACAAACCCACCGCTGGGTAGGGAGAAAATAGTGTTTGCGCGCCCGACACGGAAAAGGCGTTCCACGGCGACGGCGTTCTTTTTGCACGGCCCGACTAAACGCGCCGACACACTGAGCGAAAAGGTCTGGAAGACAAGCGCCCTCCTGGGTGGGGAGGTGGCGATACATGGCAGCCAACAAATTGCTCCATTTTAATCAACAACTTTGGCGAGATTATTGTTATATTGGGGTTTTGGCTCGTTGTTCGCTGCCGTGATGGATGGATCGGGCCGGTTGGGCGAACCACAGGGATTGGGGAGCAAAATTAATCTTTAGTACTTTCGATCGGCTCGCTTGGGTGTATTATAGGGTGGTGTATCACCTGCGTAACCTACATTTGCCAACTTTTTTTTTTAATTCCTCTTCGGGAAGTGGGTTAGTATCAGAATTAAATTAAGCTTGAAACAGGTTTGAAAGCATTATTTCAGTAAAATTACGATATTGATAAAAATGATCTATTGATCTCTTGTTAAATTTAATGAAGTGGGTATAGTATAAGTTACCAGTTAGAAAAAGATGGAAAAGAAATCTCAATCCAAATGCAATTTCTTTTATTTCGAGTACTATTAGCAAATAAGTTTGTGTAAAACAAAATTATTGGACAAAATTGAAGATATTTCCAGCATTTCTATGTTGAAGAAACCATAGCAACCATAGCCAAGCGCATCGAAAGAACTTTACAACCTTGGTCGAAAAGCGCCATCTATTGGCAGGTAATATAACCAATGTAGCTTTTCGACATTTTCGCACATTGTTTACACAAATAAAAAAGAATTAAATAATACAACCAAGAAATTTCGAAAATAAATTTGACAGGGTGCTCCATTTCGTCGCATGAATATTTAGGATGTTTTAAGGTTTAAAAAAAACATGTAAAAAAAAGATTCCGCGAATTCAAACTAGCGAAGCGAAAAAGGTGCTTCTAAACATTCGAGAGATTTATATAACGTATCGACTCGTAACGAAACATCTTTCGTCCAATTTAGGCGTTTTATCTTCCTCCAAAACTATTGTGAAATATTCTAAAACCCTGCGGGGAACCTGCACATGTGTAATTCGGATGTATGAGAGTACACCTTAGAATACGATAATCACCCAACAAATTTGTCTATTTTGACACACACTCGTTAAGCTTCAACAAATCATAAAGCATGCCCGCACGCCATGATCACGCGACCTGCTGCGAATTACGTTTCCAAATATTTTCCAAACATCTTTTCACACAAGCACACACACACACTCCATTCGCCGAACACAATGCATCCGAATAACTGTACCCTTTAGGAAGGGGAAACCCGCTTCAATCGGATAAATCCAGCACCGATTGTTCCGGAGCTCGTTCAACAAATTCGTCTGTTATTTATGCACCTCCGCGCCATGATCTTATCTGCGATCTGATCAGCTTCACCAGGCGTTCTAGCGTTCTTCGCCACCACCACCAATCAACCACCCGCTGCGGTTGAGTAAGCTCCCACCCCGTCGGGTGGCGAAAGACAAACCTAACACCACCGATTAAGCACACGTGCCACACGCTCGCGAACGGAAGCCCCCGGCCTGTCTCATTTGTTCGCCGGCTTCGGCACCGACTTTCTTCCCCGGGAGGAAACCAAAACCGAAACCGAAAAGGACGCCGCCGCCGCCGCCGCCGTCAGTCGGTCAAACGGTGTTGATTAATGGCTTTCGTGTTTCGTGGATGGTGAAGCGGTTCAGAAGGAGAATGGTTCGTGCCCGGAGACCGGCCCGAAGAAAGTCATTGTTTCTTGAGTGTGTGTGTGTGTGTGTGTGTGTTGGTCGGCCAAATTTGGCGTGAAAATAAATTAGCACCGGAGCACTATCGAGCTGTGACAACATCTGCATAACGAGGCGGTTTTCGCACTCTCGGACGGTCATAAATTTTCCAAGCTGGATCGCCTCCGGGCGGGAAGACTTGGTAGAAAGAGTACACAAGCGACGATGGGATGAATATTTAACAGACAGCAGACGACGAGGGTCGTTCGCCGCTAATAGGCGTTTAAAACTACGGTGATAGTGCATACATTTCCACCTCCGGTTAAGTTTGTTGGTACAGCTCTCGTTTGTACGCGACGCGATCGTTCGGTTGCAGTTCGGAGCACTTAAGCACGAACCGCTCCGAGCTGTTTGTGTATCTATCTGCCTCTAATGAAGCACGTTAAGGAGTTTTGGAAGGTAGTAGGCAGCGTTTTCCGCATTGTTGAATTTTCTCAAACATACCCATCGCTTCAAGACACAATTAAGTCCACAAAGACAGTGGAGCACTTGAGCACTCGCTCCACAATTTGTTTTCCCTTCAATCCAAAAGCGATACATCCGAGAACCTGAGTTTGACCTGGAATCACGCCGTGCGATCACTTCGACAACTAGATCACAACAGAGCGGAGCAATGTGTTCAAAGTGGAAAAAAACGATTTTTAAACCGTATGCCAAAAAAAACTAGCCCCTGTGCGTTGAGTACCTGCTTCAGCACCAGCACCCCTGCAAGAAGACAGAGAGCAGGCCAACGAAACAAAAGAAAAAAACAACTTGAAACACAAATTTCAACCCCCATCATCAATTAACCAGCGCCTAACCGACGCACGCCGGTAATTAATGACCGAAGATTAGACGCCCCTTAAAAACCGGCTAATTTAGACATCAGATCGGCGGCACACGATCGAACAGGATTGTTGTAGTTTTTTTTTGTTGTCTGTTGCGCCCTCGTTCGTGTCGTTTACTAGGATCGTTTTAGCACGGCCCCCGAGGGCATCGAAACCTGGCTTCAACACGAAAAGCTCACCTCACATGACCAGGCGAACGCATTCAAAACCGACCAACTACTGTCCAGCCTCCAACTTCCCATTAGGCTCCGGGAATCGACCGATCGCGTCCGCTTAATTGTGGAGGACGAAGTTCGATTGGATAATTAAATTTTCCACCCAACCCCCGCGGCTGATGCTAGCGATCGGTTTCCGCATCGAAGCTAATCAATTGATTTTTTTTTGTTTCGTGGCACGTTCCACGTTCCCTTTCTGCCCCGTTTGTGCGTTTGTCGAAGAGTGTCAGGTGAGCGTGATGATCGGGATGACGATTATTAAGACACCGGTTAAACACCATAATCTGAGCCGTGCCGAGTGGCCGCGATGGTCGTCGCCGTGCGTTTGCGACCGATATTTTCGCTGCGCCCTGTCACTGCGGCGCTCGAGGCGCGTTGGGAAAACCTGATCCCAGCGCTATTGATCCTGTCGGCCCGGTAGCGAAAGTAATCTATATGTGTTTCAAAGTTGCTCCCAACGGTTGCGCCCGATTTCATTGGGAGTTGGCGAGGCCACTCCGCCGGGAGTGGACAGATTGAAAGCGAAACGAGCGATTGGGCTTATTAGCATCGACCGTAGGAATTGTATGTAGGGCAGATGATGTTGGCGACGGATGACACGGAAATGATATGGCTACCGACGGGAAATATAAATCTGATGTAGCGCTACTGTTAGGGATAGCTACGGTCGGTTGAGCTGATGGATATATCAACTAGATTCAATTGTGAAGATGCACTTTCCACTAGCGGTGGTGAGGAGCAATATTTGATGAGGATCAGGTTTGTTTTGGAACATATTTTCTATGCAGTTCAATGTTTTCTAGCGAGATTCTCCAAATATGAGCCTCGTATATAAAATAACATCATAACTTCTAACTTGAGCAACTACTAAATTACTTAATAAGCAAACCGAGACAAACCTCACGAACTTGTGCTTATTTAAACTTATTTATACAGATTTGTTGACTGATGTAACTATGAAAAAGTATCATCAAAACAACGATTCCAACAAGTAAAACAATAGTAAATAAGAGTATTCTTATTGTTAAAGTACACAAACGGAAGAACCACGTTAGCAAGGGTCTTATCCTTTCTTGGTTCGTGTCCCTTCTCAGTAGCAAACCTTGTTCTCTATCTTGTGGTAATATCGAAAGCCATACATTCAATTGTAAAGTCATTTTTTCGGTAAAGTTTCTTAACAACAATGCTCAAACAACAGCACAAACCACCACTCGCTAGAAGAGGGATAGCAGACTTATTTCGAAAAAGATCATCATTATACCCACGAGGCCAATCGCGAGAGACAAACGAGACCTCGACCCACCCAATTTGAAAAAGCATCCCCCCAGCAGCTGGCACACCAATCGACAATCAAATCCCGGCCCACTCGGTGCGAGGACCTACCCACAAAAGCAGGATACCCACCAGCGGAGCGTAACGGGACCCCGGAACCTTCCGTTTCAAGCCATTATCGAAAAGCCTCACGACGACCAGAAGCAAAACGACAACGACATGCCGGCGATATGCTGTAACATCTGCTCGGAAGGGAGACCTTCGACCACCGGGGGGGGGGGCATACTGCACACAAAAACACATAAAGACACCACAGTCAATGTCAAGCGCAAGGTTCATTAGTAGTGCAGACAACAAAAACAACGGCAGCGGCAGGAAAAGCGGCTCCCGATCGCCCAGAAGTGCCGGATCGAATGGAGCAGATCATACCCGTACCCGTATTATGCCAACCATCCGATACGGAGCGCTGTTCATAGCGTGTCTACTGTTATCGCTGAAGAACAGAGAGGAAAAAAAACCAACATACCAGCTTCATTTGTCGGATGCTGTGTGCTCGTGCTGAACACACGAGTTGCAGGAGCCATCGGGCACGACCAGACCCACGACCCGGCCAACGGCCAACGGTGGGTGAATGGTAAGACGCCCGCTGCTATCCGTTTCTTTTTGCGAGCTTTTGTCTGGTTTTTTGCCTGTTTTCATCGGTTGGAAATAATCATGTTCGTTGTAGTAACTTTTTTTTCCTACCCCGTCACTCTCTTCTCCTTTCCACCCACTCTCTTCCGTCCCTCCGGACGTTATACGTAAAAACAAACTTCCCACCTACTGTCGCATACGAGTCGCCGCGCGAAAGACACGGAAAGACTTGTGCGCCAGTGCAAGCGACGAACCCGCGCCGCCATAAATCCGATGCGATGCGATGATCGTGACATTTGATTCCACTTATTTCGGTTTTTGCAGCCCCCTGTCTCTCTCTCTCTAACTCTCTCTCTCTCCCTCTCTCTGGGAAAACCCGGCGGGGTGTGATTGCCAGGAGGTTCGAAGTTCAGTGGGTTGATTTGCGGGCTGCAGTCCTCCGCCTCGCTGGTTTGCGCTCGCTGCACAGAGATGCAGATCTTCATTACGTGATCGGCCGGCCAAACACGATCCCGGTGCGCGCATCGCGGCCCGCGTACAATGTTTGATTTATGACTTCCCTGTGCAGCAAGCACACACACGGAAATAGTGGGTCAACCGCAGCAGAACCCTCACCAAACGGGGCCGGAAAGTTTTGCATTTTCCCTTCGCTCGGTGCCCCGGTGCGTGGGTTGTCCCAGTTATCGGTTTTATCATCAGCATTCCATCCGGCCAATAGCGATTGGTTTGGGAAAGGAAATCGCAGAAAAAGGCAAAGGTACCTCGTTTGGCGGCACAACAAATTCGCACACCAATTTCGTCTCCGCAAGCGAGTTGACACCGAGCGCATCCCGCCAAGGATCGTTAACCGAACGCACTACGGCTGTTTCGCTTTCATCACTGTTTTGAGCCATTAGCGGAAACACACACACACACACACACACAGAGGCTTAACTCGCAGCGATCGGCACAATAATGCCGGTAATTGAGCCAGCCATTGCCAATAATTTTGCGACCTCGCGCGATCGCCGCACGCTACGGTACGCCCCGTGTATCATATCCCGACTGGCGTGCACTGATGGACAGTTAATTATTAATTTCATGCCCATTTCCCGCCCCCCTCATTGGTTCCTTCAGGCTTGAGACCCTATCGCTGCCGTGTAATCAGCACTCAGCACAACGTCAGTCCTCCGTATCCGACGGAAAGCTCGTTAAGAACACCCACCTGTGTGTGCTTCACGTTCGCTCGATCGATCCTCGTACGATCCTCCGCAAGGCATGGGCATGAGCTCACACGCCCGCTCGAACGAAATGGCTCACCGGGAGGGAACGCTACAGCCCAACCCACCCACCTAGAAGGGGTTGTGCATGCTGTCGCTCCGTCCACCAACGGGGTTTCCCTTTGGAGCACATGGCGCAACCTCTCAACACCAAGCGTTGCACGTAAAGAAGTGATGAAAAAAACGGGATACGGTAGCCAAACGCGTAAGCCTGGGTTTTGCCTGGGTGAACGTGAACCGACTCGACGACAGGCGGTACGCGTTTAATAAAACTTTTCTAGAACAAACTTTAAAAACTCTCCCACCCATTTATTCCACCCACTCTCACATCAAACGCCCAATGTTTGCTAAATGAATGGAATGTTGTTCCGGGCCCATCGGCACGGGAAGCGGGCAGAGAGAGAGAGCAAGCGAAAGAATGCCCAACCCAATGGGCGAAAAATTCTTACACCCGTTTTTCTCCCATGGGTCGCGAAAAGCGCGCGCGCAAACGCAATTAACATTACCCCGCCGACGAGGAAGATTAATTTTATTAATAAAACATTCTAAAGCACAGCTCACCGGCAGAAGTATCTCGCGGTCGCGTCACTCGGGAAAAGAAAACCGCCCGCCCCGCGTTTGGCGCTTGCGCTTGGTCCTTTGGTGTTGGGCGGAAAATTAGAATTACAAATTCCGCCTCGGCCGCGGCGGACAAGCGGACAAAAAACAACCGCAACATCAGTCGCCGCCGTTGTTGTCCATTCTTCGGTCCGTTCTGCGCGTGTTGCGACACACGCGCCCGTGGATCCGTTACTCCGCGGCTGACGGGGGTTCGCTTTCGCCGAGGAATGTGAGGCCTCTCGTCGGTCGTTGGGCGCTGGGGAGCCAGGAATGATCGCTTAACTGCACCCTCTGCACGAGGTCATTCTTGCATTCTTTGCACAGTGCGCATGTGTGAGGTCATAAAAACTGTTTTTCGCCCCTCCTGCATGCTCCTGTTTCACCCAGTTTGGTGCTGCTCCTCAGCCTTATTTTAGCTTCAGTTGGCCATTTGATATTTAAGTCGATCATTCCAAATGCAGCAACGGCGAGTATCGATCGCAAAGACAAGAGCGCTTTTCCTTTCTTCGCGACCTACACCAACACAAAACGAGGGCAAGCGCCTTTGGGTTCGGTACGACGCCATAAATCTTGGCCGTGGCCAACAGGCCGGCCGCTCGGTAAATCTTGGGCGCCCTAACTGCGCCCGCAAACACAGCAGATGGATTTTTCTGCGCCCGGTACTCAATTTCCTTTCCCCGTTTGGTTCGCCTTTTTCCGCATGCACTCTCTCTCGCTCTCTCTATCTGCTTGAGCCTGCAGAAGGAGTGTCAAACCTTGACCCAACCCGTTGGTGACTGCCGTGACCTCCTCGGCAGCGAGCGAAAAGCGGCAAGGGACGATAATTGAAAATTGAGCCGCATAAATTGTCCTTTCGCCTGCCGCCACACAGCAGAGAAAGACAAGCAACATCGGTGTAATTTGGTTCGACATCTGCAAACAACCTGCATTCTCTCGCTAAACAGCGCGCCCGAAGCCCCCCCGGACGCTGCAATAAAAGAACGAAAGGTGAACAACGCAGCTCGAAAACGATAAACCGCAGCAGCAGTGCCAACAACGGACAAACACCCCTCTTCCGGACATACGATCCCGAGGGAACATGGTTTTTGCATTCGCACCACACACTTGTACCGGATCGATTGCGTGAGCAGGCTGCGATTGTCGGGCGGTGAAGAAGGTGAAGAAGTGAAGGGTGTGTGTAACATGTATTACGGTTCCGTCCGCCATACGGAGAACAAATAAACAAGAGTAAGACATTCTGGTGCGATCGTTGATACGCTGCGCTGTTTTTTCTTTTTTGTACGAATATGAATTTGTGTGCCTCGGGAGACTGTCACCATACAGCAACTTGCCCCTTGGGGTGTTTGGAGATGCCGGTTGTCGGTCTAAGCGATATTTAATACTGACCTTTATCATAGATGAACTGATCACAAATCTGATTACAAATCGCTCGTAACCCTATTAGACTCGACTTCGACTTCGATCGACTTCAAATTGTAAACGAACGAGTCAGGGAGTCAAGATATACAAAAATGTATATGCAGATCAAGTGATGTCTTCGGTCTTAAAGAGGCAACAATTGTATTTAAAATGAGTATTCATCTTAGACAGTCTTTCGATCCTTACAAGGTTCCAACAATAGCAGAGCTTCACAGTAACTCTGCAATGTTTGATAATATAAATGTTTATCTATTGTTTCTTCCTACTCCCTGAGGGTGAGCTGCAGTATTAAGTTGTGTTAGTTGTCAATAGCGCATACATGATTTATGAATCTAATTTACTTCTAACCATTATACTACTATATAAACTTAACTACCTATTGTACCTATTGTGTACACCACAATGTATTGTCAATGTGTGTCACAGTGTATTGTATTGTGTACATTGTCCAGTTGATTTTTGTAACCACTGCCTGGTGACCGGTAATCGTAGCCAAAGACTTAAAATATAGAGCATTCCAGGGTTCTTTACTACAATAACAATCAATGAAAAAACCTTCTTTACTAATTTCATTCAAATATGGAACATTTTCATACAATTCTAAAGCGTTGAAACCTTGCCGGGACCATAAACGGGCGAACAAGGCCCTCGATTGGAAGAAATTAAGCCATTAGACCAAAACGTGCCCACTTCATCTAGCTCATCTGAAAGTGAAATTAATTTCCCACTATCGGAGCGTGCGATCGCTTTCGTTTGTCGCCTGATGCCAGCATCCGATCTCAGCCGAGTCTATGATCGTAAATAACACACCTTATCTGCATGAACACAAACGCACAGACACACACACCCACAAAGCACCCTACGAGACTGGTGCAAACACTAATCTGAGAACCCATTCTTTCCCGGCACCCCGTCCACGGACTGGGAAAGCGGCTGGTAGAATGATTTATCACAAATTTACACCAAACACCCGCAACAAACAAAAGGAAAAGTATGCGCAGCCCGCTGCCTTTCACGAGCGTGAGAAAGTGAGAAGAATAAATTAGCAACAGTTCAGCATGTGCGCGGGGCGCAGATGAACAAGACGTTCTCAGCCGATCGACAGCTTCCCCACGAACACGAACCCCGCTCGTAATCGGTCTGGGAAGTGAAACGTTCTGCTTTTACGGCGCTACCACATGGGCCTGGGGTGACTTCGTACCGATACGCATCTTTCAACACCTGCTGCTGCTGCTGCAGATGCTCGTTTCAGTGCAAATGCTTCCTTGGTGCACGGTAAACAAAAACTCTCACCCTGCGAGCAACACAGCACCAATGAATTCAATTTTCACCGCACCGCATTTGTTCGCCCGCTATTATCCAGCCGCTTCGGTCTCCAATTTTCTCAACACCGTGCGTTCACACGCGGCGCCCAGCGCCAGCGCCAATAGTTCACATGCGCACAGCCGCGGCTGATGATAACACTGCCGGTGGCATCTTGTCCCCGGTGGTGAAAAATGGCACAACGAACTCGCTGCCTTCACCGTCACCTTGGCCCAGTGGTTGCATACATTTTCCTGCCAGCGCGAATAGAAAGTGTACCTTGCACCAACTGTCAACGCGCCGTGGATGGGCGCCGCATCCGGACGCTCGGGACACATTCCGGTTCGGGGTGCCTCGCCGCGCATTCGCCACGGTCCGCGCTAATCCGCTACGATCAAGGTTAAACACAGCCTACGGATCATCCGGAACGAATCGCACCTGTGGCGGCAGTCGCGGCAGATTGATTTCAGCTGATTCCACGCGATCATAATCCGACCCGGGGGCGCTGTTGTCTGTTTTTTTTTTTCGCGCTTGCTGCCTGCCTTGCACCACTGACGTGTTTCGACGTATCAATGTTTACTTTTCTTCCGCACCGGGCGGCGGGCCTACTGCGATGAGAAAGCTCGCATCTTTCTGGATCACTGGAACAAAGGCGAAACAATCATTAGAAACAAAAACAACATCATTATTTAGAGGAAAAAAGGAGACGCCGACCACCTCTATGGCGCAAGTGGGACTTACCTTGGGGACGTGATAAAAAGCGTCGTCATTCCTCCACAAACGGCTCGCCGCGTCGTCGGTATCGTGAATCGCCCACACCGCTAATAAAATAATTGGTTAACGATCTGTCATTATGACACTAGCGCCGGGTTGCTGCCGTGTGCCTAGCTCCCGCCGATCGGCACCCGTTCGCGCTTCCCTGTTGCGGTATTAATTAGACACCGCCGAGCGTCCCGATGTCGGGAGTTACGCCCGCGCCACCGTGGATACCGCGTCGTAATGTGAGTCGGCATAAATCAATCAGAGGAGCCTCCACAACCATTCGGCCTCGGCCCGACTCTGCTACTCGTGTTGCCGACGGCCAGTGGTGGTGGGTTAAGCGGTGGTCACTGCCACCGCCAATCACTGTCACTGTCACTGGAGCGGGAGTCGATGCGAAGACCCCATTCTCGGTCGGTCCCGTTTGGAGCCGACGCGAGCATTCGCCACCGGAGGGGGTCGCTGTTGTTGGTCACGGTTTACTTCTGCTTCTCCTGCTCCAAACCGCCGGTGATCGCTCCGAACGCGGCCCGGATGAAGATAGCGCGCTCGGGAACCGATCACGATCACGGTAGACAAAACGGCGTGCGCATCGATGGAACCGCTTCCCAGGTACACGAGGTAGATCGATCGTTTCGCGGGAGTGTGAAATTTGTAATTTTCCACCACAGGAAGGTGCGAAGGATGTGGGGGGAGAGGGGGGGGGGAGCTGTTGCACCGTTGGGGATGGGTGTGCGCAGACATTGATCCGCAACGAATCGATCTTGGCATGGTGCTGTCGGAGTGTCATTGAAATGAGAGCGGAAGGAATGTCACCCTGCGGCGAGTGTGGCATTCCTAAGCTCCGCCGGAACATATGGAGCCTGTCAGTTGCTGGAGGGTTTACTGCCTAGAGACTTAACCGACGTATCTGCAGGGATGCGGACAAGAAATTTGAGACACACTACCTAAACAACGGATCAGATTAGGAACACTCATTTTGGAGTTTTCTTTTTCAATTTTAACAAGGCCTAGACAAAATAATTCGAATCAAGTTGGCGACCTGTATTGGTATGAGCAGTAGAATAAACTTGGAAAGAGTTCATTAGATTGTGCAGCTATAACTGAACACATAACTTCACATCATTGAAGCTTTAGACAAGTGCAACACCTCCAGTGCTTAGAATAACACAGAGGAGCGTCTCTGAAGTTTATGAAGAACTGACTGCAACTTCTGAAGAGCAGACTTGAAGTCTGAAGACTAAAATTGACATTCCTGATGAGGGCAAACTAAGAATCTATTTCGTTTTAAAGTATAAAGATTATCGAAGTCAGTTTGACCAAATACTGCAGTACAATCTTCCGGAATCCGGATCTTTACTCTTAACCTCCAAACAAAGGAAGTCTCCCAAAAAAGCATCGTGACATCCACTAGGTACTGCAGATTAAAAGCAGTTATTGCTGACAAAACGAAAGAATTTGATTACATTCTTCCCGACCAACGCTTCCCTTGCCCGAGTCATCATACCCCCGAACGGTGGTCCCCGTTGTGAACGACCCGGGTCGCCTGTCACTCGCCGGACATGGAACCTACACCCAATTACGCAGCTCATTAATTAGCCAAAACATACCGGCCACCGGGCGGGCGAAACTATGCGTCCGACACCGCCACGACGACATTCTGTCCGCGTGCGCACCGTTAATTGGCATCGCTCCCAGAAGCGGAACCCGAGACCACCACGGTGGGTGCGACGGGGGTACCGATGAGGGCACCCCTTCTTGTTTGCCGCCGTACACGCAGACGCACGCACAACCGCCGCCGATGTGCGCCGTCTTCTGGAAACTTTCGCCCGCAGAAGTCACGGTCGGGTGAAATCAGGCCTTCCAAACTTCCGCAGCGGTATTTTCACCGTTTTCCGCACGCATCCATCCGAGCGCGAGATGTGTGCGCGAGAATCTTACCCTGCACCGCTACCACGGCATCAAGACAACGCATCGGTGTGTCGGTAGCGCACGTCAGTGCGGCTGTCGCGTCGTCGTGTTGTGCGAAAAGGCTGCCGTCGTCGAAAGCGAAACCGGCAACTGCAGTCTCCACCACCGCGTAGGTCGCGCGTGACCTACCTTCCCAGCCTACGCCTGACTTCTGCGCAAGGGCGCATGTAAATCCGTCGGCGCCCATCGATACGTGAAAGTGAAACCAATCACGGTGAACACGACGGCCGCTCGCTTATCCTACCGTTTCCCACCGATGGGGGGAAACAATCTGCAAGCGCATCCCCAAACACGCCGGTGCACGTGGGATCGGAACTGCGTGTGGGAAACGAACTGCGCGCGGCGGTTGCAGAAGCGCAGATCGCTATTGTGCCCGTTGCTAATTGACGGAGCCCTACAAGTTCCCCCCGTCGGCCTATTGTCACACCACGCTCCGTGTGCCTATAATTAGCCCGCACCGACGGCACCGACGCTCGGTGGTACATCATATCATCACCCAGAAAACTGTCGTCGATTTCTAATCCCGAGAACCTCGGCCGGAGTTTTTCCCCCGACGGAACGGAAAGCGAATCTTCGTCTCAACACACAGGGAAAGTGTACGTGTTTCCCCATCCCGTACACAAAATGAGACGAATTGTGGGAGCAACGAGGAGTTCGAACGAGTCACCAACCCCGAGATTGGTTGGGCTGTTCGATGGAAACGGTGGACTTTTTAGGTCATCGCGTAAGGATGGCCTCCCCGTCGAGGAGGCACGGCCCGCTAATGCGGCTGACGGCGGTTTGATCTATTTTACACGCTTCGCTTTCGGTGCCGCTCGGTTCCACAAGCGATCGGGGGAACAGAACTGTGGCTTAATCCACAAGCTAACTCAAATAACGCCCCTTTCCCGTGGTAACCGTGGTTGGATGGCCGCACGCAAACTCCGTAACGAGCTTTTATCTAGGACCGGGTTGACACCGGAGGCGTTCCGAACGAACGCCGGAAACGAATTTATAATCACAGCAACGTTTTTTTTTATTGTGACCGCAAAAGCAGTCGGTATTTCGTTGAGAGGAGGTTAAATCAAACATTACGTGCATTTCATTCGGAATGGGAAACCTAAAGTCTGCAGATGTGCGTATAACTGTCCTGTTTATTCAATAATACCGATAAAAATCCTCATCCCTCTGTAAGTTTCCGGTCTTTCATGCCATTTCGACTACAAGACTAGAGGCTATAGAAGTAACAGTGATCTCGAATTGCTCTAACTTTAAAGAGAACAGATAGAAATGAATGTGCGTCGTGCAAACACTGTTTAGCTGTGAATCAAATGTGTTGAAGTCGAATAGTAAAATCACATTGGTTGAGCAACCTGACACCTATGATGACCTTATTAGATGCTATAACCTGTTGCTTAACACGATCATGGCCTACTGCATGAACCTGTATCCTGTATCGGCCGTTCAATTCTAGGTGGAAGATTCAATTCTATCAATTTGACAGTTGACAGTATTTGACAGTTCTGTTCATGTGGAAAGTCTAAAAGAACTTCATGAGTAGGGTCGTCCGGCGTCATTTTACTAACATTCCAAGCTCACTATAAAAGCCTTTAGTTTTCCTGAAAGATACAAGACCAAAAACCTCGTGTCATTACTATTCGGGGGAGATAACTTTGAAAACTAATTAATTGTGCTTTAAATCGGTTCTCCGACAGTCGGGTATTCAATATTTGGAACTACTACTAAAGCTCTACATGAATATGGAGTATATGGCTGAAGTAATCCGTACCGAATCAACACTATCTTTCCATATGAGTCTGGGTCTACCACGTCTCGTCTCTCCGTGTGGGATGTCTAAAAGGATTTAAACGGCTGGGGATAATCTGGGGGTTGTCAAACTTTCCTCAGTTAAGATTAGGACACCTTAGATGCCTGTTATGGTTGGCTTCTTGAATGATTGTTATGCAATCTGAGAATATCTCCAAACAAAGCGGTATTTGCAAAAGGGAGGTGTTTTTTATATGCTTCGCTAGACCGGAAACTTATCGAGTGATCGTTCTTCAGTGCACACACCGTCCACTCAGCCTTTCATCAAAACCAATCAATAACTTACTAAGTCAGCCAATAAACCTCCAATGGCCAGCAAAAAACGCTACTTGTTCTTCGACAGCGTGCGCTGCTTTTCGGCAAACTCCACCAGCTTCTTCTCCACCGCCAGACCCTTCCGCTCGCGGATCGCGTCCATGTAGACGCGCGCGACGTTCGTGAAGTCGGCCTTCTCGCCGTACTGCAGGTACTCCTCCTCCGTCGACGGCACCCAGTGCGGGTCGATGTCGACCGTCTCCCAGTGGCTGAAGACGAGCTGCGGCATCGCCAGCCCGGACGTCTGTTTGCGGATTTCGGTCGCGAAGTTGAACGACTCGATCACCGGGATGACGGCTGTCACGTCAAACTGCCCGCTGCCCTCGATCAGATCCGCCGACTGGATCCGGCCCTGCCGGCGGCCGATCACGGCGTACAGCTTGCCTGTGGACGATGGGAAATAAAACAGGAATTAGTGGTGATAGGAAGGCGCGCTAGCAGTAGCAAAAGGGGAAGCAAAAAAAACCCGAAGCCTATGCGGTCCGCATCGCGAAACCACCGTTAATTGAGGTTCTCAGACTCTCTATCTCAGACATGTATACACCTGAACCAAAAATAGCATAGAACAATATACACACCAACAGTCAGAAGAAAGAAATTAATCGACTAAAAACACCTCTCTCTCCTCTTGGCTCTACTTCCAGACCGGGCTCGCACCGACCAAGTACCACTACTATCCGCACAACCAGCATATCTACTTCCTGCCCGAGTGCGCCATCCAGCAGGTAGGTTCTTTTTTGTGTGTTTCGGGCGATCTGCTTCACTCCCGGCGGCATCTGCATATACAGCACGCGGAAGCGGCACCGTTAGGAATCGAGCGCTAGGAGAGCAGCGTACGTGCAGCGTTCTAATCAGTGTTCAATGTTCGCTTTTGTTTCTCTCTCTCTCTCTCATTACCACCCCCGATGCTTTCCTGCGCCAGGTTTGCAACGCCGTGTACGTGCGCCTGAACTACACCCAGCCCCTGTGTGCCTGCCCGCCCAGGTAAGTCCGAGTCGGGAGTTCTATTCTCGTAGCGCATTGGATTGGATTGCTTCGGCCGTAGCATACTGGAACCCATTAACATTCCTCGTAATCAGGCAGCGAATGAGCATTCGAAAAGCCCGGTGGCCGTGGAGCGCGCAGCCATCAAACGACATGACGGGGTGAAATTCTGGTGGAGTTCTCGTTCGAAAATTAGTCGGATCGCATTTACCCTCACTTTTCAACTCCAGGAACGCACACCCGAGCACGCTTGTTTGGGGCCAGGAGCCGGTGACCTCCAGGAGATTTCTGGATCAAGGTCTTGAACCTGGCCAAGGTTGCGCCTTGCCAAAGCCTCATTAACTCCTCCGAGTTCTGCTTGACGGTTGATTCGATTTCGAATTAAAATCGATTTCGTGTGTCATTGGCAGCTGTTGTGCGCGTATCTCCTGTTTCGGGGGAAGTTCCTCAAGAAGGCTCTCAAGTGCTCCTCCATCTTTCTCTCTCTCTCTCTTGCTGTCTCTCGGTCGGGTAATTGGGATTTCACTTTCCGCACCGAAAAGCCATGACCGTGGCCAATGGGTCCATCGCCATCTGAGCGGCAGGCGGAGCGATAGCTTGGAACAGAAGAACTCGGCCCCTGTCAAGGAGCCGGTGCGGTCACAACGCCGGAGTTGGCAGGCGGGCGGGCAGGGAAGCAATTACGCTCATCAATCATGCTTCGAAGCGGGATTTTTTTGCTTCTCTTCTACCGAAAGGGTGCCTACCCCGGCTTGGCTTGGTTGCGACTCCACGGTCTGTCGGATAAGACAGCCCTCCACGCCGTTGCAGGTCTCATTATGCTTTTGTGCAGGCTAAACAAGCTGCTAAACATGATGTATGACAGGCGCGCTGCCTGTACCGGTCAACTCACACGCATCGGGACGCACGGCCAAAACAAAAAGAGGGTGCTGCCTCGGAACGTGCTGGGGCGTGCAAAACGGCACACAGTCAGTGTGCCGGGTTCAGTCACATGGTACAGTTACCGGAGGCGGAGAGTTTATTGAATGTCCGTGTGTCTGAGAGGAGAGCGGTGGTTACGGAACATCAACCAATAAATCAACACACAGTAATCGAATTAGTGTCCGACAGCTTTTCCTCCGCTGAAGCTCAAATTTCAATGAACCACCCTCGGGGCGCTGTTTACGTAATTTATGCCAATATTTGCACAAGTTTTACATTAGTCGTGTCTGGCACCGCACACACACACACCCATTTCCGAACACAGCACGGACCTTTAGCGGAGTTAAACGGCTTGAAAATGATCCACGATCGTGCGATAGGGAGCGATGGGGTTGTACAACAACTGCGACCTGCTCGCGGTCCTGCAATTGTTCACCTCTGCGCGGCGTTTGCATATGTACCCTTGTTACCGGAGAGACCTCCTGCCAAGGGTCCCATTGTAATGTTTGTGGCAATGTTTATTAGCATCATACGCGCGCGTGTAACAATTCCCCTCGTTGTGCAGAAGCAAGTTCCTTCCTCCCGGTGCGGATCAGCGGAGTGGTCACGTATTTAATTAAATCACCACCGGGGAACACGATCGCCGGGCCGGGCCCGTTGGAATGCGGCTTTGGGTGGCCCCAACCTGGAGGCGACGGAGGACTAAACACTAATGCCGGCGCTTGGAGGTGAAGATCCTGTGTCCGCACAGAAAGAAAATAGTTTCGTCGCGAATCTATACTTTTCGGAGAGTCGTGTACACGAAGAAGGGAAGAAAGGATTTGTCGTTCTCGGGTGGCTTCTAATCGAAAGCAGGTCTCGCTCGACCCCCTCTGCTATTAGGCACACATTCAAGTCGTGAAAAGCCCAACCGGGCGTCCATTACGAAGAAGCTCCTCCACGCCACACAACGTGGACACGATAATGTTTATGTAATATGCAATATGTTTTGCCTCCACACGCTCGCCTGCCATCGTTTGCCGACACCGCGACATACCAGGGTGGATAAGAACACGGGCACGTCGCGCAGAACAGCAAACCAGCATAATGAAAGCGCTGTACGGAGCGCTGAACACGAGTAGCCTCATTTCCCACCTGGCTGCGCGTTCTCGCTGGCGATCTTGGGGCCATTAGTGGCTCCACCAAAGCCTCCACCAAAGTGTCAGGCATTCGAACAAGCAGTTACAGCATGATTACAGTGATCCACAGGTCGCTTCCCTCCCGGCGGGGCTTGTTAAACCCGAGAGAGAGTGTGTACACACCGTGCTACGAAAAGACTTTTTGCAAACCCCGATCGATTGTGTAAATATATGCGCCCGGAATTAGCATACCGATGGGCAAAAGGCGCTCCACTTTCCGGTCCCGCGCCAGCGATCGTGGCTCAGATTGTGGTCACTTTTCGTGTTCGCGCGATGCATCCAGCGCATCGCAAGCATCCGGGGCATCCGATCGTGCGCGCGAGGAGTTCGCGGTTTTTGTGCCACAACACCGCCCAAAAGAGCCCGGGTCTCCTGTTCGCGTATCTGTGTGATCGCCGACTCCAGCGTACAAGGGGTACCCAATTAAGCCACCCATCGGCACCTTCGCCCCGAATGAAGTCCTTACGCGGACTCGGCAAACTGTTGGGGCGCAAAATATGCATGTTGCGCGCATATCGACCGAACGATCGGGCCTAATGCCGGCGAGTGGGGTGGGTGTTGTTACAAAACTCATTAAAATCAAAACAAGGCGAATTTAATCGCCGATCGCTCCTAATCTATCATGCGAATGCGGCCAACGACCGGGGAAAACCGCAGTGGCTTTTTGGTGTTGTTGAGATCAAGGTCTACGGACTCTACTAGATTTGGACTCGCTGACCACAACATATGCCAACACTTGTGTTTACCAACTCAATCCTGGTCCCGGTACCAGGTAGTCTTAATGCCGGTCGTCGTGGTGCTCAACGCCGACAGGTATGAAGACTATCTGGATACAACGCCGGAAGTGGTATTCAAAAAATCGCTAAAATGATTTTAAGTATGTGTCCATTTTCCCATCATCAGGTTTTTCATCATTTTTTGTCCAGTGAAGGCTCCAATAAAGGTCCGATAAAGTTCCGACAATATTCCGATACGGCTCCGAAAGTGCTCGGGAAAGGTTCCGATAGCATTCCGATAAGCCTCCGACAAGGTTCCAATAAGGTTTCAAAGGTCCAATAGGGATCTTTGATTGTGTTAAGGCTCCAATAAGCATCCGACAACGTTCCGATAACGTTGCAATAAGGATGCATTCAGGCCTCCGGTAAGGTTCCAACAAAGCTCCGATACGTTATCCTTATGGTAAGGAACCTTATCCTTCAAAGAATAACCTTTTTGAAACCTTTTCGGAATCTTATCCGAGCCAACAATTGGGTTTTCAATACTATTTCTTCGGAGACCCCTGTAAACTCGAAGCAGTAAGCAGCTTCTTTACGTACCGCTTGATCCGACTCTGAAATTCAGCAGTAGCTCCTGTAGCTCAATGTGTGCCATAGATCATTCCTGTACCGTTGACATCGTATGGAGGTCTTATCTGTATGTCCATCTCTGTACATGTCAAGCATCCTGGACGTGAAGTGAAGCGCTTATAAAAGCGTCAGTTAACCTCCGTCATACTTTCTTCGAATAGGGCATCACAGAAATCAATTGCACCGAGCGGCAAACAATACCCGGCACGTCCTGCCACCGGCACACACACAACGCACATCAATCATCGGACGGCATCGAAGAATCTTCCCCCCCTTTGCGCGATCGAAAGCCCGGACCACCGCGGCTGCGAGATATACAAATGCATCTCACCATCATCGATCAATGCAATGTGCGCCTTTTCCTGCCCCCAAACGCCTGTGGGGCCTCTGTATATGATCGGCAATTATCAGCTCCGGGGAGAAGAATAACCGACTGTTTGCTTACACTTTCCCCGTTTCCCAAGCGTACCGACGAGCGTGCCGTGGCGCTTGGTTTGGTTGTAGTTAAAATAATCAGCGAAAACAAATTCCTCCCAGGCGCAGCTTCGTACGTACTTTCTCTGGCTCCCCCTGGCTCGGCGGGATAAATAAGGACGCGCCAGCGGGGTTCTCCGCATGCCGGGTGAAGCTGCTTACGCTTCTGCTGTTCTCTAATGATCGAACAGTTAACAGTGCAGTAATTGCATCCGCCACAGGGAAACGACACTCATTAGGAGCCCAGGCGCTCGACACACTTCGTTCCATTGCACGTTTCACAATGGCTGGATTTAGAAGAATAATTGTGCGCAGATGTAGTCTTCGGACCATT
Source organism: Anopheles dirus (assembly GCA_000349145.1). Taxonomy (NCBI): domain Eukaryota; kingdom Metazoa; phylum Arthropoda; class Insecta; order Diptera; family Culicidae; genus Anopheles; species Anopheles dirus. Next base: position 11,706,830 of record KB672868.1, on the reverse strand, counting down.
CGTTTGCATGCAAATTCCAGTCGACACCAGCTTCTCGAGGTGAACCAGTAACATCAATTCGATCGCACCAGGTGCGAATAGTTCTTCGCAGACAGATCGCTTTAATAAGTCCCATCGCAGCGCTCCCAAACTTTCCCAAGCCCCAGACAAATTGTTTTGATTTCGTTGTTTCCGTACATTACTACCATCTTTATTTCATTTTAGCGATTACTCACACCCACTCCTCCCCCACAAACCGCCCCCTTCTTTTCCCTGCGCGGACAACAATGGGGGGGAAAAAAATGTGTAATCGAATCGAATTGCACTCGATCGCCATTAGTTGATCGCATCGCATTCGTATGCAAAAATTTCTCCCTACGTCCGAAAAATATCGTCCCGGCCAAATTGGGTTTCGGAAACGACGGAAAACCGTGGTTCCGAAAATGCGGTAGGAAAATTGCGTGTGCACCGGGGAAAATTGCCTATCCACAATCTCCCCTCCGCCGGCCAACCGGGTTAGTGGGCCTGCGGCTGTACTCCGGGGAAGAGGGTAGAAATTTTACAAAATGGTGCGCACACACACACACGCACACCTGTGCGCGATCGTGCGGATGATTAAATTCCACCGATCATCAAACATCGGGCGATCGTGTGGGTGAGGCGGAACCGGAAGTAAGTGTTGGAGAGACTGCGGCCGGTCGAAACCGACCGACTCCGGGTGACCTGGAATCGCATCGATCGATCGATCGATCGAGCAAAGTTAATGAACATTACGCCTACCGTTCCGCCACACGCTCGGGGCCCAAGCGGTCGATTAATAATTGGATCAAAATGGACCCAATCCCCCTCTGCCATTACGGGTGGATTTTGGTGGAACGACCGATCGGCTAACCGGCGATCTGTGGTGGCATATGGGCACGTGGTTCCTGTACAAGTTGCTTTCTAATCTCTTTAAGAAACTAATCGTGTGCTTTGAAGTTATAACGGCCTTGGAGCTATAACGGCCCTCCACGTCACAACAGGTGTGCAGTTTGTCATTTGAAAAGCTTCAGTTTTATACGCTGGACATACTTCTAACACCTGTTATTTCTGGCAGTCCTTGACAGGATTATACCCGTAGCAAAGTTGTTAACCCTGCGTACGGTGGGTGAGGCCATGCGCTATACATCTGGAGCAAGCGATCGCTTTCAAAAAGATTCTTTACCATTGGCATATCAAACTACAGGAAAGATGGGCCTGTCGAAACGATAAGATGTTATTCTGCAAGGCAACTTTAACACATTCAAAGCACAGCTTAAACAACTGAAGTCATAAGTCATAACGATCATAAGAGAACGAGGCTGTTTAGCGTTGCCAATAGTCCGCAACAACCCATTTTACTTATCCCGAAAGGGGAAAAGTCATAACGAGACCGTAAGACCATAAGACCCTCCACTTCGAAAACGAGATTTACGATTCGAGCCGTTCGGTTCTTGTAGCTTAATTTCGTTAAGGTTGACTCTGTATGCTCGGTAAAGCATCCAGGTAAAGCTTGCATCGAATGGAGCTAGTTTATTGGCTTAAGAAAAGAGTTTAAAGATTTAATGATTGATTTATGATCAAGTAGACACAATTTGGACACTGATAAGCAACCCATTCGATTGGCTGGATAACTCATCTATCGAGATCGAATACTGCTACCCGGACAACCTAACTGGACAACAAAGTTTACGAAACTTTGCCAAATTTCTCTTATACTTCTGTTTCACTGTATTGTCACTACAATTTTCTCACAGCAAAGGGGAACAGCAGCTTCGATGTCGATCTCCCAGTAGCGCTGTTCCCCTACTGAACAGATCTTCCACAGCTCGCCACATTTGTTTAGCGAACGCTAAGTTAATTATTACTTCAGGTTTTGCTTATTTAATTATTACTTAAGATAAAAACAAAAGTGTTATCGGTAGAAACGACTCGAAACCGGTTCGTGAGCGTGATCTACTAATAATAGCGGAAGTGCAGAAAAATTATCGTTTGCCCAACCAGCCTTTTCTCACGATTAGGTTGGTTTCTTTACTATGGCTATTATTGTTACACAATTTTTAATTTAATTCGCATGTTCATACGATACTTAGAGGACGGTTTTGACATATCGATGTAGTAGGACATATCGATGTAGTAGGCTATAACAAAAACAGTCATACAACAAGGATTTCTCTACATACACTCTTTATGACCGTCGTATACAGAAAGTTCCATTTGTAGTTGGCAGTATCCATCTCTCTTCAACTGTATACGTGGATGACCTTGGAACACTTGTCTGTAGTGTACGAAAGAACAGAAATATCACTCCAATGATTCCATTACGTTAATTTTAAAAACGACCCATGCTGAATAAGCTCACGAACCTCTAGTCACTGTTTATTGCATATTCGTTCTATCGTCTAAATTATCTCAATGTTCTAAAATACTTCTAATCGCTTATGGCCTTTCTACTTCCACGGCCTTTCTACTTCTACTAGCAGCCGATATCCAACCACTGTAGCAATCACTAGGTAAGAACTACTTAACATTGACGATTCAGACGCTCCATTGGTCGTGATGCACTTGACGTCAGAAGGTAAACTTTCGCAAATTTTGTTCTTTGCGATCGTGCAACCCATGTAATAATGCGGTTTATTCTCAGAAGTGTAGTTCACCTGGATGCACTGGTACTTTGGCTCAGCCTTAAGCGGGACGTACTTCAGAGACGAATTGATCGACGCCATCAACTGGTGGGTAGTGTTGGCAAGCGATCGGTTGCAAGAAACGGTCAAATTGAGCAGACACCGCTTGTAGTTGCCGACCGAGTCACATGTTTTGCACTCCAGCGAAAACCCTGCCAAACGACGCAGAACGTAAGGAAGAATGGAACACGCGTTGCGTTCAATGGAACACAAAAGTTCTTATCACCACCGATGAGGAAGGCCGCGCCTACAAATAGCGCAATAAGCCCAACATCTGCGGACACCAATCGTTGCAGCACCGGTTTCGGAGACATCTTTCACACTACTGACACTATATCGCTCTAAACGGGCAGTATCGTCGTCGTAGCCAAAAATGCTTTAAATACTGTACGAAACATAGCATAACTAATTAACGTCTGCTCGAGAGCGTGCTTCGCGATACGCATGCCAGCGTGGAAACGTTAAAACTGCTAAATGTATGATATAATTAGAATAAACCGATACCTATCCGTGGGGTATATAGATGTTATCCATACTGAAAAAAAAACTATGCACGAGTGGTCTTTTTTCCTTAACATCAAAAATTCGGTACGCGTGCACTGCCGAACGTGCAAAATTCAAGTCACCGTTTTCATTCAAACGTCAGCAAAACGTATGAGAAGCTGGGTTTCATATACACAACAACAAACCGTAGAATCCAACTAGGGAATAGATAATGAGAAATCAACAATAAACATGCAATGCAAGAAACCCACCGCAAATGACAATCGAACAGGGTTGCCCAGTGAGTCTAGTAAAATCTACTTCCATCAGAGGAGTGGTCTAGTAAAATCCACTCCTATCCGACCGAACCAGATCTGACCGAGGATCGGTCCTCTGAATCCGATCTGGATCGCTCATGTATTGGAATACATTGAAAAAAAAGAAGGGCTCTTTGCACGATACATGTACCATGTTCTCTTGGAATATAGTTAAACACACATGACCTGTGTAGTGACTTTGTAACCGAGAACATGTTGATGAGTGGAAGCGTCATCGTCTTTAGTGTACGTAAGAAAGGCAATCTCATTCTATCAAATCCACTACGTTTATTTAAAAAAAAAAGTCCCATGTTGCATGTGCTATGTACATTTCGAAGAACATAACCTAGACATCTAGACACTGTTTTATTACTTGGATATAATTACACTGTTTTACCATTTTATTTCTCAATGTCCTAAACGGTTTGTTGCGATCCTTTTTGCCAAAAGGTCGTGGTACACGAAACGCTGCATGTAAACCCGTCACAGAATCTGTATTCTGCGATGACGCAACCACTGTAAAAAGATGTTCGGGGTATCCTGACAAGCGATGGATTGCACCAAATGGGCGAAATAAAACAATAATCTCTGCAAAATGACGCAGATCGAAAGGAAGAGGAAGACAGAAAACTTGATCGAGTGATTTATTGTGTAGGCGCGGTAATCCCCATCGGTCATGGTACGTAGATCGTTTATTCAGACGTCTTCTGATGAAAGATTCTTGATCAGAAGACGTTCGAAAAAACGATCTACGTTCCATGACCGACGAGGAAAGCCGCGCCTATAAAAAGCACAATAAATAACCCAACATCTGCGGACACCAATCGTTGCGGCACCGGTTTCGGAGACATCTTTCGCAATACAGTCACGTCATCGGTTCTAAACGGGCAGCATCGTCATTGTGCCAAAAATGCTTGAAGTACTGGTCCACCCGAGAACGAGTTTCTACTCGACAAGCGCATACCACCCAGAAAGCAAACAATGAAAATTCAAGATAGCTGATGAATTTTGAATAAACCGGTTCCTGAGCGTGGATCATGCTGAAAAATTTAGTGCTCCAAAAGTTGTTCTTTTTTCTAAACATAAATCATTTCAAACGTGTATCAAATATGTGTGATGTCGATTACGCACCATTGATGGTGCCGGTTCCATCATATGACAACGATCAGCGTCTGATTCAAACAGCTGCACATGCCAATCCGTCAAATCGTACTGAGAACAGATCATAAGCATTACACAAAAACTTATGGAACATGCATTAGCTGGCAATGTGAGTACTCGGCTCGTTTCTATACATATGCTATGATGAAGGAAAAGTTGCATTTGCTATAAGTAGTATCCATCTCTCTTCAGCTGTATGTGTAGATGACCTTAGGAACACTTGTCTGTAGTAAACGAAAAAAATGCAATCTTACTCTAACGAGTACATTAATTACGTTTATTTTAAAAATGCTGTATATGCTAAGTACACTCGGAACACCATAACCTCTAGACATGTTTTGTTACATATTCGTTTTACCGTTTAATATCTCAATTAGGATGGAAGTTTAGAACTAAACGGTTTCTTGCCGCCCATCCCATTATCACGAGCAGCCAAACATTTTCCACGGCCATTCTGCTGCCACCAGCACCCGATCTCCCAGCACTGTAGACATTTGGCGAATTCCCAATCGAATACGAAGAGCTCGACTTGAAAGCACTCTCTCCATTCCTTAACTTTGACGATGCGGACGCTCCATTGGTCGTGATGCACTTGACGTCAGAAGGTAAACCTTCGCAAATTTTGTTCTTTGCGATCGTGCAACCCATGTAATAATGTGGCTTCTTCTCAAAAGTGTAGTTCACCTGGATGCACTGGTACTTTGGCTCAGCCTTAAACGGGACGTTCTTCAGAGACGAATTGATCGACGCCATCAACTGGTGGGTAGTGTTGGCAAGCGATCGGTTGCAAGAAACGGTCAAATTGAGCAGACACCGCTTGTAGTTGCCGACCGAGTCACATGTTTTGCACTCCAGCGAAAACCCTGCCAAACGACGCAGAACGTAAGGAAGAATGGAACACGCGTTGCGATCAATGGAAAACAAACGCTCTTACCACCACCGACGTAGAACACCGTGCCTACAAATAGTGCAATAAGCCCAATATCTGCGGACACCAACCGTTGGAGCACCTGTTTCGGAGACATCTTTCGCTCTACTGTCACTATACCGGTTTAATACGGGCAGCATCGTCATTTTGCCAAAAATGCTTCAAGTACTGGTCTTCCTGAGAACGAGTTTCTGCTCGAGAAGCGCATGCCACCGAGAAAGCAAACAAGTTCGGCGTTGAAAATTTAAGATAGCCGATGCATTTCGAAAGAACCGGTTTCCGAGCGTGGATCATTCTAAAAAAAAACCAGTGCTCCAGGGGATGTTATTTTTTCTAAACAACAATCATTTTAAACGTGTATCAAATGTGTGTGCTGTCGATTACGTAACATTGATGCAGTCCGTTCCATCACATTATGATGCTCAGCGTCTGATTCAAACAGCTTCACATGTGAATCCGTGCAATCCAACCGGAAACAGATCATGAGAAATAAACAAAAAATATAAGGATGCAACATATGGAAAACTCAATAGCTGGCAATGTGAGTGATCGGCTCGTTTATCTACATATGCTATGATGAAGGTCTACGGACAGTTACATTTGCTGTACATAGTATCCATATCTTTAACACTACATCGGTTGGATCGTCCGGGAGCATGCTGGTTAGTGAAAGTGTCATCGTCTGTAGTGTACGAAAAAATGCAATGTTACTCTAACGAGTCCATTACGTTTATTTTAAAAACGACCCATGCTGCATATGCTACCTACACTCGGAACACCTTTTTGTGTTACTTATTCGTTTTACCGATTTATATCTCAATGTCTTAAACGGTTTCTTGCCGCCCATCCCACTATCACGAGCAGCAACACACTTTCCACGGATATTCTACTGTCACCATAAGCCGATTTCCCAGCACTGCAGCTATTTGGAGAATCACCAATGGAATGCGAAGAGCTCGAGTTGGAAGCACTCTCTCCATTCTTTAACTTTGACAATGCGGACGCTCTATTGATCGTGATGCACTCGATGCTGGAAGGCAAACCTTCGCAGATGTCGTTGTTTGCGATGGTGCAACCCAAGTATTGATATGTTACCCCCTTGTAAGTTTTGCTCACTTCGATGCACTGGTACTTTGGCTCATACTTAAACGGGACGTCCTCCAGCGACGGATTGATCTCCGCCATGAATTCGTGAGTATCGAAGGCAAGCGATCGGTCGCAAGAAACGATCGAATAGCGCAGACACCAGTCGTCTTCATCCAACTCGACACATGTTTTGCACTCCAGAGAAAACCCTGCCGAACGTCGTAGAACGTGAGGAAGAATGGAAGACGCGTTGCGATCAATGGAAAACAAACGTTCTTACCACCACCAACGAGGAACACCGCGCCTACAAATAGCGCAATAAGCCCAACATCTGCGGACACCAACCGTTGGAGCACCGGTTTCGGAGACATCTTTCGCACTACTGACACAACATCGGTTCTAAGCGAGCAGTATCGTCGCCGTAGCCAAAAATGCTTTGAATACTGATCTACTCGATAACGAGTTTTGCGAAGCGCATGCAACCAGGAAGCAAACAAGTTGGGCGTTAAAACGTAAAACTTCTAGATGGATGATAAATTTTCAAAGAACCGGTTTCTGAGCGTGGGTCATACTAAAAAATCCAGTGCTCCAAGGGATTTTTTTACTAAACATCAAACATTTGCTACACGTGTGCTGTTGATTATGGAAAATTAAAGAAACCGGTTCCGATTCACATGACAACGCTCAACGACTGAGTCTGCCTTCATTCAAACAGCTTCACATGTGAATCCGTAAAATCCAACCGGAAACAGATCATGAGAATTACACAAAAAATATAAAAATGCAACATATGGAACACGCAATAGCTGACAATGTGAGTGATCGGTTCGTTTCTCTACATATGCTATGATGAAGGTCTACGGACAGTTACATTTGCTGTACATAGTATCCATATCTTTAACACTACATCGGTTGGATCGTCCGGGAGCATGCTGATTAGTGAAAATGTCATCATCAGTATTGTACAAAAAAAAAATGGAATGTTACTCTAACGAGTCCATTACATTTATTTTAAAAACGACCCATGCTGCATATGCTACCTACACTCGGAACACCTTTTTGTGTTACTTATTCGTTTTACCGATATATATCTCAATGTCCTGAACGGTTTCTTGCCGCCCATCCCACTATCACGAGCAGCAAAACACTTTCCACGGCTATTCTACTGCCACCAGCAGCTGATCTCCCAGCACTGTAGACATTTGGCGAAACTTCAATCGAATGCGAAGAGCTCGAATTGGAAGCACTCTCTCCATTCCTTAACTTTGACGATGCGGACGCTCCATTGATCGTGATACACTCGTACTTGGAAGGCAAACCATCGCAGATGTCGATATTTGCGATGGTGCAACCCAAGTATTCATATGATATCCCCTTATACATTTTACTCACTTCGATGCATTGGTAGTTTGGCTCATACTTAAACGGGATGTCCTCCAGCGACGGATTGATCGACGCCATGAATTCGTGAGTATCGAAGGCAAGCGATCGGTTGCAAGAAATGATCGAATAGTGCAGACACCAGTCGTCTTTATAGAACTCGTCACATATCTTACACTCCAGCGAAAATCCTGCCGAACGACGCAGAACGTAAGGAAGAATGAAAGACGCGTTGCGATCAATGGAAAACAAACGTTCTTACCACCATCGACGAGAAACACCGCGCCTACAAATAGCACAATAAGCCCAACATCTGCGGACACCAACCGTTGGAGCACCGGTTTCGGAGACATCTTTCGCACTACTGACACTATATCGGTTCTACACGGGCAGTATCATCGGCGTAGCCAAAAATGCCTTAAATACTGTACGAACCCCAGCTTAACTAATTAACGTCTGCTCGAGAGCGTGCTATGCGATACGCGCGAAAAGGCGTATTAGTGTGGAATTGTTAAAACTGGTATTTTTTTTATATTTTGTAACTATGACGGCCGTAGAGGCCGTATTGCAAAACTGCTAAATGTATGATATAATTAGAATAACCCGAGAACCAACCGGGGGCAATATCGATGACGTCCATACTGAAAAACATCCGCCGGTTCCATCACATTACGAAGCTAAACGTCTGAGAAGCTAGGCTTCAGCTGAACAGCTACAAATCTTAGAATCCAACTAAGGAACAGGTCATGAGAATTCGACAATAATGAAAAAATTGCAAGGCAAATTGTTCCAAAAATTGTTCCAAATCAAAGGTAAAATCTACTTCCTTCAGAGGGGTGGTCTAGTAAAATCCACTCCCATCCAATTGAACCAGATCCGACCTAGGATCGATCTGCCAAATCTGGCGAATGCTGACGGAAACTTCAAGCTCATCGATCATGTTCCATTTGCACATCAATCAATCCGTTTAAAAGCTCTCTACATGCGTCTGGGTCGTCTGATGTCATTGTGTTGGCATGAAGATCGCCTTTGTACTCTGCTAAAAGGTATTATTCAAAATGTAGCAGCCTCAGAAGCATAATGGAAGTTCTAAATAGTCCCTGCTCCACCTCCAAAAGCACTGATGAAGTTGAAACGGGTTCTGGTATAGATGATAGCTTTACTGAAAGGTTCTACTTGGTACGATTAAGAGGAATGCTTCACACAGGGATCATACCTCCGTAGCATTATATAAAACATAAATAGTCCCAGCGCTCTATCAATAATTATTTACGTTTATTTAGCCATGACTCATGCTGCATGCGTTACGTACATTGAGAAAACTTGTGTCGCTCAAATCAATACCCCAGAACCCTGCTCGCCAGCCACGCTACCACCGCCAGCAGCACAACATACTCCGCCGTCAAACGACTGCCACCGGCGGCTGATTTGTAGTCGCGTGTCACCACGACGACGGCCGGCTGCACCGCAACGACCGGCTGGCCCGCCTTCTGCACCACGTTGTGCGGATGGATGATGAGCGGGGGCGCGTGCGGGGCGTAGTCGGCCAGGTGCGGGATCTTCGCCCGCGTCGGCACGCCCATCACATTCGAGGTGGTCGTCTGGCACTTGCTCGCCTCACGCCAGCCTTCGCAGATTTTGGTCGTCGCGTACGTGCACCCCATCTGGTACTGCCACATCGGGCCGACGGTGTAGTTCACCTGGAAGCACTGGTACTGGGGCGTACCCTTGAGCGTTACGTTCCGCAGCGTCGGGTTGGCCGACGCCAGGAGCAGATGGGTCGCGTTCACGAGCGACACGGTGCACGGTGCGGACGAACTGCGCAGGCACAGCTCGTAGTCACCGGTCGAGTGGCATATTTTGCAGTTCAGCGCAAACCCTGCCGGTGGGGAATGCACGAGTGTCGTTAGAGGGTCTGCGTGACGGTACAGAACACCACAGAACTACATACCACTGCCAACGAGGCACACCGCTACGATGAGCAGTCCAACGTTTGTGGACACGGAACTTTGGAGCACTTGTTTGGAGAACATCTTCGGGACAACTGTGGACCAACGCTCGTGGTTCATTCGAGTTGGATCACTGTCTCTCAAGTGCCCGTTGAAACAACGACGTTACCAATACGCTTCCGCGTATGTTTGAACAGCCGGGTCATGTTTTTGTGGCGCGCAACCGAAATACGATCGCCATGAATCACCTCGGTAGACTCAATTACACATATATCAACGTTGGGATGTGTTCTATGCATGTCTCACGAACGAACAGGCATTTCCACCTATCTTGTTAGGTGAATGATGCAAAAAGAAACGGTTCCTACTACCGGTAAACACTGGACAGCAAAAAGCCAGATATTATCGACTGTCATGTCACTCGCAATAGAGCTGGGTTTTTCCAAACAAAACAAAAACTGCGACCACCCATTAACGGCACTCTCACAAAGCCCGGTCCCACCCATTCTTGCGACGATCTTGCTCTTCCAGAAAACGCACGTCAAGCAGAAATAATTACACTCAGTAACGTCCAATGTCTTCCCCGATCTTCTCCCACCACAGATACCGCGATCCGTGCTCGGCCAGCCTGAACGAGGATGACAACCACACGATCAAGCTCGTGGGCAACCAGCAGAAGCGGGCGATCACGCTGGCGAAGACGTGCGAGAACACGAACGAACTGCGCGACTGCCGCGCCCCGAAGGACTGGTCCATTCTCGCGCTGCAGAACACCCGGACGGGCAAGTCGCACTATCTGGTCATCTGCAAGTGCCCCCCGCACTACCGGCTCGGTAAGCATGCGATCGAGGCGTCCCTTCGTCAACGTGAACGTCACTCATGCCCCTGCGCTGTTCCGTTTCCGTGTCTCTTGCAGAGGGCCCACTGGCGCACGATCAGCCAACGTACGCCGGGCTGCCCGGCATCAACGTGTACGGTATGCTGTGCGTGCCACCGGAGACCTCCAGCTACTACGCCTCGAAACCGGCCAAGACGCCCGCCAACGTGTACAACAAGTGGAAGATCCCGTCCCGGCAGCCGGTCTCGTCGTACCGTGCGAACTCGGCCGCCATTGCCGCCGCGACCGACGGCGAGACGGAGGAGTCCCGGACGTACCAGAACGCGAGCACCGACGCGACAGCGGCGGGCAGTGAAAACTAGAGCGGGAAACCCGCGCGGCCACTCAATGCAATGTTCGTCACCCCATTTCCATCTCGACCATGATGTACGTGTACTAAGGAGTTCTGTACCTTCCGCAAAGCGCTCCCATCGAACTGATCCTTCCAGTTTATTTATTTGCCCCCCTCCGCCCTAGTTAATTTATATCGCAAATCCATCGTTCATCGTCCTGGAAAGTAGTCGGTAGTACGATCCCGGCAGTGGGAGTCTTTTGCTAGCAGTTTTAATCATCGCATCATCATCCATTAACCCCCCAGCACACTTTAACACGCGGCCAAACGGTTCCGGATCGCGTACGTACGGATCCGCACGACGACGTACGGACGCCATCTTGGAATCGTTTCCCCATTCCGGCGTCCGGCGATGCACGCGCGCACGACTTTAGGAGAAAGTTTAGCATTGTACTTCCCTTGAGAATCCTCAGAACGACAAACAAACGAACGCGGTGTCAGAGTGTATCCCGATTGAAACGAGAACGAGACAGCAGCAAGAGAGTTTCGGTCCACATAAGCCGTCCGCCACCGGTTGTCTCTTTCTTTTCATCGCTACTGCGCCTACTACGAATGTCGAAAAGCGCCGGAAGGCTACGTGGTTTCGTGGAGTAGTTTGTTTTGGCGACCAAATTTTAGCCGATAGGAAAGGCACAATGGCCACCAGTGATGGAAAGACCGAGACCCGGGGGCAGGCGTAATGGTACACGCGTGGTCGTCGATGCGCAACGATCATCGGCTGACACAGAGACGCGCAGACACACAATCCCTTAAACTTGCTTATTTATTATTATTCCTATCCTATTTATTATGAGCTCTTATTTTTAAACTTAAACACATACCAACGAGAACCTGTTCCGCAAACGCGGAAGCAGACATTACGCGCTCGAACAACACGTGGTCCGACCGTTGTAACATGATCGGCCATCGTTTTGTACGTTTTAAATCGCAACAGTTGCGTCGTTTTACTGTCCGCAGACGGTAGCGGGCAGACACTTCTGACCTGGACGCTTGGTATAAGATGAGAACCGTACAGGAAGACGGTTCATTGATTCGAAGATTTTTTTCTTTTTTTGTAAATAGTATTCAAACGATCGGTTTGATATAAGCGTATGGTATGATATGGGTGCACACAAAAGTGGAAGCGGCCTCAACAGTTGACGCAGGAGTGAAGGAATGATTTTACTGAGACATGTTCTACCACTATGTGTACGCGAACGGTGAGAAACGAGAGAAGAGAAGAGACAGAAGCAACCTAGCGAAGGACACCCGCAACACTATTTAATTACAACGCTAGAAAACGCTAAGTTTAACATAATGTTAGTAGCAATATTATTAATAAAACAAAATAAGATGTACTAAACCAGAACTAAGCGTGGGGACCATCTTTTGGGACAACTTTGGCGTTCCAGAGCCGGCCTCGAAAGAAAGACAACGGCAACGATTGTTTCCAGTGCATTCGGCTGCCTCGCCGTCTTCAAAAGACATACTTGAAAACACTGCAAACAGTCATTTCTATTCATCTAATTAGGTTCAAGTTCAACCGAACGCCATGGTAAGCACAAGGAACCGGACACAGTTTTTCGGCAGAAGCTCTCGCAGAAAGGTTGTGGTTGGCTACAGAATGCAATCGAAATTCGTCGCACGGATCTACTTTCTGCTGTCAGCGGTGTGGACACTAGCTTTTGGAGGTGCTAATATACATAGATCGCACGACAACAAGATCGCGTGTTAACTTGTTTTTTTTTTTTGTTCTTTTAGTTCACGCGTTAAGCTGCAAATTCTGTCAGTCGGTCAACAGCTACAGTAACTGCATCGATAGTGCCGGGCAGGTGGAATGTAGTGATACCGTGGTCAACATGACGCACCTGCTGCTGGTGCCTCACAATCCTTCCCTGGCGAAGGTTGTACCGACGGACGGTCAGTATCAGTGCTTTCAGGTGAACTTCACTAGCAACGGGGTTTGGAACTACCAGATGGGATGCACCTTTGCCGGCAGCAAGCTCTGTGACGGCTGGAAGGTGCTCAGTCAGTGCACGATTCCGCCCAGGAACGGCGCCGGGAAGACCACCGGCGTCATGCAGGCTGCTGCTACACCTGCGCAGTTGTCAACGCTAAAGCCACGAACTCCAGCTGCTCCAGCGTCCGCTGGAGTGGCCGGTAAACAGGGAGTTCAATTGGTGTCCTCTACGACGACCACGGTAAGAGCGAGACTCGTTACGGACACCTCGTCACCTTATTCGACCTTGCCGCCGTCCAAGAATGATTCGACGACCAGTGATCCAAGCAAGCCGAAAACACGTTCCAGAGCAACTATCTTTACGTCGCAGCTGGAGATGCTCCTGCTGTTTTGGTTTGTGGCTTTATTTTGGAGGCGCTTCTAAGCACGTGGGTTAGCGGTTCTTATTCAACTTGGCTCAGTATAAAGGATCAAAGAAGGGCACATATTCAGCGCGGTGCCTAAAACCTGCCAGAGGCTAACTCCACGCAGATCACGTAAATCGTCACGCCAATAAAGAATTAGAACGAGACAGCACACTCTTCAGATGGTGTAAAGGTATTTGTATGTTTGTATTTCTTTTACAGCGAAATGTTACCGTTTTACTCGCTAAACCTGTTCCGTTCTGGTGAAAGAAAGCTGCTTACTTCTTGCGCGCCCTCGCGTTGCCGGCCTTCGCCTTCGCATTCACTTTACCCTTGCCCTTGCCGAACTTCTTCGAGCGCTTTTCCTTCGCCATCTCGGCCCGCCGATCCTTCTTCATGCGGGGATCGACCACCTTGAACCGGCCCTCCACTCCCTTCGGCCGGCGCACCTTCTTGCCGCTGACGCCCGTCTTCTTCGCCACCACGTACGTCACGTCCTTCTTCTTGGCGTCGGCCTTTTTGTAAAGCCTAGAAAAGCGAAAAGAGAGAATTAATTTGTTTGTAAAATGATTCATGATTAGGAGCGAAGTGACCCTTGCCACATCCACCGTGACGTCTACTCACTTCTTCAGCAGCCGGATCTTCTCCTGGCTGGTGTTGTCCACACTCTCCATGATCGTTTCCGCCTTCTTCTTGATCTTCTCCAGCCGCTTGGTGGCGTGGCGCTTCTTGCGCGCCTTCGCCTCCATCACCTTCTTGATCGTGCGCACGTTGAACTCGTCCTTCGCCTTGCGATACTTGTCGACCACATCCTCCGGCACCGGCATGGGCCGCGTCATCGCCTGCTGTTCGTCCTGCACGAACCAGTCCGGCAGATGGGAATCGTTGAACATGTACCGGTTGTAGGCCGCATCGATGATGTCGCGGCGCGTCTTCTTGCCCGAGATCAGCATCTGTCCAAGCGCCAGTTCCTCCTCGTTCAGCTTGATCTTCTTCGGTTTGCGCACCTTCTCGGACGAGACGATCTCGAACCCATCGTCGTTATCGCCGACCGTCTCTACCGTTCTGTGTGCTATCGTGCCGACCTTAGATTTTTCGAACGGTTTCTCATCCTTTTCACCCTGCTGCTCCTCCTCGTCCGACGAACTGTCGCTCGATTCAGCCTTATCCCCTTCGTGCCGTGCCCGGCGACGAGCTTTCCGGCCGAGCGGTTCCTTTGCCTTATCCTTGGCGTCCTTGTCTGCACCGAGCACATTCACGCCCGCCTTCTTGTACGCGGCGATCAACTTGTCCAGATCGTGATCCACCACCTCTTCGTCGTTCGTGGCGAGATTGTGCTTTTGGAACGCTTCCTGCTCGTACCAGAGCTGGGCCCGCTGCACACGTTTGTCGGTTTTGCTGCGGTAGTCCAAATCATTCAGCAGCGGATTGCGATCCTCATCGTCCGACGGATCCTTCGCATCTTCGTCCTCTTCGAAGCTTAGCTCTTCCTCGGCCGAATCGAATGCCATCCCTTTCTGGTCAAAATCTGAATCCACATCCGAATCGCTGCCTGACCCGTTCCGTAGCAAATTTTCGTCCTCGTACATATCGTCCTTCGTGACGTAGCGCACCGTGGGGGGCCGCAACAATAGGCCCGACTGTTCGTCGTCCTCCGCCACAATGTCGGGCGCTTGATCGAGCATGCTCTCCAGTTGCTGTTTAGACTTAACGTTCTTCAGCGTGAACACCATGTCCTCGCCCTGCTCCGTCGGTCCCTCGTCACCCTTGATCACCATTTTGAGGCTCAGCCGTTCGTTCAGCTTAGCGCGCTCCTTGTTAGTCTGCTTCCGTTTCCGCTTCGAGCTTCTCTCGTCCTCCTCGCGCAGCGTCGCAATTTCTTTTTCGAGCTTCTTCAGCTCCACAAGATCCTCCTCCAGGTCTTCGTTTTCGTCTGCATCCTTCAAATCACCTCCTTCGCCCTTCTTCTTCTTTCTGTCCGTCGACGTCTGCTCATCCGGTTGGATGTATTCCGGGCTCACCAGCTTATGCCAGCGCAACAGCTCCTTGATATCCTTGCGACCCAGAAGTTTTATGTCTTTACAGCACTCCTTCAGCTCCGTGGTCGTGCGCGGATGGTTCGCGATTGCGGCATCCGCCGGCGTAAACTGAATTTCCGTCACCCGACTCAACAGTGCCAGCGGTTTGTCGTTCTGCATGTACTCCAGCGCCGTCACAATCTTCCGTACATCCGCACCATCGTAGCCCTCTACCTTCGGCTTCTTGGGCGTTTTGCGTTCCAAATCCTTCAGAATGTTGCTCGCCGAGATGTCGTTCGACTGAATATCCAACTCTTCGAACACATACTTCGAGTCGAGGAAGCGCGGATCGATCTTATCCGGTGCCTTGTAGTACTGACAGACGACGAAGATTTCAGCGGACTCCTTACGCGAGGCTGACGGTTTAGTGGCGTGCACCTTCCGGAACAACTGCTTCAGCACCCAGATCAATGCGTTGTAGTCCTTCGAGCGGAACACCTTCGTGATGAACCACCCACCGGGGCGCAGGAACTGTGTGGCAAGCTTCACGGCGCTCAGCGTCAGACAGACCTGCTGGTACGCGTCGTGTAACCAGTTCTTACCCACGTTCGGGGCACCGTCGTTCAGTACGACGTCCACTTTCCACGTTTTCAGCTCCTTCGCCAAGTCCGACTTCGTTTTATCGGTCGTGATATCACCGATCAAACTGATACAGCCCGGCACACTCTTGATCGGGTACAGATCCACACCGATCACGATGCTGGAGACGGGCATGTTCTGTTTGGCCACCTGCATCCAACCGCCGGGGGCGGCGCACAGATCGATGCATACTTGCGACTGCTGCAGGAAACCGAAGCGACGATTGAGCTGAATTAACTTGAAAGCGGCACGCGACCGGTACCCGGACTCCTTGGCGAGCTTGTAGAACTTATCCCGCCGATCCTTTCCAACTTTGGCCTTTTTACCCATGGTTGCACTCTGTTTACGGAACTTTTATCAACGCTTTAAACGTCAAGGATGGACGCGCTGTACGAACGAGCAATTAAATCCACGTTTTAACACACTTTTTCACTTTACGAACATGCGGCAAAAGTGTTGGTCGTCGTTGCCGTTTTCCTACATCAACAACAAACCATGTGCTCGATTTGACAGCGGCGAAAATTCACACGCGACGGGCGAAAACGGGCGAAAACCGCAGGGACAGTGTTGCCAGCAAGTGTGCAGTAAAATCATGTCAGTTTTTTTTCAAAAATAAAACAAATTATCAAAATATCAAACGGATTTCCAAAGTTAA
Source organism: Anopheles dirus (assembly GCA_000349145.1). Lineage (NCBI taxonomy): Eukaryota > Metazoa > Arthropoda > Insecta > Diptera > Culicidae > Anopheles > Anopheles dirus. The sequence goes on along the minus strand of KB672868.1, from coordinate 11,689,961 downwards.
AACAAATAAACACTTACCAAGCACATCGGAGTTGACCGTAATATTACAGCTGTACATTGGATGCACCAACCGTTGGGGTTGATTTTGGAACGCCTTCTTACATCCTTCCTTTACCGCGGACATAATTTGACCTGAAACGTAAGGGCAATCAACCGGCATTAGCATTTTGTTCAATTTTGCATGCTATTACCAACGCACCTGATAGTGGCCCATGGGAGGCAACTAACGCCAGGTCCACACCAATCGTAACATCCAGCTCCCAGCGCTCCACCAGGAAGCAAACACCCTGCATCGGTTCATCACAGAGCGGTCCGGCCAACGACGCCATTTGAAATCCGTTCAAAAAGGACGATTCGTATTGTGCACGAGGATCGCTGGACGTGCCTTCTACCGGTTCGTTATTGGCAAGCCATACGGAAGTGTGCTTAAAGTCCGTACAATTCACTAACAGATTCGTCCCACACTTTTTCGGCCCGAAGGACCATATCCGTTCGAAAGGAATCGCTTCCGGTAGCAGTTTTTTAAGGTTTGCTTGTAGCTCATCGATCGAATCCTGCAGAGCTTGTGGTAGCACCTGCTTTGCTCCGTTCGTTCGGACGTACTCCTTCAGAATGGTTTCGTTGCCGTTGAGCAGATTCACCACGTCCTGGGAAAGGGGCAGCGCCACCAGCTTGATCGTACTCTGTCGGTTTGGCGTTTGGAGCGTTACCGTCTTGTCCTTCTCGCGATCCTTTGCAATTTCCTCTTCGGGATTTTCCTCCGACGTCGGCACAAACGGAACGATCGTTTCTTTGAACGGCACGATCGGTTTCGAGACGTTCAGCTCGATCTTGGCGTACGTTTCCTGCAGATCCTTGATGCATCGTTCGAGATGCACTTCGCCTAGGGTCAGCAGCACATGTTCGCCAGTTTCCTGAACGCGTACCTCCACGCAGGCGTCAGCTTGATTGAGCAGCTTCAATCCACGCACCAGTTGAGGCATTTTTTGAATTTCCTTCGGTTCTACCGCTACCCGGAGGATCGGCGTCGCTATTAACGGTAGATCGACGAACGGTGGGCAGTAGCGTGTGTTGCTGAGCGTTGCCGTCTTTAGGACCACATTCTGCAATCCTGCTATTCCGACGATGTTACCCGCCGGAACGGAATCTACCGGTTCCAACTGACGTCCCATCAGCAGGAAGAGACTATCGATTTCAACCTCCACGAGATGTGGATTTGACCCGGGGCCACCACCATCCGGTTGAACCGTCCTTGGGTCATACTTTGGCCCAATCACAAACACTTTCGATCCCCTCCGCAGCGTGCCACTATAAACTCGCGCAAAGGCAAGAAATATCTCCGACTCTCCGTCAGCACCGTCTTGGCCATGGCTTCCTAGTGAAAGTGCCTCTGTCAAGCGTTCCAACGTGTCCTTTGCCCCTGCCAGTGCGCCATGCTCAATGGGGAACATTTTCGAAACGAACACAATCAATCGTTCACTGGCCGCATCACAGCGCATAATGTCCTGCTTAAGAGCACGCGTTTCCGGGGGATACGATTCGAAATCACGCAACCTCGAACAGAGCAGCTTCTCTGCCTTCATCTCGCTTATGCCCGTCGGATTCGAGACGGTCCTACAAATCGCTCCCAGGAGCGATCGCTCCATCGGCAGCCAGCCCGCCAGAAGGTTTCTCACCGGAACGCGTCCATCCGCGTGCTTCAAGTCACGTGCCATCTGCACGACGCCACATCGTTCCGAGATCGTGCGCAGCTTTGTCTCGTCGCGGTTTCCCACCAACCCGTAAATGTTCCACAAATTGTCCAGCACCAGCTGAACGAACAGTGGCTTTCGACCCTTTTCCGTAGCACCCGATTCGATCGCCTTCCGGCGGGGAGAGTAAAAGTAGTCTCCCCACAGACCGTTAAGCAGCTCTGCGCTGTCCGACACACCGTCCAGTTTGCCCGCGTACAACCGGGCAAAGGTTGCCAAATCGAACGCCCAACCATCGAGCGCCGATCCGAACAGAACGTTTCCCTGCTGCGGTGTGTAATACAAGAACGAATCGTCCGCCTCCTCCAGGGCGGAAGTTTGATCGGTCGCGGCACTGATTTGTTCGCGCGCTAGCACGTCCGTGGCGAACAGATTTCCTACGACCGCGTTGACCTGCTCCAGCACCTGCATCAGATGGTGGTAGGCTTCCGTCGGTTCGAGCTGCTTCTCCAGCACCAACCGATCGATCTTGTTCAGCAGCAGCACGGTCGACAGCCCTTCGTTGTACGCCTGCTGCAGACAGACGCGCGTCTGCGGACAGACGCCCTCCACCACGTCGACGACAATGATCGCCCCGTCGCACAGCCGAATGGCGGTCGAAACTTCGCTGCTGAAATCTACGTGGCCGGGTGAATCGATCAAATTTACGAGATATTCCTGCTCACTGGACGTTGTCGTCGCATCCTGCGGTTCGTCTCGAAAGTACAGCGCAATGCTGCTGCTTTTCATTGTTATTTGACGCTCCTGCTCGTCCGGCCGGCTGTCCATGTAGCGCAGTTTGCCCGCCAACCGGGTGGAAATGATGCCATTGCTTGCGATTAAACTGTCGGCCAGTGTAGTTTTGCCGTGGTCCACGTGTGCTAAAATGCATATGTTGCGCACCCGGCTGGCTTCCGTTTGGAGCTTCGTTAGTTTCGCTAGATCCACACGCACCATTATCAACTTTAACCTTCACTAAACGCGTGTCTATCACTGTGTACTATTTAAAATAGAATAAAAAACAAAAACGGCCCGTTTGCTACGAGCGTAGCGCAAACACCAACGGAACACAGCTGATTTTCGTGCTGTATGAAACGTGCACGTGCTTTTGTTTTTGTTTACGTTCCAGTGACGACAGTGTTGCCAGCTCATCACATCTTCCCGCGAGAAGGTCTGTCAATATTTCTTTCCAAAACAAAAGAACTAATTTCAAAGCTAAACAATCGAATTTCATGTGCGATGCTGACTTTAATAAATTACTCTGCGAAGTACGAAATGAGTATAAAAACGCGCATTTTTTTTACTGTCTCTCGGAACGGTTGTGTTGTTTGCAACAAAATTACGAAGAAAATTACAACTTTCAACCAAAAACGTCGTTGCGAAATGCCATCGTTGTGAAGGAGCACAGCTTGCTTCGTCCTTTACTTGATGCTGCATCCGGGCAGGGTGCTCGTAACCTTGTCCCCGTTCAGCGTCATCAGCGAAAACTCCTTCCACAGTGCCTCTCCACTGGTGCCGGTGTGCAGCTCCGCTTGGATCTTGTCCCATACCTTCTTTTTCGGGTTCAACGCCGGCACCGGATTGCTTGTGTTGTCGAATCCCTCCACAATGATCCGCTCGCCCACCTTCGATCCTTCGGGGACGGCCAGCGCTTCACATTTGTCGGCACCGGCCGCGTACAGCACCAAACCCTCGCTCTCGACGCCACGAATTTTTGATGCCTTCATGTTCGTCAGCACCACCACCAGCCGTTCGCGCAGTTGCTCCAGCGTGTAGTGCGTCATAAGATTGCTTACGATTGCTTTACGCTCACCGCCACCGATGTCGACCGTCAGCACACAGAGGCTGTCCGCATCCGGGTGCTTCACAGCGTCCATAATCTGGCCCACCTTCAGCTCAAGCTTGTCGGGCGTGTTCTCTCCGGCTGCTCCGGCTGCGGCACCGGCCGCTGCATTCGTTCCCGCCGGTTGCACCTTACCGCCGGCCGCTTGCTTTCCACCCGTAACTTTAACCGGTGCGGGATAGGCACGCTCCGTTAGCTCCCGGTAGAAATCGGTGTCGAACGACTGACGAATCGGTTCCAGCAGACGGTTGATGTACACCTCAACGGCCGCCTTCAAATCGCCCGGATGCAATTCCTGGTTCGCAAAGCAGGCCTCCAGCTGCTCGTACTCGGCAAACACCAGATCCCCACCAAAGTCCGGCTTACGATGGATCGTGAACGCCTCACCGTCCTTGAACATCGGATAGACGACGTGCTTCAGGAACTTCAGTAGCCCATTGTCCTCGATGTTGCCGGGCTCGCAGAACGCCTTCTTTATCTTGCTCTTCACCTTCGCCGCACTGTCGAGCAGATCGATCTTCGAGTCTTCTTCGCTGGAAGACATCTTGCCGCCGGCCAGTCCCGGAATCATCGGGTTCATCAGATGGATGCGCTTGGCGTAGCCCAACTGCGGCAGATACTTCTCGGCGAAGGTGAAAATCTTACGCTGATCTACACCGCCGAACTGTGCGTCCACCTTCAGATACTCCTCGTCCAGCGCCTGCAGCCCCGGGTACAGGATGCCCGACATCAGCGGATGTTCCACCTGCTTCACAACCTCGGCGCCCGCCTTCTTGGCGTCGTGCTGCGTCACCACCGACGATAACCGGTACACGTCCAGGGTGTACTCCTTCGACAGCTGATAGTCCGTGCCGCACACGAACCGCAGCTTGTCCAGTGGGACGCCGAGCGACGTAAGCATCGCCTTGATAACCGCCTCGTAGTACTTGGTGCGTTCCTTCAGTAGCGACCACGGTGCCTTCATGTTGTCCAGATAGGCATGCAGGTCTGCGAATAGGATCGTTACCTGAGCAATGGGCGATAAGAGCGGAGGAATGAAGCAGATAGAAAGCAATTGGTGCCGAAACACAGTCGCACGATGTCACCTACCTCGCAGCCGGCTTTCAGGAAATCGGCCACCTTCGACATGGGCACAAAGTAGGCAATGTGCGGTTTCCCGGTAGTAGCCGTTCCCCAGTATATTTTAAGGTCCCGTTCCTTCAGGATCGTTTTGAGATTGTCTTGTCCCAGCACCTCCTGCAGGTTGCGGGTAATCAGGTGCTCCTTCTCCTCCGGGGTTAGTGTGGTGGCCATTGCAGAGCTGTTCACCGTATTGCACACAACACAAAGGGAAGGTGTTACAAGGAGCGTTGGTTCCTTGATTTGGAGCCCGCTAAAGATCGCTGATAAATACGATCGGGAACACCACCGCACGGATTTTCACGGCAAACGCGATCGCACACCGAAATCGACGAAAGGCTGTACACGTCCGCAGTGACAGTTGTGGCAAGGTTGCTCTAATGGACATGTAAATGACATTTCGTAAATAACATTTTCTTTAAACGCGTTCTTTATGAAGATTATTTCGAATTATTATTAGAAAACAATGAATCCTAACAATTACGCGCTTAAATTAAATTATCGTTATTTTTTTCAGTTCTCCAATCATGTTCGAAACACTCAAATGTTTGACAGATCGAAAATCACACAAACAAAAACGAGCTGACAACAACAACGGGAGAGTACACAAATCGCTTTGTTTAGTGCAATATTTTCGCTTTTCCCACTAATTATGTTAAGAAATGAGTAGACCCGTGAAACGCGAAGTGTCCGCAGAGGAAAATTGTCTGCAGGTAAGGCAAATGAAAGCAGCGAAGGTTCGAAACCCACTCCCGAACGTGTTTTCCCCGCACACCCGGATGTATCGAGGGGGATGAGTCACGTTTCGCAAGGCATCCCTGGCAGAAAGTGGAGGGAGTCGTTGGAGTGTTTGGCACGGAAATGTAATCAACCTGCTTGCTCTTCCGCTTCCAGCAACACAGTGCCGCCAGGCTAGACGATGGCGTGCTGGAGGCGCGCTACGAATGTCCCATCTGCTACTGCTGGCTGAACGAGCCCATCTTGACGAAGTGTGGCCATCGGTTCTGCCGGAAATGCATCACGGACTGGTTGAAGTGAGTGTCCGCGCACCGATCGGGTAATGAGTGCGTTAAATCAACTCAACCTTTCCTCCCCACCACCCGCAGTGAGAAAAACTCCAATTGCCCGCTGGACAATGAACCGCTCGACATCAAGTGCGACATCTTCCCGGACAACTGCACGCGCCGCGAGATATCGCAGATAAAGAAGCCCTGCCCGAACTCGATGCGTGGCTGCGTCGATCAGTTTTCACCCACCGAAATCGATACCCACCTGCGCCAGTGTCCGTTCGCCATGTCGCGCCAAAGCCAAGCGTGTCCGTTCGCGCGCGTGAAGTGCACGTTCGTGGCGCCGGATGAGGCCGCCCTGAACGCGCACATCGCTTCCGACTGTCAGCAGCATCTGCAGGTGGGTTTAGTGCGCCCAGCCGGCCACCACACTGCGTGGTTAATTCGCCTTTTTAATGCTTTTTCGCCCGGATTTCCCTCAGCTCCTGCTAGAAACGTACGCCGGTGGCAGTGAGCGGTACAAGTTTTGGGATCCACCGGCCAAGAACAGCGTGCCGGAGATGAGCACGAACGAGCTGGTGCGCTCGATGTACGAGCGCATCGTCATCCTCGAGCAGGAGGTGCACATCCTCGGCATCAAGCTATCGAAGCAGGACATCCAGCTCACCAAACTCAACGCGGAGGTCGATCCGCGGTACAGCGGTGGCGTGCTGCTCTGGAAGCTGGACGATTTTTCCAGCAAAATCGAATCGATGCTGGCGAACAGCAACTGCATGTTTTACAGCGGCGAAGCGTACACGTCCCCGCACGGGTACAAGTTTTGCGCCCGCATCAACGTGTCCCCGCGCACCAAGGACTCGATCGGCCTGCACGTGCACCTGATGCAGTCGGAGAACGACTACCACCTCGAGTGGCCGTTCAAGGGCCGGATCAAGATCACGCTGCTGAACGTGCGCGTGCCGGAACTGTCGCAGCACGACACGATCATGTCGAAGCCGGAGATACTGGCCTTCCATCGCCCCAACCAGGACGTCAGTCCGCGTGGGTTCGGTTTTCTCGAGTTTGCCAAAATCAAGGACATACTGGCGAAGTTTGCCGACAATAACAAGGTGGTGATCAAGATACAGATGAACATTGTTTAGGGTGTTTTAAGGTTTTTTTTCGATTGCTCTGGTAGTCGAACGTACACAGACACATTCCAATCTGAACTGATCGCTCCCGCCAAATACGGCCCGTAATTTGTCTAGCGTAATTGTCTGTACGGCGTACGTGGTGTTGTCGGTATATTTGTGTATGCTTGTGCATTGTCTTAGAAACTAGTTGCTTATTCGTGTGGGTTGACCGCAGTAGGCCATGCGTAGGTTTAATTTTAAACGAGCGGCTGCTCTCCATGTAATCTCTCCACTTTCCTCTACTAGGCTCAAGTAATCACGCGTACTTAATGCCCGTGCCAACAAAACAATGATCGGTATTATCGTCCTTCCACTAGTGTGTATGTCGCTAAACGTAGCCCAGAATCTCACCTCACGAAGCCGTGAGAGTCTTTTTAAAGTCTGCATTACTTAACCGCTTCCGCTCGCCACTTAAGGTGCTCGTTTCCGTTGCATTCGTTTACAAAAAACCACCCCATCATCAGGAAAGGTGATGACAACAAGTCGAAGTAAGATGAAGCGAAAAAGTGAACGTGTACCAATGGTTCTAAAAGCTTTTTTGTTGATCAATTTAGATGTTATATACAAGAATACAGGAATTTTCGAGCGTGATAGTGGAACGTGGCGGTGGTGTAATAAGAACGAATAAAAGTGTACTCCAAACCCAATACTGCACAGAAACGACAATAAGTACCATGAGCGGGGAAAAAGCGAAATACCCACGACGAAAGAAACTAGAACTCACTGGCCAACACTCGTTCACAATATGGTTCTTTATTTGTCCGTGATTATAAGTATATTTTCTTGTGAAAAAATGTATATCAAGTAATTATAACTAGTCTACTAGGTTTAATTGTAGTTTTGTTTGTTTGTTTTTCTTCTTCGTCTCCGTCGTCGTTCCTCACGTTCCAGCACGCTTCTTTCCTTACAAACATGATCCTAATAATGTTATTGTTTTCGTTTCCTGTAAATGTAATGTTACTAAATAACCAATATGTGTTCGTTTCACATCCATTTGTAGCTCTTCCGTGCTTCGGCTGCTTCCCGATCCGGCGTCCGCCGTGCGCTTTCGCGTGCGTTCCTTCCCGCATGTCTAGGTCGTTCGTGTTCTGTTCCGGATGCGGATACTGATAGTTTAGTATCACTCGCTCGTATTGACTTTTCTCGTTCGAGGCGGGGGGGTGGCAGGGCATTATCTTGCTCGCCCCTGCCCAACCGAGCATGTGTGGAGCGTTGGATTGGGTTTACTGTTTTGAGGTTGTTTACTCTCTCCATTCGCGTGCCTTCGGCGAGCGGACTAGTCAAAGCTGTCAAATTTCAAATTCTTGTAGAACCGTGTACGGGGGTAAGAGATAGAGTATGCTTGCTTGCTCGCGATGGTCTGGGTTCCAAGGCTGACGTATAATTGCACACCGAACCCACCGGAACCGGGTTCATTGCTAATGCTTTGTAATGCTGGAACTATGTTGTGTAGCGAATGTGGAAAATGTGTGTGAGAAAAGTTTTGCTGTAACGAACTCACCGGCTCCGGCCCGGACTAATTGGTACATGATGAATTGAACTAGCTGATCCGCAACGTACGCAAGTGTGTCGGGTCGCTTAACGTCTTTGGTCGCGCCTCCTCAACGGACGACTTCGTGCAACGTCTTCGCTTTATTCTAATCATTGCAACTGCTAATACTTGTTTGTTTTCGCTAATCACTAAGCCACCAATTTCTAATGTTTGTTTCACTCGAAACGACTTTCGGTGTGGGGTTTGTTTTCTCTCTTTTTCTCTTTTTGTTTGGTTCTATTAATTCGCGAACAAAACTTCACCCAAAACACGATTCCTGTAATTTTAGCTTCATTTAATTAATAGCGGCGCATACACGTGTACGTGTGTGGGTGTGTTTGCATCCTTTTCTTAGCACGTTGGTTATGCCGGACGATAAAAGGGAATGGGAACGTGGCTAATTATGTCGGTTAATCGATGCGGTTCCAAACGAGTTCCAACTACTCTTGGAGCCATCCATCTCTCCAATCGTTTCTAGTCAAAATTTTCAGCTATTCTAATGCTCGTACTAAATTCAATGTTTTCAAGCGACAAACAATTGCTCAATCTAGCAGGCGACGCAACGCACGTGTTTCCGGTGTCCCTCATGGAGACGCCTGGTGGTTCATGAAAAAATTCACGGTGCTGGCCAGAAAAAACGACGTCATCGGTTTCACATACGCGCGCACACACACACACATTCCCTGGCAAATCCTTATCGAACGATTGTTTCACTCTCGTTGTCAGCTTACTGATTGCATGTGATTGCTACTCTAGATGCTAGAGGGCGCCACGTGGGCGCACTTTTAACTATTGTTTTGTTCGCTCCCGTGTTGGAGCACACTCGTTTGGTTGTCTAATTTCTATATTTATATACGTGTGTGTGTGTGTGTGTGTGTGTGTGTGTGTGTGTGATTTTTTTCTCATTCTATTCTCTATCGTTTATTTCTTCCTCTCTTTGTTGACGTTTCATATTTGACTAGTAATGGACGACGCTATACGTTGGACTAATGCGATAATATAAACCTTTGCAATCCACCGCTTCCCTCCTGGCTGTGGTAGTCGATTTGGCTCTGGATAAGCCGCCTCTATGTATGTACGCATGAAATGTAACCGGCCACGAGCCGTCTCCTATCCCGCGCGCCGATGATCTAACCCCGGTCGTTCATATGTATATGTGCAGGTGTACGATTGATATGACTAGATATAGAATTGGCGTCTTTTCTGCCGGTTCGTTTCGACACCTCCTATTTTGCGTTTCGGCCGTTTTTTTACATGGTTGCACTCCATCTGTTGGGTACGTTCTTCGCAAGTGTGTGTGTGTGTGTGTGTCTATGTGTGTTCTATCCGGTCCCTTCGGTTATTCGTTTGTTTCGCATTGCTTCGTTACGTGCTAGTAGGGTACTAGTGGCGTGACGAGAGGACGCCTAAAACTTAAGCCTCTCCGGTCGGAAACTCTCCTCTAGGCAGACTGTAAAACGTTACAATGTGTTCGATGTGTTGCTATCGATGCGTGCCGTTGGTTTGTTGCTACTTTAGTATTTGCATTGTTGGTTTGGTTCGAACACCACAAAAACACACAACTGCCCGTCGTTCTAAAGCTCGACAAAATATGAACGCTTCGAGAGTGATTCCTGGCGCGGTATGGTACGGGTTTATCAATCGCTTTATGTGGCTTGGCAGTTGTTCGTTATCCGCTAAGTTGCTCCGACAGTTTGCTAGGAACGAGCTACGAGCGAAACGCAGTACTACACGCTACGGTACGTTAAAGATTCGGCCCGACTGGGTTGTTCTTCGGAGGAATTACTCAATTGACAATTGATCGTGTGCGGTGCAGTGTGCTAAACCTGTACTCAATTCGAACATGATCTGGAATGACTGCCATTTCGGGCGTTGCGAAGGAAGAGAACAGAAACAAACAGAAACAAAACAAAACTATCGCTTAAGTTATTATAATTATTAAAGAATAAAAAAACCATATTAAAACGAAACTTCTTATCGAAAATATAAACAAACAGTTCGCTAAACACTAAAGCTTCCTAATGGCAGCAGTTTGCAAATGTTTTCTAGAACGAAAATCATATAACGCGCGCATCACAAACGTTTCACAACAAAATGGCAACTGTTAACATTACTAGCTGCTTCTGCTACTATGGAGTAGACTCATATGTGTATATTTGTATTTATATGTGTAGAGTGCTAGTGGCGTACGGTTTGCTTTGAAGATAGCGTCTCCGCAATCGACTATGATCGACTAGATTGGTAGGTATCACATGCAGTAACATGACACCCTTTCACGTGCTCACTCAACTCCAGCGCAACTTCACCACCTGACGGAAGAAATCATACCGACAACGGTCCGTCTCTAGCAAGAAATCGTGTACGACAATCGACAATCGACGTGTTTGGCTGATGTCAAGCGTTTCAGTATTGTTCGCTGTGCATTTAGCTCACCATACCATTCTTCATCCATGCTTGAACGGTTCACACCTGATCTTTAAATCGTTTCATTCTTTCTTTGGATGTTTCTTACGTTTACTTCAAAGCTCGATCTCGATCAATCTGACACGTTGAATGGAGAATGTATGTAGCGCTTTAAATGACATTTGAAGATTGAGTGAAAAGACTTGGATTGGTTGTGGACTGTTGAAGAATCAACTTTACAGGTTAAAGTACCTGTGTGCACAATTGAAGAATGGATGAGAAAATGCTGTATATCCAAACCCAATTGTCAGAAGGTGTACCTCGGACATGTTTCAGATAGATTGCTGTCGTCAAGGTACACTCATCTGACCAACTTTTCTAGAGCACCTTCATACACCTCCAACGTTTGTTCTTGTCGATTGCCGCACACGACTTGCTCTAGAGCCTGACCCTAAGCAAACTTGGCCCTGCTCAAATTCCTGCTAGCTAGCGCTGCGTCCAATGCGCTCCCGGTGTCCAAAACAAACCCTTTCTCCAAAGCTCGAAATGCGTCTTCGCGACTGGCGGTGCTTCGCGGGGGTGGTGCAGTGTTCCTCTTTTTGTTTGCGAGTATATGATTGTAATTGTATGCTGTACTGCGTCACACCTCACTGCTCTGTTCTCCTCCACGCTTACGTTATTTCAATTTCATTCAATTGACGGTATGCCAGTCTCGTTTGACTTATTGTGGTAGTTATTTATCGCTCCCGCGGTTCACGTTCCTACACTAAATCCAATGGCCAAAAACCCAGCAGGCAGCCATGCTGGGGGGGGGGGGGGGGGGGCGGTGAGTCTTCTCGTTCGCGTTATGCTGACAGAAAATTGCTCAATAATGTGCTCGGCTATACAAAGTGGCGGGTAGTGACGAAATGTTCGGCGCTGTTTTATTACAACAACCACAAAAACACTCACACATACTATTGTCCTAACAGGCTGACTCCTGACTCCCGGCAGCAGACGTGACGTTCCGCGTGACTAATGGCGCCCGTCCGAATCGAGAGATCGTATCAAAGCACATAAATCTGGCCGCTGCAAAGCGGCGCAAGCTTCAGCCACGGCACGGTTGGCGAATGGAAACAATTTGGCCGGACCGGTGCTCGACCGCGAATCGGCTCTCTCGCGCCACTCAAATCGACTCCATCTGCTCGGCCAGCTCCGGTATGGGACTTTCACTCAGCGGCAGTTGCATCGAGTGCGGGATCGAGGACGAGTGTGACGTGATCCATTGCGGCGTCGAGTACAACGGGCCGGGCGCCGGTACGGTCTGTGGGAGGGGGAGGAACGGATCGGAACACTGACTCACTCGCTCAACTCTTACTCAACTCGCGCAAAACGGCTCTGTATTGTTCGGCTTCATAAGTAGTGATTATTTGCTATGTTAAAAATGTTTATCGTTCGTTTTTTTTTTTTTTGTTGCTATGCATCATACTTTGCTTTCTAATGCGTACCGAATGGGCTTGTTACTTTTACAGCGACCTAACAAAACACACGGAAAGCTACGGAAACAACAAACATCTCTAACTATCGCTAGCGAACCCTCGCCCCCTTGTGGGATCTATGTTGCGATTGGGAAGGATTACGAGTTACTTTTGCTGGCAAAATGGGGCCCGTACCGGTTTTAAATGTTAGCAAAAATACAGAACCACAACGGAACAAACAAATGCAGTGCTACAGTCCGTAGTATAACTATAGGACCACTTATTTTTAATGATAAAAAACGAACTGTGTACTCATAAGGCCAACAATCGATAAAAGAAACAGCATAAAAAAAAATAAAGTAAAAAGTAAAAACACTGTGTTAGTACGCAACGAAAACAAAGGCAACAAAAAAAGATCGTGCAGAAACATAAAAAAGAAGCAGAAGTCTTATAAAACGCAAACGAGCCAATACAAAGCCAATGCCAAACGCTATGGGAAATGTTTCTATTTGTAGTTTGCTGTAGCAAAACCAAAACGAAAAGTATCAACAACGTGAAAGCAAACAAAGCAAACAAGGAAAAGGGGCATTGCTATTGTTGTTACTTTAAACTTTCCAACGAAAAACTGGTTTAATTAGTGTTGGACAAGGTTTACATGTTTTTTTTTGCTTATTCCTTCGTTTGACGTTAGATTTTTGAAACTTTTACATTCTTCCTACTATTATCCTGTGTACATGTTAATATTACATGTTATTTACAAAAGAGATTAGGCTTGCAATGTGGCGTACGGCTAAATGGTCGTAAATGAGCTGTGTGAATGAAACGTCACCAGCACCAAGGCTACGAAGACTGTCCAAAGTACTAAGAACGCAAACGAAAGGTTGGAAGGGTTATGGTTGAACTCGTGTACTAGGGTTGGCATATCTCTAAACGAACGCTATATCTACACCCGTAGCATAAGCATGATCGGTTTTGGTCTATCGGCTCTTCACACACACACAGACATACACACACACACACACACACACACACAAAGAAAAACACGCCAGTCATTGTAATTTTGCCACTACAGAAATACTGACTACGCTAGGCCAACGCTATCCCCAACTCCGGCAAGGACATGTAGCGCAGTGTACAGCGAAAGCATGCTAGCGACCGGAAGCCGGCGAAAGCGACCAGCGGAACCCAATGTGAATGTGATGTGATGTGGCTGGATGATGGTGGCAGCGCGCTGCTTTACTACTTTTGGGTCGTATGTACCTGGTGGTAGAGGGCGGCCACGTTCCACGGACTGTCGGTCGCGGGCGCTCCGTCGCTGATCTGGCACGTCTTCATCGAGCTCGGCAGCGTGCTCCAGGAGCAGAGCGAGCCCCGATCGGATGCCAAGTGCACGGCGTGTTGCTGCTGCTGCTGCTGCTGCTGCTGCTGCTGGAGGTGATGTTGCTGCTGGTGCAGCTGGTGCGAATGGTGAGCGTGCAGGTAGAGATCGAGCGGATCCTTCAGGCCCTGGGCCTCCGTCTCGAGGATGGCCGTCTCGCGGACGGACTGGAGCGTCGGGTAGCCGGCGCCGTCCACCGCCTCGGCCATCTCGCCGTACGGTAGCGGCGGCAGGATTTGCGTCTGCTGTGCGATCTTGTAGCTGTGCTGCCGCAGCATCTGCCGGCGGCTCAGGCCCGCCTCCATCGCGCCCTGCTTCTGCAGGATCTGGCGCTTCTGCTGCAGCAGCCGGTGCTGCATCAGCTGCTGCTGCAGCGGCGGCTTCTCCCGCTGCTGCTGCTGCTGCTGCTGCAGCTGCTGTACGGCGGCAGCACTTAGCTGGTCCGACCGGGTCACGCCCGCCCGCAGCAACAGCTGTTCCGCGTCGAGCTTGCCGAGGGGCGGGTCGCCGGGTCCGCCCCCGCCGCCCACTCCCGCCCCCTTCACGCCCAGCGACAGCCCGACGTAGTCGGCCACCTTGTTGTAGTAGCCGGCGGTGCCGCCGTTCGCCGGCTCCAGGCAGCCGCTACCGTGCGCGGACGGCCCGAGCGGCTTCAGGATCAGCCCGTCGAGCGGGTTGCCGCGGAACTGGCTGTGCTGCATCTGGCGCGCCGCGATCTCGTCCTGCGGCACGTTCACCGGGTACTTCACCTTCAGCTGGGCGGCCTCCTTCTGCAGCAGGTGCAGCTCCAGCACGCCCTTCGCCTTGCACGTCTCGTTCAGCCGCTGGCTGTTGAACGCGACCGGCGAGTTGAGCGGGTTCTCCGACGCGTGCACCAGCCCCTGCGTCACGAGCCCATCGCTCGCCCGGCGGCCCTCCCTGCGGAACACGGAAGAGAGTGTGAGAGTGACGGAAGGCATACGGGCCTCGGGCAACCACCGTACCGGAAGTCGACGGGCGAACGGGTAATACTGCGATGGTCGCCATTATGCACGTCCTGGTAGACCGTGTTGGCCCGCAGGAACGAACTAACCACCTTGTCCGACATGGCGTACACACACTGCGGTTGATTGATGCACGCCGCCGATGTGACGGCACGAAATGTTGCTGCAAAACAAAAACAAACAGTCAAATTGTGTGTTAATTACGGATTGAAAAGCCGCACTGCCCGTAGCGTTTACACTATCGGTTAAATGGATCAGACTACCCTAACATGCACATGCTTCTAGGAGCCAATTGACACCCAGAAGGCTATTTTGAGCAGTTGTTGATTGCTAGTCTACTTTTATTAAGATTGAAAAATACATAAAGTACGTCTCGAATAACATACAGAGCAAAGGACTTAATGCTTCCAACGTTATCCTTCTTTTCCTTTCTCTTTCTTCTGGTTCTTCTTGTTCTTGTATGATCACTTATTTTCAAAGTTATGTCAATACTAGAGGTTTGCTCATTTTGCTCAAATTTTCCAGGTTTTTTAAAATAGTTTTTGAAGTTTTCATGATTTCTGTAAAAACGGTTTTTAAACTCCATGGAGCTGGGGGAGACATCGGATAAAAGCAGAGTCAGAAACCTTTCAGATCCGCTTGAAGTATTAAACTAGAACAAGTAGCGAACAACTAGGTGAAAATTTCATCCCAATCTTTGAAGCTTAAAAAAAATCTTTGAAAAATCTCAAGTCTTTAGGCGCAAACCGGATATGGATAGCTCTTCGATCAATCAAGGCTACCCTCGAAAACAGAAAAGTGGTCAACTGACACCATATCGGACCGTTAGTGTCCCAGCAGCTCACCTTCATCCTTCGCCACCGATTCGTACGCCTCGGTTGTGGCCGTACAAGACGGCAAGCTACCGGCCAGTTCCGCGCAGTCAGACAGATTGAGATCCAGGCTCTCGAAGGTGGAGAAGTTGCTGCGCGACGAGTCGCAGCTCAAGTTCTGGCTCAGGCTCTTCGGATGGATGTTGGTCACCACGCCGCTGGACGAGCTGGAGCTGGCGAACGAGTTGAGCCGCTGGATCGACTTGTCGATCGACTGCTGCACGTCCTCATCTGTGGGGGAGAGCGAGAGAGAAGGCTTCGTTAGCAAAAGATCCGGGTTTCAAAGAAGACTCGAGCTGCCTTCGTACCTCCCAGATCCGTCTCGCAGCCTTCGTCGGTGCTGGAGCTGTACTGCGCCGTAATGGAGGTGGTCTGCACGGGTGCCGCGTGACTCGTCCCGCACGCGCCCGTCACCGTCAGGCTGGGCTCGTAGTGCTGCAGGTAGGAGTAGGCCTGCATGTTGTTCATGTAGTCCTTGAACGGTGGCACGGCGATCGACGTTTCGTTCGCAGCGGACGACGACGATGGCGGCGGTGCCGTGTTGGTAAGGTAGTCTTTGCTGAAGCCGTTCAGTGGATCCGAGTAGCGCTGCGACTGCGGCATGGATGACGCGGCCTGTGACTGCTGCGGCTGCACACCCTGGTGGAGATCGTTGTTCACCGGCGAATGTGACGGCGGTTTCGTATACCGGTTTGATTCACCCATCGAGACGGGACGAGCCTTGAAAGAGTGAGAGAGAGAGTGACAAGTTTAGTATGTTGTACTAGGGATCGCCAATAGAATGTCAATCTCTACTGCAACGCTACTGGCTGGAAGGGTGATATGGATAAAGATACCATGATACAGTTCGACCAGCAAAAGGACCCGTCTGTCGTCCCACTCAAAACTCATAAAACAAACATAATAACGTATTATCAAAGGCATCTTTATTCCTTCATTAAGTCTCTTGCTGGGCTACTCTACCTCTACCTACAGCACGGCTAGCCAGCCCGCCTCCACTAGGATCCCTCAAACGCACTACAAACATGTACAAGTACTTACGGAACTACGCGCCACAACCACACCGAACTACGGCCGATCAACCCGCACCCGCACCGCTTACAGTGAGGTGAGACTTACCTGCTGCAGCAGCCGCCGACAGTCTTCCGTGCTTTGCTGCAGGATGCGCTTGTCGATGTTGCTCGACAGCAGCCGGGTGGACGAGATGCGGTTCGACAGGATGCCGGACTCGCGCAGCACGATCGCGCTGGCCTCGCGCGAGGCGGCCGACGCCGCCAGCGTGCCCGCCACGTTCGAAGACAGTGACGACGGCAGCAGCCCGGCGACGACCGTGTTCGGCGACCCGGTCAGATAGGTCGAGCTGCAGTCGCGCTCGCGCAACGCCGCCACCTGGTACAGGGACGCATCGGCAAAGCCCGAGCTGGACGTGTACGATACGCCGCGGAAATAGGAGCTGTCCTTCAGCACCGGCTGCTGCTCGCGGATGCTGGTGTCGCGCAGCATGATCACACCGGGCGACATGGTGGGCAGGGCTGTGCCGGATGACATGCCAGCACCACCCGAACCACCGACCTGGGCACTCAGCAGACCGTGCAGCGTTTCGGAGCTCTGGTTCGCCAGACCACCGGACATGGCGGGCGATATTTGCTGATGCTTCGGCGAGCTCGACTGATCCGCTCTGGATTGGGAGAGAGAAGGAGAGAGAGAGATTTGATATGGGAATCAGCTCCGACCTGAGTTATTCACTAATAAAGCTAGGATCAGATGATTGCAACGTGTAGAGCAACGCAAACAATGAACCAAGAATCGTTTCTAGAACAAAACGTTGTTAAGAGTTCTCATCAGATTAGATCAATTTAGTGCTGATGTATCGAGAACACCAAGCTTACCTTCTGAGAATTCATGAATCTCCCTGTGTACCTTGTAACACCTTGTATTCATATGTTCAACGCAATACCAAGAGAACTGATAAACGCATAGAGACGAAACGAGTGTCAAAGACTGTGTGTTACATCACAAACACATTGTAGTACTATAGGTCTATGGGAACTTACTATTGAACTCAAGAACTTGCTGAATAGAAACTTGGTAACTAGATAACTTAGTAGAAACGTAGGATTCTGGGTTTAACGTCAAGAGATATGTAACAGAGGGGTTAAGTACATAATAGTCTTTAAGCTCATGCCTTCTAATATATCTCTCTATTGTTAGGGCATATATTTTTAAACCTCAAGCCGGTACTAGCTACCTATACAGAACCTATTATTAGGAATATGAAGTTTCTAGCAATCCATTATACCTAGATGTTTATTCTATCATCTGCAAGATCATTTCTACATTCTATCTTACATAATATCATCTCTCTTGAAGCTATGTAAGCGTAAAAGAGATGGGACTTCATCATCATCATCATCATCGCCCAAGTTACACCGATGTAAACAGTTTTTGCAAGTCGCTGGAAACGCTTCGGCACACAGAAGGTATGCAATCAGAAGAACGAGTACACGCTCGATCGGTTGCGTTGCCTCTCCGCGCTGCTGTCATCCGATCCTAACCCAACAAGGTGCTTACTTGTGCTGCGAACTGATGGCGAGCTTGCGCATCGCCTGCTCGGCGACGTTACTCGGACGGCGGCGTTGCGATTCGTGCATCGCCGATTTCCCTGCCCCGATGCCGCCCGCGTTCCCACTCTCGTGCGACACCGAGCGGCTCTTCAGTCTTTCCAGCAGCAGTAGATAGAACGCCGTGTAGTGATCGTAGCTGTGGAGCTGGAGCGGAACAGAACAGAAGTTAGCAGAAAGCTCACGGCCGCTCACTAAAGCACACCACCGCACACACCTTCAAACTCTCGCGCGTCTTCAGGATGTCGATGCCCAGGTTTTGCATTATCTTCAGTATCTGCTCGTTCGGTTCCGTCTCGAGGGCGCTCACCTCGCCCACGCTGCCATTGATGACGATGCTGCTGATCTTGGGTGTGTCGATGAGCTCCACCATCATCCAGCGGTGTCGCTTGATCTGATCGATCGAGAATCGCCGGGCCGGATCCAGCACGAGCATCTTCCTGATGAGGGACTCACAGTCTGGCGAGAGAAAAGGGAAACACGTTAGCTTGGAAGTAGACACATGGAAGACGGCCACTTCTTACCGGAGCTCATGAAGAATGGAATACGGAAGCGACCGGACAGTACACGATCCCGGAGCGACTGCAGTGTCGACCCATCGAACGGTAGGGCACCACACACCAGCACGTACAGCACGACTCCCAGGGACTGTGAAGAAAGCGTTACCGAAAGGATCTTAGTCTAAGGCAACCCCTGTGAAACGTCACAGTTGACTCTCGCCTTACCCATATGTCAATTTCCGGTCCTGTGTAGCGCTTGCCCTCAAACACCTCCGGTGCGGCGTACGGTGGCGACCCACACCAGGTGGCCAGGAGTTCGCCCTTTTTGTAAAAGTTCGAAAACCCAAAGTCTGCTATCTTGATGTCCATCTTGGAATCTAGCAGTAGATTCTCAGCCTGCAAATATGCGTCAAAAGCGAGCTTAGTACCTGCAGTGCCTGTATACGATGCCGAGATCACTCACCTTAAGATCTCTGTGTACTATTCCCTTATTGTGACAATATTCTACGGCGGATAGGATCTGCCAAAACTTATTTCTAGCCGCCCGTTCATTCAGCCGTCCGTACTTTGCGATGTAGTCTGGAAAAAGCGAGAGCAACGGAGGCGTTTAGCACGATTTGCATTGTTTCCGAAAATAGAGCACATTGTCCGGCAACCGGAGCAATTAAGGAGGCCACGGGCCGCACAGACGTTCGCCTGGCCTTAATCACTACAGGTACGAATCGATCGAATCGAAATCTGCATTTGCCGTGCGCTGGGGCGCGATTAATCTAGCCGGCAGGATCTCTCCTTCGGGCACGTGAACTTACCGAAAATTTCGCCCTGACTAGCATATTCCGAGACGATGTAAATCATGCTCTGGGTCTCCATAACCTGCAAGCACGGAGAAACACGAACACATCGATTGCATATTAATCGCGTCTGCAGCGAGCGAACCGCGTCGCGTCACCTACCTGGTACAGCTTAATGACGTGCGGGTGGTCTAAGCGCTTCATAATCTCGACCTCGCGGTACACCTTCTGCAGGTTGCCCGGGTCAAGCTGGGACTTATCAATAATTTTAATTGCTACCTGTGAAGGGGAAAGGTTACGAGCAAACGAAAGGGATTTAGGACGTGATGAACTGTTTCTTCTATAAGTAGCTGCGAATTCTCCGGATCTTCCGACATGTCTGCGTTCATTGCTTCAGAACCATGGAACCATTCCAAGGGTCTTTCTTCCCGTTCCGCACAGACTGGAACCAATCGAAGGCTGAAAGTTTCTCCCGAGGGTGTCCGATATTTTCGGAAGCCATCCTTCCACGCCAGCTAGCGATTATGAGCTCGGTCTTGCAAGCGTAACAAGCTCCGGGAGAGACCTTTTCGGAGACCGGCACACGAGCCTTACATTCCACGTGCCGCTGCTTGGGCAACAGGCAGCTGGCTCCACCCGAAAAAGGTCCATCCATCTTCGGTTCGTCGTTTCCAGCGACAGAACAGAAGGAGAAGAGCCAACAACAACAAAACTTTCTCCGGAAGAAATTGCACCGGGCCAGGCGCGCAAACACACACACACACACACACACACACACATGGTCCAACCGACCGAGGAAAGCTTCTCTCCTTGACCTTCCCAAAAATAGTCGCAAACTAATTACATTCTTCGGTTTCGCTGTCGAAGAAGGCCTCTCGCTTTTTGGAGCACTCGGATGTCTTACTCCTCCCCCGGTTCAATTGGCCATGAAAAGGGAGAAATTATCAAGTTCCCCAAAGGGAACTGCCGTGTGTGTGTTTGTGTGCGCGCATTAATCGGTCCCCGGAGAGTCCCACACGAAACACGAACCCGGTGAAGCCGTCACGCACACGGTAAATAATAAATCGCCGGCGGTACTCACCTCATTTTTGGTAATACGATGGCGCGCCAACTTGACCACGGCGAAGTTGCCCTTGCCGATCGTTTTCTCGATTTCATAGAAACCGACACGTATCGGATCCTTACACTTTACCCTCGTGCCGGCCCCACTGCCGGAGGAGCCACCGGTGCTGCCGGTGGTGCCGTTGCTGGTGTTGGTGCTGGAGCCACCGCCCGGGCTGGCCGTGACCGCCGTTCGCGACATGCCGGCCGCTGACGTCGGTTCGCCCCGGACGCCGCCGCCGCCCCCACCCTTCCCGCCACCATTGCCGGGTTTGTGGTAGAAATGGTAGCTGTCCGACTCCACCGACGACGAGGACGTTGAGGTTAGGACGTGATTGCTGCTCGGCATCTGGTGGTGGTGGTGATGGTGGTGCTGGTGCTGGTGGTTCGTTGTGGTGGTGGTGCCGTTTCCTGCCGCGGCGGCGGCGGCAGCCGCCGCTAAGACCATCGCTGCCGACGACGACGTGGACGACGACGACGATGGGGTCGGTTTGCCGGTGGCAGTTACCGACATTGCTGCTGCTGCTGCTGGCGGTGGGGCGGCCGCTGCCATCGACATCGGCATCGGCATCAGAATTGACGTAAGTGAGGACGCGCTGCTGCTGCTGGTGATGGTGTTGGTGTCCAGCGTGCCATATTCGCCCATCGGTCCCGGCCCACACTGTGACAAGGTCGGGCGGCTTTTCTTCGCTCCGGTCGCCGACTGAGAGGCTTCCGCTCTGGTGGCGTTATCGATTTCACAGCACTTTCGCCGCGTTCGGTGCGACCGGGAAGCCGTAGAGCAAACGAACCGGCTCGATCACCGTGCAGGTCGCGCCACCCAGGTGCACGCTAAGTCCGTTCAAGTTACTGCCGCAACGGTGTCGGCTCAGACGGTGCTTCCTTGCCGGCCGTAAACTTCTTCCATCGCTGTACCTAGGGAGAGCGGATACGAAGTGTTTGTATTAAAGATCGATTCTTCGGCAAAAGTTTCTTCTAATGAATCTTCAAACTAATGATGATAAAGAGATAGTATCGAGTGTCGGTTTGTATCCCAACGCTAACAAAATAACTTCCCAGCAGTCACTTCGACCTCTCGCGCAACAAACGACCCCTGGCCGGACAAGTCGGTCACCAGTTTGCAAACAAATCTCGCGCACCACCAGATGCCAAATGTTTAAATATTGGACACGAATGACGCACCCTCGTTCGCACTAACCCGCCACAAACGTAGGCACACACTTTAATCACGTGCGCCCGCGGCAGGGCAATGCCATTTGGTTTGTATCGCAGAACCTCCGTAGATAAGCAGTTCGTGCCGTTCTAGGTGCTGGGGCCGTATTTTAACAGCTGCACTGGAAGCTGTACTACCGTGGCGTTACTACCGCACCGCTGCTGGGTGGAACGGTAAGATCGTGCGGTGAGCCTCCGGTGGTGATCTCACGTAGATGACGTAGATGAACGCTAAACAACTGCAGCTTTCAGCTTTGTATCATGCATGTACTTCTTGATGTCGTATGGACTTGATGGGGCAGAATGTTAATGAAGGTATGTTTCAAACTTTTAACTAACCACTAATCTAGCTCGATAAGATGGATATAATCTGATAGTACTGCGAAACGATCGCTTTGAAAACGTTGCTGACTATGAAGTGATTCTACTCGATGATGAATTTCTAGCTATTCTTCCACTTTCGCCCGCTCACGACTGAGCACAGCGTGTTGAACATAACTTGGTCACCATCTGTATGACCTCAAATGGTATCAGAATATTCACACAAGTTCGGCATACAGCTATCGCCATATCTATCTTCTGATCGCAAACTGATGAGCCTGCAGTGGGCGTTTGCCAAGTCTTACCATGCACATCCTTCATGTCCCGACCAATTCAAAATAGATTCTAATTACATTCTTACGAAATAACATTTCAAACAGTTAGGATTTTATCCTAAAGTACTCGTGAACTTCAAGTGACTTTCTCCAGTATCATTTATGAAAGAATAGAATCATTTTTTTGAAGTTCTGAAGAATAGTGTCGTGTACATTATCAATTCCCTCATTTGATTCCCTCAGAATACGTTTATACGGGTTGCGATCGCTTTGGAGAAGAAGATTAATTAATTCCAATTCTCACACTAATGTTCTGGGGCTGATTTTGTCTTCCACTGAAGACTAAAGCTCTCCCATGATATCCTGTCTCGCTGGTGTCTACATTTAGGCGCTTTGTATCTAACAAGTACACTGAAATCGCTTCAGCCATGATTGAGTGACGCCATCTCTTGGCGGGTGGAGCAACTAATTTGAAACATATACGTATGCAGTTAAGATTTTAATCGCTTCTAACCATATTTGGACTGAGAAGAAGATAATGCCAGAGCTATATTTCAAACCGACCTTTTGGGACTGTTTAAGAGCAATCAAAAATAAAACGCCTAGCATGTTTGGATCCTTCCGTCCTTCTCAAACCAGTGTTGGGGTAAGAGGTGGGACTTATCGTCATCATTACATGTTTGGATGTAATTTGTTGTTCTTCTTCCCTGGCACAACAACCTAAAACAGGCTTAAGCCAATCATTTCTGGCTGACTTTGACTTGGTTACTATCCGCATCCTGGATAGGCAGTCAGTCCTGCGAACGGGGGTCCCACAACCCGTGATATGCAAGACCTTGCGTTGTTCACATTCAAATAAAGCGTCCGCTCTATCTTCCCCGCCAGTCAAACCGAGAGCAACAACTTTGTGCGCTGTTAAGCAAACGTTATTTACGTCAAAACGATAACAATTATGTGAGATCTTCATGCGCAGTCAAATCTACAGCATTCGCTCTGCACGCATAGTATCTGGTTTCAGCACACAACAACAACAACAACAACAACAAAGCAAAGCACGAACAAGCGATTCGTCCGCATATGTTACACATTAAAAATAGATAGCTCCAACATCAAGCTCCAGCCCTCCTTATCACAACCGAGTGCCGCTTACTTTTTCTTTCTTCATCTCTCCCCCAGGGTATCCCGCTCGGTCCACACACACACGCTGCGTTGATGATAGTACAGACAAACACCGGGGAACATAAAACGAGCGAACGGGACAGAGCGAACAGCGCAAACACCTTCCCGAAAAACAAGCCACGGAGCATTCCCGGAGCATTGCGGTCTTATCTTATCGTAGGGGCCGACCGCACAATGCGACACACAATGATGAGTGGATGGGGCAGCGTGTGGCACGAGGCGTTTTTTTCTGCTGTTGCTTCTGCTCTATGTCTCTCTCTCTCCCTTTCTCGACCAGGCAGGCCCCAAACTCATCGACGGGTTCACCCAGACCCGGGCCAGGCAGGTAATTTTCCATCCCCCATCGATATCCACCCGATCCGGATCGAGCCGGGTTTGTTTCAGAAACCCCCCCCCCCCCCCCCCCCCGACGTCTGTGTGTTACTGTCACTTCA
>KB672868.1:11648858-11665857 GCA_000349145.1 Anopheles dirus | reverse complement strand
CCCCCCCCCCCCCCCCTGTTCGACGTCAGAAATCCCACCCCCAAAAACCCTTGATTTATAGCGCATAAGCCCGATGATCGTCCGCCGATTTGCGTCAAATTGGTCCGATCCTGTGCGTGTGCCGGATAGTACGTCAGCTGTCAGGACGCGAGATCACGGCAGGTGCGCACGTCCATCGGCTTCAGCCAGGGCCCTACACGGAGCGTGGGTGGCGTGGGTGGACATGGACGAGAAGCACAGCGTACCACCACCAAACCCACCCATCACCTCGGGGACATCGAAACCGCGAAAGATCGAATATCGATTACGACGAAGCGAGTGGCGAGTCCGGCGGATTCATTTGTTCGCCCCGTGTGTGTGTGTGTGTTTTTGTTTCTGGTTCGGTTTTGGCAGCCAATTAGGGGCGGCACCTCGCCAGCACCCCCTCCAACGATAACAAAACCGAGAGCATTTTCACGGCAGTGACACATGTCGTTCCTGACGGGGGAACGAACGCGCGAACGAACGAACGCGAGGGAGACCGGGAGATGCCAAAAATAAATCCCATTCTTAATTTGGTCACTTTATCCGTGGGTGAGGGGAGCGTGAAAAGGGGGGGAGGAGTGCACCACACAGATAGACACAGCTCCCACACACACACACACACACGCGGGCACGCGGGCACGCTGACATTGTGAACAATGCTCGTTTGATTGTGATAAGTGGACTTTAATCATACACTCCACCGAGGTTGCTTAAGATCATCTGAGATTGTTCATGTTTTCGTGTCCAGGAAAGGCATTTTTCATACATATTTGTATATTTAATTGTATTATCAATAAGTTATTCTCACTTATGGTTTATATCATGTACAAATGCTTACTTTCTTCTGTGTTCGTTCAATATTTTTGTATATACTCTTTTTTGGCGCACCCAACGATGCCTAGTTTTGAACCAATGATGCTGTGTTTGACACAGAATTCCTACTTCTTCATTATATTCGCTGTTTGTAATTTTAGCACTGTCAATATTATTGAAGACTTATAAGACACACGCATCTGTTAAGTTATTTTATAAAAAATCGAAATCCGTTTCTTTACCATTCTTATTTCACGAACTATTTATATTATGCACAAAGTCTAAGTTGTCAGTACAGTAGCTCCATCATGGATTGTACTCGTCTATCGATGAATGTTGATTTTTCTCGGCACAGTAATACTTCTCCACCGATGACACTGCTAACCAATAATGTATAATATCACTTTTGACAATTGTTCATCTGTTTTGTGACCTCATTTGCATGGGTGGCTGCATTTGTCTGACGAAATGCTATCGGTTCTCACTAGAACTGACAGGACTGATTGTCAACACTTGGTTAAAACCCTCCAGGTCTATTATGGTCGATTCAACCGTAGTGATTTACTCTTCTTGATGCCCAATAACTCCTTTGGATGCATGGAAAACCTTTGTAAATTCTTCAGAACAGAGTGTCTCTATTGTACTTGCGTTATCTTCAGCTCCAACTAGAAGCAACTGATAGTTCCACTGGATATGCATGCGATTTAGTTAGGAATGAGAAGTATTTCACAGCCTTTTTTAATGTGGTTACACTTGGGAGGATAGATCTAGTACCGATTATCAAATTTCTTCCTTGTGATCTTCCGTTCTAGTGTAGAATATCCACTCAAAAGAAGGTATCAAAAGAATGTAAAAAACGCAAAAATTGCTTATCAAAAATAATATTAAAATAATAAGACTGTTTTAGACATGGGCTGCCCTAAACTATGTCTCAAACATTTGGAGAATCACTATCAGGCTGAGGAGAAACAAAATTCGTCGATAAAAAAGGACTAAAACCAACCAATGTTGAACACTACAGCATTCTGAAGGAAGATGTACTGAAACACTTAACTTCAGAGCTAACTAAATATTGCTTTTGAAGCAACGACCACAAACGGCAATAATAAAACTAATATATTGTCAATAATAATGATAGTATACTAACAAAAATAAAACAATAAAAACTAAATTCAATAAACATAACCTTGCAATTTGGTCAATGGAAAGTAATTATGTATAAATGAGTAAAAACCTATCTGATAACATCATTAGAATAGCAAATATGTACGACAAATGCACTTTTCAAACCGAAAACATGACAGATTCGAGCTGATCTTAAGCAACCGGAACGGCGTGTAGGGCACGTTCCAATCACGACGGTCACTTGAACAGGGGCACACACACACACAGGCACACACAGACACACGCACATCGGTGACAAGCGCTGGAGCATAATAGTAGGCCTTTCCGCTGCCTAAGTACCTTCGCCGATTCGCCTGTTTGCCCTTCGAGCTGCGAAGCCACTGCCGCGGACGCGGCCGAAGTTTTGTTTCAGAAGCCGGCGTCACTCGCCTGCATCGTGGTTGATGCCGCCCCGAGTGGGGTAGGTGGGCTGATGGGGCGATCGTGTATACGTAAGCACAACAAGACGGTTTACGTACAGAGGGCACCCGCGCAACACCACCATTTGCCGCACCGCAGCACCCGCGAGCAACACACACGCTCTCTCTCTCTCTCTCGCTGTCGCGTACGTACGTGATGTGTGTACACATACCCCCGCGCGCACCTCCACACACACACGCACTTCCCTTCACCTTCGGCCAAACGGCAAACACAGACACGCACACAACAGAAGAAAAAAACGAAACAAAACCCAGCATAGTGTGGGATGCGCGCACTGGGGTGGGGAGGCGGGTGGCGATGCGGTGTCGTATGTTTGCTCCGCATTCGACGTCTTGCTTCTGCTGCTTCCTCTTCTCGCTGTTGCGTTCGGGTGTTGCGCGCGCGGTTGTTCCTGCTCCGCGCTGCGCTGGCTGACGAATGGTTCCGTTCAGTTTGCCGGCGATTGACGTAGGTAAACGATTTTAGCGGTCGGGGGCACTGCGTCACTATGCACCTCCGCCCCCCCCGCACACTCACACGCCTGGGCACACACACGCACGCACACACACTTGTTCGGCGACGATCTTCGACACTAAGCGCAAACAAAACCAAAACCCCGGCAGCAGATGAAGATGAACTTGGGTGAAGGGGGGGCCGAGAAGAAGAGGGGGAAGGGGTAAAAAATGTACAAAAAACCACACACACACACGCAG
This sequence comes from Anopheles dirus, assembly GCA_000349145.1. Classification (NCBI taxonomy): domain Eukaryota; kingdom Metazoa; phylum Arthropoda; class Insecta; order Diptera; family Culicidae; genus Anopheles; species Anopheles dirus. The sequence continues at coordinate 11,662,723 of KB672868.1, read as the reverse complement.
TAGGCAGGGAAGCACGATGATCTGATGGCTGCCGGTGCACACTCTCCCCTATTTCTCTCATGCCCGCCACCCACTTGTACGTAAACAAAGCACAAATGTGCGCGATCGAATGATCCCGTGGGCGAGAGAGAGAGAGAGAGAGAGAGATAAAGACAAACTGATAGATTGAAAGAAAAAGAAATCAATCGGGCAGGCACCGGAAGACTACGTACAGGGATGAAAAACGGTTCCGGTTCCGACCTGCTGCCGACCGACCGGGAGGAGCACGTGTTCCACCTCCTGCGTGCGCTCTCTCTCTCTTTGTCTCGCGTGCTTAAAATCTCGCAAGAGAAATTTACATGGATCAATCAAACAATTGTACTTTTTTTTGGTTTAAACACAATCACCGCTTCGATTCACGAGCGAAATGTTCTTTTTTTTTAGTGCAAAATAAACAAAGCAGGCGGTGTTCGGGGGTAATCTTCCATCAATAGTTCTGGATCACACGGTGGGAGTGTGTTGGTGCGCCGGTGCTTTGTGTTCTTTTTTCGCCCTCAACACGACAAACCGCACATCTCCGATGGAGGAGAAAGCGTTCACAAATTATCACGGCGTCACCCGATTCTAATGGAATTAACGACATCAACAACAACAAAAAAGCCCACACGCACCCACACACACACACACTCACCCACATTCGCATTACATAATATTCGGGGCTGAGGCTGAGTTTGCTGAATCCAAAGCCTACTACTTGCGCTTTTTTGCTCCCTTTGGCATGAATTCTTCCGAAGCGGAAACGGCGACCACCCTCAGTTTTCCGTCGCTCCCGACGAACGCAGACGAACGGCGTGGCCCATTTTCATAGCAGCACGCGGCGTGAAACTTGTTGAGGAGCGGACTGTGAATCATCCACGGGCCACCAGGCACCTCCACCGGGTGGGGTGTCTTTTTCTCTTATTTTTTTTTGTCTTCCGCGAGAACACAACCATTTTCTCGCGGCGGTGGAGCGGTGGAGAGCGGAAAACTTAACCCAAAAAAAAAAATCCGGCTCCCACCCCCGAATCCGTGTGCGAATTCGCGAATCGCTCCCGTCGGCGAGGGGTGACGAAAGATTTCCAGCCATTTGCACTTACGGGATCACTTTTAGGCCGCAAAAAAATGGAGGAAAAAACATATAGTAGCCACGGTGGAAAAGCAGACGTGTGTGAGTGTGTTTGTGTGCGAGAGGAAGAGAGTGCCCCGGTGACGGTGAGAGCGCAAGAGGGATGCTAATGGAGAGCGTAAGCAGCTTGATTTGCATCCTCTTTTCACGGCTCGAACTTTGTTACCCACCCACCGTGCGCCGTGTGGTGTGATGCACGCACACACACATTCCCTCTCTCTCTCTCACACACTCTTTTCTGCCCTCGAACATAACAACATACCACGGTGTTGTTGTGGATCGATGATGACGCGCGGCGCTCGGGAGGAAGGCGATGGAAGAAAAATGCAAAACCCCTGCCGCAGCCGCCGCGTGAGTCACGGGCCCGAGAAAAAGGAAAAGCTCTCCGCTGAGGAGTGGGAGGAGGGTGCGGGAGTGTGCGAGAGTGAGAGAGAGAGAGAGCTGGACCGACCTGGTGCTCCCGATCCGGTGTTGATGCACCACACGGGTTAGAATGGACGAAGAAAATCGATTGCGAATCGACGAGACGGGGTGGCTCGTTCGGTAATTTGGGATCCGGAGGGGGCTGGAGGGAGGGGGGGGGGGTTCGGTGCTAGAACGAGAGCAGACCCGGGCTTCTCGGCCGGGGCGTAGCGTCTGTAAAGCAACGCGATTGGAACGCGTGGAAAATTCCACCACCATTCCCGGGAAGCTGTCGCCCTCCGTTTCGTCACTTACCTCGCTCACTTGGCGTGTCCTTTGTTGCCAGGCCCACGGCACTTGGGAGGCCTGCGTGAGACCCGGCAGTGTGTGAGACTCGGAGACGAGAAGACACGGGCCACGTACGTGTCAGCAGACACTACATAACTCGGGCTAATGAAGATTGGCTGCAGATCGGACGCCGATTGGCCTCGGCCACCGGGGGCGCAAACAATTTACACAAACACACACACACACACACACACTGACACCCAGACAAGAAGAAGGTTGCCTTGTGAGCCTTTCCGTGCTCACTTTTCGCCTACTTTCGGCCCTTAACGGTTACACCACACCACAGTTGGCGTTGCTTTTCCGATTTTCTGCACAACAAAGCACCCCGCACACACACACACTCACACGCACGTCTCAAAGCTGCGTTAGGAGATGCTGGCTACTAAGGATGCTTCGCCGAATCGCAGCAGCCGGTTCCGCGTACCGACGACAGCAGCAGCAGCAGCGGCCAAAAGGAACACTTGCGGTCCCGTTGAAAGGACACGGCCCCGCGAAAGGGAGCCGGAGGAGTGCGGGAATGGGGAGGGCCGGGCGGGACACGAAACCGACGGTACAGCCGCGAACGAATCACACTCCCAACGGCGAGCCCCACGGCGACGACGAGCGACGCGACACGGTGGTTGAAGCTGAACTGAACCGAGCTGGCTGCACGAATTTGCTGCTGGTGCTGCTGCTGCTGCTGCGTTCGCTCCAGTCAAGGATGAAGTTATTTTCTCACCCCTGCTGCTGCGGCGGGGGAGGCCCACTGTGCTCCGCTCTCGCTGTACCGGTTTGGCCGGTGGGTTTACTACCTGCCCGTTTTGGGGAGAGCGGGAGAGCCAGAGAGACTGAGAGTGCGAGAGAGTACGCCGTGGGGGTGAGTTTTGCTCAGTAAATGGAGCTCCCGGTCTCGCTCTCTCGCTCTCTCTCTCTTTGCCCCCCAGCTTACTGTTGCTAGCGTCGTACGCGACGGCTCTTGTGCCGTGGATTGAAAACTCCCAACGGGCTAATGAAGCGATTAATCGAGTATTTAATGTTTTCCAGTGAGTTTGCATCCTTTGGCAGCTTTTTGTTTTGAAAAAAAAAAAACGATTAAATAATAACTGCGTGATTTTATTTATTTTTTTATTGAATTAAGAGTCCAAAAATTTATAAACAACATCTTCCCATTATTTGAGCTAATTGATTGGTCTGTTAATGTGGTGTGTTTTCGTATCGGTGCCCGTTTTAATGTGACTCGTTGGCTCACTTTAATGAAAAAATATATAATAATGCTTGAATATTACGTTGAAAGGGAATAATTGGGATAGTGTCGGATTTGTAACTGTCTTGTGGAGGGATCACACGCTGGTCTGGCTTATAAGAAGTTCCTACTTCATATTGAGAATTTGCCACTGGCACACACACACACACACATTGCGGATATAAGCGCAAAACCAGCGTATTTGCGAAACTGCCAAACATTCTTATCGGCTCCACTAAAAATGTGTTAAAAAGTGAAGAAAAAAAAATTGGGTACATAAATCCGTTTACCAACCACGCGAATTCGCTCAGCTGCAAATAAAAACTATCACTGTCGGTTTCCGTATAATCTTTCATTTGAAATGCAGAAATAAAGTAAATAATTGGCGAGAAGATTTGAATCAATTTACAAGTAATTTGCAGCAATTTATCTACCTAACAGAATACCTATATTGTCATCTTGTATTCGATTTACGCTGGAAGCTTCAGATGCGGACTGAAATAATGGAATAATATTAATAAAAATTAGGAGAAACAATATGCGTAACATTGACCTGGTAAACACCTCACTCCAAACACTTTTCAACCAGCGCTGCACAACCAGCTTGGCATTTGTTCGTGCTCTTGAATAATCGAAACCAAAGCAAGCCGACAGTTAATAATACAAACTCCCACCCCATCCAAACAATTGGTACGCGCGCGCTCTTTCTTCTCTCCGCGCACACGACACCACGAGCGTAATCGCTCACGCTCTCACACGCCATCTCTCACGCGCGCATACAGACACAGACGGTTAGTGCAAACCGTGCCCTACCCTCCCCTTCGCCCCCTCCCCCTCCCGGCCCGCCAGTGGGATAGTTCTCAAATTTCACCTAACACGATGGAGGCGCATGGTTCCTCGCTCCAAACCATGTGCCAGCCCTATTTCCTACATCGCGCTCTCCCTCTCTCCCTTCCCACGGTAGAGCGAGAGCCACGAGAGCAAATCGGTAACATCGTAATGACGTCAGAGGCAACACGACGACGACGGTACCGGGGAGATACTCCGTGTGCAAGTGATTACGAGTCCCAACGTATACATCAAACAGACGAAGGTGACGACGGGAGCGCCCCCTCCTAAAGCAAACACTCAACACAACCCCCATCAAGACGCGGCCCCATGATGCAGCATGCGCACTGGGGACATCACCCCCCCCCCCCTTCCTCTTTTCGCACCTCGCCCGTCGTTCCGATGCCGGTTAGCGTTGACGTAAACGCGCCCCATCAAACGTCGGGCGGCATGAGGGGAGGGGATACAGAGACGGAGAATTAAAGCATCGCCTCACCGTCGGGCCCGTCGATCAGCGGGGTCAGCTTTCTCTCTGGCACACGCCGAGTCGCGACCGTGGGGACACACCGTTTGCGCGCGACAGTAAACATGATAGCACGCCGTTGGGGCCGTTTTTTGTTTGGTGTCGCGTTAATGCTAATGCACAGCCGGCGGCACTCGAACACCGGCCACGGCGCCAGCACGGGACCAATCGACGCACGCTGCAGGCGCCCAACGGGCTGACTGACCACCGTATGCAAATGGGCGCTCCAGTCCCCGGGGCTGTAGCGTAAAGGCGGCGATAAAACGACAGTGGTACGGGGTGCGATCCTGCGTCAGCACGCTGTCCGTTGTCCTCACCCGGTATAAATAGACGGTCCTGAAAGTAGCTCATCCTGTTTAAATATAAATAAGACGAATGAGAGGAATGGGGAACGGAGGGGGGCGGGGGAAGGAAAAACAAACACTCTCGTCACCTAAATATAAAGGCCATCCTCACGTCTCGAGTGCACAACCCGGCGCGCCCTCTGAGTCCTTAAACATTTACGCGACCCCTGTGCCCCGCTCCAGTGCGTACTCTGTCTCGAGTGTGCTCACTTATGACCCACGAGACACGTCCGTGCTCGGCGACACCGTATGACGTACGTTAGCACATATTTTTAGAGTTCATTGCACTGGCGCAGGACGGAGAGGCGGAAGCGCGAATTGTAATTATAGCGAAACCGTGCGAGACGGAAGCCTCGCGTAAGTATGCTGCCTGCCGGAAACGTGTGGGAGGCGGTGTTTTTACGCGTAAATATACATATATGTATTTCTTTAGAATCCCGGTATGATACGGCCCTTCTTCGACGCTCGCTTCAGCTTGGTCGTTTTCTTCTGCTTCTTGCGATCGTTGATGTTGCTCTGCCGTTTTTCCTGCTTCTGTTTCTTTTGATGTTCGATCTTCTCCAAGCGTTCGTCCCACTTTTTCTTCGACTTTTGGATATCCTTCTTGCGCTGGACCACCTTCTTCGCGAGCAGTTCCGGATCGTCTCGTACCTGATTTAAGGGGGGAGAAAAATGCAATTAAATTCGACTGGCAGGGTGCACACGAACCCGGTGCTTGCGTGATGCGTACCTTCTGACCGGCGGTTTTAGCCATCGCCTTCTCCCACGCCTGTTTCTTCTTGATTTCGGCGTACTTATCCAGCTCGCCGGACTGCTTCAGTTCGGTCAACTGTTTTTTGTTGTCCAGAACCTTCTTCAGTAGCTTCTTGGTGTCCGTTTCGATACCTGGAAACAATCGTATGATTAGCGCGACCCATTACACGCACACCACACGCAGTGCCCTACAAACTCACCCTTCTTTTTAACGTCGTGCTCATCGAGCTGAAATTTGGAGAACACTATTTTGCCTTCCGCGTTAAATACCGGACCCGATTTCTTCTCCTGCTTCAACTTCAGCGGTTTGTGCTCAATCAGCTTGCTCCGGTCCTGCTCCTGCTTGATCGCCTTCAGATTGATGTTTTTTAACTTTTTCTTCAGCTCCTTATCCTTCTTCAGCTTCTTGCGCTCCGCGTTTTTGCCATCCGTGCCCGCCTTGCCCTTGCGGCCGTGATGTTTGCCGGTGATTTTGTTTGCCTTCACCGTCAACCGGTCCGTTGTGTCTTCGTCGGAGTTTTCCTCGGCTTTGGGGATCATTTTCTTCGGCTTTCCCTCCGTCTCCAGCAGATATTCGGAGTCGTCTTCTTCGTCTGGAATGCGAAATCACGGCGGATGATTAGAGACGTTCGCCGCGTGTCGCGTTGTTTGTGCCGATGGGAACCTGAGACCTACCTTGTTTCGATTCCGGTATGTTGAACAGCTCTACGTAGAATTCCATTTCATCGTTGATCGCTTGCAAACGAGTTTGCAGCTCGGAGACTGCCTTCTTAACCATCTTTGAGCGTTTTCCAGTACGTGTACACACTAAATTAATTGTAAAATAACGAATACAAAATTCCCACACGAGTACCCGCGTGGTGATAGTCAAAACAAAACACTGCACAGTGGTTTGACAAGCGGACAAGGTTTTTTGACAGCTTCTCTATAAAAACATGAATTTCAGTTTGAACACAATACAATTCTGCACAAACGATCGATGATTTGCTATACAATAAATCGATAAAAGAATTTTTTAGTAAATTAACTTAGCTAAAATTAACTGCAAAAGAGGCATTTTTGAAATGGTTCGTTATGTCGTGTAGTGGTGTACCACCGCCATTGAACGGATGGTTCCGACCCAGGAGCCATTCCCATCCGCTTCGATACCAAACAAAAACACAATTTGTCTGTACGGAATCAGCCAACACGACCACGTCCTTGTTGTTCGATTTGCTCTAATATAAAAGATCAACATTACGCTCAATACAACAAGAAACATCGCCAAAAAAAAACAAATTAAAAATCAACTGACGCGCTGTCAAAAGCGTCTGCGCTCTCATGATTTGACACATTTGACGGCTGCGCAGAACAATAACATGACAGCTGTCAAAAATAGCCCGAGTCATCGCAAATCTTGTTGCTGTTGTCCGAATATTGCTTGTTTAATCCGCAAAAAATAGTGAAAATGATCGACGTCGAGCTGGTTATTCCTGATAAGGTGAGTGCGAGGGTGTAGCTGCGTCCGCTGCACTGTGCGCTGCAGTCATCGTCGGGCCGTTGTCAGTGAGAATAACCATCCTTTTGTGCTCTTTGGTCTGTGGCCCATAACAACAGGACGAATCCGACACCAGAACGATGAAGGACGCTGTGAACCCACTGGAAGAGCCGCTGGAGGAGGATCTTTACATTAAGTACAAGGTAAGAACGGAGCTTTGTTTGCGCCCTTTGTCCGAAGTTTAACATCACCCCATCCGAACGCTACAGAAACTGCAAAAGATGCTGGAATTCCTGGAGGTGCAGGAAGAGTACATCAAGGATGAGCAGCGCAACCTTAAGAAGGAGTATCTGCACGCGCAGGAAGAGGTGAAGCGCATCCAGTCGGTGCCGCTCGTTATCGGCCAGTTCCTGGAGGCGGTCGATCAGAACACCGGCATCGTCGGCTCGACGACCGGGTCCAACTACTACGTGCGCATTCTATCCACCATCGACCGGGAACTGCTGAAACCGTCCGCCAGTGTCGCCCTGCACAAACACAGTAACGCGCTGGTCGACGTCCTGCCACCGGAAGCGGACAGCTCGATCTCAATGCTGAACGCGGACGAGAAACCGGACGTGCAGTACTCGGACATCGGCGGTATGGACATGCAGAAGCAGGAGATCCGGGAAGCCGTCGAACTGCCCCTGACACACTTCGAGCTTTACAAGCAGATCGGTATTGACCCACCGCGCGGTGTGCTAATGTACGGACCGCCCGGTTGCGGTAAGACGATGTTGGCCAAGGCCGTAGCTCATCACACGACCGCCGCTTTCATTCGGTAAGTCATCGTCGGAGTGGGAGAGCTGCAAATAGCTTGCAAAAATACTCACCGATTCCCTTATCACAGTGTCGTCGGTTCGGAGTTCGTGCAGAAGTACCTCGGCGAAGGCCCGCGCATGGTGCGCGACGTGTTCCGCCTGGCGAAGGAAAACTCACCCGCCATCATCTTCATCGACGAGATCGATGCGATCGCGACGAAACGGTTCGACGCGCAGACGGGCGCCGATCGCGAGGTGCAGCGAATCCTGCTGGAGTTGCTCAACCAGATGGACGGGTTCGACCAGACCACGAACGTGAAGGTGATCATGGCGACAAATCGTGCCGACACACTCGATCCGGCCCTGCTGCGCCCCGGTCGTCTCGATCGCAAGATCGAGTTCCCGCTGCCCGACCGCCGCCAGAAGCGACTGATCTTCTCCACCATCACCGCCAAGATGAACCTCTCGGAGGACGTCGACCTGGAGGACTTTGTGGCGCGGCCGGACAAGATTTCCGGTGCCGACATCAACGCCATCTGCCAGGAGGCGGGTATGCATGCGGTGCGCGAGAACCGGTACATCGTGCTGGCGAAGGACTTCGAGAAGGGCTACAAGAACAACATCAAGAAGGACGAAACGGAGCACGAATTTTACAAATAAGTTCCCCTTTTCGCTTAGGTCCGATTATACTTTGCGTACCGAACCGTCGTGTGGTGCGTCCCAATAAAACAATATCGTATTTTTGTCTGAAAGCGGTGGGCCTCCGGTGAAGCGTTGTTCGGATGAAAGAAAAGCGCAAATACCTGCCCAGCTCATTCTCACACAGACACATTTATGTACGAGTGTATATATATATGTATATAATTTTCTTTTGCTGTTTAACATTGACATACCAACAAATTTGACTGCCGTCGGAACCGAAAAGGACATACGCGCACACGACACACACACACACATTTCCTATGCAAATACCCGATGCGATGAAACCACACAAACGGACCCGTCTCTACGGCAGCTCACCCCACGCCTACTTTGCACTAGGTGACGGAAGCATGAGAGTGAGTGAGCTCGCCGTGATAAACGTTTGTCAGTAGCTTTTACAATAACTAGTTTACCATTCCAATTGTATACGCACGCTTTTAGTCTTGCCTTGCTCTATATATTGCCACATTTGTTACGTCAGTTTTAGCTTAGTCGGTTAGCTATTTTCGTACGAGTGTTTTCTTTTAAATTCTCCCGTTTCGTTCTGGTAGTGCCGAGAACCGTTCATGGAAACCTGTTTTTGTTTGTTTGTTATTAATTTATGTAGCAGGAATAAAAGTTTTAAACGCAGCGCAAATGAAACTGTATAGATATATCGTTTCAACGTGGAAGATGTATACATAATAGCCTCGCCTTCGCTAGTTATTATTCTTGTTGCACCGGTGAAAATCTGTCCCGATCGTTTAGTTTCAAAGTTTACCTCGATTTTGGCTGCAATTGGTTAAATTTGTCAACAACTTTTAGCTACAGTTTTAAATAGTTTATTCTTCTTCTTATAACCAGCTGCACGTGTACCGCACGTGAGAGTATTGGTTAGTTATTGCGTTCGTGAAACACACTTGTTTATGTTACTTCCTGCAGAAACTGGTGTTTTTTTTTCTTCTTCTTTCTCTCCACATTATAATACTTATACGGTAAAACATATTGCAGAATTAACAACGTTCAACCCCCCTTTTTATACCTATATAGAAGTTGAAAAATCTAATTACCATCTTTTTTTTTCTTTTTGTTTTTTTTTGGCTTGGCTTTGGTTCTTATGTAAAGTTTCCTTGTTGCGCGTATGAAATCTCTCGTTCGCTTTCTTGCTTGCTAACTACCAGTCATTCCGAAGGAAAGTGTGCCTGTCGCTTTGGCCATTAGAGCCCACCCGGGTCTGGGTCTGGGCGGAAAACCGAGGGATTGGGAGGTGTGGACAGGCCTAAATTTCGTAGTCACTTATTGTCTGCGCGTGGGTCAGCGTGGCCCAGAGCGGTGCCCGGATCCCTTCGCACACCTCCTTCTGTCGCTGGACGCGCGGTGCCTTCTTCCTCGACCCCGTGGCCGCCCGTTTCGCAGTGTCCTTAGCGGGCGTGTCGTCGAAACTGGTGCTCGGTATGCTGGAGCTGGTGCTACCCGACGCATCCTGCATCGAGCGCACCGGCGGATAGCGGTCCGTGCGGCACCCGAGCCCGCTGAGATTCGTCTCGCTGTGCGATACGGCCAGCCGCTTGTGTTTGGTGTTGCGGAATCGTTTGCGCTTGCCGCGCACCAGATCCAGCACCGTGTCGTCGCGGTCTTTGCCGTACGCACCGTACGCGACGGTCGCTATCGTGCCGGTGATGGTGTTGGTGCGTACCGGTGGCAGCAGCAGTCCGGCCGATTCCGGGCTCGGCGCCCGGAAGCGCTCCGGACTGTCCGACTGCTAGCACTGCTCGTTTTCCGAGTCGGGCGGCGAGTCCGTCAGTAGCATGTGGGCGGCCGGGGAGTCAAGCTGGAAACGGGGAAGAGGGATTAACACGAGTTTACTGAACGGGCCAAAGGGTCGACACATACCTGACTGCTGCAGTGTGTGTCGCTCCTCTCCTCGTACACCGTGTCCAGGTCGAGAGAAGGATAACCACGACTCAAGCTGTCGCCGGACTGCAGCAGAATCGAGCGCTGGTTGCTGACTGGTGGGCGAGCAAGGTAAGATACATGTACAAGAAATATCATTATGGTAACGTCGCTTCAAACAAAATGAACATAATGTTTCAATGCGAAGGGCTCAAACAGAGAAACAGTGATGTGAAAATGCAACTTGTTCAAATTTTATATAACGTTTCTTGGGATGTCTGTTCATTTTATAAACTTTTGTCGCCAGCTATTATAAATCAAAGAAAATAAAAGAAAAGTATACAAATCTTTAAACAAACTATGATGATAATGTTGAATAAACAAATTAAACAGGTAATATTTGTTTACTACCACTGACAGATTGAAATAGTAAATGTATGCACCCGGTTATTCATATGAAAAAGTTTTTAAAGCATAAATTAAGCCTTGGCGTAATGCTGATTACATACTTTTAGGCGTACATTTTATCAATCAGCCCGGAATCATGCAAATTGGTGCCTAAAATGCTTTATTTACACACTGCCATGGACACATTAAACAGTTTAACAAAAAGGAAAGAAATTTATGTCATTAAACACAACATCCTTAAGAAGATGATATGTTTGAGTAGAAATACCTATAATAAACAGTAAATAAAGCGCCAATACCATAACGATCGATAAGAGCGCTTCACCGGCTCAAATCAAATGCGATTTGGTGAACCAAAGTCAGCAACTTTAGTAGTGAATTCTGATGAAAATTGAAGTAGTTGTTCTGGTATTAAAATCTACTTCAAGCCCGGTGGGAAGTATTTATTAAACTGCTAATTTAAGCGTTGGTACAGTGCAAATTGCATACCTCTAGGCGCAAATAGTACGTATCAGCCTAAAAGAAGGCAATTTCTATGACAAACGTTTCATTAATGTATTTCTAGCACTTTATTTAACCAATATTGATGAAGCTTAATGTTTGGGGAGTGTCTATACACCTTAATCCAACATATAGAGCAAAAAAATCGGAAATTCCGATCGGCAAAAGCCAGGTTCGCCTATTCCCATCGGTCACAACACTGATCGTAGGCTGGCCGTTCCGTGCGCCCACTGTCTATAGACACACGCCACCCACCGGTGGCTCGTTCCAGGGAGACCTTTTCCCCTTGCGCTTTTCTTGTTATTGCGTTGCAAACCCCCGTTCTACCGCCGAGAGAGATACGGGCTGTGATAGAACTTTTGGGAAGGAAAGTTGTCTTTAGTCGATGGACAGTTTCCTGGAATGTGGCCTGCCTATGCTTGCAAACGGCCCGGAGCGTTCTCTCCGCGGCTTCACAATCTCGGCAGCACACGAACTCCATTGATAAATGGAAAGGAGAACAGCAGCAGGTAGGTGCAGTGGGAGGCAGGGGAGACGACGTCTTTTAATAGAAAAGCGAGCACGCTTTGAATGTTATTTAATTAAAGTCTTAGAGAGATAGCGAGAGAGAAACGAAGCACAGTCATTGAAAAGGTTGGCCTTCCTTTTGGACTAACGGATCGTTTTGAATGTTGTTGTACACATTTTGCGAGGTAGCAATAACCAAAAAAAAAACATGGGACAGATAAATATTCCCGGACCAACCGTTTTCATCAACCGTACTCAAACATTCCCTCTTGCCGCCCTGGAGGCCCTGTGGGATCTCGGACGCTTCCCTTAGGACGCTCTAATCCAAAAATCCCAAAAATTATGAGCCAACCCGTCGAATTTACGAGCCACTCGCGAGACTCTCCTTCCCACCGAAAGAGCGAAATAGAGAAAAACCGCCCGTTTCCAAGGGCGGGGTGTAAATCGTCACGATCACACCACCGGCGGGCAACAAAATTACCAAAATAAATTTCGCAATCGTACCACCGTGCCGGGATTATATACGAGCGATTCCGTAATCAATACGGAACGCAACTGGAACCCAAAGGAACGGGGACCACGGAAAGCTCTCGCAAATCACAGCCGAACGCGGTGCGCTCGCTGCCTTTGAAGAGGCGGCCTTTCTGTATCTTTCTCCGCAAACTCGGGGCCGGAGTTTTGATCGAAGGGAAATTAAATCGGCAGAAATGGAGCAGAAAGTTCTGACGCCCCGAGAACCGAAGTGACCTCTCCACGAGCGGGCACAGTTCAATTACCATTTGCAAGTACGGCGCGGCACCCCATCCTGAAGGAACTTCGAAACCGAACAAACCGGTCCGTGGGCAGGGTGGGAAAATGAAGTCATAAATAATCCTCCATCATAATCTCCCATTCAGGAGGCAGCACAAGCACAAGGCAAGAAATGACTAGCGCAAAAGTCGTCGGCCACAATCGTGCGGTCGGCACGACTTGCCGAGGCTAGGCGAAGAACAACAGCGAAAGCCGGAGCCGTTTAGCATAGCAATCCGAGCTATCCGTGCTCCTTGCGTGCAAGTACAACTGGGCCGAGAAAAAAGAAGGTAAATCACCGCCAAACAAGCAAAAAACCAAGGCTCCGGCATCGCTGCGTTCTGATACATGCACCGAAAAGCTGGAAAGCGGGCAGGCAGCAGCCCAAGTTTTTCGTTAAACCTCCAGCCCCGCAGCTTTGATCCCCCTTCGGCCAGGCCGCAATCCGGCAGCACGATCTAAATGGGAGTAATTGCCACTTCGTTAACGCGATGGAACGCGCGATCCCGAGCGTCGGGGCTCTTATTTTTACTCTTCCTCCTATTCTCGCACGGCCACATCAAAAAACAGGCGCCACAGGCCGCACCGTGAATCAATTATTTATTTATATACTCGTTTATTTATTTATTTGCGCATTCATTACCGAGCCCGGCGGAGCATTTCGCGGGAGAGGATGCTTTACTAGCGCGCGCGGAACGGGCCTCCGATGGGAATTTATGGCACCCTCCCTCCCAACCACACCGGAACGGGGTGGCGGTGCAGTCACCGGGACAACAATGTTCTCGGCGGGCAGCACAAATCACGACGCGAAGCTAATCAGATCAGCATCAGCGTGTTTGGTGGGCTGGTACGAACAATCGGATGCTCATTATAGTGCGGTCCGTGCAGCTGCCACGATGATTCGGGGATTCGGATAGGCGTGCTCTTGTGGAAGCGGCATGTCATCTGCTCGTAGTACACGCACGTATGGTTCCGATGCAGCCCGATGCTCTGCGGCAAACCTCATAATGGTGATTGTTTCTAATCGAGAGGATTCCATATTCCAACCGGTGAGATACACCAGTGAGGATTTCTTCATTAAACGGATAACCAAAGCCACAACATACCCATTACAAACGGGAGATGCGGCTTTAAATTTATCGAGCTGCTATTAGGTGGGTTTACACGAGTCAAATTTTTGATGACGAACTTCACGCACACTATTACTGAATAACCGTTTCTGCTTGAAACAGACTCGACGAACAT
>KB672868.1:11512044-11648609 GCA_000349145.1 Anopheles dirus | reverse complement strand
GGAGTTTGTTGCAGCAAGCCAAGACCGCAAAGCGGTTGTAGCGCCTGATAAGTAAGTAAGTAAGTAGTTTGAGGTTTGGCATAAGATAGAGCAAAACACTGGCATTCTACCTATTTCCATTTCCTTGTTATTTCTTATCTATTTTTCTTGGAAAATTGTTGAATGTTTAGTACCTAATGCATTTTTAAACCGCAGAATCTTTCTTTCGAAAATAGAGGATTACTGGAACTGGAAATACGATAGCATATTTAGACTTTTGTTTATGAAAATGTTCCATGAGAAATCAATTAGATGCACTTGCGATGTGATAGTGCTGATGACAATGGAGATATAACACGTGAAACGGCCTTTTAACTGACCGATGCAAAGTATCATAAAAACATCGTATGACCATTTTGTTGATTTTTTCAAAACTTTGAAACCTTCTTTACTTGTTGATGACCGAATCACAGGAAAAAGATATAAAAAAATAGTCATCAATGCAGAATTTGATCCTCTGTTTCCTATCAAAAGTTATGGAAAATAGAGGAACTTGGGAAAACACACATTAAAAAGGCATAAGAAAATAAAAAGGCCAAAATTTATACCCAATTTCCAAGCTTGGAATCGTTACCGTTCCTAGAATACCAGGTGAAATGACAAGCGCAAAACCGCTAACAGGTAGACCGGTTGTCTGGAATAAGGTTAATAAAGCTTTTTTGTCATGGAAATTGCATATTTTTCGACTAGCGAAGCAAAACTGACAACCACAAGTATGCAGTCCGCCTGAATGTATGCTCCCTGCACGACAAAGCGCATCGTTACGAAACGTTGACCTGGAATTTCGCTGTCCAGTCGCCCAAAAGCTTTCCTGAGCTGAGCTGTACCTACTATCTCCCCCCACGGAACGGAATGGGGGACGCTCAAAGATGGAACATTACAGTTTTGCGCAGGGGCAAGGGACGACTTTTTCCAGCATAAACCCATATAATCCACCATCCATTAGGAAAATGTATTCCCCAATGTCGTCGCTTCCGACGAAACACTCATCACTGATCCGGCCCCGGTTGGCAAAAACTTTCGAACGTTGGCCGGCAGCACCAGTGCCGCAGTCGTAGCGTTCGCGTCGGTACACGCTGTGCGCGGGTTCACCGCAACCTCAAACGGGCGCGGATGCTGTTTGTCTTCAATCAAGGGTATAATAGTTAACTTTGGCTGCCGAGGTCGACATTATGGTTGAAATGTTCGGTACGCCCTTTGCAATCAGCGGTTTTTGTACGATGAATAATGGAGTATTTAGTGCTCGACTGCGGTGATTATGCCGTGTTTCGTCCATATCCTTTCAAGCGTAAGCGTCGGTGGAGCTTTTGTCACGTGTTTTAATAGCAAATAATCTAAATATTTAACTAAAAAGTTGTACATTGTCGAGCAACATGTTTTTGTTGAGAGTGAACATGTCGTGGTGTAAAGGTAAAATAGATATGTGGTGCTTTTGTTAATGAGATCCTAATTTTTATGATACCGAACGCAATAAAAGTAGTCATTGAAAACCCAGTTTGTAGCGAACAGGTGTGTTTCCTTCATGTGTTTACATTTTCAAAGTTAAAAGCATCACGTTGTAAACGAATACTTCAATATTCGATACCGAATATTGCGGATTTCGCGGAATATTTTTTGTCAAGGTTGTTTGTTGAGCCTTGGGATAAAATGGCATAAAATTGAACAAAAATCAATAATACACCATAAACGATTCATTTTACAGGCTCAAAGATGAACTAATTCAAAAGTTGCATAGATAACACTAAAATAAAATCGAAATAACCGCATAAAATGCAAACAATGGTTTCATTTAGCGGGCAATATACATTTGCAAACGTTAATATAATAACTAAACATAACAAAATTGAATTAACATATTTTCAAATACAAATAAACTATATGAAGTGCACGAATCCCTCAAAAAATAAACCATATTAAAGTACACCTATATTGAACAACTTAAGAACTCTTTGTTGAAAGTCTGTAAGATTTTTTTTTTCGTACTTTTTGAGAACTAGTTCAACTACTAACTACATTTCTAAAACCAAAGGGAAATGTTAAACGGATAAATGATATTCTCAATTACACCTAAGAAATGAATCTAAAAAGTAAATATGGCTAAAAATTTTCCACCGCAGTATCATTAAACACGAAACATTGCGCACATTTAGGCGCCAGCACACAATCTATGTAGTGTCGCCGTCCATCGCGGTTCATGTTTCCATCCCATTGGATCATTAAAATATCACAATCGGTAACATAATACCACCCAGATCCCCCCTACTGATTGGCTTTGTGTCGGTTTTGCAGCGAATGGGATGTTATTAAATTGTTTACACTCTCACCGTCCCCACCACCGAAAACGGGTAGCATCCACGATTTACGAGCTTTGCGCTCGTTAGCCACGCTCGCTGGCCCAGTGAGCGAACGAGCGAGCGTACGTACCGTGCGCTTATTAATCCAAATAAAGGACCGCGTACCAGCGAGGAGCTAATAAATCTCAATAAGCAGAAGCTCACTCCGTTCGCGTACGCGTCCGCCCCGAACGGATGAATTGTCTCGCATTAAGTGTGATTCATGTGGCAAGATTTGCACATCCTACCGAAACGGTTCACTAGTGCCGTGCGTCGGAGATCGCAGTAGTTCATTGTGGCCCCTCCCTCCCGCCCCCAAAAAAAGCGTTCCCGTGTGGGCCAGTGGCTTTAATGTCGCGACGTTTAAACGGAGTTTTACTGCCGACCGGGCAGACCGACACCAACGGGGAAACTTTCGCCTAATCGCGCTTAATCGAAAGACAAGAGCGACCCCTGATAAGCACGGACGTTGATGACGTTGACAATGAGGCGTTTAATGGCAACCGGCAGCCGCCCAACGCCGACGCGCCCCGGCCGGTTGCCGGCGAAATAATTGATTCAATTTTGTTGACACACGAAAAAAGTTTTGCGGCACCCGTAACTTTGTATGAAAATTTAATTAATTGAACTATTCCGAAGCCGGAGACGGTGGCTGCTCGCAGTTCCAAAAGTGCCTTCTCCGCCTTCGCCGGTGCCGCATTCCATGGAAACAAAGTGGAAACATACTTTGGCGAATACTTTCCCGGGTCCGCACGAATGCCTTCCCACCGTCGGGTACTGTGGGGACGTGGGGGAGAGGCCCACAGAGCCACTGTAAAGCCTTATCGTTGTTGCATCGTGCGCAATTTGGGCGGAATGGCGCCTGCTAGTTTTCTGTACCGGTTGCGGGCTATCTCGGCAGTCAACCCAGGGCTAGATTGCCCGGAATTGGATAAGTTTGCGTCAGGGGGTCCGCTCGAAACTATGCTCGGATGACTTGCTAGGATCCCCGGCTGCTATGATTGCTCGGGTGAGCGCGGAGGCGCGCGGGAGCGACAGAAAACTTTCTGTGCCTAGGCAATTTCTTGCCCCGCCGTGCAGCGATAACAACTCAAAGTTGCGAGTCGCACGCAGCCGAGCAGCGAGTTAAAAGTGCCAAGGCCAAGGACGCAGTTTTGGTGGTGGCATGCGACGGGCATTTTATGTGGGACCGGGCGACATAAAGAATGAGAGAGACGGAGCGACACGAATAAACAGCACACCCAGTTTGCACGGGTGTAGCGTCGAGCGATACTTACGGTGGTGCGAATTGAAGCGTACTAGCGTGATGGTGTTGGCCTGCAAGTCAAAGTTCCGCCGCCGGTCACGTTCGCGTGCAATCTTCGCCCGTCGGCGCAGGCAGCAGATGACCAGCAGGGCGAAGATGGGAAAGCCGACGATGCAGGACAGGATCGGCACGACGATCGTTTCCGGTGACACTGCGAGGAGGTGGATGGCGAGCGGTCAGAAGAGAGGACGAGTGTGCCGTGTTTCGAACAGCGCAAAACTCACCTGTTGGATAGATTAATATGTCTACCTTTCGGGCCGGTTGTTCGGTGGGCGTAGTTGGCGTTGCTTCCGCTGCTCCTGCTGCTGCTCCCGGTGGTGCCCGTGGCACCAGCGCTGACGCTAGCGTGGCGTTACTATTTCCGTGTGCCATCGATAGGGTTACGTGCGTGTGCGATCGGACGTCCGCTGACCTAGTACCGTTCTGGTGGGCGTTTGTGGGTGTCGTTCTGCTGGGCACCGTCGTATTGATGTCTTCATTCCGCACGGCTACGACACTGCCGTTCGTCCGACGCTCCGGCACTCCGGTTGCTCCACTGTAGGTGCGCTGTAATCGTTCGGTGGAGGACGTGGTTGCTTCAATGGCACCATCTAATTGCAATAACATTGCAACAGCCTCCACTGCGCCCCACCCAAACACTCCGAGCACGTCCTGGCGATAGTCGTTGCGCCGAATGATGGTTTCGGTTCGTGTTACGCTTTATTAGCACCGTACGGGAATAGAAGCCGGAGCCGGGACGTGCCCTACACTCGAGACACACAATTACGGTCCCGCCGCACACACAAGGTAAACAATCCGCCCTCCCGTCTGTTGCCTTCCGGGCAGACTGTCACTTTCCGGGTTTTTTTTCTTGGTTACACAGTGAACAGGCGATTGCCTACATCTAGGCGCCCGCTTTCGGAATTGGTTTTCGAAGATAATTTTTATTGCTTTTCCTCACTCACAAACACACACAGGGAAACCGGAACGCAGGCGAGTTTTCTTTGCGTGTTTCACTCCTATTCTCGCCGTACGTAAGCAACTTTGTCGCAACCGCCCGAACGCTTCCCTATTTTGGTGTGCGACCGATCTGATAAACATTCACGTCCCATTTGCCGAATCAATCAATTTTTACCGTCCCTCCACAGCGATGGGCAACGAGAAAACCTTCCGCACACACACAAACACACGCGCTTGTACATTTAAAAAGGATCAGAGTAGGCCCGAAGAAGCGTTTGAAGCGTACACCACGTGCGACCTGCCGTTGATGGGATTGCTTGTTTTGTTCACTTTCGTTTTTGGCTCAGCTCAGCATCGATAGATGTTTGTTTTTATGCCCCTAGCAATGGTAATAACAAAATCGAAAAAAAATCCGAAGGTCTCAAAATCGAACCGCACATTAAACGGTGGAAATGGGTTTCCCAACTGCCCAACTCTCGGGTGCTCGCGTGTGTGTACAACGGAGGCTACTGCGATGGTGACGGTTCACGAGCGACTGGGCTGCTCCATCGTCATCGTTAGCATCCCGCGCTGGGTTGTTTGGTGGGTGGGGTGGGCGAGATCACTTACAAGCGGCACTTAAACATTCACCAGCCATCCGAGCTTGATGTCCAAAGGACACGGCGGCGTGCCGGGAAGGGGAAAAGGTAGTTAAACGTCGCGCACCGGAAACCACGGTGCATGTCCCCGATGGACGCATCACGTTATATCATCCTTGTCGATGGCGGTTCTAGCACCGGCGCGGAAGTGGAACGAGCTTAATTATGTGCTGCTGCGCGCGGGTTGAATAGGAACCGGGTTTGGTGGGTGTTTGATGCCGCGAGCGAAACGAAACGAAAACGTCGGGAACAAAAACCGCCACTGTTGTGTTTGTGTGCGCCTTCGAAAACTAAGCGGGAGCGGACAGGAAAGAGAACCGAATCACTAGCGACCACGCAAGTAACTGCCAGACGAAAACCAACAGTAGCGTCCTCTCGACACGCGCTCGTGTGCCTATGTGTGCGTGTGGGCGTGTGTGTGTGCCTATGTTCCGGAGCGGTCGACCGTTCAGCTGGCCGCATGCCGGGAACAACGACGACGACGACGACGATGACGACGAGGCGTGCTCTTCGGGTTCTTCGGAGAAAAACGGATTCGGACCGATCCGACCGAACAAGGGAGCCCCACCTGTACCCGATCCCTACCGTCTCCCAATCCCCCGTCCCACCTTCACACCCCCTTGGGAGTTGAAAATCGATCGTTGAACACACGCGCTCGCAACACGCGAAAATCTGTCCACGGTCGAGTGCGCGGGTGAAAGAGCGAGCAGGACGAGGCGAGCGAGAAGGAGCCGGCTCCGCGCCGCTTCTGCCCTTCCGGTTCCGGCTACGAAAAACTTCCGCCACACCAGCTGCCAGCTCGCAGCACGATACAAACACAATCGGTGCGCGACAGCCAGCCAGTTAGTGAATGCTGCTACTACGACGGGGCTGACTTCTGCTGACCACGGCATTTGGGGTTTTCCCACGGGGGGGAGGGGAGTTGGGAGAGGGAGACCGGCTAGAAGTGAAAATGAGAAGCGAGACAAAGCGAGAGGTCCATGTGGAAAAGCAAGTGAGAGCAGCATTGGTAGAATGAGAGAGAGAGAGAGAGAGAGAGAGAGAGAGAGAGTGAGATAGAGAGAGAGTGCTAGTGCGCGCGCGAGAGGATTTGTTACATTCCGAATGTTTTGTAGCGAAGGTTGCATTGCTTCCTGCTGCCCCAGCATCCACGTTCTGTCCCAAACCCCGAAGGAACGCTTTTGCATGGCATCCTTTTCTCACACGGACTCCGGCACGGATCTCCTTTCTCGCGGCACAAAACCACTCCCTCGATGATGGTTCGGTTGCTCTACAGTACGGTGCGAGTTTACGTAGCCGCGTGTTTATGTATGTGTGTGTATGTTTTGATTTACAATCGTCGTGTTCAAGATCAAGTTTGCCGTGAGATTGTTTATAATGGATAAGTTTCAATTCCAGAATTTTGACTTTTTTTTAGCCATCACCTCGAAAACCATGATCTAATGGAGGATTAAGTTGCATTTTCCATATGAACAAAACATGATATCTTTTAAGACAACATCATAACATTTAAACACAGCCGATTTCAACTTTTTTCAGTTTTACGGTTTGGTCGCAGTCAGGTTTAACCGTTCTAGTGCTTTAAAAAACGTAAAATAAACTAATTTGGGGTTTCAGTTACGTTACCAGCCAAGAGATGGCGCCACCAAATTAAAGTTGAAGCAAACATCTTCTGTGACCCCATTAGAACCATTGTGACATCCCGACTTTTGGCAACTGACCAGACGTTCTATCGCCATCGGCTGTACTGATCACGCACAGAAATATCTTGGCATCTACCTTATCATCTTCTTGTTTACGTCAGTAATTTGATGTAATGTTATTCAAGAAACATGACCTCCATCAATAAATCAAAAGCTTCTAAACTTCAGTGGATTTTAATTATATTGAGCATTTCGAAAACAGCAGCCTCCAAATTCTAGATAACTTCAAGCTCTACTAACTGGAAGGTCTGTTTAAGGCCACTGAATATTTCAAGGAAAAAAATGGAGACTTAAAGTTGAGACCTTAAACTAACTAACTACGTTTTCTACTTGTAAACTACATCCAAAAACATCATGAAACAGCGTAGATCCAAATGATCATAGAAAGAGTTTCTTATTAGACATTTGAAATGCAATTGTTGAAAAATTCAAAAGTTTCTACAGTCCTTTAAAATTATGTAGAAAGATAATCTATTTCGAAGGACAGTAATATTACAACTTCCATGAGGCATGTACCAGCAACACGATTGCCGCTACTGTACACCAAAAATAGAGCCTCTGCTCCCCCTTTGTTCCAGAGAGAAGCTCCGGGATCAAACCATACGATCCATCTTCCGGCTTCCGCCACGCGCTCGAATGGGTTTTCCACACACACACAACAAAACAACTCCCCAGCGGATGCCCGATCCGTTCATATTTTCCATCTCGTGACAGGTTTCGTGCCGTTGCCAACAGTATCATTATTGCATACACATCGTGTTCGGCACCGAGAAAGAGAGAGAGAGAGACAGGGAGAGAAGGAGAGTGAGAGAAATTGGCTCGAACATCCGGCACGAGTGGCGTGTGTGTGTGTGTGTGTGTGTGTGTGTGTGTGCGTGGAGGGAGGTCGTAGCGGTGGCTGCTGCAAGGATGGTGATTAGGTTGAGCCTCGCGCGCGCGGCTGGAAACAAAGCGCAAGGCCAGGCCAGGATGGGCCAACCGGGGCAACCCGGAGGCGTTGGTGCCAGGGGGATTGGTGTAAATATGATTCCTTGCACCGCACTACAAAGGCGCCGGGGTGCGTGCGTGTTTGTGTGACTCGGCTTTCCCGCTCCGTTTTGGCTTCGCCATTTGCACCATTTTCCACGATAAATCTCTACGTCCACTCACCGGAGATCCGATTTAGCAGCAGCGGCTACTTTGGTATTTGGCGTGCGGGTTTTGTGGTGATTATTTCTGCCCCGGTGTTATGTTCCTTCTGCCGGTTCCTTCGACTTTATTTATATCCCTTGCCCCGGTGTGGGTTGCATTTTTGCGTGATTGGGATGGGGGAGGGGTGTTTTATTCTCTCTCCGCCTTGTCATCCTTTCGCTGCTGTGTGTTTTATTTCCTCCCGGACGCGTCCATATGCGTCCGGCAAGCAGGAGCAGCAGTCACCGTGCGCCGTGCAGAACGCTTTCTACGCCGAACACAAAGAGCTGACTTTTTGCTGCAATCGGAGGAGGCTGAGAGAAAGTTTTGGAGGAGGAAAATAGTCACCGAATGGCCACACGTTGCCCGTCGTTGCGAGCGGAAAAGTAGGATTAAGCGAGATAGCACTCGTACCCCGGGATGGAAAAAACTGTGTGAAAACTACGTAGACGCGCTTCTAATCGTCAGTAGATGGACTGAACGAGCACAAGTAGCAAGCTAGCAGCACTACAGAGGAAAAGTTGTGGGAAGTTTGCGCTCCCGGACACAGCACGCTCGAAGAATGTACACGGCTCAACACGTTTCAGAGCAAGAAATAGAGCGAAAAAATCATACAGCACCCAGTTGGAAGTTGGAAACGGACAAGCTTGATCGCACGGGCCCAGTGGCGATTTTCCGACAAGAAACATTCTCAACAATTCCATTCACCAGCGCGCTGCAACTGAAGCTGTACGATGGTCGTGACAAAGGAAGTTCCGTTTTTTTGCTGGCCAGCGTGGAAAAGGAAAACATATCGGTCGGTGGTTTCCATGGTGATGGAAAGTGTAGATGTATTTTTAAATGCCGATTAAGGTGTGAGTGCATTAGTTCGCTATGTTCACTTGCCAAGACTTCATGGAGCAAAATTGTAGCAAAATTTTACACATATTATAAATAAAATAAATTTTATTATATTTATTATGAAAAATATATAATAAATATTTATCTACTGTATTGCACAAATTTATAACTCTTGTTTTGCATAATAATTGAAGAAATCTAAGAAATGGAACAGAAAAATGAAACAATGGAGATGTTATAAATAATGTTTTAAATATAGAATTCCTCCTAACTAACTTCCATTATCTGCTGTTTTCTTATCGAAGAATTCACTCCACATTCATTTTAAACTATTTTCAAAAGTATCCAATAGTATAGCTGATGGAGACACTACAAATTGGTTTTATAAAAAGATCTCTAGCATAAACAAAATTACTCTACCGTTTGAGTGTTCCACCACGTTGTCTTCGACAGAAATCATTTAAAAAACGTATAAAAACTGCCTTCTTGTGCTGTGTTTCATGCTGTGACCGTGCTGAAGTCGATCCTTTTGAGATACTTTTCGAACTCTTTTTGGGCCATACTGGAAGGTTTCCCGGCAATGGCTCGAACGAATGTTGCCCTAATGGTTGGTTGGTTTATTCCTGTATACATACACAAAACCCCATCAAACGTGTTAAGTGTTCGCTCGTTCTCGATGCCCAGTTATCATCGACAGGACGAGAATTAAACAACCCGTTTGGATGTGGATTGCAATAAAGCCATGTTCGTCCTAGGCGTATGGCATAAGAGGCATGATCCTGTCGGAATCACGTATTGGAACCGAGCTGCATGCTTCTGATTTGTCACTTCAAGTGTTTTAGTATAGTTTAAGGATCCAATTTTGTAAATCCCAGCCTATGTACATATAAAAACACCTGAAGCTTAGCACCCACAAGTGATTTTATTTCCACTCTGTGTTCAACAGAACACAAAACACAATAAAGAACACAATGTTGCACATTTAATCTCGCAACATTTTGTCATCTCGTTAAACTTGGAGAGAGGTAGAGCGCCCGAATGGGCTCGAGCTAACGAGATGATGAAGATAGTTGCTGCGCCAGCCAGTCAGACCAGCAAACGAACGTCCGTCGACGGACGACGGAGTTCTTGATGCGAGCGGAGCGCAATTGTTGAGCAAACACTGAAGTGATGATGTTGAATACGACGACGAAAACCAAACACTCACCTGTTAATTTAGCTCACCCCCCACCTCGAATGCTCCACCGGAACCCTGCCCGATAAACGATCCCGGTTCGGTCGGTATATTACTCCTCCAGTGCACTTGACACACGTGGCCGACTCTGCCGCGCTGCCCTAAGTAGCAGGCTAATCGAGAGCAACGAGCCGTGCGACCAATGGAGCGCACACAATGGCGCACCGTGGCTAGTGGCTCACTTGCCCATGGGTGGATGGGTGGAAAGGTTGCGCCTGCCGGGCTCTGTTTGCCCGCTATCGTACACTTAAAACGAGCATCCTTCGCCAGCTCGACCGACCGTACACACACTCCACTTGTGCGATATCGCAAAGTAAAGTGGCAACAGCAACACGAGAGAGAAACCCCCCCCCCCCGGTCATTTCAATGCCGGCAAGCGGGTTTGGGGCAAACTAAAACCGAACCGTCATGCATCACCGTCTGGAGGAGAGGGAGCCGGGCCAGCGTTGGTACGGTGGGCAGCAAGTGACATTTTTTCCAAGAAAATGAACCGCGGGACACGGCTGTGGCTGCGATGCCGGCGGTATGAAAGTGGACGAAATATGTTGTCAATCGACCGTAAAAAAGGACACTCGCTGGGAATACGGGGCACGGCACGGGGCGGCGAGCAGCAAACAGACACGAACCGCTGCGGATTATCCTTCCGCTGATGACGTAAAACGAACGGCGGAAGGAAACTGTGTCATCGCACGGTGGGACGGGTCTCAGCGCGTCCGGACTGGTGGTGGGTACAGTGCGGGACAAGTTTTGGCTGGACCGGCTGGAGGGTCGTGTTTGGGTGACCTATTGACTTCGGTTGCTAATGCGACTTATCGTTAGGAGGTTCGCAAAGATTCGGTTGTGGAATGAGATTTTGACAATTTTCGCGTTCTTTGTGAATGATTATAACATTCAAGTATTCATTTCGAACTTTTGAATGCAACTTGAAAAAAGAAAACTCAACTGAGAAGCTTAGAAATTAAATTCGATAAATTAACTAAACACATATGTATATGACACAAAATGGAAATAACATTTTATTACTGATGATTTCTTCTTCTGGTTCGTGTAATTAGTATTTTCAAACCTACTTCAAACCTTACTGCATTGGAAAATTAGTTTAGTTTTTTGGGATACTGCGACATTCCTTCTTAAGTACTTACTATTGAGACTTTTTTTACATATATAGAAAATACTGAGAAGGGAATTGGAGCCAAGCAGTTGGAAATACAACTTGGAAATACAACTGTACAAATACAGCAATATATATATATTGGTTGAAACTGGTACAGTTTTGAAAAAAAAGTATACATCTTTAGAAAAATGTTTTATTGCGAAATTAGGACAAATTCTGCAGCTTTATATTGTGTGTTATATTGTGTATGAATTGCCAAGCCAAATCCTTTATACTGTTTTAATTGCATGCGGATGATATCAAACGAATGTAAAAATTCCTCGAATTCTCAGTTTAAGTACGGCTCTGTAATAAAGCACTTCCAGAGTTCCAGAAACCGAAGCAATCATGGGCTAAATGCGTTGCTAGGAAACTGTACACCCAGAGAGACGGAGTGACGCCATCACTCGGCGAGTAGTGAAACTACACAATATTTGAATTTTCCTAGTTATTCGCTCTGTATTATTGATTCTGACTACAAACGTTTGAAGTATTTTCAACATAAAAATGTTTTTCGGATTACATTATAGAGTTTTACGTCTAATACTACCTGCTACTAAACCCAGAACTGGATGTGTGCACACCAAAAGCACACAGTACCCCACTGTGTGGCTCCTTATCTATTCGCTCTTGCCATTTTTCAAGTTCTACTTGTTGTGTTTCGCTTGTCATGCCGTGCCCTCCTCTGCTCATTCGTGCACTATTCTCCGATGACACTTTACGACGGCCCGGGTTTTAGTGCCGCCCGTTACATTCGTTCCCGCGTTCATGCGCTGCTCCACAGCTTCTGTCACATTCTTCCGCGCCACAACAGATTAATCATGTTTGAGTGTTCCATTGCAGCACAATTGCGAAAAAGTACAAATTCTGTCAGCACATGAATGGCGCGTGTGTGTGTATGTGTGTGTGTTATGCACGTAATGAAAACCGAAAAATAACAATCCATCTGGCCCGACAGGTCAAACTTTGCGCACCAGGAGCAGCAACAACAACAAAAAAACAGGAGAAACATCCGACGAGCCGCAGCAGGCAAATGGAGGGCGCCATAAATGTGATTACTATAATACTACCCCGCACCGGGTTGGACCCACCAGGTTGGAATTCAATTTTCGCAAACTTCGAACCCCCTCCCCTACCCTTCACCACCGCCCAACCTGCTCGGTGAAACCTATTATGGCGGGCTCAAAAAGGGTATGTTTTTTCAAGTTTTTTTTTCGCTCTCTCTCTCTCTCTCTCTCTCTCTCTCTCTCTCTCTTTCTCTCTCTATTGCTCCTTTCGCACGCCTGGCACGGGGATATGCCCCTCGTTTTGATGACTTCGGATGCAACTTCCAGTGGAGCAGGTTTGAACCGATTCCGAGACGGAACGTTCCACCCCGTTCCTAGCCGTTGAATAACATTAGCCGCGACTCGGGGAGTCGCCGTGAGCGTACGAAGCTACTTACCCGTTCACATGCGCCGTTTCGCGGAAAGCACCATGCAGAAGGATCACAAAACATAAAGGATCGAACACACACACACACAGACACACCAGCACAAGCACAGTTTATGTGCCTGCCCCGAACCATTTGCTGCTGTGATGGCATTTCTGCTGCCGATACGGCCAGCAGCCAGGATACGGCGCACGGGGGCGAAGGCAGGCGCAATTGCGAAAGTTTCCCACCGGGTACGGAGCGGTCGGCTACCGTATGCAGCGTGTTGTGTTTCTATTTTCCACTATGCAGCGTTTCTCCCCGGCGTGTCTGGTGAATTAAAAGTTTGGTGCTTTGGTGCCTTCAACTCGTCCCGCTCGATGGTAATCAATCCAGACGCGGGACGCGGGAAGCAGCTCGGACGGCAACAACTTTTACACATTTTTACTACCTTTTTTGCTGTTGTTTGTCCTCTTTTGAGTTTGTGATACACTCTCACCGACCTCTTGGAGATTGTAGTATGAGAGAGAAAATTTGAAAAAAAAAATTAAAATAAATGAAAACAAGTTTCATCAAACTGTAATGCATCCGACAGCATGGCGAGTGAATCTTACAAGGCATCACTGCCCATGTCAATGCTATTCGCTTCAACGCACAGTGGGAAAATGGACTAACTAATGGACTAAGACCTGACCATACTTAACACTAAACCAGTAAAGCTACGAAAATACAATGTACTTCTGTTCTAAATTGATAAACTTTAGTGCTCCTAATGCTGTTAAAATAGGTATTTCGATGAAAATTAATCTCTTCCTGTTTAACTAGTTCTTTGTTCATAAGTCCAATTCAACTTTTTTTGCTACTATTTGTATTATTATCTATTTTCACGTAGATAGAAGATGTCGGGGGAAGACACCACCCATGAAGATATCATTTTATTTCCGATGTTTCAAAGCTCTTTTTATGATGTTTTTTATAACTGACCATTCTATTTATGAGTATAAAAACAAGATAATCAAAGTCCAAAGCGGCCCAGGTACAAAAAAATATTAAAGTTCTCTAATTAATGTTCAAATTTTAAAATCTTGTCAACCGTTTTTTACCTTTTTTACCGTTATCATGAATAAATTTGGAGTGTGTACTACTTTTGAAACTATTTTGTGAAACTCTTTTGAACTCTTTTAGAAATGTTGAAAAAATGTTGTGAATAATAAACTGATAAGAAAATATGCTATGTAGCAGTGAAATATAGGCCAGCTCTAAACAAGTCTTACTTCATTTCTTCAAGATATCAATATGGATAACAAATATTTAAAATAAATTGGATGATATTCCTTTACATTTTCACCCCACCTCTCGCATGTCAGTTACCCACTGTTCGTCGAATGAAATTCCATACCACACAAACTTAATTTCCTTTATCGTGAGGAATGGCTATGCATTTCGCTCGTACCATTTGCGCGCCATCCAACCCAAAGTGCCATATGTTCTAACAAATGAAATCAGAACCCATCAAAATTGCTCTCTTCGCAGTAAATCGTACATGCTCAGGTGAAAGACGCACGCCTCCCGCTCCATCGATCCCACCAAACGAGCATAACTTTGCGAACGGCCATAAAACGTTCATCCGTTCAACTTAAGCCCACACACTGGGTGGGGGTGGTGCTACTCGTGTCTTCTCGTTCAACATACCCGCGTCGAGTGTGGGAAAATAAATCGATACAGGTTTAAAGTGAGACGGACGCGAGTAAGTTCTTTTTGATCAAATGTCTACCCGTATTTCCTCGCGAACTCTTTACTTCGCAGGGTCACGCCAGTCGTCGAATCGCACATCATGAGTTGTGTCTCATTTCAGCTGCTCGCAGGCGCTTCTCGTCCCGGGGGGAAATAAAGCCAGCACCGTCAGGAAGCGGAAAACGCTCATAACAACCGAGCGAACCGTTAGCGAACTTTTCATCACTCGACCGTCAACACATCATCAAATATGATTGCAATCATCTGCCGAGATTTCAATATTGCTCCCATGTGGGGGGGAGGATGCGCGTGCATCAAACGAGTCCCAGCGCTGCTGACGATGGTCCCGGGCACATCGGGCACGGGAAATAAACATCAGGCAGGTCCCCTGTCACTTATTTACCTTCCGTCACATCTCGTTCGAGAGTCGCGCGATCGTAATGCGCTCGTGGAGAATGTGACGGTTTCTGCTGGTGGTGCCAGTACAGCGCACCACCGTACGCACAGCCATCTTTGATGTTGTTATCCACCCAAAACCGCCAAACGTCAACGGTGAGCGTATGGCGTTCATTTTTTTTTTTTTTTTGAAACAATCGACCTGACCCGCTGCAATTAATTACGAATTCCGCATAACTTTTCCAATCATCCCGGGACACGCCACACGGTCGGCTTTTCCTTTGGGCTGTCGATTAAGTATGTAAAGTTTTGCCGTTTCTCAGTTGGCCTTTTTCGGGTTTTTTTTCTTCTTTCTTTCTTCATCCCGGAGGGCCCGCGCCCGGCAGTGTTGCGTGAAAATTCACCCACCCCTGCACGGTGACCCGGTTCTAGCCTAACCTAAACGCCAAACCAACCGAACCGGCCCATTGTTTACCGCTGGCGCGCTCGGTGTGTGAAGATAAAAGTGAGGTTATGCTAGACCGGGTTCACTTTTCGCCCGCTGCGTTGCTTGTTTTTACGCATATTTCCGTGTGTGTGTGCGTGTGTCTTGCTGAAGTGTGAAAAAAACAAAAGAAAATCAAAGTGAACCGTTTGCCGGGAACAAGCACGGTGTGCAAAAATAGGTCACAGCGTCCCGTGTGAACGACTCGGAACACACCTGTCCGACATCTAATCCCAAACCGGCTCTCCAAACAATGGCGTCTGGACGGGCGACGTCGTTCGCAGGGCCGGAAAGCGAAGTATCACTTTGCTCCAGCCGGCTCAATCCTGATCGGGTTTTATAGTTTTAAAGACACACGAAATGGGACCGTGCGCCATGTTGTCCGGCGAGAAGTCGAAGCCTCGGAGGCTCGGAGGAATTCCTTTGTGCGTCGTCACACGGCTCACCAACGCTCCAGCGTTACCGCCCCGAGGAAAGCCGTGTCCTTGGAAGTTCCCAGAAGTTGACCGTATACGCTCGCTTACCGTACACGGCCGGAAGTTATGTAAGGCATAGTTGTAGCCTCATTGTCTGACACACAGCCGCACCGCACCGAATGCACCAAATTGTTTGTGCTCCCTTGTTTCTGCGTTCGGTTGCTCCTTCCCGACGACTGCTCCCATTGCTGCTGCTTGTCGTGCTGCAGGAGGCAGCTGTCAAAAGATAGTCTTTGCTGCCTTTTCGAACCACAGCAGGCAGGCTTAGCTTCGTGGCTTCCCTTTGGCAACGGGCAGGAATCTCCCATTTTGGAGGTTTTTGCTCCTGACAGCATGTTTCTGGTGACACGAGCGCGGCGACCGGGGAACACAAACTTGGCTTACGAGCCAGCCGGGCTCCACCAGAGCGCCATCGCTGCCGCAGCGTTAATTTAGCACCATCTCAGAAACGGCCCGTCAATCTGGCGGGTGGCTGCAATCGGTTGCCAAAGCGCTCCAATCGTTCGCACGTGGATTTAATTTCGATTTTAATTTGAAATTCATTCCACTTGATGCTGTCACTCCGGTGGGCGCTCGTGCTGGCAATTGTTGGCTCCGGTTGGCTCGGGGGTTTGCCGCTAAAAATAGTAGCCCGGTGCAGCATCCACGTGCTCCTGCAAACGCTAAACCCCTCTGCCCAACCGGGCTGGTCTCTGCACTCGCGTGCGGGTGGGTGATTCATTTGCTGCGAATGAATATTTATGACCTTCAACGTCACTCCCATTATGGGCCGACCGAGCCTCTGGAACCGAAACGACGATGACCCGGAGTGCGGCTCTCCCGCATGGTTGCATTATTGATTCGCAAGGATGCGGAATGATCGGATTATATGGGGAAAAAGTGGCGAAACCCGGCACGCTGGTCACGTCAAACAAATATTCACCCCGACACCCGCTGGACTCCGTAAGGGAGACTTCTACTGGGAGGCGCTTTTCCCAATCAGAGTTCTTGGCAATCAAAACGGATTGGGAATCGAGCTGTGTGCTGCGGTGTGCTTGAATGTGTGCGTGTATGTGCCAAACACCACCACCACCACCAGACGATCGATTTTGATCGACGTAATCCAGGTTCGTGCTACGACGCTCGCGGAGCAATTTTATGCCAATCAAAGGCTCTTTAAATTAAACCCATCAGCATAATCGATAACGCGCCCGCACAGGATATTACCCTCGTTCTCTCCCGCTTTCTTTGTGTGTATGTGTGTGTGTGTGTGCAATAACTCCCCAATTTCCAGACGCGTGCGGTGGATTCGCGGATTCGCCGAAACCCGCCGTTTTGAATCGATTTCGCAAATCAAAGCGTTCAAGGCAGCATTAAGGGAGCATCTTCCGCGCGTCCTTTCGATACAAGCACAAGTGTACGGGTGGGTACACCAAATAAGCAGTATCTCACACGTGCCGGTGCGATTAGGGCCGCGCGATCTTGCCGCGCCTTTCTTCGACTTTAAAACGTGCCGAAAATGGGGAGCCCAATTGTGGGGGAGGAAAACGCAACCCATCCCTCCGACCGGAAAACACACCAAAATCGAAAGGAAAGCGCGAAACAATCGAAATACCGCTGTGGGTGGGTTTCAATGGCTTTTTTCCGTTCGTTTGTTTGTTTCGTTTTCGTTTTTTTTTGTCGACGCCCTTTCCTGTGACTTTTGTGACAGTTTTTCAAATTTAGCACACCACGCGCTCGCGTCGCCTGCTTGGGTGTGTGTGTTTGTTTGAGCACTTTCGCTTCCCCGTCCTGTGCCGGGGAGTCGCTTTTCCCCACCTCCCGATCGCAGTAGGCAAATCGTTTCAGCGAGGCGACGGTTTCGCACCCAAATCGAGTTAAAGGTGGTTTTCCTTGGAGGACGAAATTCTTCGACGCCTCCGAGCGACAAACATGACCCTGCTCAAAGTGATCCCGCGCATACACGCGTCTCCTTCTCTCTGGCCGATCTTTGTTTGGTTCCGTTTCTCACACGCCCGCAATTTTTACCTCCGACAGCGTTTGCTTTTGTCGTTTCTTTCTTTTTTCGTTTCGCCCCGTTTTGCGTGCGAAGCGCGTTCGGGTGTTACTTCATAATTCTGGCAATGCGCTCAGGAATGTTGCTCCCGAAGACGGGGTCGGGGGCGTCTTTCTCGCCGTGCCGCGCCCGCCGGAGCATCAGTTTTGGATGTTAATGTTTTTCCGCAGCGGCTGGAGGCATGATTATGAATAAGTTCGTCCGTGGAGGACCGGGAAGGCCGCTCCGCACCGGATGTAATCATTGTACCGGGTGAGGAGCGAACGGCACGGCACAAGCATGCATTAATATTTAACGTCGGGCGTAGGTGGCATAAATTAATCACGGATATGTGTGTGTATGTGTGTGTGTGTTGGAAAAAGGCGTCGGTTTCCGCACCTTTTCTGCTCAATTTCATTTGCAAGAAGTTTGCCGGTCACTTGGAAATTAATGGGTTCTTCTCGTTTCTTTGCATTTTTGAGCCACCTTTATCTGACGGCGGCTCTAGACGACCACTTTAGAGCTCGCGCCGCGAACCGCGAGCTTCGATTTTGTACTAAAACAGCTGTCAAACTGACGTGGTTTTCCGGATTGTCGCGGCATTTTTCAAGTGGTCGTCTAGATACCGAATGTCGCACATTTCTTGCGCGAGCCATCAAAGTAGCACGATTGAACTTAAAACAAAGCTGCATATACTTGCACAGTCAATTATGTTAGTTTAAGTTGAAAAAATATTCAATTTCACAACTAGGATGACAGCTCGCGCTTCGCTCTGCTCGCGCCGTTGTGAAAATTTACAACTCCGCGACCTCCTGGGTTTGACAGCCAGCCGCGAGAAATTGTGCTAAAACCGTGTTAAATGACAGCTGTTTTAGTACAAAATCGTAGCTCGCGGCTCGCGGCGCGAGCTCTAAAGTGGTCGTCTAGATCCGCCGTGAAATCAGGCGCTCCACTTACTACAGCACGAAGAAAAGATATTAGAGAAAACCCGTCACTCCGAGATCCTGGTGTGCTATTACTAGTTGTCCTTGATATTGCATTTTTTCAAACCTTCGATTTCTGGATGAAAAAAAACATTTACACTATCCTCGGAGATATCACTCACCCTGCTGAGTAATGACGATATAGCATAGCGTTGAAGATGACTTTTTTTTCAAAATATTTAATAACTCTATAACTTGATGTCCCTGCTACAGATGTTTCCTTTCTAGTGGACGTTAGATTTGAATTGGCGTCTTGCATCCACTTTGTCCACTACTTTCGCATCAGATTCTTGAAATGCTTGCCTAGGGAAATGTTCCATTCCATCACAGTACACATTGGTATCACATTCCTACTTGATCATAGTACACGTTGACTACACCAGTTATGTTCAGTTGCGAGTTTGCATTCGAGATTGAAAGGTAGATTATAAAGTAAGTGCCGTTGTGAAATACTTGGGATTTTATTGAACCTGACGAAAGATGAATAAACAACAACATCAAACGGTTTTCAGTGAATCAAGGATCTGTCAAAAATATGTGGAAGATAGATAGGTATCAGTTTTTCAAAAGCGATACCAGTGTCTCGTGTACTTTTGAAATCTGAATCGGTCAGTACCTACAGTGAAAAAGTCAACGGGCTGTGTCAGGAATTTCAATTCCAGGACTTTAAATTAGACCAGTGCAAATGCCTCATATGCCTCAACTCATATGCGGACTCCAGGCTTCACATTTCTCGGACATTCGAGCAAGGCTACTTCTCCGTATTGTAGATGAGGATATCAAAGGTAAACAAACCAGCAGGTGGACACAACAATGATCACACATCAGTGGAGCTCGAAGCATTCCGTTCATCTTATTTCTCAGAAGAAGCCGTTTCGTTCGCCGAAGTCAGCCGGATTCGACAGGCGTTATAAAACGGAAATCGTTCGCGCTCAGTTTGAGGAAAAATTTCATCTCAGTATGTCAACAAACGCTAAAAATAACCTTCTTGGTGCAATGATAGGGGCTATTACCTAGTAAAAGTATTGCACTACCATGACCTAGTTAAGCTCAGTAGATATAATCATGTTCCTACGTATCATAATTATTAAAATATAAATTTTGAGCTAGTCAGAAGTCTGATTAAACGATTCTTACCGCAGCAGGCGAGTTTATGTTAATTTAGCAAATAAATTACATTAGTGGAAGTTCATCTCATCAATTAAAATGAAAAAGTCATAACTTTATTTCGAGTACAGCATAACTAAGCGTACTGGAAAAAAAGTGTAAAACCCGTTGTGCGAATTCAGCACCCTTTTTTTAATCTGGATCCGTGGACAAGATCCAAAATGAGGTTAAAAGATCTATTATTAATATCCAACGGCCTGCTCCCAACGCTGCCGAGGGCACCGCAGCGCTCAAAGAAACAATGAATTCGATCATTAATTTATATTAATTCCAAGTCGTTCCGAGACGGCGCAGGATCGGTGTTCCCGCCACTTCAAACAACCCGCGAATGCAGAGCGGGAGCGCGAAGTTCGCTTTCAATTTCCACCATCCAGACCGCTCCGATAAAGCCGCGACCCCCGTTGAAAGAAGAAGCTGCCGATTTATTAGCGCCATCACAATTAATGTCTATTTCTTCACCTTTTTCCCATAATTATGGTGCCCCCGGGTCGAACTGGATGGGGCGGTATTGGATCCCCGAAACAAGAGCGGTGAAGGAAAGGTTAATCATTGACCGCAAGACGCCCGACGGTTCCATGCCCGTTTTTGGAAGCTCATTTACATCCGCAACCGGGCGAGGAAGGTGCTTTTTATGGTTCTGGTTCGCCTTTATTTGCCCACTTTGTTGGCTATTTTTATGGCACCGGCTGGTTTTACGAGCCGGGGCCCGGAGTCCAGAAAATCTGAACCCCAACCCGATGGACCCGATCGGTGGTTTTCGGGTCTGCGGATGGAAAATGGTGTTTTCTTTTGTATTGTATTTTCAGGCAATTAGTTCGACGCTCTCGATGGCATCCATCGCTCTGTTCCGAACGGAAAGTAAAAGCCCGCTAGTCGGGGGAAGTCTACGTGGGGACTGTAAACTCGTCGGATGGATCAATTCGGACGGTGGAACAGCTGTTTTCGGACGTGCTCGATCGATCCTAGAGATGGTACGTTTTAATGACCGAATGAGGGATTTTATTGTGTGCTCTTTTTTCTCCAAACAGGCACCATCCATTCCGTTTGCGAGCTTTCAACAACCTTTTTGTCCCCTGCAGTGGGGCTATCGTCCATCTGTTGTTATTCTCAGCGAATAACTTTCCCCGTTTGTGCTGGAAGGTGTGTACACCTGACGTCACGTTCGCACCGCCCCTTCACCGGGACCTTGCCCTCTTTCTTCATCCATCCAGGACTCACAGGAACGATCCCTCCGAGGCATTCGGAATTCCAATACAACTCCCTATCCCCCGTAGGGGATTTACATCGCCACTGGTTCGGCACTCACAGGATCCATAAGCGGGAGAGTAAAAGTACAGCCCCATTCCCACGAGAACCGCGGAAATCCGGCGCGGCACAGGAGGTTATTGCTCCGCCGCATCCGCGTGTTCCTGTTGCCTGGTGCCGTTGAAGTCTGCTCGCCGGCAAACGCTTTAGACAACCCAACACCAGCTGCTTCGGTCGCCCGTTTTTCGCCCCAAATGGGGGAAAACAGCCGGGCGAAAATGGCGCGCATGCGCCATCCGAAAGCGAAACCACCGACCCGAACCCCAACCTGGCGTGTTCCTGTGTTGGAACTCTCACCCCCGAAACACACGAAAGCTCCCGTGCAGGCCCCAGTTCCCGAGTTTCAGTTCGGAGTCGGCCGGAGTCGGGAAGCTTTCCCAGCCGTAGTAACGCTGTGGCGGGCCAACCATTCGGTGCCCGATGGTTCACACGTCCTGAAGTCCGGTCGGAAGCCCAACGCTCAAAACACGCCAGCGGCAGGATATAAAGCGCGCGCGCTCGGTCCTCGTGGCCTACTGCTGTCTGCCCGCTGTCGAAGTGAAAGTGAAGTGCGCGCCGACGACGAACAAGACGGGCGTGAAGCGAGCAGTTCGACCCGACAAAACAAACAAACCTCACCGCCTACTGCGCGGGGCTGGACCGTGTAATGGCGCTGTGTGTTGTTGGTTGGCTGCCCGCCGATGTCGGTGTTTGCTGCAGGTGTGAATACTCGGTGTGAAGATCCGGTGGAGGATCGTTTTTAATTGATTTTGGTACACAGTTTCGTCGGCGTCGTCGTCGTTCGTTGTTCGTTGTTCGTAATTCGTGACAGAAAACAACACAAAACAAAGCAGCAAGTGACGGCGAGGTTGTTGAATCGATTTGGGCCATCGCCACCGTTTGCCGGCGCAATACAAATTAAGGAATTCGATCGCAAACTACACCGCAACCGGCACGCGCTAGAACGATTTAGCCGATATTAAATTCTTCCCAACCTCCCGGAGCTGGAGGTCTTTTCTCCCGGGTTTGGCTGTGTTCTTCCCGGTCCGTCTCCACTATTTGCTCCATGCCGGGGAAAGTTTCGGCAGCCCGGAGCCGGTCACATCCATTCATGCGTCATCGGTGAAGATTGAATTCGACGACGACCGTATTTCGAACCTCCCCCCGTCGAAGGGATTTGCGTGTGCGGACGGAATCCAATTACCGAAAGTTCCCAAACTTACCCACCGCAACCGCACCCTTCTGGACGGTCCTGTCCCCGGCCGCTGGAGTCACTAAGCGGGGGTATGAGCTGCTGCTGTAAATGCTTCCCCGACAGCGGCAACCGGAAACCACAGCGGCAGTAACCAGCAGCACGAGCCCCGGCTCGCATCCGACGAGCAGTCGCACCGTTTCGGCACCATTTCGAAGGGATTTGCTACCAATGAAAACACCAAGAGAGCCACCATAGTCATCTACCCTACTGGTAAGCGGCAGTAGTAGTAGCAGCAACAGCAGCAGCAGCAGCAGCAACAGCGACGCTAGGTCTTACGCACTCCTTCTTTCGCGCAGTGTCCCCCGAGACGGTGATCATACCGATCGTGTCCTGCATCATCGGGTTCCCCATCCTGGCGCTGCTGGTAATATGCTGCCTGCGGCGGCGGGCCAAGCTGGCGAGGGATCGCGACCGGCGCCGCAACATCGACCTCCAGGATCACGCAGTCAGTCTGGTGCGAATTAATGCCATACATAGGTTCAGTGAGTTGACACGTAGATATAAGCAAAAACTCTGTGGCCCTAGCTATCACCTCACGCTATTCGCATCATCACAAACACACGAGCACACACACACACACCCACACAGTGCACCAACATCGAGTGCACCGCTGACTATCCGGAACATCCCGTCTTATGGTGGGATACCTTCTTCTCTTTCTCGGTTAATCGTTTCTGTACCACTTCCTCCATCATGTGCATTACTGTTTCGGGTGAGGCGGCATTGAATCGTGCAAAGGAACCGTTGAGAGGCGCTTTAAGCGAATTGGAACCGAAGTTCAGTTCTTTACCGGTGTTATTGAGATAACATTTATCTAGACTGTTGGACTGGAGTTTTCAAGCTGACCGTGCCAGCGGGCGAACTGCATGCACTGGAACTGGAATGGATCGTTGAAGTTCTTTACGGTTGACTTTGGTTATTGTTTGGCGGACATTGACTGCCTCGCGCTATGAGTATGTCTACCGAAATGGAAAATTATAACATCGGAGCTCAATGGAGCTAAGAAGTTCCTTGAAATGGACCATCCAATCTGAGAATCCAATGAGCTGTGTATAGGTCTTTGAGCAAACTGGAATCTGGATGAAACTTTGAAGTTCTTTAAAGACGATTGCGCAATCTGATTCAGGACTTTGAAGATCCTTAGCTAAAAACTTCGATCCACACGGGATTTGTAGGGATCACCAAAACCTCTTCAAGATATAGTGCAACGCTTATCCACGACGAGCCAAATATGAATCTTTTCTTGAAACGGGCGCCCACGCCAGCAATCCGCAAGCTTTGGAGTGTATTAATTGTTGCTTCAGATGTACCCAGACGACCGTCTTCACCGGTAGTGAATGGGGTTCCACGTGAGTTTGTGTGTTTGTTTTGGCTATTCATTTCAAAGAATACTTGGATTACTTTCTCGCAAATCCCATGGGAGAGAAAGGCACCGGATGTCTCGCCGCCTGGCGCGATGCCCTTCATTGTTTTCCTGTGTGGCGGCTGTGCTCGGGTGTCACCTCGGGTGGTCTGTAGGCTTCACAGAACCGTGCTGTCATAACCTAGCCTAATGTTCGCCTAACCCGTCGTCCCCTGCAGGTCTTTAATTTAGTCGCTTCGACATCCGACCTAGGTGCAATGTTGATTATGGTAGCCGGGTTTCTTTTCTCCTCTTTCTCGCTCGTTCTCTTGGAAATAAAGGACCTAACTGGTCCTTTATTATGCGCCTCGCAGCGAATGTTGTATATTGCCGTTGTAATATCTCAACCCTTTTTTAATCCTTATTTCCTGCATCCCTGGGCTGGGCCAGTGCTCTGACGTTGAAAAAGCATCCTCGCCCGCCTCCGAGGAAACCTGAGCATTCCCGCACACGGCCGGGACGCTTTGAGTTATTTATGCCGTAATAGCTTTCTCCTGGCAGCGAGCAGGGAGACGCGTTAAAACAAAATAAGGATTAATTGAAGCCCGGAAGGGACACCTTGCTTTAGCGCCTGAGAGTAATGGGGGAAAACCGCCATCCAGGCCAATACCGCCACTCGTGAAGCGGGATGGTGTTTGGATCGGTTCGGGTTGGGTTTCACCAGCAAACAGCAGCAAAAAAAAAGAAACGCACCGAGACCTTAAGCTAAAATTAACAATAAATTTCCCAACGCGGCGTGTATTTTTCGTTTAATTATCCACCACGCCACGCCACCGCGGGTGTTTGGCGTTCTTTTTCCCTCATCGGCGACAAGAATGAAATTCGTAATTCACGCAAGCTCCGCACGGCCAACCTTTTTCCAGCGGGGGCGCCCAACGTGATGGTTTGCGTGAGCGCGCTT
The DNA here is from genome assembly GCA_000349145.1 of Anopheles dirus. Lineage (NCBI taxonomy): Eukaryota > Metazoa > Arthropoda > Insecta > Diptera > Culicidae > Anopheles > Anopheles dirus. The sequence continues at coordinate 11,623,747 of KB672868.1, read as the reverse complement.
TTCGCGCCTCTCTGTTTCGCCCCGGCCGGGGACGGACCGAGGCCCGTCCGTTTGAGCGTCCGGCTCTTTGTACGCGGTCCACATAATTACCAACTGGCCCGACTAATAGTGGGTTGATTTCCTGACCTTTCCCGACTCACTGACTGACGGACCGGGACCGGGAAGTCGAAATTTGAATCCTTTCGTGCGCGCACTCCTTTCGATTCCGTGTCGTTTTGAATCCTTTTTTTCGGCTTCTTGCTCAACAGTACCTTACCGGGTAAGCTCATACCTGACACTTATTGATCGTTCCATCGTTTTTTCTTGTTTGCTCCGCATTTTTATAAAATACCGTCTCGTCTTGTGTTCTCCCCATTCTTGACGCGTTAAGCGAACGCTGGCGTGGCTTAGTGACACTTTAATGGACGTTGGTACGATGAGTTGCCCTAATTTTCTTCAAGGTGGGCGGTAATGGTTCGTGTTTTTGCACCTGAGAACGGTCCGGTGCGGTTAGGATGTCCCCGCACTGACGGTTCAAACAGAAGACCACCAAGACTAAAAAGGATTGGCATTAAGGATTGTTATTAGGTATTCTCGAAAAATACCTTGTGATTACCTTTGTATTAGCCTCTTCCAACAGTTGACTATCCTATTTGTTTATCTACAACAGAATAACATAACCCAGTAGAAGAACTTTACAAACAGGACTCAGCAAGTCATGTCCATATGACATCGCCTGTTGCTACGGGTTCCGAACGCAACGGATTAAAACCAAATGTTTGTGAAAGGTGTAAATGGTTGGGATTATTTGCAAGAAACAACCCGATTTTATAGCCCAGTACCTAGAACCGGGAACGTTTTCCCGAAATCAACGTCGCAGAAAAGGATTATGTCGATTTTAATATCACGTGTAATCCTCTGCTGTCAACGTGCATAAGCTGTGCTATTTTGTGAACAGAAAGTTCTCGAACAATAAAAAAACAAAAACAAAACAATTGGAGCTAATCCCGGTACTTTCATTTCTGGGATGCGTGCTTTTGCGTAGAATACGGTTTCTGATACCCGGGAAAGGTTCGCCGTAAATCAGTCTACTGCATTTAACACGTGAGTCTCTGTTTTTGTCAAAAAGAGCATGGACGATAGGTATGATTTTCCTTGAACAAGGATTAATGGAGAGGAATGGTGTGTTCATGCGCTCCCAAATGAGATGGACTCCGTCGACACGTGCTACTCATTTCTAACTACGGAGCACACCGCACTAGCGCCATCTTACGTTCGCGCACCTAACCTTAAAGCTATAATTTTTTTTTTACAAAAAATATTAGATAGCTCTTTACAGAGATATCCATCTATAGAAATTCGTAAACACATTGCAGTTGAATGAACAATATATCATTAATCAGAATCATAGCTCGAGAATCATTGGAATGAATCTTCTCTAAGAGAGTTATGAGGCGTAAATCCGTGAAACAGTAACATTTTCTCAGGAATGTTCGTGACTCAAAGCTTCACGTTTAATTTTTTTTATAACACAATTCTCCCGCTTTATATTGCCATTCCAATATCAACTATGACCGTGGGCTACTATGCTTAAAGTCTTGTTTTTATTTACGCATTATTTGCGAGTTACTAAGGATCTTTTTTTTTAGTATGGACCACATCATATCACATCATGTTATGCAAACTACTTTTTCCAAATAAGCTGAATTTATATGGCAATGTCGAAAACATGCCAAGCAACCAACACTTCCGCAACGTGTGCACGTGCTGTGCGTGTCCGGAAGACGAATCGTCATCCACACGATAGCCATCGTTCTCTATCGACTCTATGGGGGCGCTTGTGATTGCATCCGATTTATAGATCAATTAAGATAACCTAAACGCATCGGGGTACGGCATCGATCGAAGCACCGACAGCGAATAAATCAGTGCCGTTGGCCCTGCCGCAGGGAACGAGAAATGTTTTGCATCTATCTAGTTTTCATCGCTTCCGCGATGGCGAATCGATGGAGTTGAGTTGGCTTTGATTTAGCCTCCAGCGAGCGAACACAGTGCCCTCTTTTGGTGATTTCATTAACTCCGCACACACATACACAGCATCACACACAATCACACACAATTGTAGATTGCAAGCGATTCAATGAGCGCAAGGAGTTGAATCGAGCTAATTGATTTAGGTATTCCCGTCGAAACGAGACGCTCGGTAAGTTGGACATTCGTTCGTTTCGTAATGTGTGTTTTCCACAAAAAAAAAACCCAAATCTGTAGCCGAAAATGTGATCCAAACGAACGACACACACACACACACACGCACACTTATACAAACACACTTACGCCAAAGATGTACATAATGCAAATTGCTTCAACACATAAACACCGGTCCCGACCACAGCAGTGCTTCCCGGATTCGGTTTGCTTGTATATATTAGCGCGTATTGTCAATAGCTACTAAACTACTAATTAATGCACACGTGGCGCCCTCTGACGTTACAGCCGTCGCTCGCATTCTCGAGGCGCGTCTTGTAGATAAAGTTCCCCGCGCCCACTTTCGAGGGTAGGGTTAGAGCTGCAGCTTGCCACCGCTTCCGTCACGCTCAGCTCAGCGCTCTCACCAAAGCCCATTCAATTACATTAGCCGCATATTGCTCCAACCATCACTCGCATTCATCCCATATACGCATAGACCGTTTCGTGTGCGCTAGCTTGACGCGTTTTCGCCGTACTGCAAAGTGTAAAAAGCACGGCGCACCACACTGCACGTGTAGTGCCTTTAGCCTGCGTGTGCAATAGGAGTGCGCTTTTCTCGTGACGTCTAGAGTGGATCGAAAAGCTCCGGGAGCACTCCACCAGAAGGAGCAGTGCCCGGCGCTACTTCTGCTACTGCCACTCCTCTGCACCGGAACTCACTCGGAACTCCAATACTAATTCGGTTTCCACCCGTTTCTCTGCTCTCTTCGGTGCCTTTCCTTTGTACTCGTTTCGCTTCCCGCCGACAGATTACAATGCCACGCGAGCTGTCAGTTTGTGTTCTGAGAGAAGTATAAGCCACAGCATACCTTCCCTGGAGCTGGACACGATCCTGGAGGAGACGCTCTGCTCGGTGGAGGTGTAGCGCGCGTGGCAGCGATGGAAGGTCCGACGATCCTGACCGGTGTGCCCCATCGCATACACCGGACGGGGTACGTGTCGGCGATTTCCACAACCCCATTGAAGAACCCGCGGTGAGGTGAGTGAGAGACTGGGCCGGGTTTTGGGATGCTTTTGAGATCTCATGTGCGCTTTCATTTAGGAATCAAACAGCCGCCTCAAACGTGGTCCACACATCGATACCGAAACCGATCCAGCTCCCGAGACCCATGTTGTATTGTAAGGAACTAGAGCGCTGAATGTATTAGAACCTGCTGCAACCGTACTCCTCGAGCAGACCAATGTCGTCCAGTGTCCAGTCCTTCCCACACAACGTAAACTGAAACAATCCTCGAATGCTTTAAAACGACACTAGAATCAAGTAGTATTAGGTGTGGGACGCCCTCGGTGGAGGCGCCATATCAGGGCAGCGCCGACACTGTTGTTTTTCAAACAGCCTAGCTGGGTAGTGCAATTTTACGGCGGAAGAACTAACTAACTAGCTTAACCTAGACGACTTTTCTACGATCCTACCTAAGCCTAATACCTAAGTCTAGCTCCAATTTGCCGGTGCTATAAAGGTATATGTACGCACCAGAGCCCGAGTCAAGTCACAAACACAAGAGTATGGCTTCCCGGCAGGATTAATATTTCTGGATTTCTTTTTTTCCTGGTACATATCCTTCCCAGGACGAAGTGCATTTGGCAGAAACGATTCCCTCGAACAAGGTACATTCCGAAGGCATATCAGATTGAGGAGTTTTCCTTGAAACGAGCAGCTGGAGCTTATGGCATTCCCCAACAGACTTGCAGGCTTCTGCGAAGCTCGCACACTCACACCGAGCTTTTGCAGACGATCAGAACAAAATTAGGAAAGAAGAATACAAACAAACCCAAATCGAAACATCTCCCGCCCGCCTGACAGGAAACGAGAACAATCTAGTACGTAATGGTTGCACTCTCATATTAATATACAAACGCACACAGCCGCACGAGTAGAGAAATAATGGAATGACAATTTACGCCCCAACCGAACCCGGGTCCCGTGCACAAACCAGTGGGAGGGGGTGGAGTTTCACTCCCCCCAAAAAACGGAACGCTTTTTTTGCCCCGCAACGAAACAACCCCATATCGAGCGAGATGTGCTGTGCCGGGTGCTTCTTAGTCGTGTGTATGGTAGCGTTGTGGTAGTGTGGTCGTGTTGTACATACAAGATAATTGGAAGCAGGGCGAAACCACAGAATCCCCTCCGCGAGGATGCGCGCCGTCGAGCGGCCGGGTTGCATCGAAAGGCTTTGCTTTTGTGGAAAATATATGTTTTCGGAACATCGTTCCATCCACGCCATGCCTCTCCCGTTAGCGCACAGAGCACTCGTGACTACCGAAACATATCCAGACGCTGGCGCCTTTGTCGCCGTGTCACTGTGTCCCGAACGAAACATCTAGGGTTTCGTTGGTGTAGTGGTTTCGTAGTTTTGTTTATTTTTTGTAGTTCGAAATAGATCACCAGCCTTCTCCAGATACAGAACTCGCTCATCATTGGCATGATAAAACCCACCTCACGTCATTAACGTCATCGTCAAAATCTGCGCCTGTGTAGCGTGGCGTAGCCGACAGAGAGAAAGAGACAGACAGACAGAATAAAGGTATGTGATTTGTGTAAACATGAGCATCGGGTGTGTTGCTTTGTTCGTAATTGCTGACGAGTGCGAAGTGCGGCGTTGCACGTTGCCGGTAAGTACCGAGAAAAGGGAAGCTACACGGCATTCCACTGGGAGAAATTCAGCAATGCCGATGGGAAATGTCGCGCAAGCTGTTAAATGACCGGCGTGACAACAACGCTAGCTGTAGAAATTAAAATAATATTCACGTCCAACGATTGCTTCTAGCCCGTTGAGGGCCATCGCGGTCCATGTTTGTCGAGGAAGCATCAAAGTTACCGCCGCCAGAACTTGTACGAGTATGAGCATTCCAAACATTGTACGCACAGACGAAACATAGCAAGCATTGGTACGATGTCAAGTTTGGATTTGATTCAAAACTCCGGGCTGGAAGATCCTTTGAAGAGGATATATGCTTTGAACTGCTGAAAAACTTGGAACTCCTTATATTGTGCTTTCGAAAACTTTGACCCAACATCAAGGAACAGTTCTTGATCTGAGTATGGTTTATTGTTTTAAATCCAATTCCTTTGAATCCTCCGAGGCAAACTCGATCGTAGTTTAAAAAAGACATTGCTTCAAAAGTATGCAAGTGACTCCCTGTGGTACCATTGCTTCAACTTTGGTAGGAAAAATCTGAAAATTGGGTATGTTGTGTAAATGGATCCCTCATTTACTCGGTTACCCAAAATTTGCCTCCAACTGTTTTTTTTTGCCTTTATTTAGATTTTATCGCAATAATCTTCAAATCAATTTCTTTCTACATGTAATTTCAGCTGGTAAGTACTAATAGGTTGCCGTTAAGAAATCGCAAAATCAAACACACCACACGAATGAAATCGTCGTAAGTTTATTGACTCTATCAATACGCCCATCGGCTACGCATCACTTAATCGCTAAATCGGCGAAAACGTCCTAACCTAATCATTACGATAACAACGAGAGTAAAAAAAAAAGTTGGTAATTCATGCACCAAAAATATACACCTCTTCCCCATCTCGCCACACGCGCGTGAGCAGCGGGAGTAGGGAAAGCCACGCGCACACATCTCCAAATCAACAACCGAGCCAATCTCGTTACCCCGTGGTGGGTTGGCTCATCGTTATTAATATGAAAAACAGGGAAAATCGAAGGAGGAAAAAAACGGCCTATTGGTACGATTAAAAGTTTGACGTGGCAGGCAGCGGAACAGAGCGTGCCGTAAACAAACAGCGCAAATTAAAGATGGCAACAGTGAACAAATTGATATACAAGCACAAACGAAACGCCCGGGACGGTTGGGAGGGGGTGGTGGGGGGCGGAATGGGCGCAGACACGGAAAAATCAAATTTTCCCGATCAGTCTTTGACACGCGCGCCTCCCTGTAAGATACACTCCGAACGATGAGGGCCTGGATGATGATGATGTTGATGGTGGTGGTGATGATGCCGGTTCGTGCTGTCTGTTCACATGGCCACACCGCCGCACTCGATAACGAATTTTCCACCAACTCTCCCCCCGAAACTCCCGAGTCCAGCGCGCCTGTCACTCACTTTCTCCACGGGATTGGGTTTTTTTTGTGTGTTTTTATTTCCCACCGGGCGGTTTCCGTGCCGCACGCTTCTCGCGCAGCGGCCTCGCTCGGTGACCGTGAAAAACCGACGACCGGGTGTGGAGATGTTTTGTTTTTTTTTTTTTTCGGTGTTACTACTCTTTCCCTGCCACTGCCTCACTGCTGCGGCTTCTGGAAGAACAGCTTCAGCAGCTTAATGACTGGCGCTTCGAACATTAGCGACATTCCGAACGCGATCAGGAACGAGATGACCGCATTACCGAAGAAGGCCGTGATCTGGTTGAGAAAAGATGGGCAGATAGAGCGCGCGCGAGAGAGAGAGAGAGAGAGAGTGAGAGAGACAACCCAAAACATCCCCAGCAGGCCGCGGGGAAGCGGTGCATGAGATTAGGAGCACGACACGCGGGATAGGAGAGATAATCACTCGGCGGGTGGACAATGGAATTGAAAAGCAATCAATTTTCGGCAGTAGCCGGAAAATGGCGTTCTCCTCCACCGGCCCGTCCCGACACCAGCATCCCCATCGGCAACAATGATGCCCGGGCTACTTACGATGATGACGTGCTGCAGGTGCATCGGTGCCTCGAGCTGGAACGAGGTGGCCATCATGACGACCGGATGGATCAGGTAGGTGCAGTAGGCGAGCCGGCTCAGCGGGTAGAAGCCCCGGTACGACAGCAGCCCGTTCACGAAGTCCGAGTAGCCCCAGCAGCACGACAGCGTTATCCACATCAGCGCCAAACCCCAGGCTGGAAGGAATGGACGGGAGAAAGGTCATTTTTCTCGGTCGGAAAATCGATTTGTGTGCCCTGTTGTACCCGCTGTACCCGGTAAGTGCAGCCGCAGCAGCACCAGAGTCACGTGCGTGGGCAAATGGTCGATTATTGATTTTTCTTGCAGCGTGCCAAATAAACAACCCAACACTAACGGTCACATCGTGGTGTCAGTTGACCGCTTTTGAAACTTTGTATCTTTTGAGCTTTGAGGAAAAATCCGCATAATGTTTGAAGTTAGAATATCCTATTTTTTCGATAGCAAACGAAGAACATTAAGAAGAGCAAGGAAAAAAGAAAACATGGAAAACTAAATGTTCAGCCCAAAACTCTATCGAACATCTAGCATCTAGAGACATTCTGCTGTCTCCAGAATCTGTTAACGGCCTTGAAAAGAGTAGCCCTTGTACGGGCACTATGATGTATTGCAGCTCTACTGAGGGTTTAATGAGGTACTGAAGACTTGACGGTGGCTGGACACTTGAATTTCCTTAATTATAGCTTAGGCTTCTCGAAAGAGTGGCTCGGTTCTTTGAGACTTTGGATTTGGATGTTGTAACAGAAACCGGGGCAGGAAGTTACTCTTGGAAGGTCGAGATAAAACCACCCAGACTCAGTAGAGAACGTCGGAATAGCACCATCCAATGTTTATTAGTACAAACAGTGTTGCTAGATGTTCGATGACTGTTAACTATATTAACATCTGGTGTATTTACAGGAGACATAATCCATGCATTTTTTTCGTTTATATAGCATAAATCTTTTGTTACGGCGGCTCTAGACGACCACTTTAGAGCTCGCGCCGCGAGCCGCGAGCTACGATTTTGTACTAAAACTGCTGTCATTTAACATGGTTTTAGTATAATTTCTCGCGGCTAGCTGTCAAACCCAGGAGGTCGCGGATTTTCACAACGGCCCGACCCTAGCGAAGTGCGAGCTGTCACCCTAGTTGTGAAATTGTATATGTTTACAACTTAAACTGAAATAATTGACTGTGCAAGTATCTGTAGCTTTGTTTTAAGTTCAGGTAACAATAATAACTGGATTTTTAACGAAAACCCTAGATAGATCGTGCTACTTTGATGGCTCGCGCAAAAAATGTGTGACATTCGGTATCTAAACGACCACCTGAAAATTGCCGCGACAATCCGGAAAACCACGTCAGTTTGACAGCTGTTTTAGAACAAAATCGTAGCTCGCGGCTCGCGATAAATACGGAATAGTTAGCGCACGACAGAGTGAACATTTCAGCCCAATCGGAACACTACCCTTCCAGGTGTCAATTGACACCGAATGTGACCGTTTGGCGTGTTCAACCCCTTTGACCGCTAGTGTTCAAATGCGTTGGATACCGGCAGCGAATCGTAAACGGAAGCTGACAGCGTGATTTAATTGCCGAAGAAATTAACTTCGGTTGCGGAAGCACTACATCACTCTGCAAGCAGCAGCACGATAAATTGCCGACGGCGTTCTGGCGCAAAACTTTAAAGTCCTGCTATCGGTAACGATAAGACGCCGGAACAACCTGCCTGGCGAACAATGCCTCCCGGAAACTTCTTGCGCAGCGAGCGCGAACGCACGAACTCTCTCGCTCAAGTTTCGTACTCACGCGCCGGTCGCAAAAGAAAGCGGAAATGTCGGCTCCAGCCTTCCGGGCGTAGCTTGCGCCCAACATCTGCGAGCGGAAATATCAATCAAAACTTTTCGTCCTCCCGGGTGCCGGTGCGTTTCGCTGACAAATGTTCACCGAATGCACATTGCTTCTCCGAACCGGTTAATTAACGGGTCGGGAAGCGAGAACGAAAAACAACACCACCGGAACCACTTCAACCGCCAACCGGTGGGTCATGTTCAATTAAGTCGCTATCAAAATGGATGTTCCAAAAATAAACGCCTCGAAATAGGAGCCGAAACGCCGTCTGATAATGGGTACTTCTTGCACGCCCGGTGTTTCCGTGCTCGCTAGTACGCGGCACACCTTGGCATTGGGCTTAGTTCTTCTGGAATGTGGCCGCGAAGACGCACACACCCACCCACGAATGATGGTAATTGTTTTGCCGTAGTTCGGCCGCACAGGTCTAGCGTTGCCGACTTGCCTTGGATTGCCGTCATTAGGGCGCCGAAATGAAAGTCGGCGGTGGCTGCTATCGGTGGCCACGAACAAATTGAATTTGCCGCCGTTGGTCACAAGGAATTTCCGTCCGATTTTCTTTTCCCTGTGGTGTGCCGCATGGTTTGAAAACAAGCACGTCGCTAACATTTCGGAAAATGGAAATTGTTGGCGGCATTAGGTGGCTTTAGAAAGAAAAAAAACTAGTGGAAGATGCTTCAATTTGAAGAACCGAGAGGCGTGAAAAGTGCTCGGAAGGGGCTGCTTCAAATTCTCCAACTTCATTTTAGAGTTGATAAAGAAACGGTGATAACCCAGAAACTTTACCTTTGCGAGACACATTCCACCATGGACGCAAGACGTCATCATAGCATTAAAACAACATCACAAGTTGCAGATTGAGCCCATCTTTGAGCCAGACAATTTTTTTTGTGACTTGCCATGTTTTGTTGGAAAGCTTTTCTGATTTTTTACCTCCGAAACATTCAACAATCAAGTTGGGAAAAGTTAAAGAATGCATCAAAAATATGTTCTTAACTCAACGCGTAAACTTCTCCATGCAAAAAAGTGCTCAAGTGGCAGAACCGTTCGTTCCCATCTCAAAAACTTCAATATTGTTTAGTTACACTATTCGTCAACAGAAGGAGACACTTACGTCGAATGTACATATTCAGTTGCTTTGCTTAGTAAGAGATAATTTAATTTGAATATTATTCTTCAAGTTTTCAAGCTTCACCTGCTATTTCTTGCAGCGCCTAACTTTGTTATCTCTTCAGCTGCAAATTGCGAAACAATTCAAACGTCAAATTTTCAGCAGCATGTCCCTCACAACCAACGCTTACTTCGATTGGGTTGCGAAGCACCCAATTTACTCCGAAGTCAAACAGTATCAAAGTAAACATGTCCTTTCCGCAAGGAGAGGCAAGTCTTGGCACAGCTGTCACTTATTTTGCAGAACAAGTTGCTTCTAATTGAGGCCAACAATTTCAGGTGACCCGACCACAACTCTGCCGGTGAAACGCAAACCAGCTATACTACCCACCCGAAATGGAACTCCCTGTGCACACGTGCACGTGGTTTTGAAGATGCAGACACACTTCACTTATGATTCGATTTCGAAAATTAGTCGAGAATGGAACACCCTGCACCCGGGCATTCCCTCTCCGGTGTCTCTCCCACGAGACCGCCGCACGATGGGCATCATCATCAACATCGTCGGCGTCGTGTACGGAAACGGGCATCTCTGCCAAACTATACTCCACTGGACAGGCATTTTGACGAATCAAATCGATCGGAAACGGAACGAAGATTCACTTTCCGCTCTTGAGCCGTCTTCCTGAACCATTGGTTCGTCGCTGCCACAAGACAAATTCCCACCCGTACGCTCTCGACCGGTGGTGGTGGTGTACAATTTCGGGCAGCACTTCAATTAGCCCTCGGACGCCTCCTAATGTCCAAGCTTCCAGCTCGCGTGGGCTTTCGCCGGGGATTTTCCCTTTTTCGTCGGTTCCTCGCCCGGACACCCCGATCCGCTTTCCACGCGGAGGAAGCGGGCGAAAAGCGAAAATGGGAAGGAGGGCCCGCTCTCTTCCGTCCACCCTGTCTGTCCCGACCCTCTCTGTCAGCGCCACGGTGTGTGTGTGTGGCACGAATAATGAGGCAGGGCGAGAAGCAAGCGAGGAAAAAAAACTTTAAATGAGTTACCGAGGAAATTCAACATTCAACAGCTCACAAGTGCCTCCACGTGCGTCGCCTGCACCGCCTCCACCATCCGGCCAGCAAATGAGATGGAAAAAGGTCCACTTGCGAACGGATGCACTCCGGCAGCGGGCCACCAATTTTTTGTTTCCAACCGCCTTTAGTTTTCGTTTTCGGTACACCTTTCCTTGACGTTCCTTCGTGCCTTTTTTTTGTTGTTCTGCTGTCGCTGTAGGTTCGAATCCGGGCGTGCGAATCAGTGTCAACAAGTCCACGTCCGCACCACCACCGGCTCGAAGTGAGTGCTTCGAAAGCTTCACAAACTCGAAAATCCCGAATCGAAGAAGCGGGCATTGGGTCGGTGTTTTTTGTTGGTTGTGGTCGTTTGTTGCTCCGTGCGCGACATACCATCGCGCGTAAAGTAATTTCTAGTTTTTGTACCGAAAATTTTCACCTCCCAATTCACACACACACACACGGACACTTCACTGGGACAGGGGGGACAGCGGGGCCTTCCTGTCCCCGACCGGGGGACGGGGTGTCCATCACCGAGATGCGTTTGAAGTGCAAATTATCATCATTTGTATCGCGCCACCATTCGAATCCACCTTGCCGTGGGTTTTAGAAGCATCCCATTTTGTTTCTTTTTTTTTTGTTGTGCTGTGCTGTTGCTGCTTTTCTATGCTGTGCTCTTCTGCGCTGTTTGCTTCGAAACCGATGAGCCGCTGGGATGGATGTTAGAGCTACCGTCGATGATGAGCTCAGCGCCCAAATATCGGCACAAACTATTCATCCGTTCCGGGGCGACGAATTTGCATTCGAATAGAAACGGTAAACGTTGAAGTGTTTCATTAGAACCGGAGCGGGTCGACTCCACGTCGCGTAACGCTTTCACTTCGTTGTGGCGCGTTCGCAGAACCAGGCTACTCTCGGGTCGCTTGGGAGGGCCAGATCTCTGTACCGGCACCGGGATAGGATAACTTTTCCAACTTCCCGCCCCATTGCAGCGGTGCACCGGACCGGAATGTGGCACGGAACAAGCGATAGTGCACTCGTCTGACGCTGATGACGCCGGCAGTCAGCCAACCTGCATTCGCGCAAATGTTCATTAACAATGTTTATGGTCGGAATTTCCGCACTCTGCGCGACAATGAGTGGATGGAAATTAATTCCATATTCCACTGTTCCACACCGGCAGCCGACTTCTTCATTAGTGGCGCCTGGGCCATTGTTATGTTGTTTTTATTTACTTGTCAAAGTGTACCGATAAATATAATCACCCTCGCAGCGAGAGTGGCGGGATTTTTGTCACATTAATATTGATTGGCTGTGGAACTGCCCGGTGGCATTGGTTTTTATGAGCCCGTATGGCCTGTGGCTGCAGCTGTCCCGGGGAGGCGCGGACACAAATCCAATTACAATCAGTGCCCATCGCATATGCATGGTGAATAAATAATCGTAGCAAGAAGATTGACAGAGGCTTACCGACACTGCAAAGCTGCGGGTTTTTGTGCGATGGACGTATCAACAAATGGATGGTAATATCCATGTGATAATAGTTTGTTTGAATGTGGTGCTTTAACTGCGCTAGAAACTGGAGAATCTGTCTACAATAAGCCCGACGGGACATGGCGGAAATGGTGAGAGATTTGGCTCGTTTTGAAGTAAAGAATATAGAACAAGCAATACACAGTGTACGAATGTTGGTATTCAGTCTCCTACTGTGGGAACTGAAATCACAATGCGGGCGTGCAGGTTTCACTAGAAACTTCGGTTCAGGAAAGAACTAAAACTTTACGAGAAGAAGCTTTTTTCAAAATATCAAGACATTGAGCAGGAACAATTAATTCTTAATGACTATACAACTACTGAGGGTTGGTTGAAGGATGGACTAAGTTATTAGCAAGACGGTTCAGAAGTGGTTGATAGCGTAGCTTTGGTTAGATTTTTGTCCCACCATCTTTTTTCTTTACAATCAGGATTCGTTTTTGCAGCTGCAGTGTAGCTTAATATTTATATAGTATGCATCAGTAACATTGCAGTCAGTGTTACCGATATACAAATATTTCTAAGTGGATTATTGTCTCAATAATGGATTTTTCAAAGGTATTTCGGGTGTACAACAAGAATGCCAATATAAATAAAAGGTGCCAGAGGCATAGTAGACTCTCAAATAACCACAATATTAACATTAATAGAGTAACAATTGGAGATTCTGAGGTAACCAATGAGCAGTTCAAACAACAGAACCCCATATTAAACAAAGCATATGCTCAAGTTGTGCTACTACAAAAATAATACATATGTTGTCCCCATAATCCAGAACGAGTTCCAACAGTTCCAACCATAAAACTTACCAGTGTGTCCAACGCTCACGTACCACGCCGTCCAGTGTACGCTCAGCTCCCCGTTCCAGACGCCGAAGATCAGCGCTATCAGCGTTCCGGTGGAAAGCGTCCACAGCAGCAGCCTCAACGGTGGCACAATCCTCGGCGCATTAGGGCGTCGGTGCAAAATGTACCCCGTGATCATGCCTGTTCGAGACGATGAGATGATCGATTTGATTCCGGACACCAACTCCCGAAACATCGGCACACACTCACCGACGATGTACGGTCCGATACGCTGCCACGGTTTGTCGTACAGGATGTCGAACGATTCGAACGGATCGGCCACCTTGTAGGTGTAGCGGTAGTGCAGCGAGAAGTAGACCGACAGCAGCCACGAACCGCCCAGACACAGGAACAGCAGCCCGACCGCGAGACGGAAATTTCTATACGCCCCAAAGCGGCGAAGACAACATGTCCATTAGGCTGTGTTCAATATGCAATCGGTGCGCCGAAAAGTGGAGCACGGACCGCGTCCGCGTTCCAAAAATAGCCACGCGCACACACACACACACACATTCCGGACGCGGTTTCGCCTTACCTGGACGAGATCATGAGCAGCACGATCGCGATGACGTAGAACTGCATATCGTTCGCCAGGTACCAGGACCAGATCATGCACATCTCGGTGAACGGGAACCAGTTGTTGACGTAGAAAATGTTGCGCCACCAGAACCGATCGCAGGTGATGTGATCGATGATGCCGGGCGTGAACACGGACCGATCGTACGTCCACCTGTGCGGACGACAAGGAAGCGAAACCAGACAGCAGTGGATCAGCAAGGGCAGGTTATGGGGGGTTTTGTGGATTGGAACGTTGGAAAGCGCTCCCGAAAGTGGATCTGGATATCTAGAGCGTGCTGGATCAAGTTATTGACCGACGGATTAAGACATTTCGGTGCCGAGAATTGGATCGCCCCACCAGCGTGACGGACAGCTGCATCCGAATGGACACACTGCACACTGAGAACCCTAAATAGAGTGAGAGAGACCGCGGGTTTTTGGAAAACGGAGAAGGGGCTTTCGGGCGAGACCTACTTCAGGATGATTTCGTTCGCCACTATCGTGAACCAGTAGACCGGAGTTAGCCGCAGGTAACGGTATAAGATCGAAAGGCCAGCTTTACGCGACGCCCCGGCAAGACTCGGACCGGACGAATCCCGGCCCGCCATCGCCGTATCACCGGCAGTGGGACCGGTGGGCCCGGAACCGGCGTCCGACTCGCCATGGTCTCCGGCGGAGGTCGCCTTTTCGGAGGTGACCGGTTGGCCCGCTTTCGTCACCGATTTGAGGTAGAGATAGACGATCAGCAGCCCGCTGATGAAGAAGAACGTGTCGACCGAGAAGCTCGCGTTACCGACGAGCTGGTACAGGAAGTAACGCTCCGCAATCTTGCGCCCGTACTGCAATGGGTAAGGTGAAAAGTGGCATTAGCTGTTTCGCGACCACCAGCATGACTAGAGCTTCCCCACACTTACCCGATTTTCGGACACCGCAAACAGCTGCAGATAGGTATGCACCAGCACTGTCCAGAGCAGCGAATAGAGACGCAGTCCGTGCACGCATGTCAGTGAATCCTAATTCCGAAACAAAACCGAGAGAGAGAGAGAGAACCATTAAAACACAGGGTGGAAAAGGTTGACCGCCTTTCGATCGATTATTCAACGGCTCACCGGATCGGATCACTCCCCAGGGGAATCATTTATATTCTATCCCGTGCACTCAATGATGCATCCCGATTGATTGCTTTTTTCGGGTGAAACAAAACGGCTTTCTATCAAAATGGACCATCACGCCTGCCGGATCCCTTCTCAATGGCCCCTGAAAAGCGGGTGGAAAGAAAGTGAATGCCGTGCCCGGTCGGCCGTTTCTTCACGCATTCTCGAAGATCTGGGAAATCCACCCCACAGCAATGGGTCAGAATTAATGAGCACGGCACGGCAGTAGCAATGGGAGGAAGGCGAGCAATCACGCAAACCGAACTCTGGATGTGATGTTTACCGGGATGCGGGAATGTAAAATTTAAATTATCCATCGCCTCCCTCCGCGACGCGTCGTCCTGTACAGCCCGAGCTGCTGGACGCGTTGTTATCCACCCCGGAACGGTTCCTAATGCTGCGTCAATAAAGACACAGCCGGGAGGATTTACGTCGATGCTTTCGTCTCTCCGTGTATCAATCATTCAGTGCCGTGCACGGAGACGCCCTACGCGCCCGGCTACTAGAACCAACTTCCTTTTTGTTTCTGATGCTTCCGTAAATGGAATTATCATTCCGCCAGATTGCAGCTTCTCGTTCGTTCTCTGCGCTGTGTTCGCTCCCTTGATGTGGTCATTGTCCGCATCGCAGCACACAATTGCTTTCTTCACAATCAATCCAGCCCTCCCGGGTCATTTGCGAATCACCGCACTAGGTGCCTTTTCATCCCATTTGACCGACTGCTTCACATCTCCACTCCTCGCCTTGCTTACCTCGCCAGCGCGTTCCACCGACAGGATGGAGGCTGCATTCGGTCCCACGTCAAAGCAGGCCAGGATGTCGTGTAGCGAAACTGCGGATGAAAGGGAAAACGGGACGGGCCCATGAAATATGCAGCGGTAAGTAACGGCGAGGCCAAAGAAGCGTCGTGTCTCTGGGCCATCCATTCCGATCTGGCGCCCGATGGCGGTAGCTGGGATGTAATTTCATTGTAACCTTTGAACACTTCGGGAGGTCAAATGGTTACGTGAGAGAGGGAGTTGGAGTACGGGCTACAGTTGTGGTCGTTTGGTTGGAGGTGATTTTTTATTGTTTGATTGGTCGTTAACTGTATGGAACGAGTTGTGTCTACAGTGTGCTGACATGTGGTCGAGGTACCTTGGTATTGCCGACTGTAGACATAGGCAAGGTAACTATGCAGATTCCATAGTTTGCGGTTATGTAGTGCAAAGTCATTGAGGCACAAATCTATCTCAGTGCACCATTGGTTTGGATGATACTTTCTATAGTGCATTGGTGTTAGTTCTGGCTGAATTTCAAAAGGATTGAAACTCTTAAGAATGTCCCTAGACAAACTCAGTCGAAGTACTGCAATACATGTTGTCTATGGTTGCTATGGTGGGATGTGCTGTTGCTCTGTTTTCAATAATGTTTACACAATTTCGCTCACTGATGTATTGGCAGCTTGACACGCTAAATGTCCCATATGAAATTGTTTGTTTATAAAACAAAGAAATGCATGTTTACAAATATACATTAAATGGATGACGTAGAAGTTTCAAACAAAAGTAAAAAAGAGGATGTTGATTAGAGCATGAATTGAACATAATAAGCACTTTGTATGAGATACTCCAACAAGTTATGTGTTTTAAGTTTTTAAGAGGGACAGGAAAGCAACATAACCTAATATTTTAACATCGATTGGAAAAAAATAGGTTATTTGAAAGCTTTAAATTAAGCCTTAGTTGCAAATAGTAACATAGCTACTTGTAAACTTAGTACTGACGCGTGTGATGAGTATATCAACTACATTGTGAGTATCTTACAACATAATAACACAACTCGAAGCGTTTCTTATAGAAAAGATTCTTCAAAAACTACACACTTTTAAAAATCTTTAAACCCACTGTGTACACCACCTCCCTATCACATACGCACCACCCGCCAAATCGATCGCTTCCGGAAGTTACGCTGGCAGGCACTTACATCGTGTACCCTTGCAGCGGTCCTTGTACAGTCCGCCGGCGCCCGACGCCTGCTGCCCGTTGCCACCCGAGACGTTGTTGTTACTCTCCACGTTGATTTTGTGCATCTCGAGCGCATCCCCGGTGCGGCCGCCGCCATCGCCACCGGACGTCGAGTCGACGAAAGCCTTCTTGCCGTCGTGCGGCCACCGCGTTGCCTTCGGTTTCCGTTCCGTGCCGGCGCCACAGGAAGCGTACGCGATGACCGCGCCCAGCACCGTCAGGACCGTGCTGAAAATAGGCAACTTAATTATTAATGAAATTTATTACTCCTTTAGCACCCGGGCCCAGCACTTGACGGTCCAAAGGCCGTAGGTACGATGGTCCTTTGGTACAGTTGTGCCGGTACGGTGGCACGGATATTAATACATAGTGACGGGAACAGCATGGGACAACGTACAACAGGGCAAACACTTTCGGGTCGCTCCACAGATTGTAGCTGCCGGGGACGGGACGCACGTGCAGCACGGTCAGGGCGCTCGGAGAAGCACCCGCTTCGCCGGCCGGTGCAACCACCACCGTCGAGGTGCTATTGTTGAGCAGGTTCAACATCGGATCACTACGCAACAGCTCCGCGACGTCCTCTACCGTGCAGGACTTCGGCAGGCATTGTCCGAGCAGAATCGAGCTGGACTGAAACAATGCAGCATGCGCACGGAGAGAAAAGAGAGAAAGAAACAAAAAACAACAATGAAGCGAACACTTAAATGCGGAAGGGTGTGCGGATGACACCAAGTGCACGGCGCTCACCTGTGTCGAGAGCTGCTGGTCGAGCTGGACGGCTATTTTAGCGACGAAAAAACGCATCTCGAGCTGTCGGGCGCCGGGCGGCATCGAGGTGTGCCGCAGGACACGGTTCACCTCGTCGCAGAACGTCAGCGAACCCATCCAGAACTCGTTGCCGAAGAAGTACTGGCTACCGTACCGGCCGCTGGAGTCACTTGCTGTTTTGTGTGCGCGTGTGTGTGGGTGGGTGATAGCAATAAACGACACGATTACTACCCAATTGTGCTTGAATAACAAAAACTCAAGACTCCCCCGAACCTGGGTCTCTCGCGTGACAGGCGGGGGTACTGGCCACCATACTGTCGAGTACTTCCCATCGCGTGACAAAATATATCAATATATGGCGCAATATATCAATATCGGAAACCGTGCAAGCACAATATTCATCCATAGCTGGTAATTAAATGTCGGACTGGAAGTCTTGACATATTTGTCTAATGAATATGTATGGACGAGGCTTAACTTCAATCGTAAATGATTGCAATATCATATGAATAGAGATAAACTTTAAAGCATTCCCTATGGAAATGACTAGTGTGTGATGCCCTGGAAAGGACTAGTGTGTGATGGGTTCCATCTCATAAAGTTTGTAAACTTTGTAAAGTTTTAGCAACTATTGGCGTAAATGGGGTTAGATTTTAACAAGTCGCGGTTAGCTTTGAAGATTCGTTGAAGCGTTTTCATCGCAGCATCATCGCATTCTGCAGTATGTTATTCAAAGTATGACCCAAAGATAGGATAATGAATTTATTACTCACAACTGTTAGGCAGGGCTCTATGAAGCATCGAACAAACACGACAAACACGACACTGCCGTGTGAACTATTCAAATTTCACGAATGTAAACATACGAACACACAAACAGCCGCCAATAGCCGCCTCCTGACAATTAACAGGATGAAATCACAAGATGCATCAGACATGCCAGACAAAATCAAACTGTATTGTTTGATGTCTTGTTTGTCTGGCATGTCTGGCATGTCTGACGAAGCACCTCCATATGATTACTTGATCCATATGATTTGATCCGTGTTTGTCTTGTGGCAATGTATCTTCAACATCCCAGGTTTGGCCATTGCACGCAAACGAAAATAAGCTAACTAATCTATTTGTTGAGGATGAGATAACGCATAATGATGATCTATTTGTTCAGGGTGAGATAACGCAAAATGAGGATCCGTACACAAACATCTCTATGTTGATTAACGATGTATTTGAGGTGTAAAACATGTAATAAACACATAGAACCCAACGCTAAGCGACGTGAGTGGTTGCAGACCCATATCCCATCGGACACATATCCTTAATTGGCGTATACATGGTCATTAATTCTAATCACGCTGAGAGCTCCATCGTTGGCACGGTAATCGATAAATCCAATAGTATATTATTATCATGCTAACAAATCGCTCAATGACGCTCCTATTGTATCCTTAAAACATGTACCGACTCGCCCCCCTTTTAGCCCTTTCGTAACTCGTTTTAGAGTAAGTTATTATTTATCAATTTACACCTATCATAACGCACGCGTTATCATTATTATCATGTTTTTTTCCCCCTCGTTGCTGAATAAACAATGACGCGCTCGCGAGCGTTATCGAAGCGTTAAAACAACCGTTCAACTAATTGAGCTTCGGCCAATTTTCCTCACGCGCGATACACGATCTGGCACTTGCCGTCCATACTTTCCCTCTCGCTCCAACGGCTCTGGCCGGTACGGCTGGTGTCCAGATAATTGCACAAGCCCGAACAAGCCCGTGTTCTATGCGGGCCTGCTAGCCCCACCGAAGGGCTGCTCGATGTCGAAGATCGCGACCGCAACAATAACCGTACCGTAGCCGATGCTGACGGTGTTCGCAAAAACAGAAACAAAAAAGGTTATGCCCGACCAAGTCAGGCGCCGATTCGAAGCCCCCGAAAAGGCCGCCCTGCTAGAACCGCACGAAGAAAGCATATCAACGCCATACGTGCATGCGATCGGTGGGGGAGGCGATCGACGAAACGGAGGGCGAGAAGTGAAAAAACAAAGTGCGTACAAATGAAGCCACCGGTGCGTAACTGTGTACCAATTATTACCGCTTTTAGGCACCAGAGAGAAAAAGGCACCCCAGGCCGATAAAAAGCAGCGCACTCGAACGAGGGAGGAAAAAAATAGTGCACCCGAAGTGCTGAAAGGCATGCGTTACCTCATCATCATCATCATCATCACCATCGTCCGCATTCAGGCGACTTTTGTGGGGAGAAGGCACGCAAACTGTGAAAAATCCCATTCACCCGGCCAGCCAGAACGTTCTCCTTTTTGCTCCGGCGAGAAACAAAAAGAGAAAAATGCCCAGCACCAAGTGGCCAATTTTGCATCCCGATCAATCGATGGTCTAATTGGAACGGTACGGCCGGGCCCTTATGGGTCCCGCGGCAAGACAAAATCGGCGCTTTCTCATTAGAGCTCCGTGGGCTGCTCTTTCTCGCCGCTTGTCTCGTGCCTGTCTTCTTCCGCGCATGGGTTGGGATTTTTTGCCCCGTTCTCGGGAGCTGGTGGCGCATCGACAGAACCGTTACCGCTGATCTGCATCGTGCCGGTTGTCGGGCAGCCTCAAAGTGGACGAGAATAATCCGGCTGTGTGGGGATCTTTTTTTCGGCTCCTAATTGTGCCCCAAGTACTTACATTTAGCTTAGCAGAAGTTTTATCATACAGCGCAAACTCGAAGGAATGCTCCAACAGAAGCTTATTCATTAAACATAAACTGGATTATGTTGAAATATATCAGTCACGCCATTGTATGGCGCAGTGAAGGGAGTGAGAGGGGAATAGCAAACACAAAATTCAAAATCCGCACATCCCTAACCGGCAATTCAGGACTTAATCTCAATTACTTGAAGCGTGTGTTATTTTTTCCAAATCCCTTTTCGCCTCTTTTTCCGCTCTTAAGCGCCGCTTGTGCTTTATAATCACGGACAGGGTTGCAGTGTTGGCAAAAAAGTAGGAAAAACTAGTTGAACTTGGTGACCTACATGTTAAGTAATGGATCGTTTTTGTCCCTTAAGCAATAAACCATAATTTTTTATCATGTCCCAAGCGGTGGGAGTGTAGCATGATTCAGCATAGTTGCCTGTGGCGTTGTGGTGTTAAATTTATCACACCGGGTACGGTCGGCAAAAACACAGCACCGAAATTGCAGTTATACGGATAAAGTTTATATAGGGGAAAAAATAAACATAAGTCTTGCTTTATGACGTCAAGTTTGACCTAATATTTAATCACATTTTTTTTTTTTTAATTTCGTAGTATTGGTGCATGTTGTTCATAATGTGATGAGGTGAGATTTATGAAATACATGTTCAGATCATCCACACAAAAGAATTTCTTTCGTGTATAGTATTATTATCGTGTATATTATCTTGGTAATATTATCGACTATTATCGTGTATTATTCATTAAAATTACTAGAATACAAGATTAGTTTTCCTACTTTATTATTTTTTACGATTGTGAAATTGTGAAAACATTGTGAAACAATTGTGAAAATTGAGAAAATGTTCAATATTTCAGTTACGATTACCATCAATAGATGGCGCCACTCAATCAAGGTAGGCGTGATGATTTTCTGCGACAGCTATGGGTTTGGAATGAGACGGCCCTCAATGAAAATATTATTATCCATATAATAAAGCCTTTTGAGTGCGCTTCATAGAAATAAAAATAATAAAGCAAATACTATTAAAGTATGTATTTTTTATCTGTGGAAGAAATCAGCAAGTTATTAATAAGTTTTTGCTAGGTAGACTAGGTACTGGACTAGCTCAAAAAATGCACAGATCATAGGATATATCTTCACACAGTTCATGTAAGAATCGTCATCGATTCAGGGTTACACACAATCTGAAATACTATCTAAATATTATATTTAATTCGTATTACTGTTCGTATCGTATGTTTACAACGTACCTACAATAATAGGCAAACCCCACAATATCTGTAATATCTGCATTTCAACCGTCTCGCACTTAAGACAAGGCGCACTTTAACAATAGACGATTGTGTGAAGAAGATGATAAGCACGTGTAACCTTGAAAGCCTTTTCGAGCATTCCACGTATGCCAGCCGCTCCATGTGCAAATACATCGCACAAAGCAATAGCAATCCCTTTCTCACGAACACAAGCTCAACACAATGGAGAGTATCGCACATTCCCTTCAAGTGTTCTACCCACGCCCCGAAAGCCTTCGAGACCCATTAATTAGAACAAACCTTAATGCATCATCGATCATTGCCTCTTCAGTCTGCATGCCGCAAAAGCTTTCCGGCTTCTGGTGGAAAAGAAAAACCCATCCTCACAGCATCAGCCCAATGGGCAATGGGATGGAGCTCGTTACTCCATCCCATTGCCTGCCAAATGCTGACACGAGTTGCACACGTTTGATAAATCGGGCCACCATTTTGTGGCAACTCAAAATACATTATTTCGCAATAGATCGCGCTTCAGTGGCGAAGCGCGGCTCGATAAATAATCACCAAGTGCAGGACGCGGGTGCAGGAATTTCAATTGCATGACGTTTGTGGCGGGAACACCACAAAGCCCCTGTTCGTTTCTATCCCGGTTTCTCTCGAGCCATCAATCAGTTCCAGGGCGAGCTGAAGTTGCCGCCTGTCGGTGGCTAAACATAATAAATTGACCGCATAATATGTGGCCGAGTGGTCGTGTCTATTTCAGCATTCCAATCGCCCTTCAATCACGCCCATCCGTGGGTTATGAAATGTGCGAATAAGGGACAGGGCAGATTGGAGCAATAAAGGGCATCTCGGCCACCGGGACAGGATGGGTTTCAATGCACCGGGTTCAGTCACGTGTCACGCGGGGATAAGATCTCTGTTTTGCGAAGGAAAAAAGGCCCCTCCAACGACCCCGGGAAAGTCCGGTTGCATAAGCGGTCCGCTTCAGTTTCTTACCCTTCAGCGCCCAGCCACGCTGCTGGCGGAGATCGCGCAGGTACAGTCCAACGTGGGCCGCACACTGCTCACCGACGCGGGCCTTCAACCCCAGCATGTTCCAGTTGCCATGATCGAACAGGCTGGTGAACAGCTGGAACAAGGTCTCCTCGGCCGGTCGTCCGTACTCGGTGCGATGTGCGACCAGCGGAGCGGGCCTGCCGGGCGCATACGCCACCGACGACGACGACGCCTGGCCGGTTGCATCGCCGTGGTGTCCCAGCGTCCGACCGGTTCCGAGCGACCGGTTGCTGTGCGACTTTCTGCCCAGCGCACCATCCGTTTCCGGGTGCGTTTTCTTCGCCTTCCGTTTCGGCACCCGGAACACGTTGTCGGTGTACTTGTAGACGGGCGGCTGGCCACCGTGTGTCCGCACGGAGGATGTCTCGTAGTTGGGCAGCACGAGATCGGCTTGGTTCGGATCTAGCATCGAGTCCCGGTGCTGATCGGAACGCTCGGTCCCGGTGCCGGCGTGGCGATGCGAGGGAACCGCACGATCATCTTCTGCAGTCGGCGCCAGCTCCACAATCGCAGGAGGCGATTGCGTGTCACGCGTTGCGTAAGCTGTGCTCGGTAGGGGAACATTCGTCTGCGGAAATGGTGACAAACGCCCGGCATCCTCCTGGTTGCATGACGCCGGCTGCAGCTGGTGCACCGAGAGCAACAGCAAAACGCACCAACCCGCCGTCCGTACCGAGATTTGACGCTTGCGTAACCGAACGATCCAGCCCGGAGTGGCTAACATTGCTCCGGAGTGAGGAAGGAGCTTGGAATGAATGCTCTACAACTAGACTTTTCTTCAGAATGACCGAAACACTGAGGAGGAACTGGTTCCATTCACTGTACACTGTACAAACATGTGGTAGTAGTACTACGGAGGACACCAAACTATAGGACGCACTACGCGGAATTCACACTTTCGAAGGATGTTTGGGGCAATTTCCAAGAAGGACACTTCCGAATATCACTAGCACAAATATCACAAGCAGCACACATTTATCCAACCAAGCCAACACTCGCCAGTAGCAACGAGGAAGCGACGATCCAAGCAGCCATCGGTTCGCACTGCACGGCAAAATCTCGACACTCGAAGACGGCACTGCGGTTCACCATTTGGGCCGCGCGTGGAAAACACTCACTTCTCCCGCGCACCGAGGTCCTGTTCGAGTGAAAGTGATTCCAAGACTGCAAACTGCACCGACTGCAGTCGCCAGTGCTGGGCCGAGGGATCAAAACCCGATCGTTACACCCGGCCCCCCCTCTGTCTGCCAACTCTAATGCTGCAACTACTTGTTTACCGGGCGAGCCCGCCTGCTTGGATGGCTTACGTCTATGGCTATTTTTTCCAACGATTTTGACTGCAGCGAGTGGCTTGCTGGCCCACACACTCCGCGCAGCGACATGCCGGGCATGCTGCGTGTGTCTGGTGGGGACCGTGGTTCGTGCCGCGGTGCAATTGCATTCGCCCCTGCAGTTCAGCGGAGATGCCCGATCTACGAATGAGTGGCCCGGTGCAGTGTGTAAGCTTAGCCGCTTGCGATGATCTAACACCGGTTTCGGTATTGCTATGGCTGCTGGTGCCGGAGTACGCTTTACTTGACCCTCTTCGGCTGGCTAGTCTGGGTCTGCGTTATGGTTATGTTTATTATTGTGGCATGCGAAAGTGTGACTTTCCACAGCCGGGTGGGTGAATGCAGATTTTAAACTTGGACTTTGCACGCTGGATGTAACTGGATGTAGCCTCACGTGACTGGGTTTGCCCCGCTAATTGCTGCCAACCGAGTTGGATGGTTCCGTACGTATGGAGAAGGAGGCGAGTTGTTCGCTAGAAGCGCTAGAAGATATAATCGAGCAAAGATCCTCCAGCTGAAACGTCCTCAGCTCACGTCCAGCGAATGCAATAATGGCGCCTTACGGTATAAAAATAGAATCTAGTTCTGTACTCAAAGCTCATCTAGCCCCCAGAGTGGAGCATAATTATCAACAATTGCATGCGGCGTACGATTTTGCAAACACGATTCAATTGCCTCACCGGCCTCGTGATCGTTATCAAGCGACCCACTCTGATGATGATCGCCGCGGCGCCTTCTAATCCGTACCGGTGTGCAATGGCTCGCGATGGCTCGCTGGCCAGGGCTGGCATTCTACTCGTTGCCATTCGCCGTGGCGCTCTGCTGACTGCAACCGTGTGCAGCGGGTGTGAGCACTTGCACTTTCACGAAATAACCACCGATTGCAGGCTGGCGCCCTAGAATGCGCCTTACTCTACAGCCGAACAATGTGCAATCGACGTGCGTGCTAAGTGAAAGACACACAAACACACCGGTACACCGACACTCTTCACCCTCCAGGCCACGGACGCCCATGGCTGACCGTTCGCTACCGTTGCAATTGCACCACGAGCCCTGTGTGTGGCATAATGGCTCTCCACACGATTCTTGCTGCATGCCGGGGACGGTTCCCGGGGCCCGGTCCCGAAAGAGACCGTCGTGCAAGATCGAGCGGATTTTCGTATCGAACCTTGGCAGCCTTCCGTGTGTCCCGTGTGGCAGGGTGCAATCGTAATGGAGCAAAGCGCAAACATAATAAAAAAAGCCCCACCGCTCCGTCGAGTGTCGGTGTGCGCACCTGCACCGTGCAAGCGCCGTATTAAATAACCGATCGATTAAGCAAAACAGGTTCCCTGCGTTTAGTGTTTAGGTGTCGCCCGAGTTCGGTGCTAGCGCAGTGTGGCAAAAGAAATCCATTGACCATTACGTTCTTTTTTCCCGAACCGGTACGGCGATTTCACCTTGGATCAAGCGACTCGTTTTACGGTCCCCATCTGTGTGGTGTTAAAGAAATGGGCGCGTAATGACACTTTTTTTCTCTCCTTTCTCGCAATCCCGGAAGTTTGCGACCATGGAGATGAGGAGCCCACGGGCACATTCAATAGGCGAACGAACGAAAGCGGAAGAGGCGTTTTAGTACTCGAACTTCTTGCACTCGCCCGCTACTAACTGTCAGATGATTCGGGTTCTTTTTTCTGACAAATGACGTCTAATGACGTTTGAAATGACGCAATTGTCGTTATTGGGCGCAGCCGCCTTTGTTTTTGTTGTTTCTATGTCAAGCTGTCAAACAGTGAGTGAGTGTGTTTACCTCCTGCACGGACGGGGTTCCGAAACAGTTATCGGTGCACGCGCGAAATCATGGAGCGTAAATCTGCGCCAGCCGGCACCCGATTCTCTGCCGGGCGCATCGAGATGATTGGAATCCACGCGGGAACTCGCGTGGCGTCTTACCGTGAGGCAAGAAGCGAAAACCCCCGTTGTCAGAATTGCGCTCGCCTTGCGGTACGTCCACACATCGGTGGCTCCTGCGGTTCCAGGCAGCAGACGACGATCATCGTACCCAGCAACGCCGATTATCGCGATCTGTCGCGCAGTTCCCGCACGGGTTGATGGGACGTGAGAGAACAGTGTTGCTGGGCGGAACAGTACCTGCCGGTTCGTGTAACGACCGGCGTGCCGGAAGACCGAAAGACCACAAGTGCTGAAACTAATTGCATTAACAGTACGTGTTATTAGAGACTCACTGTGTGGCTCACACACACACACACACACGCGCGGTGATCTCCGCCATCCAAGCATCCAATCCGTGTGCAGTGAGTTCTGCACAAATGACACAAGCAGGCACACGGAGCTGCTGGAAAGCCCATCATAATCATCTTTGCACGCATCTTCGCCAGTTCGGGCTACAAGGGTAGGCGCCTCGTCCCCGCCAGCAGAACCCTTCAGCGTGTCGGCAGTAATTCAATTTTCTTTCCATTCTAGTTCTTCCCGCCGACGAGAACAGTGTGGAGTCGCACCTACGACGCTCGTTTAATGGTTCACCGATTTGAGGACATGCCGCTGCGGCAAGCGGCTACAGGTGTCATTATCGATAGCGATGACGGGAGCGATTGCAGGCAAGTACACCGACACATTATCCAAAGCGCTCTTTAAATCATTCCAATTTCGCGTAAAACTAAGCCATGTGTGTGGGGCTCAAGAATGCTCGCGTGGAGTACGGCAGGTTTGCTTTCTAGCAATCGAAGCACAACTGACCTTTTTTTGGAGAGGGGAATATTGTGTAGCATCTCCATTAGCACGCAGCGGGCTTTCCACCGCCATCGCCTTTGCCAACATCAATTGCCTCCCGCCGCATCGCATATGGGAACGGAAGAGAAATCACCCGCACGAGATCGCGTCCGATGTGTGCCTCCGCCTCCGAAACGAGTCAACATCACGGACAGCCGCCCGAACTGCTTCGGCATTTCAGCACGCGATCTGATCTCGATCGGTGTTGTTTTCGGCTCGGAAAGCTCCAAATACGTCCCACTAAGTCCAGCGCTAATCGCCCGGCGAGGCAATTACGCTGCCGCTGGTCGGGCTGGCCCAATCAAGCGGCGATTATGCGCCCTGCGCACTAGTCCAGAAGGGCCCGGTTAGGCGGTTAATGTCTTCTCTCAAATCAATCGACTAATGATCATGAAGGGCTGTCGCTCGTCATTAGTGCTTTGCCCGCGATCGTTAGGCGCTACTGGGAGCGTATGGAATATTGAGTTTTTAAGTTCATCACACAGAATTATAGGGTCGCGAACAATTTGAGGCATTAGTAGCGCTAATTGTACAGCCTCCATTCGCTGCACTGTGTCCCGTGCACTCGTTTCGCGGTGCGCACAGATGTAATGCGCAGTGTGCGCTTAACCTCCCCGGGCAAAAGGTGAAAACAAACAGATAATAGATGCAACGATCCCACCCGAAGACGCCCCGGTGGGAGAGAAAGATCGTAAGGTCAAAGGCAGCGTTGTCAGCGGTACCGTGACGGTATGATGTGTGAACCACTTGTCACCGCTGGTTGCTTGGCTGCCGTGCCGTGCGGCCTTGGGACGTTCGCGCAAAATGAGCATAGCGCACGCCCTGCAAACATTCGTTTTGTTTGATCATGCGAACCTCCACCACTTGCGGGCGGCACTTGACTCCACGATGAACTGAGCTGCTGCTCAACGACCGGATGATGATGTGGATGATGCAGTAGGTGCTAAGGGTGCGCCACAGAAGGTGGATAGGACATGGGGCGTGGGCTTTCGATCGTCGGGGTTGATCACGCAACCCGTGCACTTTTTCTGCGTGCATCGCTCGGCGTCAAAGGGCGCTTGGTTTGAGCCAAACTCGCACCCTCTCCAACCGAGCACGCTTAGGACGCATTTGATGGGTTCGATGTTTGTGCGCAATAAACAATTACGAGCACTGCGATTACTTTGCGCACCCCTCGGAGGGGGTGCCTGCCAAATAGAAAACTCTCTTTGTGCAAGTTCGCTGATCGTGATCGTGCGGTTTGCGTTAGTGCGACGTGCTGTTGCCGCTTGCAAAACTACATGCCGCCACGGAAACGACAATGCACACAGCATTTTCAATAAAATGTGTACAAGAACATTGGTTTTTATTTATTTATTCTTTTGTGTAAGGCAACAAGCGGGCCGGGTAAAAACACGTGCTCGATGGGGAAAGCGAGCCCCCTGCGTAAGTGTTGCCGCTTCACTGTGCCTGCTTGCGGTACACGCTCATCGGATTATGTTCACATGATCCGGCCGTGTCTCGTTCGGTGAGCGTTTGGCGAGCACAACACACTACCCAGCGTTAGCGATTAATGTGTCACTAACGGATTAGACGATTAATGTCTCGCTCGGGGGACGCCGGTGTAACGGGACGGCGATGAACCGAAAGCACCGAAAGACGGCGCGATGTGTGAAATGGGTTGCAGATGGGGAGATAGTTGATTGGGACACTAGCGGAGGTTATCGCTTTCGTTTCTTCACAGTGCTTTTACCAGCATGATCATCCTAAGCCTATATTTGCTTTAGTTTATGTTCTCCTGTGCATGTTTGTAGTGTTCGATGTGTGCTTGACGACTGAGCACTTGGAGTAGTAAATTCTACAAGACTTCTTTATTACCTTGAACCTGGAATTCTTGGTTCGATTCAAATTGGATGGAAAATAAATTGGTTTTATCATTTCTAGCGATATTTTCACTACAACAGCTATTATAGCTTTCGTGATTATCCTCGATGTCCTCCTCTAGGACAACAATAGCGTTAAGTGACAGCTGAAAAAATAAAATCAACCCACATTTTGCGAAAACATGTGGCTTAAAGGGCCATATAAGATATAACATTTGCGTAAATCCAACAACTAGAAGCTATTATATAAAACTTCAATTACATAGCTTGTATCATCAAAGAAATAGACAAACTCCTTTGGATCTCGCGTTTAAATTACGATATTCCTAGTTTATGGAATGTCTCATGACTCTTCACAGAATATTCTGTTTAGAATTATGCTAGCAAAGGAAACTGCTAAAGATATTATACATGTTAAGAAACTTGAAACACAATATTGAAAATTACGACATTATCACTTTGAAGTTGCGTTTTTGATTTGCAGGTTCTGCATATTGATTCATCATTATGATGTTAATGGTACTGTTAATGGTACTATCATTCTCCATTGTTTTATCACCATTAAATTCGCCTATAAAGTGTTATAATAGATTGCTGAACGGCCGCACAGAACCGATCGTCTTCCGAGCAAGCCAATAATCTGACGCATATCAATATTTTCCGCAATTTTATTTCCCTGAACTCAAATTACCCTTGCAAGTGTGAACCACTGAAACTTCACCATCACTTTCGTTCCACCCATCACACGGCTCAGATAACACGAGCGGACAGTCGCGGCAATTAGTACCTGCCAATAAAAACACATAAACTGCGTCACCTTAAGCCGGACGAGGGTCCGTTTCCTGGAACCGTTCCTGGCCCAGGAGGGCAGCGAAAAGTTCGCCAATAAACACCCGTTACGGCAAACCGGTGACATTTGTGGGATTTGCTTTCACATGCAAATGCACCGTGGCAGCATCCACCTCTCCCTTGGTGCTTTTGCTGCCAAAGTGCTGCCCAACTTGCTGGCCGGGGGCAACAAATTGCAAGTGCCGGTGCTGCAATTTGCTCCCATTCCACCCGCGAAGTGGAGCGCACGTACGCTGATAAAACCGATAGTGGGAAGCGTGTGTTTCCCCTACTTTTACTATCTGTCACCCAGATTCCCTACCGCGGGGATGTTCACGCGATCGATCGTGCGATTGCGATCGCAAAGCAAAACGGATGCGACCGGTTGCGATCCGAAATTGAGTTCAATCACTACGCCCCCACGGGTCGCGCTGGTGCCGGTGATAAATAGTGCCACCCTTCACCCCGTCGCTACGGTGCCAGTTTCCGGCCACGGTTCTAAGCGATTGGCGCAGCGCCTTAATTTGGACCCATTCACCGTGATGCAATTGCTTTCCATTTTTCAGATTTTTGGGACCAAAACCTCTAACGCAACGCGGCTTTAAATCGCCACCGGGGCTGACCAGGCATCATCAGGGAAACCAGGGCTACTGCACAGTCCTACTTACCGCGGACCTACTGATCTGCAACGCGCCTGCCCACCCGCCAGCCCGCCCGCCTGCGCACGCTCTCGTTCGATCGACCTCCATTTAGGCCTGATGCGCCCGTGGGCAGTTTCGCCGGCTTTTCCGAAACCACCACACACACACACACCACGACCCCGGGCGGACGACGGGCAATGAGAGCAGCAAACACACACACAGTGCGCACTGCGCGCATGTGCGCAACACCAATCAATTGCAACGAAATGAAACACAAGCCCCGGACCGCGGAGACCGGCCCGGTCCGATCCGGTTTGCGACCTGGAACAAGGTAACCACATCGCAAACACCAAACATCAAACAGTAAACTCGCTCACGACCAGTGAAAGTTTTCTGATCTTCACTTCTTTCACTTCCTAGTGGCACCGGTGGCTTTTCCTCTGGTGGTGGCACCGAAAACGGGCACCGGTCTTCCGTCGACCGAGCATGATCGAGAGCATAATCGAGAGCAGCACCAGCAGCAGCAGCATCGAGACAGACCCGACCGGCACCCTTGGCACCGAGGCCCGGTTTTTCCGAGCTGGTCGCGCGAGCGCGCGCGCGCGCGCACTCGCTTGCCTGCTTGCCACTCGGGGTAATTGTCGAACCCAGGGTAGCGGCGGCGACCCACGTCTCCACTTCCATTTCATTCCAATTTCATTTCATTTCGCTACATTTCGTTTCATTTTGCCTCATTTTTTCGCTTTCCTTCGCACCAGCCGGCCACCGAGTCCTGCGCGGGGCCGCCGAGCCGGGTTCCATCGCGCGATGGTCCTTCAGCCGGCCGCCGGCTACTTGTTGTGTGTTAGTACGTTTGGGTCAAACCACTTACATACACACCACCCCACACACCACGGCTCTAATGCGCTGGGTCGATCGGAGGCAGCTCGGGCTTAACCCACTCTTGAGCTCGTCTTTTCGACACGACGACCCCCTTTTGCGGTGGCCGGCCCTAACTAGGCTCCGTTGTAAGAGCTAAACGACGAGTGGGGCTGATCTTCCGCCAATTTGCAACTTCTAGACACCAATTAAGAAATGGATCTGCCTGTGATCTTTGTGTTGTTCGCTAAATTTTCTCCCGCCTAGCATGTACTTACATCTGGAGCACACACTCCATTCCTGATGGTGAAGTGAGGAGGAGGGGGGGGGGAAGAAGGGAGGGAGAGGCATGCTGTTTGTTTTTCAAAGCCTGCTCTGCCTGCCTGCCCGGTGGGATGGGATGAAATTTCCATCCGGTCGGGGATCACCAACATCCAAGCATTGTGTTGGGGATGGAAAACGATCTCGTGGTTTGGTATCCACGGTGTTTTAGCTCGGACATTGCATTCTTGTAGTGTTTGGTTTTGTTTTTATTGAAAAACATCATATTTAGGTCATTAACAATACTGAAATATCACATTGGCGTAGTACGTATCATCCTACTACAAATATTTAAACGTCCATATAACATTGAATGTTCTTATAAATATAACATAAAATAGCATAATAAGTCCAAAATGCATTAGCTTCATCGTAATTGCATTAAAGCAGTTGCATATCTTCCAATACATCTACAATACTCTCACGCTTTCATCCGATGTAATGTGAGCCAAGAGTTGGAAGTTATCGAGAACTAAGCAAAACATGCAGCAAGTGACATTTTAAGCCCAAAGAATCGAAACACTTTTAGCCACATTTCATTAATACTCGTTGAAAACTAAGAGTAGCAATATGTCAGTAATATGTGTCAGTACATATTGACGCCATTTAAAGAGAGTACAACCCCTTTTATGCGTGTTGCCTAAAACTGGAACACAACCTGTCGAAACCTGGCATGTCTTCTGAAATTGTAAAGAAGAACAGTGTCTGCTTCCTTATGTATTTTCCTTGCAAAACTTATTCATAGCACAAACAAGAAGTCCATACTGCGATAGTTAGCTCAAAATCGAAAACGATTTTCGAGTTCCCTGAATGAATCGTTCACTGAAACATTTAAAGTTTATAGGTAAAACCAATAATTGGTTGAGAATTGTGTGGTATACTTGTACCAACTTCAATTCATCAACCCATTATTTATGAGTTTTCCAACGAATGTCCGCCCTCGGACCATCTTGCAACCGCTGCGCCACAGACACCGCGAGCGAGTTCTGCGGCATAAATTCCACACCGAAGCGATCACAGGGGCGCTGGGGGAAGATTGCACCGTTAGATTTTTTCACTTTTCGAATTAAAATTGTTATTTAGTCATACTTCGATCGTTCAGGCGCACATGGCTCGTGGCTGGTGCTGGTATTCCCGCGCTCGTTCTGTTGTGGATTCAGGTTTTGTTTGGATTATGGGCTGCCGCAGCCGGGAGCGCTGGCGAGTACCGGGTGCTGGGTGGTAGCTGGGTGGTGGTTTGCAAATGGGGCTGGCGTCCGCTGGCGGACGGAGGCGAGGCACGACTCGGTGGAGGACGTGGCCAAGCGAGAAGGCCGTTCGTTCCCGCACGGTACCGGTGTCCAGCCGGTCGGTATCGTTCGGCCCCGTTCCAGCCTGTTCCCGGTGTAGTAAACCACCACCACCGCTTGGGAAACCGGCTGAGAAACGCGGAAATAGCAGACACATACAAACACACACACACACACAGCACCATGCTGGGAGAAGCCAGCCCGGGCACAAATGAGAAAAACAAACCAGAACGGTTCAGTTAGTTTTCCGCATGCCATATCGCTCTCCCGCACTGCCAGCAGCAGCAGCAGCGGCGGCAGCGGGCATTCGGATTTCATTTGCACAGCACGTTGCGTCTTAACGGGCGGGCCTGAACTCATTCCGCGTCGCCGGCACGCACGGGGTGAAAGTTATTTGATTTGTCAACGAAGCCATTCCCGCAACCGCCGACGCCGACGACAAATTCCATCATCGGCCAGCCCAAACCGCAAAACCCACCCGCGTGCGTGTGCAACCTCGGTTTATGGACCCCTCGGGACACCGATTTGAGGGTAATTAATTAGCATAGAAGAGGGCGACCGCCGCGCCATCGTCGGTGGCAGTTCATCGCCACCCACACCGGCATCGCGGCATCGCATTGACAACAATGAGAACATTTACAAAGCCGGCCGCTGTGGGTATCGGTCGATGGGTTTTTCTCACCCGTGTGCCATGTAACGACTGCACCACCGTCCTATCACCCGGCAGCTTCTCCGCCGCTGGCGATTATCCACCGCGTTTGCTGCAGTCGGAGGTCGTGCACCCGGGAGGTGCCCATTATATGGAGAAAATGAGCGGCAGCAAAACAATTCCCAATATCGACATTTGCCTCCCCTCCTTCAAACCCCAACCGCATTGGCAACCAGTGGATGTCTTTTCGCTGCGTAGGGCATAGGGCAGGGAACCTTTGCCCGGCTGACGGCTGCGTTTACCGTTTTCGCGAGTGGCTGCGACAGGTGCTGTACGGGTTCACCGGGTGCGATCGGTTCTTTGTGTGCCAACAAACGCAACAAGTGGCACAATAAAAAAGCACAATAAAAGACAATATTTCTTCACCTTATGTTCGTTCTTCCGCTGCTTGTTCATCGCGATCGCGTGGTAAATGATGTGATGCTACCGGCTCTATTGGTGTCCCAACTTTGTTAGCAAAAATGCTAAAATTTACAAAAACGTTTGAAATATTTTTTATAAACATTGTTACATGTTATCACCATTACTCATATTTATAGATCTCTTTAGATTAGAGACCTCTACATCTAAACTAGAGATCTATCATATTTAGATTATCTCAATAAAAAGATGCACACCTTAGAACCTCAAAACAAAAATATAAAAAAGGGTTGATTACAAGAAAGGATCATTGCTGTCTTTTAGTTGGATGAACAGATCTTAACCAATCTTAACTCTGTTAGTTGGATAGTTTTATGTCTACATACGTCTTAAGCGACTGTTCAAGTTTTTCTCCATCTTTTTATTTAATTTCCTCTTTTTTCAAAAGTTGATCATCATTTCCTTGTACTTTTCTGCATACATATTACCCTGATTATGTACATAACTATTAGTCATTCTTTTACTACTAGCAATTCAATTGTGCTTTATAAAATAGTTGGACATCTTGCAAAGCAGATACAGATCAGGAGACAACATCTTAATCAACTCTTGACAATATCGACAATAGATCTTCACAACTACATTTGAAACAATACATCGGTCTTATATAGCCTTTTCAATGTCCGCTACGAATGTTGCTGACCACGGTTTCAGCAAAAATGACTCTTAATTATGTTATCCTCCTAAAGATGGCGCCACAAGATAATAGTGTTGAGTTTTCTGGAGATATGTTTTACCTGTAGAGGTTATGGTTTTGTAACTGCTTTTGTTATATTAAGGAATTATAAAACAATAGTTTCTCTTCTTTTCATAGTCTTAGGCTTGCCACAGAATAGTGTCAGTGAGATAGTAATTTGTTTTAGCTATAACAACAATCCAAGGCTATGAACAAAGCTCCAAAGGAACACAGAATTACCTAGCACATGAGTCAGGTAATAAAATTCTCTTTTCTTAAACCATCATAACTAGAGGCCTCACTGCAAACGAATTAATGCTTGCAGAAGATTATATTTCTACCGGATCGAATCCATCTGGGTCGAGTAGTAATGCATCCACTTAGATATACTCACGGCTATCAAATATCAAACGATTCCCAGGTGTGTGTGTGCGTGTCCAAATGTACAGAACCAACTGCCATCGATGCGTTTCATTGTTTGCTGATTTCAGCAGAAACCATTAATACACTGCACAATTTCTGCTGTTGGAAAGGTGGCGCCAATGCTTTCTACCCCGTGCCGAATACAACGAAACGGTAAGTTTACCCCACTAGCCCGCTTCTACCCGGCTCGTGGGGGGAGTGTAGCACAAGTTAGTACATTCTTTACATTGTGCACCTGATTTTCGCACCCCAGGCCGGCGCGCGATTCACCCCACGTGTTGTGTGGGGTAAATCACCCATACCGGAGCACGGATGTCGTTGACGTCCCCGTGCGGCAGCCATTGTGGCTGCACGTACGGCGTACGACACGACCCAGAGCGCGCCTTGGGAATGCTGCGAACAGGCAGGCATCCCGACCAAGCCACTACACCCGGCAACAATGGGCGTCGACGGTTCTTGAGCGTCGAATGCGTTTCGCTTCGTGTGTAGTGTGCATCTTGAGGCCCTTGATTTGCATGCTTTCGAGAGCAGGTTCATATGCAAACTATGCAACCAACTAACCCAGTAGGCAGCAGGAGCAGTAGCAGCAACAGGAACAATGGTACCGGCGGGGGAGGCGTTTGTTCGAAAACAATGATAGCGAGCGGCACTCATCATCATCTCGAAACCGTTTTTCCGCGATTCCCGGCACCCGGTGCCATCTTGGAAACACGGGCGGGATAGATGCCTGCACGACGGAGCGTTTTGTGGATTCGGTTCGCTGTGCGGAGCCTGTTTAGTGGAGTGTGTGAATAAACATCTCAATCCAGCGGAGCCGTCTGTGCGAATGATGATCTCGGTTGCACGATGTTCCGAGAATCAGATTAGCATAGTTCTGTTGCATACCGGGCAACGGTTTCGCGCCCGGTAGATAAACATATCGCGACCGCGGAAAACCCCTAGCCCTGTGCAAAAAACACAATCCACAAACCCTCGATCAGTGTTCGCAGCCTACTACAGAACCGCGCGATCGGAAGCAAGATAAACAAACGGTCGCAACAGAACTCCTCCGTAGCGAGTGCTACTTTCGGCCCCGTGCAAACTGACGTCTGTGGCATGTGTAATGAAAACAAAAATTCACGCCACTCCGCCAACTTCGAGAGTTCAAGCGCACGCCGAGAACAACCGTTCGACGTACTTCTTGCGGCCTCGTTCTCATGGCAGACACCGGGGGAAAGAACGGAGCCCGCCAGGAAGAGGGAAAGAAAGATCGCACGATCACGACGACCTTGTGCCCTGACCAGCGGGAGGGGGGAGCATCCCAGCAGCACGAGCACGTTGGACCGTCCGGGCCTTTCGCCGTTCCCGCCCCGATAGCGCCCACCGATAATGCCTAATTAATTCTTATCCCGCGCTCGCGTCGTGGATGCCGGAAAATGTGTCAGCAGTAGCGGCCGCGGGCGCGTTAGCGGCTTTAAGTCAGTCAGTCACTCAGTCAGCGGCGCGAGTCGAACGGCTTCGTGGGGCTTCCGCGCGGTCAGCGCGCGGGTTTCATAACGGGACGTTCTGAAGCGGAACGCCGTGCCGCGGACGTGCAGTTCGGCCGGCGAACTTGGCTGACCGCTGCGCCGGCAGCAATTTCCTTTCTGTCCCGTCGAGGAAACGTCAACCAAAACGCAATACCAGCGCAAAACCTTCGGGGACCCCGAAGTGTCACTCGATAGCCCATTGACGGATTGGCCGCAGACAGGGCTGCTGCAACGTTGCTGCTTTGAAACTTTTTCTGGTTTGACGAAATTTGGGACACGTTCCTGGAACGAAATGCAGTTCATAATTTGTCTTAACGCAGGGTGTAAGTGGGCCATTTAGGCGATAGTCTATCGGAGGGAGGCGATACCAATGGCAGCTATTTTCGGGAGCGGACAGTTCTATTATTAGCCGTTGAATGAGGATTTCGTTGAAAAATGGAAATGGGATATCGAAACTGGTGCGTGTGGCTAACAAAGGGCACTGCCAGAGCTTAGTCAATGCATTATCTGTAGCCTAGCATCTGTGGGTTATGAATAGGCCAATCTACTCGCTTACGGTGGTCAAAGAACTTCATTCCGAGTGTCTAGTGAGATAAGGAGTAGAAACTTTTCGAGACTAATCATCTAGCCAAGTCGCAATGGCGTGTTTGTTTCTTTTCTAGATTAACTTGTTTTGAAGGTGGTTTGAAATCTTTTAATAAATATGCATAAAATGCGCAAAAATGTCTATTGCAGTATCCAGTAGATCTTGTATCTTTTACAAATAGTAGCTTCAGATATGTATATAAATAAGTAGTTAGGTCAGACATTTATCTTAACTGAAAGATTTTATAAGTATACGAAAACACATACCCGTTGAATTTATAGACATGTAACACATAACAATATTAAATGTTTCATTAAAGAGAAGATGTGGAATCGAATCTCAGCTGTACCGTCTTTCCGTAGGTAAGCCATTGAGATTAATGGCTCTTTCGAGAAGATATATCCATGTGTACCTTCAGGTGGGAGTCATTCGAATCAGGACACGTATGTATATTCTGATTAATGAGATCTCTAAATCTGTAAAGATATGTGAATCTGTAGATATTGATTAAAGAAGAGGTTTTATTGATTTTTTGATATTCCTTGATCATGGATTTTTTCAGAGATTCAAGCATCGCGAATTAAGTTCGTTACAGTGTCAGTTTTTTGTCTTATCTCATAGACCTCCAGATACTCCTTACAACATGAGCACTCTCAAATAAATTAATCAAGAAACCATCGCTACTGAGCCGTTTTTCTCCGCCGCAATCCATTAAACCGAACCCAAAGCAATCCAGCGGCTACTGTGACCGATACTAAAAACACTCAGCTCTTTGTGTCAGTTGTTAAGCTGTCAAAATTCACTTGAAGAATTTCATCTGCAGGCTATCTATTAACCTTGATCACCTGGTTGTAACTGAGTAGCCAGCTGGAAATGAGATACGATTTACATTTTTCACCCTGCTCCCACCGTAAGACTCACCTCACCGTACGTCTTCCTGTCGCCTCGGACGACCGCACGCGGAGCTTTCTATCCACTGTGCCCAGCTTGCAGCGCTATCCCACAGCGCTTCACAACTTCATCCTCTTAGTACTCAATTAGCTTCGAAATGAAATGTTACCGTTGTTGGGGTGGCGCGTTGTCACAACGCATTCCACAATGTTAACAAGCAATAATGATGCTGCAGCCGTAGAAGCAGCAGCAGAAGCAATAGAACCCGCACGCGCGCGTTCCCTTTCCTGCTGGTGGGGCACCCACGGTGCATCAATGTCTGGCCGCCGGCAACAGCCCAAGTTCCGGGTTGCCTGCCCCCCCCGGGGAGGGAGACTCCCGGACAATCTTAACAATTTGGATCATCTTCTACATCCTCCCGTGTCCGGAACTAGAATCGTGCGTCGACGACGACGACGAAAAAACACAATTCTGGGAACGGTGGAAATGAAGCAAACCGAATGGCTAACGAACGTCGTTGTTTTTTTTCAGCTTTGCTCTCCCTTGCTTTCTTCTCCAAGACGCCCAGACGACCTACAAAAATGCGCCACTTCCAACGGGCGCGCGCCGGTTCGTCCGCCGTGTCAGGGCGGAGTCGTACACGCCGGCGCTACCCACCGTGCCGGCGGGCGGTTCGGACCGGCAACCGATAACAAACGGTCTCTAAATTAACGACCTACGGAAGCGTAGGTTCCCGGTGTCTTCACCCTCCGCATGCGCAACGCTTCTTCAAGACGTTTTGGAGGCTCCGTTCGTTGGCTCGGAACGTCTGGACATCTAACTGCAGGACCTAACCTAACTAAAGCGCCGTGCAATTCAAATTTTTGCCCCGTATGTGAGCATAACGCTGACCTCAATAGGGCGGGCCGATTCTTGAACGCTCCATCACGCGATCCTTCGCGATCGTAGGCATGCGACACGGATACGGGGGAAATCAAATCGCCGTATCGTAAAATAAAATCGATTTCTGGCTCGCTCGGGGAATGATGGAGGAGGCACGATAGGCAACGGATGATACCGTGCGGGTAAAAACTCATTAACCATCATCGGGCCGCCGCACCCCGGCACCGGGTTCCAGCTCTAATCGGCTGCTGCTATCTTCGGCACCTCCAGCCGCTGGGGTGCCGAGCCGGAAATCGTGGGCGCTAGTGCACTGACTCCCAGCGGCGCTCAAAGAGGAAGAAATTTCAAAGGGAGCCACCCATCTTCCAGCCCATCCCATGCACACGGTGTGAAGGAAGCACCGCCACACACCGCAGGCACCTTAATCAGTTTCTTAATATTTTGTTATGCTTGCCTCCGACAAATTGTTTATCGATTCCTCCGGCCTCCTGCTTCTGCCTCTGCTCCCGCTCCAGATCATCTTGGGCGCGGGTGGAGTTAAAGAAAGCACCCTCTCCTTCATGTGCTGGGCACACCACGCTGTGGAATGATCCCCGCCAGATCTTCCCCTGTGTGATCTTCCAGCGCACGTCCGAAGAACCTTGGCGTCGCGCCCTGTGATGATTATATGGGCGCCCTCTCTCTCTCTCTGTCTCTCTATCCCACCACCCGATCGGCTAACGGCCCCCGCCTAGCGTAACCGTAACCGGCGAGAACCCAATTGCAGTCGGTCCGGCACGCAACGGTGAGCAGCGGGCATGATGTGGCAGGCAAAACCGCAAAATTTTGCGTAAATAAATGAGCCACCTACTACCGCTAGCGCGCCGCTCACTTCTGACGTATGATGGTTTCGGGTTTGTTTAACCCGCCACCTGATGGCGCTAGTGTGTCTGCGCGTGCTCTGACGTTAGACGCTCCATGCTGTGTACTAAGCTGTCACCGGACTGTCGTGCCTCGCGTGCCTTTGTCGTTCAGTAGTGTACGCGTTCAACCGCTCGGGAAGATGATCGTACGAGTGTACGTGGCCACAATGCGGAACAATGCGGACGCTATAAAGTATGTTTTATTGCCCAGCTGCTCATGTCTGACGGGCAGCAACGTAAGCAGTAGCTTAATCGAATTTTCAATCGAATTAGTACACCACCATTGAACTCCCGATCCCTTTCGCAGCCGCTGACTACCTAAACGTATCTGTTACTTTTCATCTCAATTTTCAATCGCGCTGCTCTCAATCTAAATTATTTTCGCCAGCCGGGAAGGGTCCGTAAATTGGATTTACTGGCCCCGTGAGTGGTGCAATCGATTTTCGCTGACGTAACAAACGTAATCGATACTGATGAGAGGTACGCGCTGATGTTGGGAAGATCTAACTTATCACCGACCGACGTCCGGTGCCGAATTTAACCTCAAATGTTCGGGTTCGGGCAGGTGGAAGCATGGGAGAAAATAAAGTAATTGGAACTGCAACAGCCGAGTGTTGCGTTATGGTTGTTTCTCCCGAAGTTGGCCTTTGAAGATACGTTCAATGTCAATTGAGAAGAATTCGCAGAACTTTCTGTCAGAAAAGTGTACCAAAATTTCCGCGGATTAAGCTAAACCAGAAGAAATGTTCTCAATGCTAAGATTAAATGATATAGTAGTGTTTTTAATGGTGAAATATTAGAATTTCGCACAAAATATTTTTCAAATATTTTTTCTGATCAGCACAACACACAGATTTCAATTATTGCTGCTTATTTTTCCTACTGTTCCAGCTCTTTTCCAATTCAACTTGTTTCATTCAAAAGCTATTCCATGTTTCTTCGTTCAAAGTATTATTTGTTTAAGTTGAACTAAAATGTTTAAAATTAAACATTGAAGTAATACACTTAGCAGCAATAACACACCAAACGTTAAAAGCCAAAGAAATTAAACGAAAAAAAATCTAAACATAATAACTGGGAGCTGAAAAGGAACTTGATCCGAAAAGTTAAAAAATGGTGATATTTTTTATCCACTTTAGGCAAAAGTAGTTATAGCTACAATAAGTCAATTGAGTTTATTTCGGTTCCGTTCGGTCTGAAAACTATTCTAGATAGCAAAACGAAAAAAAAAACCCTCTAGATAATCGTTCGGTGGTACAGCTACGGTCTTTGAGACAACGCAAACAAAGCTCACGAGATAAGAATAACATTTTTCTCTTTATCGTTACCCCGCTCGTTACTCACGCTACGGTCCGTTCTATGTTTGAGCCTTATTAAGCACATAATTCTTCACAACAATCAATACTTTCAGCACAGACCATAAAGCTCCACTGTCTCGCTTGGCTCGAGTGCGCGCTGCTCCTTGTTAATGTGCTGCCGGCGCGACGCGTTGTATGATGTACGGTGCTTACTGACAGCCATTAGGGATGAGTAAACGATGCATTGATCATAGCAAGACCCATTAACGCGATGCGTACGATGCGAAAAGTGGTAGTAACATTAATAAGGGAACCGTAAGGTATGCATCATCTCCAGCTGCTCTTTCGAAGAGCGATGTGTCTATTTAAGTGATTTTTAATTGATACTTTTCTGCCAAAAGTAAGTCTATTGAGGCGATGTTATTTGGTACGAAACTACCAAATAATAAAGACAATGTTTTCAGGTGCAAAATGATTATTAGAAAAGGCAGATGTAATGTTCAATAAATTCGAAAAAAAAACATACAATCAGTACTCATGGGAATAAGTGTAAGTGTGTTTAATAACTCATACAAACTAACAGATTCTTCACATACTTTCACCTCTAGTTTAATGTGCAAAATATTAAATCATGTTGAAGTGTAAAATAGTGTTCCAAACTGTCTGACATAAGGTAAAAATTTCCATCAAAACCACATCAAAGTGGTACCCATTTAAGTAAACGCTTCCCACATTTCACTGTCGCTCGTACAAAATATCAAATTCTTCCCAGCCGCCTCACTCCCGGCACTCCCGGTTAGAACACAGCACACCCATGCAAACATCGTGGTTGTGGTTTAATTATTAATGCAGCAAGACGGGGCCGTCCGCTCCACGACCACGAAAAGCGCCATAAATTTGTGCAATCGCCACATACTTCTTGCGTTTATGTGGCATATTAAATGCATTCCCTCGTTCCCACTTGGCACTTGGTACGTGTCGAAAAAGGCAGGCCGGGTTCCGTGGCGCTCCAAATTCCCCCGACACCTGGGAAAAAGCACCGTTAGGAAAAGCCATCCGGAGGCGAGGTGAGCCCAGATTGAAGCCAATCTCGCGCGCGCAACAAAGAACGCACGACGAAGGGGTATCAGTTTCAGAGTTCCCTTTTGCGCCCCGGTCCTCCCTTTCTCGAAAACTCTCTGCCCCCGCTCCAGTGCAAACCCCGGGTAAGAAAGTCAATTTAATCACTCTAAAAATTGGTTAAACCTTTCCCTCGCAGGCTGCCGGCGGGAAGGTCTCTGAAGGCCGGACAAAACACCACAACCACCGACACCAGCAGACATGACCATTTTGCACGAACGGGTTGGTGCGTCCGGGCCCTGCGGATGGCCCGGCCAGAACCTCGGGAGCTGCTGGGTAACGCGAACGGACAAGAGCATGCGTAAAATTACTCCCGAGATCGAGAACAGATGTGCGACCGAAAAGCCACGCCGCACGACGGTCGTTTCGTGTTAAACGTTCGCTCGTAAGAATGGATGCTTTCACAGAGATCATCCCCCACCAAAGATGGGTACGAGCGCCCGTTCCCATCGGTGGCCGCTGCCGAATGAACTCAGGGGAGGATGGCTCGGGAGTAGACACTGGGAGAGGGAAGTTTGAAAATTGGGAAAATGAAATTACCTCCAACGGTAGGCTGAGGTCTGACGGACCTTTGCGGTCGGGCAACCGGGCCGCTTATCTCGGTGTGTTTGGCCCGTGTTGTCAGTCGCCAGCTGCCAGCTCTGCTCGAGCCATACCGGCGTTCCCGAACGCCTGCCAGAGCAGAGATGCAACAGATAACAGGTTCTTTTCGTTGCTCTGCGATCTGCGGAAGAAGGCAAAGTTTCTCGTGCAAAATTACGTGACAGCAAAAAGGGCGGGGAAGGAGGAAAAACTACACCACCCCACCCCACCAACTCCTGTCGCTCCCCTTTCTGCTATCACCGAGTGCGGATCGCTTGGTGGAATGCGGCGATTATTCAATAAGAATCATGTGCACGTTTTCCCAAAGCGCCCTCTTATCGTTCGTGCGCGCAGCAAGATGGGGAGAACGGCACCGTAGCTCCTTCCGTAGC
Source organism: Anopheles dirus (assembly GCA_000349145.1). NCBI lineage: Eukaryota > Metazoa > Arthropoda > Insecta > Diptera > Culicidae > Anopheles > Anopheles dirus. The sequence continues at coordinate 11,580,658 of KB672868.1, read as the reverse complement.
CCCCCACCGTAGCATAAAGTTTTGATTGATCAATTGATAGTAGTCGATCGAAGGAGAACGGAGGGACTGGCGGTGTGCGATTGTTCCCGTTGCTGAATATTTGCGAACCGCTTAACTCTAGGGGCGGCAAAAGTTGAGATAAGCAGCAGGGCCGGTACGTGACGGGTCCGGCGTGGTGGCGCCATCTAGCGGCGGCTAGCACGAAGCGCTGCCCTGGCAACGAAAAGGATCGGTCCTGTCGCACTGGCGTTGCGTGAGTGTGACGCCGATTTAGGAATTTGCGTAAATCTCCAACCTGACCGTATCAATCTGGCTCTCTCTAGTTTGGAGTATCGTGAATCTCTTAAGATTTACAATCCTCGGAACATTAATGGAGGCGGTCGTACCCACAGGTTGTGGGTTCAAATCTCAGCTGGACCGTTTCCCCATACGCAGGACTGACTATCCAGGTTACGACTATATAAGCCACATACTTGAGGTTGTTGTCCTTTGGAAAATGAAGAAGAAAAACATTCATGAACATTTATGAAGATGCTAGATGTATGTATAGAGATCCACAACTCTTTGAAGTTTTTAAAATCTTAAACGGTGTATACATAGAGTTATCGATTTATCAATCTTTATAGATTCATGACTCTTTACAGGAAGACAAGTACTAGAAAAGAAGTTTAAAAATTTCATTTTTTTATAAATTCGCGAATCTTTTCATGCCGTCATGAAACCAAATATTAATGACTTTTTGAAAATGAGTTCTTTTTATCATTTATAAAGAGTCATAAATTTTGGAAATTCATAGCATTTAGGAAATCAATTAATCTTATAAGATCAATAATTCTTTCCAGACTCAAGATGAAAAAGAGAAAAGATGATGAAAAAGATGAAAGACGAAAAAGAGAAACAAAATCTCTTTAAAAATCAAATTCTTTTCAGCGCTCGTATTTCAGCATTCATATTGAAAGACTAAATTAAATTATAATAAATTACAAATTATAAAAACTATGTACTCACGAATCTTTGCAGATTCATTGATATCTAGATGTTCATAAATCGTCTTAGATTCTTGAATCTCAAACTAATCACAAATCATAAATAACGAAGTATTTGAGAGATTCATGACTCTTTAGACATGTATGGCCATTAAGAGATTTACAAATTTTTTTGTATGGATTCATGAGAGATTCATAAATCTTTAAAGAATTGTATCTTTGAAAATTTCTATTTCATCACAGATTCTATGTTACATGTTTGGATATTCATGATTGGGAGATTAAAGAAAACTCTTTAAAGATTCTTGAATTTTCAGAGATTTATCATTCTTCCGAAAGGCATGATAATAGACGAGAATTAGACTCAATATCGTATCGAATGAGTCTCAACTGACGATTCGTCTGAATGAATTTTCCCTCCAAAAGAACGATGAAGCACAACACTGGAGCAGTTCTCGAAAAATAAAATGGCAAACCCCCGTGGGTGCCATTCCGTGTCACCACCGCTGCAAATTTAATGAGAACCGTTGGGGCTGGCCGCCCGACCCGCCGTCCGTCCGGCTGGTGAGGCGTTACCGCAGCGGTTAAACCGAATAATTGCCCACCCACCCCCACCCTCCGCCGATAATAGATCTCAACCCCCCCCCCCCCCCCCCCCCCCCCCCCCCAAAAAAAACCCCCCCCCCCCCCCCCCCCTCTCCACCGTTTCACGGTCGATTTTGGTCAATTTGTAGTGTAGCGGTGGCGACCTTCTGGGAAGTTTTTTTTCATTTTTTTGCACGCGATCGCACCAAAGGAAAACAACGCACGAACACGACGCAGCAAAAGCGAACCGAACCAGAGAAATGTGTGGAACAGCAAGAGAAGAGAGAGAGAGAGAGAGAGAGAGAGAGAGAGAGAGAAAGAAACATTACAACCGATTTGCGGATTTGAAAGAAAAACCCCCGAAAAAGGCCATCCCACAGTGAAGGGGCAGGCCGTGGTCGCGTCTTTGACGAGGTCCGCTTCTCGTTTCCCGCGACCGTAAAGGGAGGGTGGGGTTGGTGTTTTCCATTCCGCGTACTGCCGAAGATGAAGGCCGCACGGTTACCACAGACACACACACACACACGCACACAAACAGTTTAAAGCTGAAGCCCATTCCAGGCGGTTTCCCCCGCCCTATGCGCTCGGCTCGGAACGCCTCGAGGCCAAAAATCTAACGGGATGGGATCGGCGTCTCCCGTGCCCCCCCCCCCTCCCCCTTCTTGGGACTATTGTTTTCTTTACACAGAAAATTCATCATCCCGTGCGCGAATTTTTCCTTGTTTTTTCCTCTCCATCCACAGTTGTAGCCTCGGTTCGGTTTATTTTCACAAAAACATTCCTCCCTCTATTGTTTTTCTTTCCCCTTTTGGCCCCCACCACCACCTCGCACGCCGCCGTCGTCGTCACCCGTCGTCAATCGGTTTTCGGTCCGGGGCAGGGTTTTCTATTTTGTTTTCTTCTTTCTTCCTTCCACCACAGCACACACACACACTTGTTCTTCCGTTCTGTGCACCGTGCGGGCCGCGCAGCTTTCTTTCTCACGTCTCCGATTTCGCCGATTCGCGAAACGTCGTCACACGGGACCTCGCCTTCTCGCCCAAGTGGCCCACCCGGCCCCGGCTCGGGGTCCGGTCCGGTGATCAGACCTAATCGGGCAGATGATCTTCGCCCCGCTGGGCTGTCCCACTTCCGATCGGTACCCGAATTAATAACCGTTCCGGCGGGATTGGTGAATGGTTTCCCCGGAGGGGGGAAAGCACACATACACACACACACACAACCGATATCGCGCACCGCCCGAGCTGGACCCAGGGGCCGTGTAGAGATAGAGTTTTTCCTGTTGGCCGACCGCGGAGATGAAATATTCTCGCGAATTATTAGAGCGAATCAGCCTACTCTAGCTCGATAGTGAGCGGCACGGTCTACGGAAAACGACTCCATAGCACCGCAAACGCATAGGCCCGCGTATCCATCGGGGACTGTTCTATTTTCCGCCAAAATTTCCGAGGTGAGAAACGCACGCCTACCGGCACACGTGCGAGTGCGAGCCCATCGGAACATGTTCACGTCAAACATACCGCTCCAGCCCGAACCCATAATAATGCTTACCGATTCTTCTCCGGCAGGTGAACCGAGTCTTGGCTACACCGCCACCGGGGTGACTGAAAGGTGAAAAATGAGGTGAAAAACAACACGACCGCATTCGTGGCCCTCGTGACCCAGCTCGCAGCACATTTTCCATCATTTCTCTCTCACGCACCGCCGCCGCCATCTGCATCGGGTGCGTCGCAGGAAATCTGCATGCGTGGTGTGTGCCGCGGGACGCATCTCTGGCACACGTCGCCGTGCTGTCTTTCCGTGCGCGGCCACCTTCGCCCGAGCCTGGGCTGGGTGGGAACGGGAAGCTAATTTTCCCTGCCTGCCGCCTGCCTGTCAAGATTTCCCACCTTAAGGACACGCAGTCACGCAATGTTTGCACAGTAGAGCGGAGTTCGGGTCGTGCTGGAAATAACCCGAGAAAGCCCGAGTTCGTTGCGAGGGCTGTGGGATATGGGGAGGCCTCGCATCTCGCGGGCCCCGCAGCGCTCGCTGTTGTGAACAGTGCGGACAAGTTTTTACGATCGCGTGTGTTTATTTATGTTTTTATTGTTTACATTTTACGGCTCGCTCGCAGAAGCGAGAGGAAATGAATGTCTCCTTCGCTGTGGATATTAGTCGATCCCATCCCACTTCGAGTCTTGCGTAAAAATATGATATGAACCAGTCATGAAATTTGGTTTGTATCCTATTTTTCGGGGGGTAATACCTCTGAAACGAAGAATTTAAATGTGGGCAAATGTGGCAGCAATAACTCATGGAGCAGAACTAATAGAAGCCAATGTGTGTCACAGTGCGCAAGGTCGTATGGTCCTGTGCAAAACCACAAGGTCTTACACACTACAGGTTGGGGCTTTAAATCTCGACTAGACCCGTCTCCCAGTACGGCAGGACTTTTGACTATCTCCAGGCTATGGATAACATTAAGCAGAAGAACGCCAGAAACGGGCAGGACCTTCTAGACCTCTATTTGAGGTTGTTGTACCAAGAAAGATTTTTTTCTCTAAAGAAATAACGAAAACATGTTTCAGTTTTGAGAACACTTCCTAAAACGTTATACCTTGTCAGCGGCCAAGGTTCAGGATCGACGAACCTCTGGATCTTCGAAAAAATCATCCAAATAGGTACAGCGGAGTTGGAGTAATAGTGATACATTTGAAAAGACCCTCCATTTTCATTTACAGCGATGGTCAAAATGATGAGATCATATACAAAAACAACGTTTTGATGTTTCGACTATTTGGATTGAGTTGGGTCTATTAACGGCTGAACGTGGCGAAACTAACATCAATCCTATAAGTTCTGACGGAAGACAGGAAGTTGGACATATGGAATAGCTATCTTTATTCCGTCTCATAAGGAATAACAAATTTATCCATCTAGACTAGATAGACAAGGCAAAAAAGTAGATGAGGGATTCAATTTATATGTAAGAATACAACCGATATAAAGAGTATCACCTATAAAATATCCAAATCGAGTATGAGTCCGTATTCCAAAAAGGTATAACAAGTTCAACATTTCACTACGATTCAAACGAAAACCACGAAAAACGAAAACATGGTGAAAGTGAAGATATGGTTTAGAATATTGGTCAAGAATGTATCAACCAATCAAGGTTGCATCCCATGTTAACGATTGATTTTTGAACGAAATCATAATTATCGTGGAATCAAATCTAAACTCGATCGTTCCTTCGTATGATTGCTATACGAATTCCTATACATGCTATAATCAAATCAATGGAAGTTTGAAAAAAACAGACGTATACCTAAACAGGTTGTTTCAACAAAGAAGAAGAAGAAGAAGAAGAAAACTCTATCCAAGCTTAGGAAGTAAGTAATTATATTGAGTGTTTAATTTTTTTTTGTTCCATACTGTGATGCCAAAACCCGGCACGCCCTGTGTGCGCCTGCCACAGCAAATCACCATTCACACATCGGGTCCCACACATCCTCCACCGCAGCAAATACGGTTCGCGTGCAGCCGCCCGCCGCAGCACACACACACACACACACACACACACACACACACACTACTGCTCCAGATGCATTTCGGATCGAAGATTCTACACCGTTTACGGTTACGTACCGCGCTCCGGGACGGTGCAGCGCACGGCAGTTACGGTACCCGTGCTAATACCACGGCCCGGCCAGAGACAATTACAGGCCATTACTGGCGGGCGCAGAAGAACGGCGCAGAAGAAGGTGCTGAGAAAGAATCCGGTAAAAGTCCAGGGCTCCGAGAAGGTGGTCGGTGGGCGGCGCTGGGACCACGGATCACACGGAGATTGTGTAAAGGGTTCGCTTACATCGCTCGTTCGCTCGTTCGTTCGTTCGCTCGCTCGTTGCCTTGCACCCCGCTTGTAGCCTCCCAAACTCCCACCCACGGCCAGCGGCCGTTCATACTGCCGTTTTAGAACCCGGAACAGCGCTTAACGCTGCCCGACGAAAAACGGGAACGCAACAAGCTAACGAGCGAAATGATAATAATAAAATTAAAACAAAACAAAAAACGCAGCACAAATTGTCGCAACCGCGGCTCGATCTTGCCCAAAGAGGACGCCGCGGACGCGGGCGCGAATGTGGGTTAGGGTTAGGCTGGCAGTGTGGGAGCAGCCGCCGCCGCCCGGCGACTGCAAGCGTCTTCTCGTGCAGGTTGACCTCTTGATGATGATGATGACGGTACCTTTGGGGTGGTTGGAAAACTGTGCCAGTGATAGATAAGCTCCGGCCGCATCCCGTGCGCGGCAAGACGGCGGGAAGGGGGGGGGGGGTTGGGAGGGGGTGGCAAAACAGCTGCAGTAAGTGAGTAAGGTCGTTCGCCCATTTCTTGGACCATTTTCCTGCAGTTTTTCACCCATACACACACACACACACTCCGGCATCGTAGAGGGCCGTTATGGGTGTTAGGAAGACGGGCCCGTTTGGACACATTTCAAATGTTTGGAAACAATGGTTCGTTGTTTTTTTCTTCTTCTTCTTCTTCTTGGAGCAGCCCGCTTTTTCCCGATCCCGAATGGGCGATACGCAGCCCGCTCGCGAGATGAAAAATGTGGCCAACGAGTGGAGGATGAACGAACCACTCCACCGCATGCACGCGTACCGTGAAATGGGCCCTCGAGCCCTCCCGTAAGACAATGAACCATCGGCTGGCTGGGGGGAGGAGCTGGGATGGTCTAAGAATGAAAATTTATCGACCACCGCGATGATCGGACGGTCGATTACGGGTAATGGTTTAACGATGTACCAGCCGGGACCGTACACACGGACGATCCGGAACAGCGACGGAGCGGTTCGCGCGATCTTCGCTAGGAGAGTTTGGTTTTATGTTGCTGCTTTTGCTAGCTCGGATGCAACCGTCTATTAGCTTGTTATAGTTCTTGTTTCATTAATTTGCATGATTGTTAGCTTGTTGAGCGAAAATTGTAGTAATTTTCGGTATGTAACATTTTGCAGCGAAAGAACGCTTATGATACTGATTATTTCATTAAAAATATGCGCTGCTCTGATCGGGAAAGCTTCGCTTCAACCGAGTATCGGTTCTACACTATTTGCTTTCTTCGGCGTCCAAAGAATGCTATGCGAAATTGAAACTGTTCATGTATACATGCCTCTTATGTTAGTTGAAGATTGGCTAAAATGCCATTTTCTAAACATCCAACAATCCAAGTATCTCGATCAAAGAATGTGTTTATTAATACTAAAATAACATCTATTAAAGTGCCACTATCATTTGGCAAGCGTTGTTTATAGAATTTATAGAAGACAAACAACGATACGCCAACTCTTAATCTGGTATTTTTGGTATTTTTTTTCAATGTCACAAGATGTTGCATGAAATATGAGTTGATAAACAAGCCTTATACACTTTTGAATTTAGCTATCCAACGTTTTGATTGTTTTCAGGTGCTCTGGCATGAAAAGATTAGGAGAAAAGAGGAATATCAAATGAATATTATGTTTGGCGACGTCAATCTCATATATAAATATTAAAAAAAACAAGAAGCTGGGCTTCAAACGATTCAGAGGGATATAAATGAGAATTAAGGCAAACTTATTGCTGTACACAATCTTAAGAACATCTTCAGGTATCGGGGGAAACCCCTCATTCGAAAGCATGTTTAACGCACGTGTTCACGCTCCAAGATCCAAGAACACTCCAGCAAACCAGTGCCGATAAGTCTCGCCACAGAACAGGCACAATTAAAACGCAAACGTTTGCCGACGTACAGTAAATTCTGCTTTACTGCGCCCTGCAATCCATTTGCAACATCTCGCGCGCGATTCTTTCCGACCGCTCGCGGAAATCGATTCCACCGTTCCGCCATGTACTACGGTGTGTACTAATTTGTCAACGTATGTACTCTCCATACTATCCGTCCTCCTCGGCACCGGCGAGGAGCGATGGCCACGGAAGGGAACGAAGCGAGAGCATGAGTCGCATCAACGCAACGGAGCAGAGAATAAGAATGTAAAACGGTTCTCGTGTGACAAAAGGCCCGAGCGCAACGGCGATACACATCCACGTCGCCGGCAACGAGCGCCGTAACTTGCCCTCGCGAAGGCACTGACACGGCGCGAAGATCAATAAACCGGTTGTGCAGCGGGCAGCAGCCGTGCAGATGGAAATGGGGGGAAAAATTGATAGACTCGCGATTAAATTAGATTAGAAACGGTAGTTCTATAATTAGTTTATCGTCGCGGCGCGAAACCGAGCGCACCCGATCCGTCCGGCCGGTCGTGTTGGTACCTACAGAAAGCACGGAGCACCTACGTTTAGTAGACGGCTGGACTCGACAGATCCGGGACCTGATAGTGAGCGATCTCAGGCTAGCGCTAGCGGTAACAGTCAGCCACCTGGTGGTGTTGTGGTGGAGAGAAACCGCCAGCAGAAAGAGAGAACAGAAACGTTTTTCCGTATTCTATTTTCACCCTCCCCCCCTCCAAAACATCAATTAAAACAGATTTCGTCGGCCGGTGGTTGAGCCATCCGTCCCGCTAGCTGTCCAAGTCGCTTCCCAAGTCCGTCGACTTGGGATCCCAGTCGTTCGCGGAATGGCACCTCGTTCACGGTGCCGAGCAGGCCACCGAAAGGTGACGGTGATCGCCGTCAACTGGGTGATGAGAAATGGGAGACACCCAAACTGGGGCCTTTTGTTTGATCGTTCGTCGCAGATCATGTCCCCTAAACGATTTTTGGATTAAAAATCAGATGGCGGCTCCGATGTGAATTCAATTAAACATTTTCATGGTTTGAGATGCTGCATAGAGTATAAAAACCAGACATTTGTATAGAAAATCAGTAGATATTGTAATTTCAACTAAAGCCTAAAAGATGTCTCTACGCTCAAGCTAACATAGAGATCTTGATTAGAACTTACAAGCTTTTTAATGGTTATATCTTGGTTTAATGGTTTAATCTTATTTGAAAGTGATCGCCTATCTTGGAACCTTTAAACATGGTTTTATTCAGAGATATTGTAACTTAAATGCAACGAGTAGTTATGTTATCATTCTTCAAGAGACACTACACCTAGGATCCTCTAGGAAACTTTTAAATTATTTCAGAGCAATCTCCAGTCATGATCGAATTCACAAACTGCGATCTACTTACTTAGATATCAACTAACAAATATAATTTCAAAACTCGGTTAAAATGCATTACATACTTTGCATCTTCATTTCTATGAACCGCATTCATTTTTATACAACAGATGGAAGCAGATGGAAAGCTTTAATGTCATATTCAAGAGTAGACACTATGCGTTGAAGAAGTACGCTATGAACTTAAGAAGCTGTATAAGGGTTGTCGTGCTCCCCAAAGAAACGTTTAAGATATTGTAGGGAGATCATAAACCATCATAGATTCTAGCAGCTGGCGGAGAATCTCTCTTAGTGATGAGACTATTTCGGCTAGATTAAAGCAAGATCAAGCAACAAATGAAGCTCCGAAAACTAAACTCGAAAGTCTATAGGACGCTAATCCGAAACTCGGTCAAACGTGCGTATACGATCTCTTCTTTCTACGAGCCTGTAATTTAAAATCGCACTTTCCGAGAGCTTCCTTTCCACTTAAGCCGTAAAGGCGTGCTTCTTTTTGGGTTGAAAGCGCTTCTTTCTTGGAACAGAATGCACAGACACACCAGCGGGAGGAGAAAAATTCGATGCTCCATACTTTGTTTAGCTAACCCCAGGCCCTCTGCAGCGTGGTGCATCATGCAGTCGCTGCATGTCAGCTACATGATAACATTCGTGGTTCGTTAAGAATTTCACTCGCTACGTCCGAGAGAAGAGGATCTGTCGGCTCTCGTAACGAGATCTCGAGGGACGGCGGGCCAGGCGCTGGATCGCCGAGTACACTTTCCAACAAAAAATCACGTACTATTCCACAATTAGAGCCATTTCAGCCTCTCCCGGGCGTGCCGTACACCAGGCACCTAGGCGACGCTGGAACGTTGTTACCGCTGACCCTGGCTCCACATACCTTCTCCAGCTCCCCCACTAAAGAGTGTGCTGATGATCGTCTCAAAAGCATGTCGCTTTTTTAACGCTGTACCTCCGCCACCATCGACAGCTTTCGGGGCAGCATGATCGTTTGGTCGCACTTGAAATTCATCTAACTGTACTCGCTCCCAGGGCAAGGAAAGGCCATGGTCGTCGTCGTCGTCGTCGTGGGAGGATCTCGAGATCTCGAGCCGATCGGTTCCGGGGTGCCGGCCGGGCCGTTGTGTTTGCCCGCTTATGCTTACAAGCCCCGGGCGCATGTAAAATCGGTCGCCCGTTCGTGTTCGCTCACTTGCCCACGCCCGACCGGTGGACGCTGGAGCACGCCCCGGGAGCGATATATGTATATCGAACCGATATCATGTGTGAGGCGGCTGGCTACGGAGCTCGAACCCAACGCTCCGATGCTACCGCCGTTGCTGCGGGTGAAGTGAATATATCAACATAGCACATAGCATGCTCCGTCACAGCATTCCTTTCTTGAGCTCTTCGGGCTGCTTTTTTTCTTGCCCCCTTCGCAAGCTTCGGTACACTGCACTTAGTTTGCCGTCGTATTACATTAAAACATGTCCGTGGAATGACACTCAACTGTTAGGAAGAAGACAAGGCGCTTTGTGAAATTCTCCATGATTGTTCTGATAGTTGAAGGGGGGCAATAACTAGCAGTTTAGCAACTTGTATTATCCTTAGATGTATTCTAGAATATCCTACAAACTTAATAATATATAACTATATTAACAATTAGAGTTCGATGAAACCTTAGTCCAAATCTGTTTCATAGTTCTGCTTAAATGTATGTTCTTATAGATGAACATTATTTTAAGACATCATCTTAGACAGGAAGTTTAGCTTTAATACGTATCGTTACAGTTTGAAATTCTCTCCGATACGTTTCGTCTGTCTTTTATATTGCTGGAAGTTTAAATTATTTTTCTTTTTTCTAAATTGTAAATTCCAAAATCCACGTTCTCCATTATTCTGCACAGAAAAACAACCCCTACGTAAAAACAACGTAAAAACAATAAATATAATAGTTTCGTATGCAGCTATGCTATAATCGAAGCTGAAAAAAATTCCTCAGCCGAGATAAGGTTATGTCAAAAAAAAGAAAAAAAAATATTGATTGAACATATAGGTGCATTCCCTGCGTTGCCGTGGAGCCCTGCCCAGTAAAGACGTGACTGTCAGATGCGATTAGCATCTTCACGTGCGGTTTCTAAATATAGAACTACCCATCCACATACCGCCCGGCCGTGTCCAAGCGATCAATCATAGTGGGCATGAAAATTCTAACCGGACTTGAAACCAGCAAAAAACCCCGTTCTCGTCGCCACAGCGACGAACCTCGGAATGGGAAAGCCAAGTGACAGTGCGCGAAGCTGGGATGGATGCGTTTTTTTTTCTCTTCCCACTGCTTGTATCTCCAACATTCTCCCGGTTGCAAGAATTCCTCTGAGCCGGGCTGTGGCGCTAAGCACAGAAGAAAAATAAAACGAAACAGCACCACGCCACAGCAGACCGTCTGGCACACACACGCAGCACGGGTGGGATGGCGAAGCGATTGCTACCGTGCGCCCGGCAGGGGGTTGATTCCACCGCATCAAGAATAAGCGTGGAAGCGATGCGCCAAACAATAGCACCCCGAAAACGCGGGGGGAGTTGAAGCCAGAAAGAAAGTCAGCGAGCCAGAGAGAGAGAGAGAGAGAGAGAGAGAGAGAAAGAAGAAAAGAGCGAACAAAAGAGAACGCGAGGGAGAGAGCGCGTTCCAAAGAAGGCAATTTCTCATCCCGCGAAGTACGCCGCGCAAACCAAGCGAAAGGGGTGAGAAAGAAGCGGTAAAAGCTTCTGAAAGCGGGCGCTCCTGCAGCGGGCGCTTCTGCAGCGGGCGCTTTTCGGCGGGCTTGCCTGTTTTTTTTGCCGCACGGTGCGAAACACTTTCTTTCGGGCGCGCGCACGCTCACTCTCTCGCTCTCTTCCAGCGGGCCGCTCTCCCGTTCCCGATTCGTTTCGTTCCAATTCATTTTCCGCCTTTCGCTCTCGTGCCTTCTCGTTCTTGCGCGCTTGCCGGTGGGCTTACCGGAGAAGGTCGAGGATCGCCGTCCAAAAAGCTACACCGGAGAGCGCACTCGATCGCGCGTGAGCAAGCTTTCTCTCTCCCGGTGTGTCTCTCTCTCTCTCATCGTGGGTCCACGGGAACCGAAGATCTTCCCATATTCTGGCGCCACACGCACCCTCCGCCCGCCCAGAAACGGGGTGGAATGGGAGAATCGGGAGCGCGATCGCTTTACGGGGAAAAGTTGGCCTCTCCGCCACGGCATGTACGCGGGGGGCCCCAACCCAGCGGGGAGGGAGCAGGGCGGACGCGCGGACGACTTCTGCGCGAGACCATAAAAAGCCACCGGTTCATCTTCGGCGGACCATTGTTCATGATGCATTCCGGATGCTAGCATCTCGCCCCAGCTGTGTACGTCCGTCGTCCGTGTGATCCGAGCGAGTGCGTGTGTGTGTGTATGTGTTGCGTGTACGTGCATGTGCATGTGGTTGGTGCGTACGTGAGCGTGCGTAAACTGCGTTTCGTCCACGAACTGACAGCAGGTCGTCCGGTTCTTCTGCCCGCGGTCCGCAGTTCTGTTTGATCTAGACCCGGTTTCTCGGCATATTTACTCTTCGCGTGCTCTTCCCGGTACCTGGTGCCCGGTCGCGGTGTGAAGCGCGTTGCGTTCGAGTGATTGTGTGTGCGCCTCCCGCGAGAACACCCCGCGAGCAGTGACAGCGAGTTGTCTGACATTTTGTCGCGTGACAGCAGTGCAATCACCTGTTGACGGAGTGGAGCGTCAACACGAAAAACAAACCGCAGAAGCAACGGTACGGTGTCGAAGAAAAACAACAAGTGTTCTCAACCGGTGAAGCACGTCGCTGTACTCTCTTCTGTGTTGGTGTGTGTACCTCGTTCGGTAATGGAACTGTGAGCACTCGGAACTGACATCTCGTTGGGCCACGCAAATTCGACCCAAGTCCAGGATCATCAGCCAAGGATCATCCACCAGGTAAGGTACCTTCCACGTAGCCCAACAAATGCACCATTTTGCCATCACCACCACAACTCGCGCGGTTTGTTGGTGTTCCCGCGCCCGTACGATCAATTTTCCATCGGCACCGCAAGAATTTCCAAGATTGCGGAAGTGGTCGATCCAGCTCGTAATTCATCCATTCGGTGCCCGGGCCCACCACCCGCCCGCGTCTTGGAGGAGTTGAATGTGCAATTTAATGCCAATCGCACGCTGTACACTTCCACACATTCGCTGCCGAACCGCACATAGGAGGGAGGCGCAAACAAGAAACAAAAAGCCTATCTAATCTTGATCGTCCGCGGAGCGATCGTGCGGAAGAATCGCTGGGATCTTCCCATACGAGGAGCCGACGACGACGATCATGCATTTCGCCATTTCACCGTGTGCTCCCCCTTGTTGCACCGGTGTTCACGTGCGCCTCAAGGGGCAAGAATTTCTAATCTAACCCTGGCTCTGGTACGTTCCGTTTCTCTTATTCGCGCAAATGCTACACGGGCCACCATCCACCACAAAACGCCCAATCGGTAGGCTGGGTACCAGGCAGGCCGATCATTATTCTCGATCGAAACGAACCGCCATTCCGCACTCGGGGAGTTCTCGGAGTGCTCGGCTCTGTACTCGCACACTCCACACTCCAAGTAACCGAGTGTCGGTGGAAGAAGAGCAGGAGCAGGAGGAGGAGAGTTGGTGTTACCGACCTTTCCGACCACTTCCGACTTCAAAGCCTGCTGGAGTGTGGTGTTACGCGGAGTCCCATAGCCATATGTTGTGCTCGGTGCCGTCTAGGTACTAGGAGCATGGAGATCGAGCATCTCCAACCACCTCCAAGAGCGGCACCACCGCCACCAAAGTCAAAAGCGGTGGCAGACGTGTGCCAAGAAATGGGGATGCACAAATCTGCATCTGCAAAACCCTTCGCTGCCTTCGGGTTGGTTTATGGGCCGCGAGAAAGGTGAGAGAGCCCGGGGTTTGTGTTTTTTGCGATTTGTGGATATCCACCGACGTCCACAGAGGCCTGGCATAATGATACCATGCCATGTGTGTGTATCTGTGCGCACAATACGCCCTATAGAACGATGCATAGAAGATGTGGCAGCATCAAGGCAACACTGCAAAAGGGCAACAGTAGAGGGCAACAAAAAAAAAAAGATCGCATAAAGAATCGTACCTCAAGCTCTGCGCGGCTCCGGGACGCGAGGACACGGCGCACAGAACGACACCCGGTGCCCGTAGCCCGGAGAAATGGATCGCAAGCGCGCGCTCGCGGGGTAATCGGCGCGGTAAAGCAAAACGGCAAAGCAAAGCAAGAAAAACGACGATGGAAAACCACGGCGCTGTACGATCGGGTTGGAGCGCGGAGGTTGCAGGGAAGGCGAAAGAACACACCGCGGAATAAAATGCGCACGAGCGCGCAAGATCTCGGGTAGCCCGCAACGGTACTTGCGTGGCCGCGCGTCAGGTCAATGTTTTATAATCAGGCACGCTTCGTTTCGGGTTTACCGACCGCGGCCGCCGTGGAGGGAAATAATATAAAACACCAACATGTGTGTGCATGCGTGGCTCTGTGTGTGTGTGTGTGTGTGTGTGTGTGTGTGTTAGAGAGAGAGAGTGGGCACACAATGCAGCATGATGTTGCTTCCGGTGGCCGCCAGCGCACTATCCCAGCTTCGGACCATCCATTCGAGTCGTGTCGCTGGATGCTGCCGGCAGTCCAAGAGCTCTCCAAAAAAAACCCGACGGACGTCCCCCGGACTCCGACTCCGGAGCGAAACGGACGGAAGTATAGGTACGGACAATTAGTTGCGCGACTCAGTGCGAAGATTCCCCATTCTGGTCCAAATTTGCCGCCTCTTCGCAACTGCCATGCTATGTTGAAGGCTAGATCTAACCCTGGTACCTGGCCGATCGTTTGGATGTAAATTGTGCGCCAGCAGATGAGCCTGGGCTCGTTCGCGTTCGCGCTGAGTGGCAGCAGAATGGGAGGCGATCCTTTCCGATGTCGGTGACACCAACCGGCGTGTTTGCAGCAGTAGGGAGAAGCCGGAGAAGGTGTTGCCGCCACCGAGAATGCCACCCTTAACGATCGCATCGAATCGGGGCGAATGGCGAATAATGATGAACTGCAGCGTGCCTGCCTCGGGTGCATGGCTCATCATCCCAGGTGAAACAAGAGCCGGCGCACAATGCGGTGATTAAAACCAGTGGCCGCAACTGGGAGTCACGATACGAAGCCACATTCTTTCTGCGCCCGCCCGCCCGGTTTGATATAATCTTGATAACGGTCTGCCTGCCTGCCTGCCTGCCGTGAGATGAGGCTGGCAGTTAATCGTTCGCTGATAAGCACATCTCATCTCTCAGGCACTAAGGACACCAATCCACAGAGCATCTCCACAGTGCTCCAAAATGCCCACGAAGCTAGAAAGCGGTTTCCATCGCCCACGTTCCCGGGCCGGGCGAGAAAATGAGCCCATTTTGCGAACGATTTATATCAATTTATCATCGCGGCGAACTGGCCCACCGAGTGAATGAAACGAACGACGTCGGCTGAACGATGGATGGCGGATTCCGTTTAAATCACTTACAATATTGAGATAGCACCCGTCACGGCGAGCGTCCAGCAAGCGAACAAGCGTGCGAGCGCAGGCGTCTGGTGATAAATTTAATTTAGCGGAAAAACAGACCACCACCAGGGCTCGTTACAAATTTCTGCTCCACCCTGCGGGATCGATCGGGGCCAACCCCCGAGCCCGATGGCCGGACAATAAAGCTGACCATCATTTACCACCCTGTCCGGCCGGTTCCACCACCAGCTTCTCGGGACGTAAAGTGACCCATTACCCTTGTTGTGTCTGCCATCGCATGGTGGACCGAAAAGGAGTCCCTCCATCGCGATAAAGGGCGTGATGATGGACGAACGAACGAAGGCTTAAAGGAGCTTTTGTGCACTGTCCCATTTTGTGCAGTCCGCTTCTGCTTTTTTTACGACACATTACGATAAACTTTTGTTTAATTTGTTACATCGCGTTGCGGAGCGCGAAGTGCGGTTTAATGATTTCAATTACCACGTGCACACGTGCGACGGTTCTGCGGTTTGATGTGATTAAGTGCGCTTCGAGACTTTTCATTTCGCTTCCCCATCAGCAGCGCTTCAACAAAACGGTCCGCATTGTCGGACTTGACTTCTTGGGAATTGGGTGTTCACGTTAGTTTCGGAGGTCGGAAGACAGTCCAGCACTATAAGGCGTGTTCGTAGTTCGTATTATCCCACCATATATAATGTTTGACCTAGCCCTTTTCAGAAGCATGCGAAGAATCTATGTAAAAATCTAGTAAAGTGCATGCAGTATTGAATGTGGATATGATGGAGAAGAGCAGCTTTGTGTTGTCTGCCATTAAAGTACTTGGAAAACACTTGGAGGAAGACTTGGAGAGAAGAAATTCCCTTTAGATATGGTTTTCAAGAATAGAAAGAGCATTGACGCAAATTTAGCACAAAACTTGCCATAGAATTGCCTAAAAACTGCTTTTTCGATCTCACCAAGGATCAAAGCACATTCCCGCCCGAACTGTTGACAGGCCCCTGTAGTAAAACTCGAAAAACTTACTTGCCAGCCACTCCAACACTATCATTTTTTTCCCGAGAAGGGATCAAAAGGCGGGATGTTCCCAGTGTCCCAGGCAGTCGGTGTGAGGGAGAAGCAAACAAAACCGTCACATCCTGGCGATCCCTGACCAAACCTTCGAGATAAAACGTTATCGGAGGGAGGATAAGAAGCGAAACGCCTAAGTAAACTGTCAGCTGCCAGTATCACACAACGGTTCAATTGAGTCGCCCGGTGTCGAGTCGGGGCGGTTGTGTGACTTCAGGCGCACCGGAGCACCACCGGTGAGCATGCAAATACGGTAAGTCACCAAGCCGGGGACCGATTCGGACGAAATTTTATCTCCGACCCAACACCCGAACGAGGGATTCCGGCCCGATTACGGTTACGACTTCTTGCGTCTCCGAAAGACTTTCTCTCGGCGTTCTGTGTTTGACCAAACAGCAAACAAACCCCGAATTGGGCTTAGCCGGAATGTTTGGCGATGAGATGGAGATTTTGAACCTTCCCTCTATGTGCTCGGAAGTTTTTTTCTCTGTCTCTCTTTCGGTTTCGTTATCCGCTAGATAACTTCATTAATTCATTTGGGACACCTAACGTGGATGGGATGTAAAAAAAAGGTATCATCTCCTGGTGTTTCTGCGGGATGGCTTTCGGTGGTGGTGGTGGTGACAGGAAAAGGTAGGCCCCCAACTCCCCTCGGTCGGATGATCCATTTTCGCCTACCGACTACCGTATCGGTGACGAATCGAGTTGACGAACCGAAAGAGCCCAGCTCCGGCAAGGCCACACATTTCTCACACAGGAAATGATCCGGCACATCTAAGTAAGGGTGGGCTGCACGATGAACAAAAAAAAACGCAACCGCGCCACCTCGGCAAGAATCAATTTAAAAATGTAACGAAAATGTACCTTCTGCCGCTTGCTGCGCCGTCTTGCGCGCGCAATGTCATCGTCCTCGCCGCGCGACTCCGTCGTCTCCGCCGTCTCCACGCCGGACACGGTTGGCTGAAATCGAGAGATTCCCTCAATTAGATAGTTACATTTTGTTGCTGTGTTGTGTTTTGTTGTTGTTGTTGTTGTTTTCCATCGTGTTGTTATTTTTTTTTCTTCTTTTAATTGAACCTGGAGGAGAGGGAACTCCACGGCGTGGCGCGAGTGTCGCCACAGATTGATACGGTTCCCCGGTCGCTGGGTTCTCCGGTTCTACTTCATCTAGCGTTCGATGAACCTCCGCCGTGACTGGGGCGTACAGTCGTGTACGTGGTTTTGGCCCAAAATTGAATACTGCGCACCGTGTGTTCGCTATACTGCGTCGGTGGAGGCTGCGTTTCGTTCAGGAAGATGCCCACCCACTAAAAAAAACCACGGGCTCGTTAATTGGAATCGTCCGTACCGGGCATCCCAACCGATCACGCAGGGTAACGATGGTTTATTATTTGCGCTAGACGTGTGTGTGTGTGTGTGTGTGTGTGAGTGTTTTTTCCTTCCTTCAGATAGAACGCCTCCTTCGTAACCTTGCCAAAATGTGGGATCATCCCCACCACGGGGAACGTGGTGGGCAAGAAAGGGTGTTCCTGGAGCGCCCAACAGACGAGTTGATACAGAAAGAGCTCGAAGGGGAGCTGCTCGATGCGATCCGCAGCTGCACGATCGATAAAGCTCCCGAGACGAAGCAGAGAAGAAAAAGAAATCAATTCAACCTCGAAGCTCCCCGATCGGAAGCAAAGCAAACGGCTCCTCTCCTGCTAGATTAGAGCAAGCGGAGCAGTAGGAAGAAGGAGCCCCAGAAAGGAAAAAAGGCCGCATTAAAAACGGCAAAGTTTTTCCAAACTTACCCCACACACACACACGCGCGCGCACTTCGTCGGACGAAGAAAAGCCCCAACCACCGTTACCGGGGTAATGAAATAATTCGAAATTGGGCCTTGCGCCTTGTAAATCACCGGACTAATGTAATTTTCCACAGGGCGGGCTTTTGTTGTGCTTTGTTGCTGTTGTTGTTGTTGCTTCTGCTCCTTTACATCCCGTGCCGGTTGCATAGAAAATGCACCATTAAATGCTGGCCATGGCCATGTGCAGATGAAACGTTTCCAAAACACAGCTGCTTTATGTGGGAACAGGGACGGATTCTGATCCGCTAGATCCCTCCTTGTCTGTGTGTGTGTGTTCTCGTTCATTAGGCACATTTTTTGGAATCGACAGAGCGGGATGGGGGGCTTTTGAGAGATTTTGGAGAAAATGTTCCATTCCAGGGCTGGCAGGTGGAAGCGAAATTAAGGCGGATAAACACAGTTGGGTGAATAAATAAACTACTTCCGCCACCGCTAGCGGAGCCCGCGGGAAAAGCACTTGCCTGCCGCTCTTCTCGCATTCGTAAATACCTTTCCATCCAATAACTGTGCATTCTGGAGCAGCAGGAGCAACACCAGCAGCAGCAGCTACGAGCTACGAGAAAAACGAGAAAACCCAAATCGTGGCGGCGCACGCGGGAAAGTACGCCCAAACCTTTGTCCCATTACCCCCACACACACACCCACACACACACAAGCAGGTGGGTGGAAAAGCTCCAGAATGGGTGGATTGTAACATCAACAGGAGCAGTTCTTCTGGAACGGTTCCGTTCTTGTCATTATGTTGCCATTACTTCGGCCTGTCCCCCGGCACAGGGCGGCATTCCAATTAAAAATAGATTAACCATCAAACGTCATTTCGCTCCGGCCGATGGGTCGGTGTGGGTGGTGCCTCTAAACACTTCCTTCGACATTGTGCCCGTGGAATGTGGCCCCAGCGACTATTTGCGATGCTCCGCCAGGAGCCGAAGGGAAATTGCGTACGAGCAACGGCCGGAAGCGTATGTACGAGCGCACAATTTACTGCCGCCTTCCATTGCCACCCGCAACACACCGGAACTTGCAAGTATTTCGTTCACACGTTCGTGGGGCAGAAATCCCAGAGCTGCTTAAACGAGCTTTTAAAAGGTTGCGCTGCTTAACGGTACCGATAAAGCGGCGTCTACGTCTAACGACTTTGTGTCAAACGCTTCCCCAACACGATAGTGATCTAATTTTTCATTTCCTTCGGAGGGGTTTTTTTTATTATTATTATTATTGGCACATTGGGTGCAGGAAGATTCATGCAGGAATCCGGCTGTTTTTTTTCTCTCCGCCTAACGCCTGAAAAGCGAAGCCGTCTGCAGCTTCCTCCCAGCGAGTCAACGCGCAGGAAGCAATAAAAATACAAACACCAACGTTTGTGTGTGTGTGTGTGTTTTACAACCTAACGCTGCAAACCAGTTCGCGTATCGATCGGTGGTTCCGCCGTGCCGTCGATCGCTGGACGTCCCGCTCCGACGCGACGAAAAGAAGAAGCATAAAAACCCACCCCAAAATAGGTCACCCCGGCTCGCGGGCGCAAGAATGCAAAATTGAATACGACGCGAACGTGTGCGAGCACACACACACACACACCCGTTTCCAAGTGGCCACTTCCTGCATATATATGTGTGGGGGGAGCAAGCAGAACAAGGCAGCGAAGAAAGAAATTGGTGACAAATAATGGTGAACCGAATCGAAAGTGGTGGAGAAAGTGCTCGCTGAAGGGTGGTTGCTTGTTGCCCACCGCTTTGTTCGCTGCCCGTCTATTCACAACCGCTCGGTCGCCCACGACTTGTTTTGTTCTGTGCTTTTCGGTTTTGAAAGTGAAGTGTAAAATGTAAAACTTTTGACCGAACATCATCTTATGGCGGTGCCGGAAATTGGCGTCGGAATGATTTAAAGCGCCCTAATGCGCGGCGAGCGCTTCGTCGAGCGTTCAGGTTGCCGAAAGTATCCCATCGTATAGCTTTTTTTTATTGTCACTCCTTTTAAACTGCTGTTGTTCTCGCCTTGTTCGCCCCCCTCGGGAAGCTGGCTTGTCGGTTAAGCATAAACAATGCCAACGTCCGGTGCGTGAAACGGGTGGAGCGAACGGCCAATAATCGTGTTGTGTAGAACCTGGAGACACTTTGGACGAGGCGTCACTTTGAACTCGTAAAAGGTTGGAGCAATTTGATAGCGAGTTTACTGGAAAAGTGTGAAAAGATGTTAAAAAGGGTACTGTTTCAGTTCCAGCTCCTGTCAATAGAGGGCGCCCGCAAACAAACAAAAAACAGCTTGAAGCTTTCTTGTGATACTTCGTGTCTATGGTTGCTGTGGTTGTTATGATTGAGAAGCTTTAAATTTTCAGAATAGAAAAAGATACATTTTTGAACAATACAGCCAAACACCCTATTTACGCTTGAACCGAAGAATAAACAAAGCCAAGGTATACCAACAATGGAATCTACCCAAGTTGATGTCTGTAAGCAATGTTTTCAGCGCTGCAGTTTCTTCTCATTTTCTAATCAGAACAAAGGTTGTTTGTTGGACGAAACCAATCGGTTTCTAAGTGATAAAATGCGAGATATCTCTTGAAGAGAATCTAATCAATCGTAAGAAGCGTCTAATCAATCTTAAATATCGCTAGAATGTTGTTACTTGTTATTAGAATCTATACGGTTTTAAGCACCTTGAACATACAACCAGTAGTTGGTGACATGCTAAGCTCCTAAAGCTGCTATTCTAGATGTTTAGAGTTCAGATCTCACATTCGTCTTTGTCAATAAAAGATTCTTGAAGCGATGCTTGCTTGTGAAGAGAGAAATTAGGCGGGAAACGAGAGAAAATGAAAGAGAGCAGCTTGTACGCCAAGCTGCGATTGAGCTTAAGCAGCGACGCTTTTGTTACAGCGATTAGAATCCTCTCCAGCTGCGAGATATAAGTGATATTTTCTTGTAAAATTGTACATGTGGAATACAACACAACAGTCCCGCGCCTTATTGACATTGGCATTGCCTTGAGTGAAGGTTTGATCGTACAATCGAAAACAGCCGAAGGGGGCAGTTCACTGTGGAAATTGCTATGTTTGGAACGATAAAAAACGCACCACTTAATATGTTTTCCTCCCAAAAAAAAAAACGAAGGGAAAAGGGAAAACAAATCACCGCACGGTGGTCGGGCTAATAATGCACAAATTTCTCCATCCATCCAAATGATATACGCTTTTCACCAACAGCCGGATATTTCAATGACCTTCGCTTGCACAAACGCACCACCGCATCAGTTTTCGCATCCGCTACCAAAAAAAAAGAAGAAAAAAACCAACCCCATAATTCCAAACCCTAACCGGGAGGGGGCTCAGCGCGCAAAAAAAAACCCTAAAAGGAACCGTTTAATTTTCTATACAGTTTTTTTTCCTTCTTATTTTCAAATTCAATCTCACCCGTTTCCTCCGTACACCTCAAGGCTGATTCGGTGTTTACTATAACGAAAAAAAAAATGGAAGCTTTCGCTTCATGTAAGGAAAATTGCGCCCGCTTGTTTGGCTGGTGATGAGTGGCTTACGCTGCCCGGTAGCGGATGCTGCCCCCTAATGAGGCTTTTTCTTTCATGTGGCAAGGTGCGAAGAGTTCATCACCTCCCACCGCCACACCCACCGCCGCCAGCTGGTCGGGGCTGCCCACCAGCCACAGATGGTCACCGAGCGCCGCACATTCGATCCGGGTGTGCCGCAAGAAGTTCAATAAAATGCACCTTTAACTACTTTCACAGGCTCGGCTGGTTAGTAAAGTGAATCCCCTCGAACAAACACCTCTTTCGGATGGAGCAATTTAAATATACGCCATTAAAATATTTCCCCTCTGGTGAAGGCTCCCCTTCTAAACCGATCATGTTTACCTCCGTCCAAAAAAAAAAGCCCTCTTAATGAACCGACCCCGTTACCGTGTGCTTCTGTTTGTGTACGCAGACGAGTTCTGCTGCCACCGGCTCCGGCATTCTCATCGTTTTCACCAAATAGTGACTTTATTGGTTTTCTAAAGCACACACACACACACACACACACACACACGCACGCACACCCATTTTCCAGCGCGCTCAATCACGGCCGGGTCGGGTCTTTCAATTGATTACTTTCGTTCATTACCCCGAACCCGGTCGGTGCCATCGTGGGCCCACACGGAATTGAGGGGGCATTTGCCCCGAAATTAAAAGATTACAGTGAAAGAGCGGCGGCTCATCGGGGATCATCGTTTCACCCGCACGTGAAGAGCGGGCGGAGAGAGCGCTGCCGGAGCGCGGCGGGGACGAAAGTGAAAAGTAGGTTCCCGTTATTAGCCAAGATCCACCATTATCCGTACCGTACCCTAGACGGACGGTCACGATTTTCAATCCCAATCCCACCACGCCTGGCGTCCGGCGTCCGTAACCTTTTCCCCCCGGGGTTCAGCCGCTCGGTGGAAGTTTTCCCGACATCGTGAATTCGCATATTGGATTTTAATATGACCCCCTGGGAAAATGTGCGCCCCGGGCCGGTTCGTCTCGTCGGCTGGGTGTGGACTAATTTCTCACACGTTTGGCCGTTTTTTTTTCCTTCTGCTTCTGGCTCTTGGGTCTCTTGGGTCCCAAGGGAGGTCTGGGAAAGCAGTGATGCCAGTGAAACCCTGCCTGTTTGGGACGATTCTTTTGTGTAACCAACCGCCATTCGTCAAGTCACCCCCCTCACAAGCTCCAGATTGGTGCCATCTCTGGGGGGTGGAAATCGATTCCGAATGCACCTCGGAGAGTGATCCGCCCGGTACGCTACTTTCATTCGCACGCGTCAGCACATTGGCGTTTGTTTCGCGCCCCCCCACCGGGCACCCATTGTTCACCCGATGGAAAACTATCAACGCACCCGAGCGGGGGTGGGCCGCGCCTGAAAATCACCCAGCCCGCGCCCGTGTGTTTACGCGTATATTTACTTTCCCACCATTCTCGCCATTTGACTGCTCCCGTTCGGTTTCGGGACGATCGGAACCGATCGGAAATTTCTCCGGTGGCCACCGTACAGTGTGCGGCACAAATTGGCACCTGTTTTCTTTTCATTTTCCCCCTCACGACGGTGCGGCCATGCGCAGGCCGTTGGTGCCTCGCTATCAGTGCCGAAAATGAGAAACGGCAGCGGCTCTTAGAGAATTTCTCCACGACGCCACGGCGCGAACGTGCCATCGACCGGGCGGCTAATTGTGCGAACGAAATCCACGATCGCAATCAATGTGTGTCGGACGGGCTCGGAGCGAGCAGGAGGCAGGAGGATAAGAGGCCCAATCCGATCGGAAACGATCGGGTGTGCGTTTTGCGATTATGATCAGGCAGCAGGCACCCGTCGGCACGATTTGCGGTAGGCGTTCCTGTTTCTCGTTCGCGCTTGGCTAACAATTTTGCTCCCCCAAAGAGAGAGAGAGAGAGAGAAAAAAAAAAACGGCCATTAATCGTTCATTTAATCCATCGACGATCGATCGAGCAAACGGTTCTAGCTGTGGGCCGCCCGGATCGATCAAGTGAAACGCACGCGGATTAGGCAGGTGCAGTGGAAACAGTTAGGCTGGTGGCCATTTTGTGGAATTTTTAGGCTCGCTCCTCTTCTAATATGCAGAGACGCTTGCTTAAACCGTACTCCGTTCGAACGTGATCGAGTTCTAACGGCACCAGCCTGCCGGTGATGCCATAGCGCACTCGCCAAAGGCGTTATGCTGCATCCCACAGGTCGTCGGTTCAAATCTCATCGCGATTCTCGCAATTAGGACTTTTTTCTTCACCCGAATAGGATCGTTCAGAAGCGGAAGAAACTCGGTCACCGATCAGTTTCGACGGAGGAGAACTGTGACGCCGCGGAGATCAAGCAGAATCAGCAAACCACGCGCTGCGCTGCATGTCGTCAGCCCACCACCGCAGGCGCCCGCCGGCAGGATACATTTCAGAAATCGCGATCAATGATCATCGATCGCTCTCAAAAGCTGCTTAGCATGTCTCGCCACGATTGGCCTTGTGGGGTGTGTGGTGATGCGCACACACACACACACACACACACACACACACACTCACACACATCATTCCAGTGATATCTGTGTCCCATCAACCACTACTGGACCCATGGGGGGAATGACTCGCATGCTGCGCCGCTTTTGTACAGCATCGATCGATTACTTTCCGTTACGTGGCCTAAAAACGGAGCCACGGCGATGTAGGCTAAGTCCCGGACCAAACGAGCGCGGCTGCAGGGTTCCCGCGGCACCGGGAAGGAAAATACACACCCGGTTGTTGGGCGTTGAAGCGGGTTGCAGCGGGAAGCAAAACAAAAGAAGGAAGTGTGCCCGTACAAGTGTGCTTCTCTCGCGTGCGTTCCTGCTCACCTCTCACGTCGCGAGGCACCCATTTCAAATCGCATCATGACATCATTTACCACCGAAAGAGGGGATCCCTCTCTGTGGGAGGGGGGAGGAGGATTTTCCTTCCATCCACTGCACGTGGCCCCCGTGGCAGGGACCTAAGAATGGACTGGACTCGAGTTTCCTTCGGAGTGCAATGAGAGTACGGGGTACTCTCGCTGTGAAAGACTTCCTCTCGTCCGGCGACCCCAGAAGTGGTGTGTGTGTGTGTGTCTGTGAGGGAGGGAAATTGTGGCTTTCGTGGTGAAATGGCCCCCGTCGCCCCATCCCGCTTTCTCGAAGTCCGAGATGCGCTCAATCCTACTCCACCGTCGACGAAACCGGAAAGGTTTCACCGATCGAATGTCGATTGGTTCAATTATGTCAAGTTCTACTTTGCGAGCGCCTAGGCCGCCGTTTCCCCCCCCCCTTCTTCTTTAGTTTTTCACCATATGCACGGTTCATCATCATCATCATCGTCTTCATCATCGCCGCCCGCTGAACGATCTTTAGCACCCCGCCGCGGAGAGTGTGTTTCCATTACGCGAGACTACACGCCTAGGCCACGCTGGCGCAGCCTTCGAAACTGTGCCAGTGAGTGGGGCAGTGTGTCTTTCCGCCTCTCCTTTCCCACTCACCCCCCTCCATCCTCCCCTCCGAGCACAGTAAAGGTTAAAAGGCCAAGGCACTAATCCATCCCGCCGCCGAGCCGTTCCCGCAAGTCATCCCCGAAGCCGTCCAGAAGCCCGCAGCCCGAAGTCCACCAAGCTCCAGTTCGGCTCGGATGGGTGCATTGTAATGGCGCCCGGTTCGTGCATTAGGAACCGGCGTGGAAATGGCCCCGGGACACCCCCACACCCAGGAATGCTCCCGGGGGTCGTCTATGCAGCTGGTGGTGAAAGGTTAGGATAGCTGCAGACACGCGCGAGTTGCGGCGATCGGATACGCTCTCACTCGTGCGACGGACGCCTCCGTCGTCCGCTTCAGTGTGTGTGTGTGTAATGGGGCGTCATTTCGGGTACGCTCGCGGGAATGACAAATCGAAACTCAATCCCGCCTCGCGCCTTTTACTTGCTTTGGTTTGCTTGATGGACTCAGCGTTGTAGCCCTGTCTGCCAGGCTGCGGTTGCTGTTCCTAGTTTTTATTTTTTTTCTTAAACCATCCGGTGGCCCATGCCCGTGGCCCAGTTTCGATTCGGTTTCGAACCTGGAACACTAATCTTACCATCTCGACCCGCGGGGACCATTCGTTCTGGGAGGAAAAAGCGCGTCCTAATGGCGTTCGTTCGTTCATTTGTATGCAAAACAAACAGCGCTCCGGCGTGTTCCGATGCACCCGGTGTCCGGAGGCTACCCGCGGGCAGAGGCGTTGTACGCGATGAACTTATGCAAATGCGATGAGACCGCGGTTGCCCTACTGCACACAATGCACCATAATTTTACATACCACAGAACTGCTACAGAACTGGGAACTTCTGCAGCGTGGACTCGGACGTGGACGAAAAAGGTCATTACCGGTCGGTGAGATTTCCTCGTGCGATTACACCGACTTCGGACGTCAAACCTACCTGGCTAGTCAGTCAAACGGCGGTCGTAATTACGCTCTCCTGGTGCGGCGTGCGATTGAGTTACCGTACCGTTCCGTTTCATAGGAACGTCAATAAACGTCAAACGACTGTTGTTGTTTCTTTCCGCTTAGTCGAACGACACCAACGCTCTACTTAGACCGGTGATGGTGACGGCGAAAGAAAGGCAATCAACACTCACAGGAATGTGTTACATTGCAACAAGCTTTGCACGCACACACAGACGTCGCGTCAAGCACATGCAGTGCAAGGATTAAAATCGCCAGCGATAGAAAAAAGAGAACTGCCGTGATGTGTGTAATAAAGTCGTTAGTTGTTGTGCTTTGCAATTCGACTCCCCTCGACCGTCCGCACATAATTGGCCACTAACGTGCGCCCCACGGCGGCATTCTGACAGTTTGACTGTGGCTGTGGACAAAAACGGAGAGCGTAATTGTATCCCGCACCCGTGAGTGGCGACCTTTTGCACCGCTCGATGGAATCGTACACACTGTTTTATAGCGAGCGGCATCCCGACTGCCAGGAATGAAAGGCAGTGGAGAGCATAATGAACTAACGCTTGAACGATTCGCTGAAAGCTGTTCCTGCTGGAGCTTCCAGCCATTGCAAGATATGATTACTTCGCGATGAGCAGAGTAAGAATGAATAATTAACACTTAACCCGCTTCCGCTACTGCCGCACGTACGCGCGCTTGGAACGTCATACTTCTTGCCGTTTCGCGTTCGCGCGCTCCTCCACCGTGAGGCTTTGGCCAATGTCGACGATCCCGAACGCGCGCGACCGCGGCGGTGCGTTTTGTTTCATTTCCTGTGCGATCATCAGCTTCCTGCCGGGTAGCGACGAGCGCGGACCCATCTCGAATGACTCAATATCTCCAGTCCCCGCGGTGCGTGACCCGGCTCCTTGGGGCGAACAACTCCCGGGGACCGTTCGTGCGGCACGGCAAGCGATGCGATTGCTCTGCCCGGCCTGTTTGATGCACATTCCAGTGTCAAGAGTGCGCGTCCCAATCCCGGCTGCTGCTCGATCGCAAAACAAATTGCAAATGATGCCCACCGAGACGGCAGAACAGGCAGGCATTTGCAATTATTGGAATAGCTGGAACACCGGCCGGGAGATGCTGACTGAAGGCCGGGGAAGGAAAAAAAAAAAACAACGATTACTACAAGTCCCCGCACCTAATGATTACCCCACCGGCAAGAAGAAGTCCCACAGTCTTGCAGGCAGGACCGTCCGCAAACAACATTAGTCTTCCCAGCCTGACAGCGCCCTCCCCATCGTCCTAACCTAATAGACTCACCATTCCGAGTGGTTGTGGAAACCACTCGAGAATGGAAAACGGTGCGCGTGATGATGCGTACACAAAAACAAAACCCAAACCTTAATTCGTACGCTACCGTCCGTCGGGAATGTCTTGTTTACAACGATGTTCCGCGTTCTCTGCAGAAAAGAGAAAAAAGCTTCTCTGCCCATGTCAACTCCAGCCGAACGTCAAACGTGTGGTGTTGAAATTAGCGAAAAAAAAACACTCTGCCACAAAGCAGAGGACAATTTGCTTTGCCGCTCGAATGACCCACAGTGGCAGACGCTGGAGCGGTTGGTGATGTGCCAGGCGCCCACTAGGGCCTAGTGCCTGGTGCCTGAAAATCAATCATCATCCGGGCCTGACGGGGCCCGCAAACTCCCGTGCTGCTGTGGTTTTAGTGGTAATCAAACGGAATGGCAAAGTCGCGAACAAGCTGCCTGGGCTTTTTTTTCGTACTTCAATTTCCTTCCTGTCCTCCTTCTCCATCTCCTGCGCGTGGATGAGTGAGGAAAAGTCTCGACCACAGCGCCAGCTCCACATTTCCGCGATCTGTCACAATCTCGGAAACCCAAATCCCGATGGGCCAATAAATCTTTCTATTCGGAGTGCGTGTCGCTTTTTTTTAACTGCAGTTCGTTTGCTCGCAAATGATTCGCAGCTATTACGAGGCATTTCCGTCAACCGTACATAACCTCATTAGCAACTCGGAAAGCGGCACTCCGTTTCGGTGCGCTTACATTTGAGAACTAGAGGTAAAAGCTTCACCTAATTCGCCTGAGAGTAGGAGATACAACACCGGCGCGACCGAAAATGTGGGCCATACTGAAAAGATAGCTTTTTTTCCCCCGCTGGCGTTGGGGTATTATACTTTTAACGAATTCTGTGTCTCTGTGCGTCCAAATTGAGACAATTATTTCAAACGGCACACGATGTGTTTTTTTTTCTCTCTCTCTCTCTCTCTTTGGGGGAGCAAAATTGTTAGCCAAGCGCGAACGAGAAACAGGAACGCCTACCGCAAATCGTGCCGACGGGTGCCTGCTGCCTGATCATAATCGCAAAACGCACACCCGATCGTTTCCGATCGGATTGGGCCTCTTATCCTCCTGCCTCCTGCTCGCTCCGAGCCCGTCCGACACACATTGATTGCGATCGTGGATTTCGTTCGCACAATTAGCCGCCCGGTCGATGGCACGTTCGCGCCGTGGCGTCGTGGAGAAATTCTCTAAGAGCCGCTGCCGTTTCTCATTTTCGGCACTGATAGCGAGGCACCAACGGCCTGCGCATGGCCGCACCGTCGTGAGGGGGAAAATGAAAAGAAAACAGGTGCCAATTTGTGCCGCACACTGTACGGTGGCCACCGGAGAAATTTCCGATCGGTTCCGATCGTCCCGAAACCGAACGGGAGCAGTCAAATGGCGAGAATGGTGGGAAAGTAAATATACGCGTAAACACACGGGCGCGGGCTGGGTGATTTTCAGGCGCGGCCCACCCCCGCTCGGGTGCGTTGATAGTTTTCCATCGGGTGAACAATGGGTGCCCGGTGGGGGGGCGCGAAACAAACGCCAATGTGCTGACGCGTGCGAATGAAAGTAGCGTACCGGGCGGATCACTCTCCGAGGTGCATTCGGAATCGATTTCCACCCCCCAGAGATGGCACCAATCTGGAGCTTGTGAGGGGGGTGACTTGACGAATGGCGGTTGGTTACACAAAAGAATCGTCCCAAACAGGCAGGGTTTCACTGGCATCACTGCTTTCCCAGACCTCCCTTGGGACCCAAGAGACCCAAGAGCCAGAAGCAGAAGGAAAAAAAAACGGCCAAACGTGTGAGAAATTAGTCCACACCCAGCCGACGAGACGAACCGGCCCGGGGCGCACATTTTCCCAGGGGGTCATATTAAAATCCAATATGCGAATTCACGATGTCGGGAAAACTTCCACCGAGCGGCTGAACCCCGGGGGGAAAAGGTTACGGACGCCGGACGCCAGGCGTGGTGGGATTGGGATTGAAAATCGTGACCGTCCGTCTAGGGTACGGTACGGATAATGGTGGATCTTGGCTAATAACGGGAACCTACTTTTCACTTTCGTCCCCGCCGCGCTCCGGCAGCGCTCTCTCCGCCCGCTCTTCACGTGCGGGTGAAACGATGATCCCCGATGAGCCGCCGCTCTTTCACTGTAATCTTTTAATTTCGGGGCAAATGCCCCCTCAATTCCGTGTGGGCCCACGATGGCACCGACCGGGTTCGGGGTAATGAACGAAAGTAATCAATTGAAAGACCCGACCCGGCCGTGATTGAGCGCGCTGGAAAATGGGTGTGTGTGCGTGTGTGTGTGTGTGTAATGCGAGCGCATTGCGCCAGTGCGTGTGCCGGTGCACAAACCACCGAGCAAAGCAAAGAAGGCATGGGCAGGCAGGAACACAAAAACAGAAAACCTAACCTCAACCCGACTCCTAGCGATGGATCCCGCCGCCGCTTGCTCCACTTGCGCTCCAGAAGCGAAGCACAGCTGTGTGTACACCACCGTCACGGATTAATCTTTCCATCTCAATCGGCGAACCACCGCCGACCAGGGGAATGCAGGCGCGAACGACGCATGATTAACCAGCGGCAGCAGCTGCACGGATGGAAGCTTTTTTTCTCGGCTTCACTTGCTTGCGCGCGCTCCATTTTGGACACATTTTTATTTCAGTTGGACCGAAACGGAACTTGGCGACGTGCAGGCCACACTAACTCCCCCCCCTCGTTTCGCCATTAAAAAGCCAAATAGTCCAGAGGCGCGCGCGCGTCCAGTTTCGGGGTCCGGGCTCAAATCTTGCCCGCGATCGCGGTGAACTAATTTCTGAACACAAACCCGTGTCCATACGCCATTGTGCATTGTGCGGTCTTGGAGAGGTGGTGCTCGGTGTGAGAACGGTGGGAAAGAAAGTATAATACACCGTGGCCTATTCGGGAAGGGGCAAGTACCGTTTCGGAGTTGCTAAGTAGATGCTAAGCTGCCAGAAATGAAGGTCTAGGCCATCCAGCGCGGGCGCTCGGTGGATCCTGCGGCGCATCCCAAACGTTGGAAAGT
Source organism: Anopheles dirus (assembly GCA_000349145.1). Lineage (NCBI taxonomy): Eukaryota > Metazoa > Arthropoda > Insecta > Diptera > Culicidae > Anopheles > Anopheles dirus. Next base: position 11,550,137 of record KB672868.1, on the reverse strand, counting down.
AATTACGCCCGACGTACCGGACGAAACCCGTCCAGTTCCAGACCAAACCTGGACATCTCTATCCCAGTTATCCCGGTTCCACCTGTGCCGCATGCGAGCTATGACGGCTTTCCCCTTCACCGTAATTGGGCATTATGGGAGAATCGGCCGGCCGCAGGCAAGGAACGACGAGCGCTCGAGCTTTCTTTTTCAAGGCAATCAAGTTTTTTCTAGCTCCGACCGTGTGCGCTTCGTCTCGTTCCGTTCTGTTTTCGCTCGCAGCGGCATCGCCTCGCCACCTCAGCGGGATTAGCGGCTCGATGTGCCGTCACCTCATCAATGGCGAGCGATCGCGAGATCGCGCATTCCCTTGTCCAAAAGCGTGGCGCACAATAAGACCCACCGGTCTTCGCTGCGTCCAGGCGTGCTGTGCCGCGGTCGGTTCCTTTTTTATTACCTGCCCCGGTTACAGTTACTCGAAAACGGCACAGTTTCCGTTCCGTTCCGGCCGCTGCGGGGATGGGAAACACGGGAAGTTTAGGGAAGACCGCGCGTGTCGATTACACCGGTGTGCCCCAGTTAATTGCGCCATCATGCTTCCGTCGGCTGGCGGCGAAGGGGGCGATAACGTTGGACACCTTTTCGTGCGGGAAAAAGGCACGCTGTCTAGAACACCACCACGGGAACGCACACGGTCACGCTCGGAGTTCGCGCTCACAATACGTCCCATGCCCGGGTGGAATTGAATACTTGTAGTAGCATCCCGCTCACGGCGGTGTAAACAAATAGCTTCGTTAGCCGTCTGTTCCCAGAATCTTTACACGCTCTGCACGCGGGTAGTCACAGGTACCTCACACCCTCACAGCAAAAGCCAGCAACTTCATCAATCTCTTGGCGACGACCGGGAATCTAGGTCAAACCCGGGGTCCCGGCACGTGACGGGTTTTAATTAATGACATGTCATCTCGTCGGAGGTAGCCCTCAGTTTTTCGCAATTATTTCACGCTGTTCACGCGCAAGGGAGACTTCAGGCATGTCACCACACTGTTGGCGATGGTTTTTCTGGAAATATGGGGGGGGGGGGAGAGCACAACAAAAAAGACAGTTGCACTCGCACTGAAACCGTACGTTACCGGTATGGGCCACCACTTTCGCGCGGGAGTTTTCAACAAGCGCACCAACAATCCGCAATACGGGTACTTCGAAATGCATCTCGAGTACCGTCTCCCAACCGCAAACGACACGGGACGGACGGAGAAAGATGTCAAATGCCCCGTATCAAACCGTTCGTTCTCCCCCCAGCAACGACAGCCACAGAGCAGTTTGCCTACTACGATTGCTGTTGTATGTGTGTGTGTGTGTGTGTTTGCTGTCAGAGACGCCTGCTCAGGAAGATCGGAAATATAGCACGGTGTTTTTAGCCAACACTGCCACTTCTGCTGTATCTCTGCCAGCTCCCGCGTCCTGCTCCACCAGCACACGCCACGGTGAAAGACTTTCGCATAACGGGTTCAGTACTTGGATCAGCCCAAAGCCACCTGCGATTGCCGATGCTGCTGCTGTTGCCACTGCTGGTGGTGCATTGGATTCCACGAGCTTACATTGAAGTCGAGTACTGCTTGCTTTGGGAAGGTGCTTGGGCTGTTGGAAATTCCTCTTCCTATTCTCGCTCACTGTCCGTCGTGTTCGCTTCCCGCACCGACTAGGTGAACTAGATTCCAGAGCGCTCTAGGGTCCCGATGGTTCCGATTTTCGCTTCTTTTTCGTCGCTGCATTCGTTCGTTTTCGCCAACCCGAATCCCGGCGGCTGCGGCTGCGGCGACGTCGGTTGGTTTACATTTCGCACGCGGCAAACTATCGTTCCCAGCACCGGGCGTGCGCTCATTCCCGCGCCATTTTCCCGCGGTGGAGTGTTCCTCCTTTGTTTATCGAAACTTCAAAAGGGGCGGCGTGGAAGCGGGCGGCCAGTAAAACGACTCCTCACGAAATCGCTTCGTGAGCGGCGGTTCTGTTCGCGACTATCGGGCAGGCGCTTTCCCATAACTAATTCGCATTTTCCGCTCGAGAACCGGGCATGGGAAGGCGCACCACACTCAAGATCGGATCTCAGACAAGGTACTGCGAGCAGAAGACGAGGCTGGAGAGGGAGCGATCCGGTATCGCCAGAAGGTCCGTCGATCAATCGGATGCTGATTTGTGGTGCATAAATTAAATTAATGATCAATCGGCGTATTGGAATGGATTTGGGTTTCTTTATTGGCTGTGGATTCCCATGGTGGAAGCTGGCGGAATGTCGTTAACAGGCACCTCCCCCTCCAATCCTAACCCCACTTTTACGCCCGTTCAGGCGGGATGCAAATTTTCGATGTCAATAAACCAGAACGCGGAAAGAGCCAAACGTCCGCCAAAATAGGGCCAAAAAGCACTCTGTGGTATGGTGAGAAGGAAAAAAAACAGTGCGAGATGCCGAAAAGATAGGCAAACTTGGAAGTAATATGCGCGCGAGACGTATGGTTTGACGCGCGTACCGGAATGTCGGTCAATGGTCCAAATGTTGACATCATCCCGGCCGTGTTTGAGTAGTGGCCTGTCCGAATGTACGCATAACGGTCACTGATCGCGATCGGTCCGTGGCGGGTTTCGCGTGCCATGATCTCACCACACCGCGCGCGCCGTTGGAAAAGTGTCAACAAATTATACCCCCAACAACGAATGGTGAACGGAGCAAAGGAAAACCGTCACTCACACATCATTTCAATAAAGTTGTTCCCCACCTGATCGGTCGTTGAGCCGGGGACCGGATCCGAAAGACAAACGAGTCAGCGTGGTCGGAAGGCGGCCATAAAGGCAACCTCGTTTCTTTGCGACATAAAATCATAAACCCCTAAATCGAAAGCCGTCGTTGACGGTCTACATAATAAGTGTGGTTAAGTTTTTTTAGGCTGGTGGCAGCATAATAAAGATTTCTACCGACGGCAGCTGCGGCTTTATTGCACTTTATTGTAGAAAGCATGGGGAATTTCGACCCAAACCGAGAGAGTAAGCGTGTCACGATGCAGTCGGCACTCGACTTTTGACAGTTTTGGACGATTTATACAGCTATCAAAGCGTGCCCCTTTCATTGTTACGAACTTTACTGCCGTCTTAACTCGTTGGAAATTGAGTATCAAATCATTTAGTGCGATCCATAGATCGATCAAGAAGTAAATGTACCATACAACAACGCATCTACGTCAGAGCCGATTATGATTATACACTAACTAATGAGCTCAAGTATGTTCTTCCACCCGAAAACTCCCATTTCCGTGAGCATAAACCCGGCAATAAGCACATAAATAGACATGTAGCGCAAATCTGCATGCCTCAGTGCAGTTACCCAGTGACTAAACAATTTTAAAACCATCATTAATCATACGAGATCATCGTAAAGATCCCTTACCTTAGTCCCGCTCCTCATAAATCCTACAAAGAGCACGCCTGTTCCGTACCGATCATTATTAACTGCATCAAACACAGGAGGAAATAGTAGCGCAAACCATTACTTTACGCTTCGGTTCGAGGCCCCTCTAATGGCTTTTTGTTCTAACGCTTCTCCTCTTCCGTTCTTCCCATTGCAGATTGATTGAAGACAGAGCGTCGGTGCTCCAGAACGAATCGGCAATCTAGAAGCTAAAACAACGCGCAGCACAATGAAGTGGCGCAGTCCCGCAAATTTACTCCTGCTCGCCGTCTGCTGCCTAGCGGTGGTCGCACCGCTCGCACAGGCCCGTGTCGCCTTCGAGAAGCTGACCGACTTTGACTTCCAGGGAACGACGTACTACAGCGTCAAGAACCTCTCACTGTACGAGTGTCAGGGCTGGTGCCGGGAGGAACCCGACTGTCAGGCCGCTGCGTTCAGGTAAGATGGTCACCGTGTGCCATATTGGAGGTACGTTATCTGACACGAGATGTTTCGTGCTCCGCACAGCTTCGTCGTGAATCCGCTAACGCCCGCCCAGGAGACGCTCTGCCAGCTGCAGAACGTGACGGCGGCCAACAACCCGGCCAGCACGCCGCAGCGTTCGTCCAGCATGTACTACATGGTGAAGCTGCAGCTGCGCTCCGAGAACGCCTGCCAGCGGCCGTGGAACTTCGAGCGCGTCCCGAACAAGATCATCCGCGGGCTGGACAACGCACTGATCTACACCAGCACGAAGGAGGCCTGCCTGTCGGCGTGCCTGAACGAGAAGCGCTTCATCTGCCGCTCGGTCGAGTACGACTACAACAACATGAAGTGCGTGCTGAGCGACTCCGACCGGCGCTCGGTCGGCCAGTTCGTGCAGCTGGTTGATGCGCAGGGCGTGGACTACTTCGAGAACCTGTGCCTGAAGCCGAGCCAGGCCTGTAAGTTCAACCGCCAGTTCCAGCTGCCCCGCATCGGCGTCTCGGACGACAAGGTGTCGCAGTACGTCGGGCTGCACTACTACACGGACAAGGAGCTGCAGGTGACGTCGGACACGGCGTGCAAGCTGGCGTGCGAAATCGAGAGCGAGTTCCTGTGCCGCTCGTTCCTGTACCTGGGCCAACCGACCGGTTCGCAGTACAACTGCCGGCTGTACCATCTCGACCACAAATCGCTGCCCGATGGACCCTCGACCTATCTGAACGGCGAACGTCCGCTGATCGATGTCGGTGAGCCAAGCGGTGACTACTTCGAGAACATCTGTGAGAGTAAGTGTGTTTGCCCACTTGAAGAGCCAGAGTTCAGATGACTCATCCTGCCACCTGTTGTTGCCACCTTTGCAGAACAATCCAACCAGGCTGAAAACACACTCCCCGTCGTGTTTGATACCGTCGAGGATCCGGCCGTCAACAATCTCACCCGTAACGATGCCAACTGCGATAAGACTGGAACCTGCTACGATGGTAAGCTGTTTACACGGACTGCTTGGGTCGAAGTTAGCAAACTAACATGTCCACCATTACAGTGTCGGTTCACTGCAAGGACACGCGTATCGCCGTGCAAGTGCACACGAACAAACCGTTCAATGGACGCATCTACGCCCTCGGTCGCTCGGAAACCTGTAACATTGATGTCATCAACTCGGACACCTTCCGGCTGGATCTGACCATGGGTGGACAGGATTGTAACACGCAGAGCGCGGTAAGTCCCGAGCTGTGCTTCACGCCGTGGTCACCACACTAACGCACCCGTCCTGTCATATTCCCCTTCACAGACTGGCATCTACAGCAACACCGTCGTCCTGCAGCACCACTCGGTCGTGATGACGAAGGCGGACAAGATCTACAAGGTGAAGTGTACGTACGACATGAGCTCGAAGAACATTTCCTTCGGCATGCTGCCGATCCGAGACCCGGAGATGATCCATATCAACTCGTCGCCGGAGGCGCCCCCGCCAAGGATTCGCATTCTGGATGCCCGTGCCCGCGAGGTGGAGACGGTGCGCATCGGAGACCGTCTGACGTTCCGCATCGAAATTCCGGAAGACAGTAAGTAGCGTGGGGAACGGAAATTGGATGTCCGAACCGTGGTGGACTAATGTTGAATTTGCTTCCTTGCCGCCCCCACTAGCTCCGTACGGTATCTTTGCCCGTTCGTGCGTCGCCATGGCCAAGGACTCGAAGAGCACGTTCCAGATCATCGACGACGACGGCTGCCCGGTCGATCCGAGCATCTTCCCCGCCTTCACCCAGGACGGCAATGCGCTGCAGTCGATCTACGAGGCGTTCCGCTTCACCGAGAGCTACGGTGTGATCTTCCAGTGTAACGTCAAGTACTGTCTGGGACCGTGCGAACCGGCCGTCTGCGAGTGGGGACGCGACTCCGTCGAATCCTGGGGCAGGAAGCGTCGTTCCGTCACGGCCAGGTGAGTAGGGCAAGGGAAGGTGCGCTGTTCCAAGACCCGGAGAGCTTATACTGTGCTTTTTCAGCAATGACACCGTGGAGGAGGAAGAGGACATGAACATCTCGCAGGAGATCCTGGTGCTGGACTTTGGAGATGAGAAGAACCGTGACTTCCTGCGAAGTGAGGCCAGCACTGACTTCGGCCGAGGTAAGTGTTGCAATTGAGACGTGCAACATTATAGGCAAAATGTGTTGTGTAACCCAACGTCCGCACTTCGTGCTCTCTCCCCGCCAGACAAGACCGTCACCATCATCGAACCGTGCCCGACGAAGACTTCGGTGCTGGCGCTGGCCGTCACCTGCGCCCTGATGGTGCTGGTCTACCTGTCGACCCTGTTCTGCTACTACATGAAGAAGTGGATGCAGCCGCACAAAGTCATGGCATAGGAAGGGAACCCGGTGCTCGTGTGCCCTATACGATAGGATCTTAGGCTCTATTGGCCACCCCGCCCGTTGCATGGGCCAGGACTGAGCGCGGGACTGAGCGGGTGGCAGCCCACGGATGCAATGCATTCGTTTGCAAAAGTTAAGCGAAAAACAAAACAAAACACTTAAACGTTCGTTGCACACACACACACACACAAACACAGAAACGCACACATACGCTAGCAGCAAGACACTCTTCGATCTGCCCCAGCCCTTAAGAAACCTCTCCCAGAGGAGGGGGAAAGTTTTAGTTTCTCTCTCTCTCTCTCTCTTAAGTATGTATTTCCCTTTTGTTATTTTAAATTCGGAAAGGCATGTGTTATTGTACTCCCTCCCTAGGGCGCACATACACAAACACAAAAACCGTCACAGCAGCACAGAAAAACGATACGTAAAGTGTTTCAACCCGATACTCTTCAGGACAATTAGAGTTAGTCGTACACTTCACACAGAGACACACAAACCGGTGCATCACGCTCAGTTCTTTGTGGAGGCGAGTTTGTCTAAAAGCAGCATCATCACTCACGATAAACACATTATAGAACACCCACCATCATCATGCGCAGCTTGCAGCTCAAGATTGGGGGGTGGGCACAGAACAGCACACTAGCATACTAGGATAATTACGTTTACTCGGGGGGGAACAAAAAGGATGTCGAAGGTAGCACACCGTAGTGAGTGCGAGGAAGCGCGTGTAGCAACATCAAGCGAACACACAGACACACACACAAAAACACATCTACCTATACACCTACCTATTCACTTTCTATTGAGTTTCCGATTTGGCGATTTGATCGCGGCACCGCGGCACTAAGCGTTTGGTGGCAGCAAGGCAACAGACATGGGACGTACATCTCCGTGTGCGTTTTTTTAAAATAATATTCTGACCAGGAAAACATACGTGCCGCGTCCGTCCCGAATCGCTACAAATCGCTAACTTTAAATAGAGATTGGAAACAATTATTTATTGAACGAGGAACGCATCATCATACGCAACATCCCCCTACCCATATGCCCATGCTCCCACATGCTACTCGTAAAGTTATTTATTGTTTTTTTTTTTAATGCGTGGAAATTACACGACGCATGTGTGGCGGCGCAGATGGTGAAATTGGATTTGCAATCGCAACACGTGGTGCTGTGGTAGCAGTAGGCGGCGAGTGCGTGCAGTATAATCGGGATTTGATAGAAACGAGCAGCGGCGAGCGCGACTGAGAGCGAGCCGGACGCGGAGTAATTTATTTTATAATTATAATCCATTATCACTAATTTCCATCTAGAAGATTTTTATCGTCACCATTCCCCCCACTCGACCCAAACAAATCGAAAAACCACCCACAAATACACACACAAACGCACACCCGTCTCACGTAGGATAATGAGATACCGTAGCGATTCAGGCTTCCATCCCATCGGACAGGTCAAACAACGCAGTGGACAGTAACGTTTTTTTTCCCCCAAAACAAATCGAAACTAAAGCAGCGACCCGGCGCAGAGGGCTGCCTGGGTTGTAGTTTTACGTCGGTTTCCTGCAACTCATCCGTCCCTATCACGCATCACGGTAAACTATTTAGCGAACGACACAATCAGACACGGCAAACGATTTTTTTTCGTCGATGAATGCTTATTTTATGTGTAAATAATTTTATCGATCGACAGTCCATACCGATGCGCAGTATGATTGAAATAAAAGTAAATGAAAAACATACTGGTCGAACTGATTTGTTGCAGAAACGAAAATGAAAGAAATAAAGTATGAAGTTTACAGCGTTTGTGTTGTAATGTACAATTTTCCACCGGTAAAGCCTAGAACTCGGTTTCTCGACGGTATCCTCGTAGCTCCTGTTTGTTCAACTGGTGGATAGTCTTAGCAGGTGCTTACTTACTTGGTCTGCAGCAGAGCATTCCGGAACCGCTCGCGGCGGATATGTCAACGCCAGCTATCTCTCCTATGATCTTGTGGACGACCGAACAACTTCTCGGGCTGAGTCGTCCCGATGAGGATTGTACGATGAGGACGAGTCGAAACCAGTGTTGATTGACAGATGCACCTATATTTTTACGACCTTCATGCTATTTTCTGCAAAAAAAAACACTACACTACACTTCCTAACGACCAACTCAACGACAACTGTTTCAATACCTGCACAACACATGTCTCCTTCGATGTGCGGATTCCTAGATCCAAATTGTCTTTTTCAAGCGGAAATGTCACATCTAGTCGTTTTCTTTCACTTCTGGACGCATGAGAACAAATCGTTTGCCATCGAAAACGTTGCATTTTCGCCCTGCTATTTATTCTTTACCTTTCGTAAAGTTAACGCTCCAACTACCGCAGAAGCAGCAAATGCGTCCCCCTGCTCGTTTGTCACTCCATCTCGCACGATTGTTTTTAGTTTTAGTTATTATTACTGCTTTGTATCTATCTGTGTCCTTCGAATCTAGCAAATCAATACACGCATTACTTACTTACAATAATTATATGGCATAGCATCACTCTCTTCGGCAAGCAAGGGAAATATTAATTTAGAAACAAACAAAACTGTTGGCAAACAAAAACCGTTAAAGGAACTAGAGGTACGATGGGATCCCCCGCCCACGAAACTACACAGGACAGGATGGTGGCACAGTAAAAAAAAAGTATTTTCGTGTATGTTTCGTTTCTAAATCAAATAGCCTTTGAACTGAAGGAAGAGATCGCACGACTCCGTCCCCGGGGCTTTGGTATCATAGCGCTAACGACGAATGTGAGTTAGTTGCGTTTTGATTATCCGTGGCATTGACTAAACAAAAAAACGCCCCGAGCGCAATGCGTCGGTATAGAGGACACAAATAAAACAAAATTAACTAAAGCCTTAATGAACTTAATTAGTTATCTTCGTGATGGTATGAGTTTTTCTACGTGCCCATGGTATGATGAGCCGATTTCCTTGGTATAATTTTAATCGAAAAGAGCCAGACGTAAATGAAGCAGCCGAAGTGTTGTAAACTTAAGCATAATAATATTAAAAGTACGGCCACACAGTTGTGGGGTAAAACCAAATGGTGTTGGTCGTTCCAAATCGTAAAGCTTCACGTTCATCCTCTCTCTCTCTCTCTCTCTCTCTCTCTCTCTCTCTCTCTCTCTCTCTCTCTCTCTCTCTCTCTCTCTCGCTATCGCTCGCTCTCTCTCGTTCTCTTCTCTCGCGTCTAATATGCAGAAGTTCTAAAAAAACAAAACAAACATCGGTGGCTGCTTAATATGGCTTGGTTGTACAATACTAAAAACACGATTTTGTTTGCTTTGTTGCTATCAATCCAACATTAAAACTAAAAAGGTAAATTCCATGAGGAATGAACCGAGGGCGAAAAACCGATTGAGGCCGAATTGATTAGTGTGCGTCTGGCGAAGTTTCTTAAATCTATGCGATTAAACGAGTGACTAAATCATTGCTCAACATGCTCATCCATTCCTAAATCGCTCCGCATCGTTCTACGGGCTCATCGGTACCGTGTGCGGTGTGTCCTTTCTCCGGGGTTTCCGGATTCCTCCGTCCGCACAATCGCTCCTAAAATAATCACACATATGGCAAAATATCATTACAATTCAAACTAACCTAGAAAAGAAGACATACGAGCAGACAGGTTTTGCATTACACACGCCAATCCGTTACTCTCCTTCGAGCCGCCTTCAGACCCTGTGTCGCACGTCTGTTGATATGGCGTAGAGCATATGCGTTAAGGGCATACTGTGCTGCTAGTTGATCCTTACTCTATCCCCCATTTGTTGCATTTGCTAATTTTTGGTACAATTTCAGCTCTTCACACTGACCACAACTGCTGCTGTAAAGGTTCTCTCTTTTCTCTTTGCCTGCCAGGAGCAGCATGCTTGGAACCAATGTATGTAAACATTTGTACATGACTTACTGGCTCACTTGCACATCAAGCGCAACAACCGCTTCGCGGTCTTGCCCCACTGCAACAAACTCCGGAACCCCTCACGGTCGCGCGCCGTGATCAGCCAACCGTTTATTGGCCGTTCTGGCGGAAGAGTCGACGGGGACAGGGCGTAGACCACAAAGCGGCTGTAGCGCCTGATAAGTAAGTAAGTGCATGTGACCACAGGTCTCGTCTGCTCATCCGACACGTTCTTCCCCTTACGCGTTTCACTATAGATGTGTTTCGAAATCTTTCTCGAAATAGGATTTTTTTCAAATAAATATAGCATCGTTTTTCTCTCTTCCTCATTCTCCAGCCTCAATCTGCTATAATCGTTCCCTTCCTGAAGCAACCCGATTTTCCTGTTGGAAACGATCCTGCTTGGAATCGCGTCCGTGATGTTGTGCTCAGTTGTTGTGCTGGGCCTGGAGGAGAGTGCTCCCCTTCCGTATACACCCACTACCTTACGCTGCCTGTCGATAGCGACACTTGGCCGCGGTACACTTACACACTAACACCCGCTGTTTCACCATCCAAAACTTCTCGCCGTAGTCGAAGCTATTAAACAACAGGCAAAAACATCGCGATTAGATTCAACTTCAGACCGGGCAGGCAGGCACGCAGCACAAAACTACCCATGTACGTACCAAATCTCTTCATGAGCACTGATGTCGCGGCAGGCAAACAGTGCCACCCGCGGGAACCGCTGGTCGCAGTGGTCATAGTATACGGACACCGGCGAAACGTTTGGCTGGCAGGAATGGTTGAAGAATCGGCTCACATTCCCGTACGCGCTGGCATCGATGCAGAACTGGACGAAAAAAGAACACGGAGTAAGTTATCGCAACACGTCCTATGAGTCAGCCCCTTTTCACTGCCTACCCCATTGCCGAGATCGAAGAGATAGCTGTCGTCCGGCCGATGGTTGGCGGCCTCATCCGACAACAGCTCACCGACGTACTCCACCAGAAAGCTGCCCTTCGGGATGGGCACCATCGTCCGGACACCCCACGACTTGCCGGGCATGTAGCACAGCTGCAGTGGCACATCCAGCCCGTGCTGTACGACGCGGTTCCGGCACAACCGCCGGTTGCAGTCACACAGCTCGCCACACTCGACAATCGTCGGTGGGTCCAGGTAGTTGAAATCGCTCACCAACCGACCGTCGTCCGTGTACCAGGTACGTGCTGAACAGAGGCACTTCGATTCGACAGACGTGCAGCTAGCGATTGGAACGATCGAAACAAGGTAAGATTAATATTGTAGAGTGTAAATGACAAGATAACAAGAGCCCAGTAAACGTCGTCCGATTCCCCTATGCTTGACAGACTCGCCAACCCTAATTTGCTCCCTAATCTATCAGGCGAACATCTCAACCCCCAACCAATCAACTCACCTATCCGTGCACGAACAGATGGGCATGCTCCGCGCGTCAGGATCTATGGTGATGCAAGAATCGAGCTGCACGTTACTGCGAATGTACTTAAATTTCGGCATCGTGAGTTGACGTTCGTTGGCACCGTTGGTGTAATACACGACCTGCACCGGATGGCGTTCCCTGCCGTTAGAAATATCACTAGAAAAGGACAACAGGTAAGAGATAGCAAACAGATACGCATGTTTTCAAATTGATGACTTTAAACGCACACACAAACACACAAACCTGCAGATTATGTGCGTTTCTTTCATATTTTTGGCCAGGCTGCGCATTTTCAGGTTCGCTGCAATGATATTCGCACATTCACTGTTCGGATCCTGGATGATGTCCTGCGGCAGCTCGTTGCTGGTGTTGCGAATGTTTAGCGAGGCACCCATCGCGAGCAGCACGACACAAATTTCCGCATGCCCTTGGCGACAAGCAATGTGGCTGTAAGATGGAAGGAAAGCAACATGAAATATTAAACGAAAATGAAAAGAAAGCAGAATCCGACAGCATAGCGCTTCGTCGATAAGACTTGAACGAAAGCAAAAGAACTGCATTAGCGTCGCAAGGAAAGCGACGAAACTGATTTTTGACTTTTTATTTTCAGATTAATCAAGAACGGATAAAGAAACCAAACGAGAACGACAAGCCCATCCTAATGCTTCGTGATCACCAAATTGTATAGGGTACGATCCAGATTTTAGCATGTAAATCAAAAAAATACAGGAAATTTAATTATAGTCCACGCTCTATCGTAAGCTTAAGCGAGACCGCGATAGAAAAAAAACTTGGTTCAAGCATTGCCCATCGGAAAACTTAGTTTTGACTAAACACATCGTTTACAATGCGTTATAGGAGGAATTTGCCATGCAAACTGCACTCTTTCACGCTGAATAAAGACATTTGCATCAACAAGTATGTAATCTGCACCGAAGCCTTTTAAAGGCGTCGCAAACGTGGAATTCACCAGTTTTGAAAAACGTATCCCTTCCGCATATATACTTACAGCGGCGTTTCCCCGTTGGTGTTCTGCATGTTCGGATTACAGTTCTTCGTCAGCAACGGGTACAGCGTGTCGGAGCACCCGGCAAGGGACGCCCAGTGCAGCGACGTGTTGTTCGAGCGGTCGCACACGTTCACGTCCGCACCGATCGCGACCAGCTGCTCCACCGTCTGCTTGTGCCGGTTCTCGGCCGCCCACGCCAGTGCCGTCCAGTGCCCGTTGTCGATCGCATTCACGAACGCGAGCAGATCGCGCGCGGTCAGGCGCTGCCGGGCGCACTCCAGTATCGTGCGGACCGTCGCGTGCTGACCGAGCCGGGCGGCCAGATGCAGCACGGTCATGCCGTACGGACCCTTGAGCGTTGCGTCCGCCCCGCTGTCCAGCAGCAGCTTCACGATGTCGCTTTTCGAGCTCAGCACCGCGCACATCACGGCCGTGTGCAGCTCCCGGTTGACGATGTTCAGATAGTTGACCGTACGGGCCCGGCACATGATCAGGTAAGCCATCGCGAGCGTACCGAAGCTGCACACCACGTGCAGGCAGGTACCATGATGGAAATCGCGAAACCGTGTCTCGATATCGAATCCGGCAGCTTTGTTCGGGGAAGCGAAACGATTAGCGGTACTGCAGATAAAGATGAGCGCAACCACTAGCAAAACCCGGGTATATACTTACTGATGATTTCCGAAACTCGTGCATCATCGTTCCTCCTGCAAGCGTGTGAGAAATCCTTCGCGGTGAAGTAATTCTTGGCTCCGGCCGCTCTACCACCTGTGTCCTTCGCCGAAGAGGAGGAGTTCGATCTGCCGGTGTTGCCCGTCGAGGTAGAAGCATTCAACCCACCGCCGTTGGTTCTGCTGTGGTCCGTGGAAAGCATGTTCTTCACGCTGCTCGGCACGAGAGATTCGACTGTGGTGCGAAAACCATCGCTGGAGGTTCCACTGTCTCCGTTGGTGGTGCTTTTTGAAACCGTCATCATGGCGGGTTTCCTGTGAAAAAAGAAGGACAGTCGGTCGGTAAAGCAAGCAAACTCTAGCGATGCGACGAATGCACGATTACTTACACAATACTCTTGCGCGACGGTAGTAGCACCGGGGGAGACGTGAGCTGAACGTTCACCTCTATTTCGCCGTTCGGACACTCCTGATTGCAGTGCGGGCATTTCAGTACTAACGTAGGCGCCGTGCGATCGGTCGGTCGAGCCGGATTGTAGGGGGTGTTGAGCGTGTACTTGTCGGCGCAGTTCGGATGAAACAGATGTGCATTTTTGCACATCGCAAACTGACCCTGCGAATGGTAAACCAAATTTAAAGATAGGTGTTAGTTGTTGAAGGGGTTTGGAATGGGTTCCTCTGCTTCTAAAGTCTGTTCCTAACCGTGGCGCCAAGATATAGCAACTCAAACATCAATACTACAGCGTAGTAATATCAAGTCTTCACGCCCGAATGTAGGTTGTTAATTAACAGTTGAAAACATGTTCTTTCGTCAATCGATCTATATGAACTATCTTCCTCCCTTTCTTCCAAGCTAGCGTACAAAAAAAACAATAAAACTGCATCACTGCCACGTGTAGCGCATTCGACGCGCTATAATGCTCTAAAAATATTGCACACCCTCGATCTCGTCGACGGCTGCGATCGACAGTATTATTATTTTTGCAGCCCAACCCAACCACTCATATCCAGTATTACCTACTATTCCCGAAACGCCATCGACACACTGGACTACGAACCCTTCTAGAATAGGGATCATGTACAGAAAAAAAAGATGCATTCTTGATACACTCGGTGCTCCATACACAGGCGAACCAGACGAACGGAGCAGCAGAACAGCGTGCCAACCAGTGTGCCTCGCACGTATTCTAATAATAAATCTATACGGAACTACCATTTCCCAACCGACCCAGCCCAGCGGAGTTCTCTTGTTTGTGCGGTCTTGGGTTGTCGACTGGTCAAAATACGCGTACGTACGCGATCACTCAACGTGCATGCATGTACGTGTGCAGTACGCGAATGAAAAGTGTGGCTGATCGTCGTAAAACTATACACCACCTATTCCTTCGTCTGCTAACCATGTGCGCTGGATTGGAGGTTATTCGAACCAAGAAAACATGCATGCGATTAAAACTAGGGCACAAGTTCTACCCATCGCGTTCTATTGTATTCTAATGTGTAGCTCAAGCAACGCGCAAGATGAGTTTTGTGTATAAGTTTTGTTCTATGTCGTATTTACAGCATTTTTCATTCATTCTTTTACAGTGTACACAGTTGCTAAAATTTGTGAAGTCCTTTTTTCATCGTATTTCAAACAACTTGCTACCCCGACAACCAACAACTCTGAACAGAGTTTATAAATGTGAATTTCAAATTTGTTGCAGGAAGATATTCCAGATGAAAATTGCTACTAAAACAAGGTATATGTTCAGAAATCATCAAATTAAATAAACACTACTCTTTTTGACGAAAAACGCTTGCGATGACATAATTGTGCCGAATTGTTCGAAATCGAACTTTCAGCTACACATAATAAACATTTCGAGAATCACTGAAACAAGTTACAGATCGGTTGTATTCTCTCAAAGTAATGGCAAATAATAGACATGAAATAGTAGGTCTTGGTGACATGCACTGCACGGCTACCTTGCATAGTATACATATATAGGAATCTGAATAGATTACATTTAGATGTGTGCAGAGAACCCAGTGCCACTAATTATAAAACTGGGAGCTGTCAAAGCCCATCTGTGTGTGATAGTGATCCCTTGTCGCAAAGTGACTTCGAGCGGATCTGATCGACTGAAGGCGTTTGTGCAAATGTATAAATTTTACACCCTTAGTTACCTGTGTACAAAACCATCCACAAGCGGCGCAGCAGCTGTGATCCTCCAACCGTTTCCGGTGCAGGTTGCATAGCAGCTGAAAGCTGACCGCAGGACTCGGCCGCAGCATGTTCACCATATCGCTGGCCAGCTCGTTGCAGCAGCCAATCTGCTGCCCGTCAATGTCATCCACGGCCGTACAGTACCCGTTGCCGACCGTGCGCGATACGAAGATCTCGGACTCCTGCCGGCAGAGGCACACGAGCGTTGGCTCGGTCGCCGGCGAAGTGGTCGGTGTCGTCCTGCACGACGACTTCGCGGCAGTGCCGCGTACCGGAGGTGTTCCGCCGGCCACCGGACGCTTGCCTAGCGTAACCTGCAGACTGGGCGATGTCGTTCCGGGCAGGATGGGTGCAGCAGTAACAACGTTCGACTGTGCACGGGAAGACTGTGCCGGGAGCGGTACCGCCACTTCCTTTGCCCGCCGCACTGCCCACGGACTTGCCGGGGACCGGGAAGAACTTGCCCCCTCCGCCGCAAGGACGGACCGCGGTTCGGTACGACTCGTCGACGGTACCACGGTGACCTCACAACCGAGCCGTGCCAGTGATCGCTGGAGGTGTTCCGTTTCCTTCTTACCGAGCGTCGCCGCATTGACGGTGGAGCCGGTGGTCGGGAGCGATGATCTAGCGGCGACGGTCGTCATAGCCGCCGGCAAAACCACCGAGGAAGCCGACCGACGCGATGTACTAGGGCCATTGGTGACCGTCGATCTGCCGTTCGCTTGTTTGCCCGCAGCTGGACGCACCTGCTGATGTGCACCACCCTGACGTCCTCCCGCATTGACGGACGCTCTGGAGGACAAGTTAACCGCACCGGATGGAACCGTAACCAACGGGACACGGTTCGCGGCATTCGGTGCCCGTCGCGGAGGATGCTCCAGTAGTGTCTCCGGTTTGCGCAGACGCAACGTTACGCTCGGTTTGCCCACCGTGCCGATCTTTTTCGTTGGCACAAAGTCGGCCTCGCTGCCGCTCGACTCCGACTCACCGACGGACAGTTCCGCGTCGAAGTCATTCTCGTCTGAACCACCGTTACGGTGGTGGGGCTGATGGGTTCCGCGACGCTGCAATCCCAGCCCCATCATGTGCTTTTCCTTCAGCTTGGCCAGCCGTTTCGCCTGCCGCCGGTTCAGCTTCGGATTGTCGTCGGGCGATCGAGTCGTACCGAGGCGCATCAAGCGAACCTCCTTCAGGAACGTCTGCACGTCGGGACAGGCTGTAACGGTCGCATTGGTTGGCTTGGACGTCCGTTTGGGCACTGGCATTCGCGACCCTGCACGTTCGGTGGAAGATGACTCTATGGGTTTACGATTTGGCTCCATATCCCGCTCTCTTTCGGCCCCCTTAGACGTCGACGATCCTGGTTTCGGTGCGGGTAGGGTCACCGAAACCAGCGTCACATCCTCGCTACTGCTGCCGATCGTGCTGGAACTAGCGACTGAAACACCTCCACCAGTCTCTCGGCCCTGTTTGCGCCGGTTCTCTATTTCGGTCTCTCGTTGCACGCGATGCTCCACCGGTGCTGGGTCATCTTCCTGCAGAGTCACCACCGCAACGACCGGTTGCTCCGACCCTATAATAATGCGTCCATTGTTGTGCTGCTCGAACCCCTGCCGCAGCTCCTCGTTGGCCAGTATCTTCGCGGACAGCTTTATCGGTCGCGACGAGCGCCCTTGTGAGTCGACCTTGTCCCGGCGGGCCAGTGCCGACGCAAGGATACCGTCGCTTCCGTCCCGAGACATTCGCGCCGCCCGTTTGTACGGATGCAGCGGCGGCGCTTTATCGGTGTTTGTTGTCGCGGAGCCGGCGGCAGCCGATGTAGTTGACGTCACCGTCGCCGCCATCGTCGTTGCCGCCGTACTGGCGGCGGGGGGGCTTTCTTCGGGAGGACTTTTGCGCTTGCGTCCACGGCGCTGGGGTGGCTGCTGTTGTTGCGGCTCCGGTTGGTGTTGCTTGTTGCCACCGCCGGAGTCGCTTTCGCCGGGTTCCAGTGGAAAACCCGAACGGTTCCTGTCGTGCTGCGACTCGTCACCGGCAGCCACAGGCGGTTTTTCGTTTGCCATTTTCTCGCGCGTCCGTACCGTCGTTGGATCGTTGGAAGCGACGGAAGAAGTCTGCGATCGGTCCTGGCTCAGGCGCTTCCGGCCCCGACGGCGTTCGACGGTCGCTTTCTCCCCGTCCGGATCTTCGTCCTGAGACGCTTTTACCGTCTCCGAAGCACGGCGTGTCGTAACGGTGGGCTGATTAGGCTGCTTGCTGCGCAAGCTACGATCGGACTTGAGCGTAGACTTCGGTCTAGCCTCACCGGTAGCACCAGGCCCAACGGAGGCCCGTTTCTTCGGCGCTGCGGCCCCGTCGTCCGTGTCCTCTTCCTTCACGACGATCACTGGTTCGCTAGTATCGGGTTCGGCCGCTGTCACCGACGATTCCTTCTGAAAACGCTGCGAACGTCGCTGCAAGTGTGTAACTGCTGCGACTCCAGCCGCCGGTGATGCAACGGTGGCAGCGGAGGGGACCGCGGACGCGATCTTCCTACTGCGCGTCGCACGTCCGGAAGCTAGTTGTCCCCGGTCGGTGGCACCTTCTTTCGATTCGCTCACCGGTTCTGTGTCGATCGTCGTATCGGTACCGCTCTTCACTTCCACCGCAGTCTCCTTCTTGTCCTCCCCCTTCTCAACGCTGGACGATCGTGAACGATCCAGTTTTGCTTCCGTGGTTGTACTTGGTTCTAGGGTTTCGGAAAACTTCACCTCCTCAATAGTGTCTACTGGTGCTGCACCACCAATATCCGCCTTGTCGTCGTGCACCTCCGGCTCAGGTTGCTTGGGATGAAACTTCTCTTCGCGATCATCGACAGCATTCTCGGACGGTACGGCCAGCACCGCGTCAAGTTTCTTTTCCTCTCGCTCTGTTTCCGATTGCTGGCTGCCATCCTTCGTAGCGTCTTTGAGCGTTTGCTTCGGCTTATCCACCTCATCGTCATCTTCATCGTCCTCATCCTCTTTCGAGGTTTCTGCCAGCTCCACAACCTCGTCCACACTGTTGGTACTGATGATGAGGATGTCATCCTCGTCGTCATCGTCCAGCAGAGCATCACCGATATCTCCAACATCCGCACCTTCTTGATCACGCTCACCACGTTCCTGTTGCATCTGATCGACTTCATCATAAGAGGCTGCTTTTGGCAGCACATCCAGTGGAGCAGGTTTTGCGGACTCAGCTGAACCTTCTCCGCCATCGGTGACTACACCATCGGTAGCATCTCTAGACTTTTCTTCCCCCGTCCCGATCGTTTCCTGCGGAATCATATCTGCTTCGTCAACATCGCACTTTGTCGGTAAGTGCAGCACTTGCCCGACGGTACCCTCTTGCTCCTGCACGAGCACCATAGGGCTCACGCTCGCACTGCTGCAGTACGGCACCTCCAGAGACGATTTCGTATCCATCTCCTCCTCCGGCTTACAGTCGCCCATACCGATCGCGTCCACCAACTCTTCCTCGACGCCTCGCTCTCGCTCCTCCATCGTCGGGCTGCTTTTCTGTTCCAGCGGTCCCTCGGAGGAGTGCTCGATCGCTTCCAACTGAACCTCCGTTTCGACCTCCACCAGCTGACTGAGCCCGAGCGCTTCCTGCAGCTCCTCACCGCTAATGTCCTTCGCAATCTCAATCTCAATATCCTGATCATCGGGCTCAATCTCGGACGTTAGGCTGCCGTTATCCCCGATCAGGGCCGCCGGCGATCTGCTACCGTCGTCGTCGTTCGCGGTGACGCCCGTACCGTCCCGGGAGTTGCCCGCGGATGTCCCGCGCCGCTGTCTGTTGCTTCCGCCGGGTGTGCTTCCGCTAGCACTTCGTCGTCCGTTGGCCAATCCACTTCGGGTGCCGCTTCCTGTTTGTTGCTGTTGCTGCTGCTGTTGTTGTTGTTGCTGCTGGGGCAAACGAGTCCGGGACGCAAACTGGTTGTTCTTCAGCGCACGCCACTTGAGCGTTTCATCCATCGATATCTCCTCCTTCTTCGGGATGGCCGTCTCCTGGTTGAAGGCGGACGACATTTGATTAAGCAAATCGCCGATGAAATCCATCGTTCGCGTTGTGGCGTGTGGGTGTGGGTGCGTGTTTATCTCCTTCGCAAGGTAGTGTGAAGCACAACTCGCCCACTACACAACACTATCACGACTCCTTTTATCCGCCGTGTTTTGATATTACCTTTTTGTTTTGCGCGCACACATACACACACACTCAGCAACAACAGTCCTCGTTTGATCTCCGTTCCGTTTCTCTTCTTCCCTTTCCTGCACACAGTGTGCGTTCTTTCCAGCCACCACCCTCCTTCGGTTTCCAATTTTCTCCCTCGGCGTGCTAGCAGCAGCTGCCCATAACACACGCTAAAACTCGCTCACCGCCTCGCGCTTCGCGTTCGCCAGTTTCTTCTCACTGTATTCATCTCACACGCGGGGATTTATCTCATCTCATCTCACACCAAAAACTCTTCACACGGGGGCTTTAGGTTTACTGCGCTCACTACTGGTGGCTGGTGCGGGGTTGTTTGTGCGACTTTGCAGCACAACACTTTTTTATCCACGTATTTTTCTCGTGACACTATTTTCATACCCTATAGGGGTGTTTCTGCTTCTCACAGCACATCACACACACACAGCACTCGCCAGCATTTAGGAACAACACAAACTACACACCAGCAGCACCACGGATCGATCGATCGGAGGACAGACCCAAGCTTCTCATCCCATGGCTGGGCTCGAGGACACACCGTGTGTGTATGTGCGTGCGTGCGTGCGTGTACGTCTTTTGCTACGACGGAAAATCGGAATCGGAAGCACAATTTTCACCTCGGTCAACACGGCATAGACCGCGCGCGCGATTCCACTGATGATGAAAGTGCTGAAGAAGAGCAGTAGGTGTTGCTAGGGGCCACTCTAAATTGATTTCTTCCCTGACTCTCTGTTGCCTCGTGCACAGCCTCTGCTACTACCACTTCGCCTGCTGCAACAATTACAGCATAAAAAACGACACACTACGCGCGTTGTTGATCGAAACACTAGCACACCAACACGACCATCACGCACTCATACACACTCACACACATACACACTCGTCACGGTGTGCAATTGCATCCTTCGCCCGCGCCGTGTGTTGCTAGGATGAAAAGGAAAAGAAAATATAAATCTGCATGCACACGTACAAACACACGCACACGCATTGGCTCGGTGCACCACCGCGCTGCAACAGAAAAGGGGATGATGTTTGATGCGTGAGATGAAACCCGTCGCAATGATCCCCGAAACGGTTCAGGACACTATTGATGAGTACCAGGGGCCGTGCAGCTTCTGCAAATGTCAAACGCTGGTCACGGACACAATTTTTCCACCCCGTAGAAGATCGCCTGCGAAGGACTCCGTTCGTTTCGGGAAGCTGGGAAAGTCTTTCCATCCGCTCCTGCCCTTTGAGGGTGGCGTGCAGGTAGTCGCAGCAGTAGCACGGGTCAGGCAGACATATTTTTCTGCACACCCAAACACAATGTGTGTGTATGTGTGTGTGCACGACGCACACGCACGGGAGCAAGCAAATAAAAGAGCTCCGTCTTCGATCGAGCCAAAACTATCCACCGCACACACACTCTCCTCCGGGAACCACCACAGCGCACTGGGTTAAATGGCTCACCACCGTCGTCGTCGTCGCCGTCGGTCGCATCAAATGGCACACTCGGCCATGCTGATAAACGCAGCAGCAGCTCCTCTCTCACACACACGCACACAGCAGCAGCAGCGCTGAAGAACGGTGAGCAGTGAGCAGAGAGTGAAGGAAAAACACACACATCCCGTTCGATCGGAGCTTTGGATTCTGTCTAGCACTGCTTCTTCTTGTTCTTCACCGTTTGCGCTGCGGGCATTAATACTTTCGATTTCATTATGACACTGTCGTTTTCACCTTGCATGCTGTGCTGTTTATGCTCCCCTTGCTACCTACAACACACTGCTAGAGAAAACACTAGAGAACCTTTTTTTCTTGTTATGTGTCTACTTGCGCCGCTTGGGGGATCGAACTTCTTCGGTAGCATAAAGATTGCTGATGTCTTATCGAAATCCAAGCAACCACACATGCCCTCCAAAAGCGGTGGAGAGGGGGTAGGTTTTTTTATTCCACTGTTCCTAACACACGTCAGCGTTCCGGCACGAATCCTCCTCTTCACAGTCACGCACGATCACCTTCTGCGGGGATATCATCATCACCATCATCGTCGGCAAATCTTGAGAGCGCACATACATACGCAGCACCGCGCGCACACAACACCGAAATCAGCAGCAATAGAGGCAGCAGCAGCAGCATATCATCAATGCCAATCTGCTCTCGCACACGCCGTGTGCGTGTGTCGTCTCGATAATATTATCATCCGCCATTGCCGCACCTTACAACCAAAACCCGCGGTGGTCCGTATGTAACACTAAACGCTGTCGAACGTGGTGTCTGCAGCCAATCAATCGGTTGATCTACGCCTGCACGGCCGACATCTTCGTCGTGAAGATTCTACCCCACCACACACCGAGCGGATGGTGTGGATACTAACCCTTACGCGGAGGAAGCCACTAGCTCTTGCGCGATTACTTCACCACACAACAGTGCACGATCCATGCCACCCTCACTATTGTTTTCATCACCCCGTCACACACAAACACGCCCACTCGGTATTGGTTTTCCTGCGGAACCAACCAGCTCCTGGGGCGCTTTTCCCGTGCGGCGTGTATCACCAAAAGCACACCCGGGGATGAAGAAGTGTTCAATGCTGGATTTTCTTCGCATACTCTCTTTGCACTGCACGCACACACGCACGCACACACTTGCACGGCCTACGCTGTATGGGTGCGGAGCGTCGATAAGCACGTTGTTAAGGGCTCACGGGTCTGGTGTGGGGATTGGAAGTTCTCTCTCGCTTCTTCACTCGCGTTCTCTGTGTTTTTGCACACTCGCACACACACATACACGCGCGCACATAGCGAGCGCTGTTCTCCCCTGCAATTGCACATCGCACTTTTTTATGCTGAAGAACCAACACGATCGGGAACGTACGGGGCAATTCGACGAATATGCTACATGAAGATCTTTTATTCCGAACGTCGATTTTTTCGTCGAAGTGATCCGGGGAGTGGATCCTGCTGAAGGAGCTGCCAAGTTTTAGGTTACTTTGCTATTTCGCTGCAATCCGCAGCATAAAAATGGTTTGAAAAGACATGATTTCGTTTACATAACGCATGGAGTGATCGTTGGATGATTATCTACTCAGGTTAAAAACTACTTTAACGCGATGTGACTAGGTATCAATTTCACAGCGCCAAAGAACAATATTTCCGTTTTATCGCAAATAAGAATTCGGCATTTCATTCGTTTATGCCGAATGATCCTTTTGCTTAGACATGTTAACTGAAGCTCCTTGTCTGAAGCAATTAGCACTGTCGTATAAACGCACGCATTTCAGCACAGTGCTAGGTTTGTCGTCTGAACGATACTAATATTAAAAAATAAGAATAATTATTGAATTTCCAGTAAAACATTGCTGAAAACCAGGCTTAAATAATTCCGACTAAAATAAATGTATGCAGATTAAAAAAACACTTTTTCGCGCACTCCAATTATGTAAACAAATCAAACATATTGGTTGCTTATGCAAAATTCTACCTCAAAACTACCCAGTTTTCATCCTACTCCTGCAATCCAAAGAATTTGCTATCTCATTCTCTTAGTAGAAACATTTCAGAGATAAAATGCATTTCCTCGAATGTCATCCAACCAACAGCACCCATGTCCGCGAGCCTCCCACCGTGGGGTGCTCCGCGAATGCAGTCATAGCCCCCGCGCGCATGTGAGTGTGTGCGTGTGTGCTGGAGAAGGAAAACTCTCGCAAAACATTGGACCTTCTGTTCCTGTGTGTGCGCGCAGCGAAGTGAGGAAAGGTTGCAGAAGGGTGGACGTTTGGTGCAAAATTTTCCACACGCAAAGAGAGCGAACAAACAGAGGGAACAACTGCGATATCGACCGACCGACATAAGCGATTTTCCGACGCGGCGCATTCGTTGGTGTGGTGTGTGGTGCTTTGTTCTAATTGTTTTGATTTTGTGGTGCCTGCCTGGCAGAGAGTGCTGAACCATTTTCACGGACTGTTTTCCGTGTCCCCAGGGTTGGTTTGATACGCAAAACCGCGAGTGAGGACGGGCGGAAGTGTGTGTGGACGTGTGCGTACGTGTGTTTGCTAACGAGAGGAGAAAGTCTGTTGGTGCGGTGCGGTGTTGTCCCTCTGCGGAAAACGGAAAAGAGTGTTGTGATTTTCATCCTCCCAGCCCCCAACCCCGCGTTTGACTGATTACAATATCACGAGCGCTAGTGGCCTCCTCTGGTTGAACGCATAAAGACCCGTTCCGTTCCGTGTAGCGACCGTCGCCCCACCTGTTTCATTGGTCCGCCCCGTGAGTGAGTGAGTTTTGCGCAATACAAAAGAAAAGTGATGCGGGACCTGGCTAATAAGATGGCCGAACTCAAATTCGAGGCACCACTGGCACAGTTCGAGGAGAGCGACGAGTGGGGCCCGGTCGAGTACCAATCGTCGAACGCGGTCACCAGCAACGGCAAGGCGGCGGCCGTCTCCATCAGCGACAGTCTGAATCTGAACAACCTAAAAGAATCGCTCCGTTCGCTCGATGGGAATCAACAGCAGCAGCAGCAGCAGCAGCAGCACCAGAAGGATGACGATTTGAACGAGCTGAACGACAACCTGCTGCTCGGGGATGATACCGTGCGCGGTGGCGACGGTGACACGATGACCAACGGTGGCAGCAACACCACCGCCAACAACAACAACAACATCAAGGTTGGACCGATCAAAGACAACATCGACTTTGCGGAAGCGTTCACCGGCAGCCTGGAGGATCTGGTCAACACGTTCGACGAGAAGATCACGAAATGCTTCGGCAACTACGAGCAGTCGGTCGAGGAGTTGGCCCCGGTGCAGGTTCGCACGCAGGAGGAAATCATGAACGAATGCCAGTAAGTGAAGAACGGAATGGGTCACAACAGTGCTCCTCGTTCTACAATCATCCTGCACTATTCGCATACTACACAAACGCTCCACACCCAGAGCCAAGCGGGATTCTTGACGCTACCAGTAGGAAGACACGGTGCGAGTCGGGTTAAATTAGTCATCAGTTTAATTTTATTTCCCGATGGAGTGTGGCGAACGTCATCTCCGTGCTTCCTTGCTGTGTTGGCCGTGTGTATTTTGTAGACTCACGAAAGACGATTTTCTTCACCGTTCACTCCGGTCTAATGAACTTTTGCTCGTAGAAATGATGTGAAGATGTGGTCCTAAAAGAAGAAAGCGGATGAGTACACTTTTTCGGTCGATTTTGGTCGGGCGTCCCGTTGTCATAAAATCGACTGCTTGCTGAAATTGCCAATACCCGCCGCGTGACGAGCGGTGGGCCAGTTTGCGCAAGAACAACAACGTAAAGAAGATACTAAAAGTTAGCAAACAGTTTCCGCTGGTGATGGTAATGAAGCATGCATGGCTACTTGGATGTTTGGACGTGTTTTCTCTGTGGCTAATTTCTACGCATCAAACTGTCCATTTTTTTAACGACACCCGCGGCTATAGAAACCCTTTTAACTAACGTTTTCGCTGTCCATATTATTAAAAAATCAATATTTTTTGCACTCGGTCGAACGTGTTGGTTCGGCTGTTGTTTTTGTTTTTTTTTCTGATTTGGGGTTTATAACATTGATTACATTGATTGTCAAAACCTGCTGCTATTTTCGTGAAGCATTTTTCGTTTCGAAGGCACATAACAACGCGAATCAAATCGTCTTCATAAGGGTAGTGGGAGTTTTGTTTTTGCCTGCTCTTTTCAGTTCCCATTTTTTTATTTATGTAATACGAAAGGCCTGCAACGAAAACCTCAATGCCGCCTCCTCATCTATGCAAAACATGCTTATGCGGATGGTTACGGTGGCCGGTGCATTGCAGCAGTGGAGAACATTGCCGTAGGCCATGGAAAAAAATACAACCAGAAAGATGAACTACACTATCACTTCTACTGTCACTTGTGGAGAAGAAACGCACACTCGGGTCTGTTCACGCACGACAGGCGCGTTAAAAGGATAATTAACGTTGAATAAAATAAAAGGCTATTACTTTTACGCGGCCAAAGGAACAATCGATACGTCCGCACGAACGTCGGGCGCTGCTCATATGGTGCATGCATGTAATGAGTCATGAGTTACATACACAAAACAGCCAGCCCCGTACTGGTGGCGCCTGCTTTCAAATGCCAAACGGCGTTACGGTATCGTACACCAATCGCTCAACCCCGAAGCCTAGAAAGGATTGGTGACAAAAATATGTGGTGCCCG
The DNA here is from genome assembly GCA_000349145.1 of Anopheles dirus. Taxonomy (NCBI): domain Eukaryota; kingdom Metazoa; phylum Arthropoda; class Insecta; order Diptera; family Culicidae; genus Anopheles; species Anopheles dirus. Next base: position 11,524,190 of record KB672868.1, on the reverse strand, counting down.
GTACCACCGGGAAAGGAAGTAATCCACCGCCGTAACGAAGCCACTCCGCGAGCCCCGTTCACGACCTTGAACCACTGGGCAGCGCACTCTTGCGCTTCGATGCGGCATCGAATGGATGGATGGCCGATACGACGACGCGTATGCTTCAGTTTCAGATGTGTGTTAAAAGGCCATTTTGGGTTTTTATTATAATTTATTGCCAAATTGCCGTTTTGCTGCGCACCCGTCCGATGGTTTTGGCAATGGATTTCATAAGTGAAATTAGGAATTCCAGTGCATGCAAGAATGGCATGGAATGGGATTTCCGGAGTGATACCACGAGGTCTCAAAATGATATTTTTAGAAGCTCAAAAATAGAGTCCTATTTTAAACCACGTACAGCCACACAGATTCTGCTACAAAAGCGTCGGGGAATAATCGATAAGTACAGTCGACGGATGGGCTGGAGATGTTTTAAAGTTAGGTTAATAATTAATTGTCTATGTTTGCTCTTGTGCAATTTGTGAAGCAAATGTTCTTTTAATGATTTACAGCGTAGTGGGTATCTTTCCTGCAGCAAAGTATAGCTAAAGGATTGCAACAACTAAAAGCATACCAATGAAATTTACAGCATACGTTTTCGTATGATATCGTCGTATAGACAAAGATCTTCTTTGCAAAAGCAATCATTCTTTTTAAGGTTTTTATTTCTGTATCTAATGGGTAATTTGATAATGTACAAGCAGTTTTTAAAAAGAGGCGTGAGAGTGGAAATTTGATTCGATTCTTTGACAGGAGTGAGTGATGCTCTCGAACCGAAAGCACGTCATCAATGGAATAGGAATAAAATCAAGAATCGAAATGGGTTCTTCTCATCATAATGTACAGTAGAAGTGACGGCTTGAAATGTGTATTAATATTAGGCTTTAATAGGCTGAAGGCACAGTACAGTACAGTACAGTACAGTAGAAGATGCTTGTGCTCTAATAACTTTATTCATACGCTTCGACAGTGTATACTAAACAGTTGATCCACTTTTCTTCCACCGAACAGGATGTGGTGGACGATCACGGGCAACTTCGGTAACATTCTGCCGATCGACTGGTCGAAAACGTATGCCCGGCAGATGCACGTCCCGGCACTCAATCTCGGCATGCGCAAGCCCGGGACACCGGACGACGAGCTGCTGCATGACCTCAGCTCGGAGGACGAGGCGGTTGCGAACGATCTCGACATGCACGCGCTCATACTGGGTGGGCTGCACGCGGACAACGAGCCGATCAAGACGGCCGACGAGGTGATCAAGGAGATCGACGACATCATGGACGAGACCGGCTCAGAGGACGGCCAGCTCGAGAACGAGGTGATCGAGAAGGCGAAGGAAGTGCTCGGCTCACCGTTGTACGAAGAAAGTGAGTGCAGTTCTTACCTGACGAATCTATTTTCTGGATAGTTTGTAACATTGAATGTATCGTATTTTCCGTTCCCAGAGCTACGTTCCCTCTCGATCACCCAGCTGAACGAGCTGTACATGGAGATGGAGGTGCTGATCCGCGAGTTCTCGGAGACGCTCATTTCGGAGCTGGCGTTGCGCGACGAGCTCGAGTACGAGAAGGAGCTGAAGAACACGTTCATCTCGCTACTGCTGGCCGTCCAGAACCGCCGCCGCCAGTACCACGTCGAGAAGAAGAAGGGCAAAGCAGGCGGCAAAGGTTCCGCCGGGGCCGCTAACAGTACGGGTAAGGGTCGAAAGCAGCTGTAGCAACTATTTGAAGAGTAATATCGATTCTTGGTGGTACGAATATTTTCCAGGCATGGATCCCAAATATCTCACCACGGTCATACCCTACCAGCTGAACAGCACACCGGATAATCAAACGCTGCAGGTGTTGATAAAGAGTAAGTGGAAAGTGATATTCCTGCGCAGTTTTTCCGTTTATTAACACAATCCTCCATTTCGTTATCCTTTTCAGTTCTGAAAGCTATCAATGAAGACAGTCCTACCGTTCCGACGCTGCTGACGGACTACATCCTGAAGGTGCTGTGTCCGACGTAAACCGCGGCCACGGGAAAAGTCGCACTACCGGCGCTGCGTTTCCATGACGCCCGTTTTACACATACATTCGCAGTGGAAGATGGTGTTGTGTAGGTAATTTGTACGATTTCATATGCTCTCATATGCTCTCAGCAGAATAGAAGCCAGAGGTAGCGTAAGCGTAAATCCAACCAAACTCTCCCGGTAGCATCGCATGCAACAAGCGCAAAGATTACTAGATCTAGATTTACTAGAACCGAGTCCGGAGGGAGGCAACGCTATTTACATTAGTGTGTAGCAATTAAGTGCTTCCGGGTGGAGAGACGTGCAATCCACCCGGGTGTGGTATAAGCTATTTTTCCAACGTTACGCGACGAACGCGAATCGGTGCAATCCGAGTCCGCATCGTCTATTTATTGCTTGGTTAGGTTTTACCTTTATTTTGGGCATACAAAAAAAAACAGCGTAAAAGCGAGCGTGAGATCGAAGCATACCAGATGGGAAAATATGCAATATGGTAATCAAATGTAACACGTTTTATTCAATCGACGTAGACACAGACGCTGCTGCATGTGTCATAACTATTTTACTAACTTCCTTCGCCCTAAGTCAAAAGCAAAGTAAGTGGCATTGGTGCATTGCCTCTGGTTAAAGTGAGCAACATAATAATACTCGAACTATATTTTAGTGTAATTTCCTTCGCGCAACCGAACGAACGTTTAACTCGCCACGATGCCCACGAAAACCAGTGTGTCTATTGTGCAAACGGCAACGCAAAGAACGAAAACACAGGTCAAACATTCCAGCGCCATCGTTCGATCGGTGTGAAAATGCGCGCAAGGTTGATTTGGAAGCTACGATGATTCTTCGTCACATGGATAAAAAAGGCTGTAGATCAGATCAAATACCGGTGGATTGGTGCGATCGATCGAAACGTATTGCCATCAGAGCTAGACTGGGGGAAAACATAAATTTAAAAACCGACAAGGGGATGGAAAAACCTCTGTTCCTCCTCGTTCGAGAAAGCTTTTGTCTCGACTTGGTTTCCTTTCGAAATACACTAGTCATGTCACTGTCGGAAGCTGCGGCAGCACGGTGCGATCGGACGGTGGACATCGTTTTTTGCCGTGTGCTTGCGAAACCGGAACGATGTGTGTTCAGTTATGTTTTATTATTATTACACTTTTTGTGCTCCCTCATACACAGTAGTTCCTTTTTTCTGTTGATTATAGATAACTTGTATTGTTTATTCGGAGGTTCGACTTTTGCGCAATAATAGTTGTTTAACTGCCTGTGTGAGGTAAAAAATGAATATAATATGATCATTTCGGGGTGGTGAAACAACGACCGGCCGGTCGAATACTATCTATGTTTTCGCATATCCAAACGGAAAAATGCGAATGTTCATCCCAAAAAATGAAGTGTTCACAAACACCACGTTCACGTTCATCGTATGAAAGCAGTGCAATGGTAAAGGTGCTCGTGTAACGCATCGACGCAATGTCCAAAAGGCCATATAGTTTTGATTAATTATTTTTATCAACGATATAAATACACTTCAGCACCCTCTCTCCCACTCTTTTCCTCTATCTCTTTGATAGCTTGTGAGAATTGTGTAGTAATATTATTCTCACACAAACAAACATTTAATGATAAAACTATAAATTAATGGTTCATGCATAAGAGAAGAGAGCGAGGGAAACGTAAACGATGGATCAAAACAAAGAGAAACGGCTCAGTAGAAAGAGTATAGAACACGTGCATAATTGAACACATTGACTTTAAAATCCACTGTTGTTTTAAGAAAAATAGATAAAAAAAACGCCTCAAATAGAGGACGTTTTGCTTATCGTTCGTTTTTTGTTCCAATGCATTTTATCGTTACCCTGCTTCTTTTCGGAACAACCTATCGTATCTGTCCTGAAGGCACTTCCCCGATCATAGAACCTTATTTTGCTTATACGAACATAACCTAAACGCTTGCAGGTGGTTGGCTAAAAACTTTACCGCCACCCAAAATGGTAATATGCAGTTGTACATTTTGTAGCTTATATATTGTAGAACCCCGTTTTCGATAACATGTAAGAACGTAAAGCATATACAAAATGATAACAAAAAAAAAAGAAACATACATCCTTTCCCTCCCCCGACGCCTTCTTTCGATTCTCTCGCTGTTAGGCACCGTGTAGTAAGGTTCGCGACCTCTCCGTGTACGCGTTTCGCCGCGTGTATGTTTTAATCTAACAGCAACGCGTTCCAAAAGTAGCGAATAGGGAAGAAAAAGAAACTCAACAGTAACGCATGCAATACCAAAAACAAAACCGCCTGATTCTAGCGTCCAGTGCACTCGACAGGTCAAAAATAGAATACTGTTTTACATGGCTTAATTTTTTAAAACCACTTTCAATCTTGTTGACACTGATAAGCGCTTCTGGTAAGCGACGAGACACTAGGAAATTAAAAAAAAACAGTCACACACAAACAGAGACAGAACTAAGAACCGGGGAGAAACGAAACAAAATAAACTAATAAATGAAAAGAAAGAGCGTATAATAACAGAAGAGAAAAAAAAACGAAACCAAAACATTTAAACTAAATAACACAAAAACAAACAACTAGATTATATGCGATGGCGGCACCCCCTAGCCGGATTCCGGGATGAGGAACTCATCGTGAGATAAGAGAACAGCAATAGATAAGGTAATTATCTCGTTCGCAAAGCTCTCCGCTCCCATGGCGCGCGTGCGTCGTCCTGTGGCCGGCACAGAATTAGGCGTTGGAAAGATGTATCAGCAGCAAACAGTAGCGCAAAAGAAACGATACAGTGCAATTCTTGGGTGAAACAGATAGATAAAATTATTTGGAAGTTTAACACAAAAAAGCACGGTACACCGATTGCAATAGAGCGTATGTCGCACGAGACATGGGGAAAGGCACTGGATGAGAAAGAGTGGACACAAGCGAAGGACGTAATAATCAAACGGAAACTGCAAGCAGGAGAAAGATGAAATGCAAAACAGTGAACAGCCGATACAAGCGAATAAGAACGTGTAGTAAATGGGTGTTAAATGAAATTTTCAACATATAAGCCAACAAGGAATGTATGAAGAACAAAATGCAAACGCAAAAGCAAAAAACACACATAAAACACACACACACACACACACACACACACACACACACACACACACACACACACACACACACACACATTTATTGGGCAAATAAAACTGCTTGAAATAATCGAACGTTGACGAAAGTTGGCGTTCGAAATTAAATGTAATTAAGTGTGCGAAAGGGAACCGTCGTGGAGTCGGGCCCGAACACAACCGCCGCTGCTTGTTTATGTCTATGCGAGAGATTTGTCTCACGGGCGCTACACCGATCGGGGGTCACAGGTCAGCAAAACAGCAGCGATAATCCTAGTCCACCATCGTCCGACCTGGGTGTGAGCGTTTGTGTACACCATAAACGCCAAAACCAGGGGGAGTCGGATTGAACCGAACGCAACGCTCCGGTGGAAACAGTTTCCTCTCGACCGTCGGCTGGATTAGTCGACTTTGAAGTGGTCGTAAGCAGCATCCGAAAGATCCACAGAGTGCGCATACCTCAGCATGTCCAAGGAAAAGGTACTGCTAGCCTACTCGGGCGGCTTGGACACGAGCTGCATCCTGAAATGGCTGCTCGAGCAGCAGTACGAGGTGATCTGCTTCATGGCGGACGTTGGCCAAACGGAGGACTTCGGGGCGGCGCGCGATAAGGCGCTGAAGATCGGTGCGTCCGACGTGGTGGTGAAGGACATGAAGGATTTCTTCGTCGAAAAGTTTGTGTGGCCCGCGGTCCAGATGGGACTGATCTACGAGGATCGGTATCTGCTCGGGACGTCCCTGGCACGGCCCTGCATCTCGAAGGGGCTGATGGATGTGGCGACCCAGCGGGGCTGCAGCTACATCTCGCACGGTGCCACCGGCAAGGGTAACGATCAGATCCGGTTCGAGCTGAGCTGCTACGCGCTCAACCCAACGGTGCGCGTGATCGCCCCGTGGCGCATGGAGACGTTCTGCCAGCGGTTCCAGGGCCGGTCGGATCTGCTGGAGTACGCGAAGCGCTCGAACATCCCGGTCAGCGCAACGCCGAAGGCACCGTGGTCGATGGATGCGAACATCATGCACATCAGCTACGAGTCGGGCATCCTGGAGGACCCGTCGGTGGCCGCCCCGGAGGAGCTCTATCAGCTGACGCATTCGCCGGCCCGTGCCCCGGACACACCGACCGTGGCGGAGATTGTGTTCAAGTCGGGGCTGCCGGTGCGCGTCACCGAGCTGGTCAGTGGACGCACGATGGAGAAGCCGCTGGACATACTGGCGTTCCTGAACAAGGTTGGTGGGGAGCATGGTGTCGGGCGCATCGATATCGTCGAGAATCGGTACATTGGGCTGAAGTCGCGCGGAGTCTACGAGACGCCCGGCGTGACCGTGCTGCACTGTGCCCATCGCGACCTGGAGATCTACTGTCTCGATCGGGAGGTGCTGCGCGTGAAAAAGTATCTGGCGGATCGGATGGCGGACTACGTGTACAACGGGTACTGGTACGCGCCCGAGGCGGAGTACGTGCGCAAGTGCATCCTCGAGTCGCAGAAGCACGTGTCCGGGAAGGTCGTGGTGGAAATGTACAAAGGCCACGGTAAGGTGCAGGTGAAACATGGGCTTACGAACGAGCCGGACTAATGGAGCGACTTTCTATCCATTCCGTTCCCCCTACTAGTTATGGTTACCTCACGGGAGTCGATTAACTCCGTGTACAATCAGGAGCTGGCGTCGATGGAGGTGCATGGTAACTTTACGCCCTACTCGGCGACGGGATTCATTGAGGTGAGAGATTAAGGCCGTTTACCTGAGAAAACATTATTTAACCCTACGTCTTCATTGCAGATCAACGCGGTGCGGTTAAGGGAGCACCATCGGGTGTTCGGTACGGCCAATATGACCAAACATTTCTCCCGGACGGAATCCGATATGAAGCTTATCTGAGTTGAACAAAAAGAACAAATAAAGGAGCTGTTGCTGATTTGGATCACGTACGAAGTTGCTTTCGTCGATAGTGCGGTCTTGCAATAAATATTTCTGATTCATTAAATTTGTCTCCGAATATTTTGTGTGTGACTGTGGAAGAATTTTGCACTGAAAATGTACATGTGATATGGTGACTCGATCATAGTACATGTTGACTACACAAGAAACGTTCAATTGAAAGTTTGCAGTCGATCGAGATTAAAGGTTGAATTAAAAACGTACCCTGGTGCAAGATATATCAGCAAACATATTTGGATCCACCTTGTTTGTTAACGGTTTAGCAAACAATTTCCTAGTTCAGAGTTTGATTTTATGATCGGGTAGGAAGAAGTGTATAACAGTTTGACTGGGTATAACAACTTTTCGATCTTTTGAGTTTGCGCTTCGTGTAGCCCTCCCTTAAGCCTGGTCTACACGAAGCGCAACTCCAAGCGCAACTGTCAAATTCGCTGCGCTTCGTTTGGACACGACAATTTGCAAAGGTAGTTGCGCTTAAGATGGATCAAACTGTATTTTCTCATTTTTTTGCACTTTTATCGCTTAATTCACCAAATAAACACGCGACAATGATTAAAATACGATATCATTTCTACAAACATCTATATTTGTAGACAAACTAACTCAAACCGTTTGTTTACATTGAGTTGCGCTTGAGTTGCGCTTGAGTTTCGCCTTCCAAACCCAAAAACGATTTTGACGCAACGTGAAGCAACTGGCAACACTGACAGCAGTTGCGCTTGACGAGTTGCGCTTCGTGTAGACCAGGCTTTAAAGCCCGCTTTATATCCCAATCAGCAGACGGTCACCAAAAACGGTGGATTTTCTGGTGAAAAGTCACCGGATTTGGTGACATGTCACCGGAATTTCGGCAGCAAAAACAGGTTGTTCGACGGTCGAATGGAAGTATTTATACCACCAAAAAAAGCTTCTGAAATCAAAAAGCTTTAAAAGCACACCTTCCCCTCCCCCACGCCACACATCACAATCGCCTCACAATCCGTGCTCTAGCGATGGCTAAGAACCTGCTGGCTCTGTGCGTGAGTGTGTGCATGTGTTTCTGTGATGGGGTAGCATGGAAGGTGGCCTTCATTCTTCGGTGTTGCCGTCCAGGTATCTATAAGTAGAGTAGAAATTAGCTTCTATCATCGGCTGGTTACAATCATGTTTTCATTTTAAGAGCGGTGGTGTTGAGTGCGTGGCTTGGTGGATCAGCTGGAATACTCTTGGAATACTCTTCATTCTTGTAAAATGCATAAACTGCTCACATTTGATACCGGAGAAGCATGTACGTGTAAAGTGTCTTTGACTTTGTGAGCGATTAGGTCGGTTGGTAATATGCTTTAGATGTGGCAAAATAATGTAGTGGAAACGTTGTTAAAGTAAATAAAATACACCCCGAGCAACATCTCAACAATATTCGCAAACTGTTTTCATTATGTCTTCACATGATGCTTGAGTGAGAAATGTTATGATCTCATCTTGTTTCCGCGATATCGCTATTCAGTGACCCAACCTGCAACGTCAAAACGAGTGACGTTATATTTCCCCCCTTCTCTTCCATTTTGTATTTTCCCGAGTTCAGAGCTAAAATAAAATAATCTTCTCTTTTGTAACGTAGAAAAAGTGCCGTATTATCTGTTCGCAAACGCATATCACGAATATCACCCAACAAGAAAGTTGTTATGCGTGCTGGCGAGAAAGAGTGAGGAACAGTGTTGATACATGATCCAGAAGAAAACAAACACGAAACCAAGAAGAAGAAACTAAAGTGGGCCCCTAGTACGCACACTATCATACGTGCGGCAGGCTACTTACACGACAGCACACTAACACTTATGCATTTCGCTGTATCGTACATGCCGGCGGTGATGTTTTGGTGGCAAATCTGGTGACTCGTCACTACCTCTGCTCATAGGAGAACTCCAACTTGGGCACTGTCAGCCAATTCGACAGGTACACGTCGTCTTTGGCGTTCCGTTATATCGGCTAGCCGGGAATAAAATCAGAGTTTCGTGACGCGATACCGAATCAGAGTTGGCCACGGAACGTTTTTCCCGTCTGGTGGTGGGTTTATTTTTTTATACACAGTGGACACGATCGCAGCCGTTCAAAACGGAACACCGCCACGGAAGACCGCTCCGCCAGAGGCAAAGCTACCCACACATCCGCCCGGATCCAAAAGAGGCTGCTAGCTTATAATTTTGCTACCCAGAATATCCGTCCTCAGATATTCTTCTCGCGCAATCGCACACACACACACACAGGATGGCCGATCATAATTTTCTAAGCGGGCGGTTAGTGCTGCTGGGCACAATCGGTCTGATACTGTTCCTGTTGCCCCACAGCATAGCGCTGAAGGAGGGCGATTGTGAAGGTAAGCATGCTGCTGGCTGCCACCCTATAGCAAACGATAAATCTTCCTCGCTCGACCCCATTTCCAGTCTGCGTCAAGACGGTGGACACGTTCGTGAGCTCATTGTCGGAAGAGGTAAAGAAGGACACCAAACGGATAGAGGATGAGTTCCGAACGTTCTGCAAAAAGGCCAAAAATAAGGAGCAGCGCTTCGTAAGTAGCTTCCCTCCGGAGCACTGGGGATACCAATCGGCAGTAACATCTCCGGACTTACTCGTTACGTTGCTCCACAGTGTTACTACCTAGGCGGCATGGAAGATTCGGCCACCGGCATTCTGGGTGAACTGTCGAAGCCCATCAGTTGGTCGATGCCGGCGGAGAAGGTGTGCGAGAAGCTCAAGAAGAAGGATGCTCAAATCTGTGATCTGCGATACGGTAAGAAATGCAGCGTGTGTGCCCGACGATCCCCCTTTCCCTAACGCTCCTGTTTACTCCCTACTGCAGACAAACAAATCGACGTGAATGCGGTCGACCTGAAGAAGCTTAAGGTGCGCGATCTCAAGAAGATTCTCTCCGACTGGGATGAGGAGTGCGACGGGTGCCTGGAAAAGACTGACTTCATCAAGCGCATCGAGGAGCTGAAGCACAAGTACGTGAAGACGGAACTGTAACAACGCCACCGGACGCTGGATCTCGTCCTGCTCGTCGTCGCTCTCACCGTTGCCTTCGCTGTCTACTACCGTTTCTACATCCATACCACCGCCTACTCAGGGTAGCAATCGAGGCAGAGCACGCGCCGTCGCCGCCGCCGAGTGGTTATTTATTTTTTTCCATCCCCGATTCCATCATTCGGACGATCGAACGGAATTACCCCCCAATGCGCACTGTTTCTTTGTCCCATTTTTCGAGCGTGCAAGCTGGAGGGCATTACACAGGAGAAATCACACGGAACGGTGATGTAAAGAAGTTCGGTACGGTGCGGACAAACAGGCATTAAACTTAGGCAAAAAAGTAAATGTTAAGCGCCAAGACATGCTGGGAGATTGCCACCGGAAAGTGAAGGCAGAACAACACGAACCGAAAGATAAGCATATGTGTTCGACTAGAAAAAAGAATGAATAAATCGTTGTAAAAGTCTACATTTTTCGGATCTGATTCTTCTGACAAGGGAGCTTCCGAACAAACAATTAGTTGGATGAGGTTCGACACCCCTGCGTGAAAGCATGACGTGTCCCTGCTTTTCTTTGACATTACTGATAATGACGTAAAGGTCAATCGATGTTTAATCACATATACATGCTTATCTGGATTCTGATTTAAACTACGTTGAATATTACTCTATAATACGAAAACAACCCTTAACAGCATATTAATGTTAAGCTTTTCTTCGTGATCGGAGAGAGCTTTTATCGATTTACGATCAGAAACCGAGCCTAGTAGCACGAGGGTTCTCAAACATAAAACGCAAAACAAAGTAGAACCCAACCTGCATTCGTTTCCCCCCCCGTCCAGAGGTGATAATTTATTTACAGCTAATATACCACAAGAAATGTACAAAATAATACTTTAGCACGTTAATATTGAGCTCGATATAGGGGTATTAGTACCGACTCCTCATCCAGACTTTGTGCGTGCGCCGCTAGCGGAACTATAATGGGCGATGATGGTGCACGACGATCTGGCATTACCAGATCAAAGTTTGTCACCAACTTTTGCCTACTATGATTCAGAAGGTGTCCGGACAAAGGAGTTCTATAGAGTAGTATAAACAAACTTCTCAAACTACCTTTCAAGAGCTCCTCCGACAACTTTGATATCGCAAGCTTTCGACTAGAAGCTCAGTCAAAAGCTTGCGGTATAATCGTGAGCGATTGTGGTGATCGAAAATGAAGTTTGTCTATTCTATGAACAAACCCTGGTATGCTGCTATACGCCTGAGCTCCTTTGCTCAACGTTCGCTAAAACGTTCGCTGGCTAGCTTATGCCTAGTGTTGCGTTACGTGCCTCCATGTTGCCTACAACTAATACTTCGGCGGTTGTTCCTGCACTTCGAGTCCTCGAGCAGGAACCGCGAGGGCTAATGAGTACCGGAAAACGGGAGGGGACACAGCCGAACAACACATTCTAGCACAGTGAACATTTTCCTACACCTGTTGTGGCCTGTTAATTAATTAGTCTTATTGTTCGCGTAATTATGATTCCCTATAGTTATTTTTTACACCCTGCACAGTGCCCGCGCCTCTCCGTTTGTCGTGCCGGTCTGAATTAAGCTATAGGCAACGCGTGCTTGTGTTTGTACCCTGAATCACCGTCGCCGCCTACCCAGTCGTCGATCGACTACTGGAGAAAAAAAAATAACACCTGTAAACTAACGTCACTCTTCCTCCTCCTTCGCAGTTCAATTTCTTGTGCCCAAAACCGCTAGCTCGTTCGTGGCCCAATTCGGAATGGTTTCGGTTCGGTTGTTCGTCTCTGACGGTATCCCTGACGCGCTCGAAACGCAATCGTGGAGTTGTGCGGTCGGTCACACACCCACAGTAACCACTTCCGGTAAAGCTTGCAGCAGCTGCAGCAGGAAAACCACCCGAAAGCGTGGCCGCGTATAAACCGTAGCAACCAGACTAAATAAATATTGCTCACGTTCGGATGGGTGAGAGATGGGGATATAGGATATAGGAGAGGGGAGAGTGTGTGTGTGTGTGTGTGT